>JAVUPR010000312.1:5006030-6209560 GCA_036785695.1 Gentiana straminea | reverse complement strand
TCCATAACAGCATGAAGTTCCCGACTCGAAATGGTTCCCACGAGGTAAAGGGGGATAGTGAAATCGCCAGAAGATGTAATTCGATAGTGATGAATGGTAAGATGGCGGTTCAACAAGTCCTTGTCGAGGAACTTATTCCGGAAGAAGAGGAAGAGAAGTGTTGGGCCTCGAGTGAGGCAGTTGAAAATGTTAGCTTATGGTTAGATGAAGTCGATCAGAGTGTCCAAGTCGGAGTCTGGATCCCGACTCAGGAAAAGCAGTTATTGATCGACTTGCTGAAAGAGTTCAAGGACGTTTTCGCATGGAAGGCATCCGACATGCCAGGTCTACCGACGGACATCGCCATCCATAAACTTGAAGTTGACCAGGCTAGAAAGCCAGTCAAACAGAAGAAGCGAAACTTCGCGCAAGATCGATTGGACGCTATCGAGTCCGAAGTCGGGAAGTTACTGTCGGCAAATATAGTAAGAGAAGTACTTTATCCAGAGTGGCTTGCTAATCCAGTGTTGGTGAAGAAACCAGATGGCAGCTGGCGCATGTGCGTAGATTTCACGGATTTGAATAAGGCATGCCCTAAAGATTCCTATCCGCTACCTAAGATCGACAGGTTAGTTGATTCGACCATCGGTTTTGAGGTATTCGCGTTCCTCGATGCATACAAGTGGTACCATCAGATTCTTATGGACCCTCGAGATGCGGAGAAGACCGCATTCATTACAGAGTTTGGCACCTTTTGTTATGTTACCATGCCATTCGGACTAAAGAATGCGGAGCTACATACCGAGGGCGATCAATAGAATTTTTGCGAAGCAGATTGGTAAGAATATGGAAGTCTATGTAGACGATCTACTCATCAAAAGCCGATCGATGAAGCAATTTTTGGTAGACGCCAGGGAGGTATTTGAGGTATTAAGAGATACTGACATGAAACTTAATCCAAAAAAGTGCACCTTCGGGGTGAGGACAGGCAAATTTCTAGGGTATATGGTGTCGAGAGACGGGATCCGAGCTAACCCTGATAAGATCGACACGCTAAAGAACATGCACGCACCCCGAAATATGAAAGAGGTTCAGAGACTTACTGGTCGGATGGCGGCACTGAATAGATTTTTATCTCGATCAGCCCAGCGCGCACTACCATTCTTCAAGATTCTTCGAAAGCCTAGTCCTTTCTATTGGGACAGTGAATGTCAGGCAGCCTTCGAGGAATTAAAAACATATCTTTCTGAATTACCTACTCTCACTTCTCCTCGAGAGGGGGAAAGGTTGTTGGTTTATCTATCGGTCTGCGAGGAAGCAGTGAGTTCGGTCTTGGTCCGAGAGGGGGAAAAGGGCCAGGTGCCCATATATTTCGTAAGTAAAGCTCTACATGGCCCCGAAACCCGATACTCGCCAGCTGAGAAACTCGCATTATCGTTGGTACACGCGTCTCGGAAACTTAGGCCCTACTTTCAAGCCCACCCTATAGTGGTAGTTACAGACCAACCACTTAAGCAAATCCTGGCGAAGCCCGACACATCTGGTCGACTCGCGAAATGGGTAATCGAGATGGCTCAATACGACATCGAATTCGTGCCGCACACCGCGATCAAGGCTCAAGCTTTGGCAGACTTCTTAGCCGAGGGTATATCAGTGCAACTCGAGCAAGAAAAGCAGAGTCAGGAAGAGCGATGGATGCTCTATGCTGATGGAGCCTCAAGCAAGGAGGGATCAGGCGCAGGCCTCCTATTAGTCAGCCCGAAGGGGGAGGAGTTTCCATACGCTCTCCGGTTCGATTTTAAGGCAACTAATAATGAGGCAGAGTATGAGGCACTTATTACTGGTCTGAAGCTTGCTCTGAAGCTGGGGGTCGAAAATGTCAACGTTTATAGTGACTCGCAATTAGTCGTTAATCATATCAAAGGAGAATACGAGGCTAAGGAAGATACTATGAAGAAGTATCTGGCCGTAGTCCAGGGCCTCAAGCCGAAGTTCAACTCGATTCAATTCGAACAGGTACCTCGAACTCAGAATAAGAGGGCCGACGCTCTGTCCAAATTAGCATCGAATTTCGTTTCTAGCAAGAAGGTGTTAGTAGAGTCGCTAACAGAGAGAAGCTATGAAGAGATAGAGGCCCAGCCGATATTTCAGCAGGCCACATGGATGGATCCGATCGCCCTTTACTTAAAGGACGGAATATTACCCAATGATAAGGTACAGTCGAGAAAGGTCCGACTACAGTCGGCTCGATATGCATTCTTCAACGACATACTTTATCGGAAATCATTCACAGGTCCATGGTTGAGATGCGCATCAGAGACAGAGGGAGAATATCTTCTCGAAGAAATCCATAGGGGAGCTTGTGGAAATCATTGCGGAGCTAGGATGTTAGCTCGGAAATGTAAGCTCGCGGGATACTTCTGGCCGTCAATGCAACGAGATGCGATCGAGTTAGTGCAGAGATGCAATTCCTGTCAAATCCACGATAACATCTCTCATCAACAAGCACAAGAAATGAATGTCATCTCGTCAGCATGGCCTTTCGACGTATGGGGAGTCGACATTGTGGGACCCTTACCTCGAGCTCCCGGGAACAATAAGTTTGTAGTAGTTGCGGTGGATTATTTCACTAAATGGGTAGAAGCCAAGGCCCTACCCGACATCAAAGCAGCTACAATCAAGAAATTTCTATGGGTCGATATTTTATGCAGGTATGGAATTCTGAAGGCTCTAATCTCGGACAACGGAACTCAATTCGAAGATCGAAGAGTCAGAGAATGGTTAGCCGAGTATCACATCGACCAGCACTTCACTTCGGTGGCTCATCCTCAAGCTAATGGTCAAGTCGAACAGACAAATCGACAGATTAAACTCGGCTTGAAGAAAAGGTTAGAAGCCGAAGGGCGAGACTGGGCGTTACAACTCCCGAGCATCCTGTGGTCGTATAGGACAGCTCCGAACGCGTCAACAGGTGAAACACCGTTCTCCCTAACCTATGGGTGCGAGGCAGTTATCCCTGCGGAGATCGGTGTTCCTTCCCCTCGAGTTCTAGCATATAATATCGAGACAAACGAGCCCGATATCCGACAGGAGAAGGATAATCTCGAGGAGCGAAGAGAAATGGCCTCAACCAGAATGGCAAGGTACAAGCAGAAGATCTCCCAATATTACAACGCGAGAGTAAAACACCGATATTTCAAGGTCGAAGATCTAGTTTTGAGGAAGAACGAAGCAAGTCGATAAGAGAAGATCGGGACACTTACCCCGAACTGGGAAGGCCCGTATCAGATTCTAAAAGTCCATCCTAAAGGTTCATACCAACTAGGTCGAGCCGACGGATCCACAGTCCCTCGACAAGGGCATGCGAATAATTTGAGGAAATTTTACGTTTAAGCCTTAGTTGATCAGTTTGTTTTCACTCGTTTTATTTAAGATATGTAATCAGTCCACGAGACAGTTCTATCTTCGTAATAATAAATGATGATTTCTTTTTCTACAGTTTCATTAAGTTATTTTTGTAATATTCTAAGTCCAAAAGGACACGAAGTTACACTCGACAAAGTATGGAGCACTCCGAAAGTCGGAACTCCCGACAACGCCATAAGCATACGATGCAGAAGGCACCAAGAAGACTCGCAAGGTCGGGTCGAAGGTCCAAGTCGAAAGCCTAACGTACTTAAGGGTCGAATAAGGCAGACAAAGGACGGTTCGCAGGGTCGGGCCAAACGTCCAAGTCGGAAGTCTTACCAGCCCAAAGGGCGTAAGACCGAGACAAGGACAGTTCGCAATGTCGGACTAACTCAAAGATCTAGTAAGCCTATGAGGCTAAGAAGCCTAGGCAACTAGATCGACCTAAAAGCCATATAGAACCCAAGTGCATTATGAACTAAAGTTTATAAAACACTTGGGGGGGGGGCAATATTCACCCAAGTCTACTCAAGTTGATACAATTTACAAATGGTTGCAAGTTAAAGTTCAAGACATCAAAGTTTGAAAGAAACAAGACAACTAAATAGAGGCATCGGGGGTCGGAACAGCATCTTCAGGGGTCGGAGCAGGAGCGATAGCAGCGGAAGTCGTATTATCAGGAGTCGGGCTCACTGAGGGACCACCATACTTCTGAGCAAGGGATATACCCTGTTGGAACTCGTCGAAGTATAGGTCGTACAACGCCTCCGAGTCAGGGTCATAGCAGACCGAGCTCTTTGAGCTGGTCGATCTCGACTTCCGGATAGGCCTTCTTCACTTGGTCCACCGCCTTGGTGAATCCTCCAAGTATGGCCGTACGCATGATTACGTCGAGATCACTACCCAACTCATCGGACTTCCGATACTTGAGTATCGCGGCGGTCCTTGCTTCCTCAAGTTGCCCGGGGACCCGATCAAGTTCGTTTTCAACCGGTCCCTCTCCTCGGCAATAGCCGTTCCTCGCGCCGGCTCTTCCTCGAGAGCCACTTTTGCGCGACCTCCCTCCCCTCGGCCGCAGCCAGATCTCTCCTCGGCTCGGCGATGACGGCCTCTCGCTCCCCCTTTACTTTCTCTATCTCAGCAGCAGCCTCATTCTTGAAAACGTTAAGCTGCGATTCCAGACCAGTGACACTAGCTGACTCGATAGCAAGCCTGTCATTCAACCTCCGGATTTGTGTCTTCAGCTCTTCCTCATTCTCGGACGGCGTGCTCATACGTCGAGAAGCCTCTCGACTCATGAAGTAATGCTGCCAAAAAGGAAAAAGTTAAGGCATAGGCGTGATGAGTTCCAAAAAAGAAGACAGGAAATTGACAAAAGTTAGCCTTTACCACGCGACCCAGCTCTCGGAGGGAAGAGGCCAGGACTTGGTCGTCCAGCTTCTCGACATCTTCGGCCGACATCCTACCCGTGGCGGCAAGGTCGAGGGAGGGTTTGGTGACCTTGGCTTTCTTAGCCTGCCTTTGCTGATCTCTCACCAACTCCTCGAGGCCCGACCTCCTCTTCTGCAACCGAGCCGCATCAGCACCAGAAGGCT
The DNA here is from genome assembly GCA_036785695.1 of Gentiana straminea. Taxonomy (NCBI): domain Eukaryota; kingdom Viridiplantae; phylum Streptophyta; class Magnoliopsida; order Gentianales; family Gentianaceae; genus Gentiana; species Gentiana straminea. Next base: position 6,204,578 of record JAVUPR010000312.1, on the reverse strand, counting down.
CTTCACCCCCTCCGACAGTAAAGTCGATAATGTCCTCTACTTCGCGTATCGACCGGTGTTCATGGGTGAGTCCTCCCGAGGTGGAAGGCGGGGTTGGTTGTGCGACAAGGGTAGTTGCCTCGACACCCTCAGTCGGGTTAGCAACCGGAGCAGGTCTGTCGTCGGACGCCGGAGGAGTAACTCTCGACCTAGATGCAGCAACAGCAGCAGCTACTGCGGAAGCTTTTGGGACAGCGACCTTTGAAAATCTGCCCACTGCGTAAATGGAAAAGGAGTCAGTATAAGAAATAGAAAAAATACGACTTCAAAAAGCAATAAGACTTAGCAAACAAAATAATAAAGTTTCCTACAATTTTCCCGATCGACAGCAGGAAGGCTTATGTATGGTACGGGTCCCACCTCCCCGAGACGAGCAAGCTTGTAAAGAAGACTCAGGTCTGACGTAGTCACCTCGAACTTGAATCTCTCGAGAGAAAGAGCCTCGTCGGGCGCCGCCTCCCGACCCAGTTTGTCATCCCTTCCGTCTCTCGACCTCCATAAGCCGATATAAGGATTATCCGATCCATGTCGAAGAAAGAAAAACCTGGGCTTCCAATTCCCGTGAGATGAGGGTCCCCGAGACACGAACTCATGGCGATTGGTACGCCTCTGAAACGTGTACCACATTTTATCCGGCAGCGCAGCGATCTTGTACCACCACCGGAATAGAGGAATGGTAAAACCGATACCTGACACTCGGCAGGCAATCAAAAAACCCATCAGAGTCCGGATCGCATTTGGGCCCAGCTGAGATATGCCGATCTCGTAATGGTGAAGAACGGCCAGGACCGCCGGACAGAGAGGGAACCTCAACCCACTCGACAATTGGGCCTCATAGACCGTACAGAACCCTTCTGGGGGCTCATCGGCAAACTGATGGCGGCCGGAAGGAAGCTGAACCACCAGTTGAGGGTCAGAAAGCCCATACCTCCGCCGCAGTTGGTTGAGATCATCCATGCTAAGACAGGAGATACACCCCTTAGGCCCATTTCCGTCCATTCTGGTGGACAATTTCTTGGGTTCCCTGATAGTGCCTAAGGGCTCCTCAGGATTAGGGGGTAGGGGTTGATCGGAGGAGGTAGATATTTGTGTTTGATCACCGGAACGGGACTCCTCTATCCTATCGGAGATTGTTGTACTACTAGACATGGACAGATTTGAGCAAATGCGGTAGAAAGAAGAAGGAAAAAGAAAGATAAAGTTGCTTACTTGTTTTTCTGGGGTTGAAGAAGAGAATGAATGGCAGTAGGAAGCACCGTCTGGACTCCTCTTCCCCTTTTATGCTTTGATGATGCCGAATGATAAATGATAAGACGTGTTTAGGGGGGTTGAGGAGCAATCTACAAAGATTGAGGAGAAATTTTTGTCATCGTCAAGGAGCAATCTACAAAGATTGAGGAGAAATTTTCTGATGAGCAACTATTTGAAGTCTCTGTAGTTTCTTAGGCATAATCTTGACCACTACTAGACATGCCGTAGAAAGAAAGGGAAAAGTATATCCCTGCTTTGCTCATATAGTGAACTATTTCGCAGGGAGGTACTTACCGCCATAATTTACGAGTAATGATAAGAAAAAGTTCTTTGCGGAATTGAAGAACTACTTTGGGATGACCCTTATCTGTATAAGATGGGTGCCGACAACATTTTGAGACGATGTGTACATGACAAGGAAATTCCCGGTATTCTAGAATATTGCCATTCGAGGGTAGCTGGAGGCCATTATGAGCCTGATAAGACGGCAACAAATGTACTGCAGTGTGGTTTTTATTGGCCTACAATCTTTAAGTCTGCCTATGAGTACACTAGAGTTTGTCACTCTTGTCAGATGACATGAAACATTTCAAAGTGGAATGAGATGCCGCTGCAAAGTATCTTGGAAGTAGAGATATTCGACGTATAGGGAATTGATTTTGTATGGTCTTTCACTTCATCAGTTTCCAATAGATTTATCCCGGTAGCTGTAGATTATGTCTCAAAATGGGTGGAGGTAATGGCCTCACCTACTAATGATGCCAGGGTTGTCTTGCGGTGGTTAAAGAGGAATATTTTGACGAGGTTCGGGGTACCGCCTGCTGATAACGCTCTAAATGGTACCAATAATTATACCCTTATTCATCCCGAATTCTGCTCAAGAGAGGATAGATAGACTCGTTATTATGTGGAATATATGTTAAATTCTATGTGCGTGTTTCCAGGATCGTAATTCTGCATCTATGCTATTTCCCCAAAGATTTGGTACTGTTTTGTCTCGTTTTGCATGTTTTATAGGATGTACCAGATCTGGAGCATTAGAGAGTGGATCTGGACCAAAAAAGGTATATTGGACCAAGTGATTGAAGTCCAAGAAGAATCATGCTGAAGAAAAAGGAGAAAAGTCGGCGCGGTTTACCGAGGGCTAGGGCCGGTAAACAGAGGACTTGTGGAACACGAAACTGATTTTGCCGCCTCTACTAGGTTGGTTAGGGTTTTAGAGAGTCTTAAGTCGGCTATTGTATCTATAAAAATCCGCATATTCTGAAAGCTTTCATAAGAATTACATATTGCATTACATACATTATATATTTTGATGAAATAAAGTTATTTGAGCTTTGGAAGAGTTATTTCTGGTTTCCTCCCTTCTTCCATCATCTCTAGCTTGAGTAGATCGAGCTAGATCTCCATTGTTGAAGGTATGAAGCTTTGATCGTTCCTTTTTGTCTTCAATATGGTAGATCTGTTCGTATTTATGTGTTTTAGTTAATCTTCATGTTTATAGAACCCATAATTTACTTAGAATAATCGTAACTGAGCAATGTAGATCCAGGTATAGGAAAAGCCGCCCCCGGTAAACCGGCGGTCTATACCAGTTTACCGAGGCATTATTTAGAAAACCTAAAACTGGGATTCACTACAGCTACATTGATCGACATGTTTAATTCACAGTAGGTTAGATCTGGCCAATCTTCTTCTTGTAATCGTAATCTGGCATGAAATACGAATAGTGAAGTGCTAAGTTTGGACATAGTCTTGAATGGACCATAGGAACATGCTGATCAATGTCGACAGCTGTCTAGGCGGGTTAGCGGTAAGAGTTAGCGCTCGATATCGGCAATTCTAGATCTTTATGCATATGGGCTATTACGGACCAATTAAGGAGGGTAGCTTGGTATAGATTGTCTACTACCATTGTCGGAGTAGATAGGAGTAGGAGTTGCACCCGTAGCTGATAATGATAATTAAAACGAAAGCTCTCGATTAATTTAAGGAAATTATGTGGGGAAGTAAACGCAACGATTAACTAATCCATGTTAGTAGATCGGTGAGAAGAGGTAGAGGAATACCAAGTTTGTTTTCTTATTGTTTATTGTTGGTCCATGACCGCCTCTATGTTGCTTCTTAATTAAGTTAGAATGGTTTATACTTATAGTTGCATTGTCTCTGTGGGATCGACCTTGACTCGCATTTACTATACTACGATGTACTTAGTATTCTTGTAGTGATATCGACGTTAGTGACTTACACTCGATCAAGATTTTTGGCGCCGTTTCCGGGGACAATGGCCAATTTTAAATATAAACGTTTTAATTCTGATTAAGAAGTCATTTTTATTTTATTTTATTTTATTTTGAGTCTCGAGTCATTCTGTATCAAACCTGCACATGTTAAACTGCCAGAAAGAGAAATTTCAGGGCTGGTTTACCGTGGCTAACCCCCGGGATACCGAGGCCTGAAAAATCAATTTCTGGACAATCTGTTATTCTAAGTTATTCCCTGTTAATTTTAGTTAGTAGGTCCGCAACAATTGGGATCACACCCAGGTGAGGTGGAAGTTGCTAACCTTTTCCTTTTTTATTTGTCTTTTCGTAGGAAGGTCAGAAAACTTCAGAGATTCGATCAAATCAGAGTTGAAAAAAGGGCAAACAAGTCAAGCAATATGCCTAGAACGATATTGAACATCACACCGATTTCCATGTAACTTGGATCTAAAGCAAGAGAGCATTATGAAGCTATTAAGAAGCGGTTGGAAAAAGAGAAAGAAGCAGTCAAGCAAGATCCTGCAGAGAACTTAAAGGAGTATAGTTCGTATCGTCCAGGTGAGTTCCCTTGTGAGTTAATTGAAATATCATATTCGGATTATGATTTTGATGATCCTGAAGAGGATCCAGACATGATGTTTTCTGAGCCTGAGGATTACCCAGACTCAGACACCGTGGTGATGTTAGGAGATCCTTCTGACTCTCAATTTATGTTAATGGTATATCAGTAGGATTAGGTCTCTACGACTCTGGCTCGAGTTGCAACATTCTACCTTTTTCCCTATGCCTAAAGATCAAGCTTCCGGTCGTAATGAATCAAACCAGGACCATGACTTTCGTTGATAGAACTAGAGATATGCCTGCTGGTCTGCTTAGGAAGTGAACGATTAAGGCAGGAGGGTTCAGTTATCCAATTGATTTCACGGTTATAGTCGTACCAGAGGACCCGAGTGCCCCAGTTCTGTTAGGGAGACCTTTCTTAGCGACAAGCAGGGCAGTCATGGATTTTGATAAGGGGGAGATTACTTTGAGGTTAAATAATGATGTTGTATCTTTTAAGATCTTAGAGCCCCTAGAAAATAGGCCGGAAAGTTTTAAGATGACGGATGCTTCAGGAAAGGTGGAAATTATGGAAATATAGTGGCATAAGAATAGAGAGGTTGTAATAGAAACCGTTGAGCAGGAATTTTTGAGATTAATGCTGAGAGAGAGAGAAGAGAAGGACCACAACAAGATGCTCACGGAAGCTAGTCCTTCCGTGTTGTGTAGTGAACGCTTTGAACTTAAAGTAGGAAATGTGGAGTCCTTGGATCTAAAGTCTAAATCTCGACGTAGAGGCAGACCTAGTACGCAAGGAAAGAGAGAGAGGCGTGCTAGGAAGAGAGCTCAAAAAGTTTCTAGAAATGTACAAACCTCTGGAGCGAAAGCTTGGCGAGTTAAAGCTCCACCCCCTGAATGATCAGAAATCTGAAGAAAATCGAGCTGGTGACTATAAACTCAGAACTACTTCTTGAAAATCTTAGGTGGATTAGGAATGAATAAAATTAGCCGGATAAAGGGACGAGTTTTTTTTCATCCGACCGCACCCTTAGGCTTGAAACCAAATGGTTGTGGAAAGGTTTTTTTACTCGTTGCGGATTCTAGTGAAGTAGGTTAGGATTGAGTCGGAAATAACAACAGAGGAAGTAAGAGGCTAGTCAATTTGAGATCAGAATTGAGCAGAGAGGTTGAGAAAAGTGGACAGTGAAGGTAGACATAGAAATCTGGGAAAAAGTACCCCCCGGTAAACCTTAGGTTACCCGCAGGTTACCGAGCCAAGATTTTCAGATATTTGAACGTTTGATTAAAAAGCTGAATTTATAGACCCACGTGGAGGACACACGTTGCACCAGGCACCACCAGTCAGCAGAAACCGTCCCATTGTCCCTTCTTTTCAAAATTTTTATCCTTTCCCACACTCCACCACAACTCCACCTCAATCCCATCAATCACCTCCTCAAATCCCTCACCTTAATAACTTCTCTACCCACTATCCCACTAAATCCTTCCACCTTCACTCATTTCTTCATATTTAAACCACCTATTCACCACCATCTTTATCATTCCATCTACTATGTTCTTCTCAAATCACCGAACTTCTTCCATTTCTTCTTCTTCTCCAATCCGGTCAGCCACCATCACCACCACTATCACCACCAAACCACCACCAAAATCAAATCTTTCTTCCATTTAAACCAACCAAAACACCAATTTTCCTCACCCCTGTTGCTGTCTAGTGCTGCTGTGCTAGTGAGGTGACACATTTCTTCATCCTTTATCATCAGAGGCACAGTCCTGAAATAAAATCAAAAAAAGTCAGGCCGGTAAACCGCACTTTTCCTCCGGTTTACCGAGGGTCAATTTTTCAGAAAAAGCTCCAGCATCAGTTCCTGTTATCATCCAGGATGGGTCCAAAACGTAGCCGTTCAGTTGTTCGTCCCAGTGGTTATCAGAGTGTCTATGGAGATGCCAACCCTTTGATAGATGGGGTTGAGCAAATCCATTATGTAGCTTTCTACGAGTCGTTCCAAGGGCATTGGAACGCAAGGCCAGTTGCTCGAGAACGAAGGGTAAACTGGACGATTACGGATCGATCTTGCCATGAGCCCTACAAGAGCAAGATATTTTGGATATGGCAGAATCACCGACTCGGTTCAACGCCACGGTGGTAAGGCAATTTTATGCTTACGTTTCGCATAACCCCGGAGTTACATTTGCTATGGTTCGAGGGGTTAAGATTGATTTTTCTATTGAGCGGATCAATGCTCATTTTGGGGTTAGACATCCACCAGTCGGCCCAGATGAGTACACATCCTCAAGAAACATTGAAGACTTAGAGAGGATGAACATGATAGCTGAGTTTTTTGGGGTGCGATGGAAGCGCAATCCTACAGGAGCCCCCACCATCTTCCTAGAGAACGAGTTATCCTGGGATCGGAAGATGGTCAACAGATTTGTTTGTGCCCGCCTTCTACCGACCAAGCACACTGTCTCTGTCACCACTAAGAGGGCGGAGTTGATGTTTTCTCTGGAGCAGGGATCTTCGGTCAACATCGGTCTTCTGATGCATAGCCGTATTCACGAGCTTGCCGCCACATCTGAGCGCGAGATGTTGCCATACGGGCCGATGATTGACATGTTTGCTTTAGAGGACGAGGTGAAAATCCTCGTCAGTGATGATTCGGAAGACCCTAAGCCGATGATCAGTTCGCAGTCGGTTCAAAGAGTTTCAAGACGGGTTGGACGAGCTGAGAGGGAGCATACTCCGGTCCTTGGAGCACCCCAGACTCAGAGAGCTATGCTAGAGGAGCACTCGCGAGAGATTGTGAGTTTGCACCGCAAGATGGACAAAATTGTAAATTACTTTGGCATACCTTCCTCGACCACGCCACCTAGGACTGCCCCACATCACCGACCCTCATCTTCAGCCGCAGCTACCTCAAGTTCTGGTCCACCTCCCGGTTTTGAGCCTAGAGATGACTGGGAGGGATATTCTGATGAGGACTAGTCTGTATTTCTTTTTATTGTTGTTTTCCATTTTTCATTTTATTTCTTATCTAGTTGATGTAGCAAAATATTATTAATATAATGTTTTGACGGCTTAATTTGTTTTGGAATTCATTTATTTTCTCTTTTACTGCCACCATTTTATTATACGGTTTCTTGTCACCACTATTCTTCTTGGTTTGTCTGAGATACTTAGCGCAAATTCTTCAAGGATTACTTACATGAGCCCGATGATTTATGCGACGATCTACTTCTTCTTTTGTTCCACCTTTAACTGAAGCTAAGTTCCTTTTCATTTTTCATCTTACACATTAGGGACAATGTTTCGATTAAGTAGGGGATAAGGGACGTCACTTAGCTTCTTAGCATTATATTCCGTGAATTGCGTGATTATCTTGATTCTCTTTGATGCACGATTCACCACTTAGACTTTGATTCATTTTTTTCGAGTTAATTGACTTCATCTTTGACCGATAAACGCGAGCCATTTTAACGAGTAATATATACTCGGTTCTCGATCCGCCTTAGCCAATGAGAGTTTACCCGCCAAGAAAGAGAAGTGCAATTAATCATTAAATAAAATGTTCGAGATGCACGACTTTTGCATAGACCGATTAGTTCGATCCGCCTATTAATCATTAAATAAAATGGGTTGATGTAATGAGAGATTGTCAGCATTACTAAGCGGTTGTGAAAGTTATTGCACACACATATTGGCTCATGACGTGAATAGTGTTTAATGCATTACTGATGGATATGAGTGGCATGATCTTGATCTGGACTTTGTGGGGCATAGTTGTTTTTAATTAACTTGTATATGATCTGAGTGTCATGTTTCTTTTTGCCTTTTTGCCCGAGACGATCAAAAGATAAGTGTGGGTAGTTGATAATGCTCTAAATGGTACCAATAATTATACCTTTATTCACCCTGAATTCTGCTCATTAAAGGATAGATAGACTCGTTATTATGTGGAATATATGTTAAATGCTATGTGCGTGTTTCTAGGATCGCAATTCTGCATCTATGCTATTTTCCCAAAGATTTGGTACTGTTTTGTCTCGTTTTGCATGTTTTATAGGATGTGCCGGATCTGGAGCATTGGAGAGTGGATTTGGACCAAAAAGGTATATTGGACCAAGTGATTGAAGTCCAAGAAGAAGCCTGCTGAAGAAAAAGGAGAAAAGTCAGCCCGGTTTACCGAGGGCTAGGGTCGGTAAACCGAGGACTTGTGGAACACGAAACTGATTCTGCCGTCTCTACTAGGTCAGTTAGGGTGTTAAAGAGTCTTAAGTCGGCTATTGTATATATATAAGGCCACATATACTGAAAGTTTTCATAATTTTTACATATTGCATTACATACGTTATATATTTTGATGAAATAAAGTTATTTGAGCTTTGGAAGAGTAATTTCTGGTTTCCTCCCTTCTTTCATCATCTCTAGCTTGAGTAGATCGAGCTAGATCTCCATTGTTTAAGGTATGAAGCTTTGAACGTTCCTTTTTGTCTTGAATATGGTAGATTTGTTCGTATTTATGTGTTTTAGTTAATCTGCATGTTTAAAAATCCCATAATTACTTAGAATTATCGTAATTGAGTAATGTAGATCCAAGGATAGGAAAATCCACCCTCGGTAAACCGGCGGTCCCGGTTTACCGAGGCATTATTTAGAAAACCTAAAACTGGGATTCACTACAGCTACGTTGATCAACATGTTTAATTCATAAAAGGTTAGATCTAGACAATCTGCTTATGGTAATCTTAAACTGGCATGAAATACGAATAGTGATGTGCTAAGTTTGGACATAGTCTTAAATGGACCATAGGAACGTGCTGATCTATGTGGACAGCTATCTAGGCGGGTTAGCGGTATGAGTTAGCGCTCGATATCGGCAATTATAGATCTTTATGCGTATGGACAATAACGGACCAATTAAGGAGGGTAGCTTGCGTATAGATTGTCTACTACCATTGTCGGAGTAGATAGGAGTAGGAGTTGCACCCGTAGCTGATAATGATAATTAAAACGAAAGCTCGCGATTAATTTAAGGAAATTATGTGGGGAAGTAAACGTAACGATTAAGTAATCCAAGTTAGTAGATCGGTGAGAAGAGGGAGTGGAATACCAAGTTTGTTTTCTTATCGTTTATTGTTGGTCTATGACCGCCTCTATGTTTTTTCTTAATTAGGTTAGAATGTTTTATACTTATAGTTGCATTGTCTCTGTGGGATCGACCTTGACTCGCATTTACTATACTACGATGTACCTAGTATTCTTGCTAGTGATATCGACGTTAGTGATTTACACACGATCACCTGCCATGATTAGTGACGAGGGGAAGACACTTTTGCAATAGGTGGTTTGAGAAGTTAATGATAAGATACGGGGTAAGGCATAAGTTTGCTATAGCTCATCACCCCAAACTAGTGGACAGGTGGAAGTTACAAACAGGGAGATGAAAAGAATCTTGGAAAAGACGGTGAATCCTACTAGAAATGATTGGTCCCTGAAGTTAGATGATGGTCTTTGGGCCACAATTAGGATGTCTACCTACATGATAGTTTTTGGGAAAGCCTGCCACCTCCCGGTTGAACTCGGTTCCGGTTCCTAAATTTTGGCGAAAGTTTATCCGGTGAGTTGGAATTGAATAAATTGGAGGAATTCATGATGCGAGCCTATGAGAATGCAACGATATATAAGGAAATGATGAAACGGCTGCATGATAAACTCAGAACTATTTCTTCAAACCTTTTTATAGTTGTTTTCATTTTTGTTGATTGAGTCAATAAAGTAGCATGGCAGCCGAGAAGATTTTTTTTATCATGTATATCTATCGTCCCCGACAATGGATATACATGGTTTTTTCATTAGCGATTCCCACGTTATCTTCTCGTTTAAAGTTTATCGTGTCTTGTTAATGTCAATAATAAATAAAGTGGCTTAAACTGTTTTTGTGCATTCCTTTGGTATGCTCAATTACCGCCACCTTATTTACTTATTGCCCTTCACATGTTACTCATGCATTGTGAAGTTTTTCAAAGCGCAGGTTGATTTGTAGATGATGGATGACCTGGGACTAGATTCATGACGTGCTCGGTGTTTTGTACTTCACTCGGCACCATTTTCCAGAGCTAAGTACATTTCTTACTTTCCCTTTATTCATTCATTGAGGACTATTGGATAAGTGAGGGGTACGGGGTGGCCTTAGCTCAACAAGGGTTAATTTTAAACCTTTTAACTGATTTTTGCTTTCTTTTATGCGTTTTGGGCGTGGAATCGGGAGAAATGGAGCCCATGAACCGTTTGAAGTTAATTACCTACATGATCAATTTAGTATGAAAGGATGAATGCATGTCATTTAACATGAAGTAGTGACTTATTAATTGTTACTTTACCTTTGCATTGATTATTTGCGCACATAAACCAGAGTGAGAAGTATTCGAGATGAGATGAAGAGTTATAATGACCGGTAATCGGTACTTATCTGTAGATGTGCTTTAACCGATTTTTGTAGGTCAATGGAAGCAATCTGAACACCAGAAATGGCAAAATGGGATTGTGAGCGAAAGTGAGGTTCAAAGAAAAACCATAAAGAAAATTCTGCCAGAAAAATGAATACAATGCAAAATGCAAAAGGCAGGGGGGAAGCAAATTCCAACGAAAATCGTACGACCCACATATAAAAATAAAAACATCAAGGACCTTTGAGTAGTACTCGGTCCCTGAGTCTGCCCGGCCTGACTAAGGTTTCATGTTGTTCTCATTAGTCTGAAAGTGAGAAGAGTGAGTATTTCTGTAGAGGAGTTAAAATTGTGAGGTTAATATAACTTGATTCTTTTCATGAGTACACTATCACGAAGGTAATTTAGACGACACATTGATGTGTATGTAGGTAGTGATTAATGGGGAGCTTATGGATTTTTGTTTAATATGTGTTTTGCCGACAATCTTTCTTGAACGTGTGGTAATTAATAGTGATTGTTTTGTTAGGAAATCTATACGGGAACGCAGCGGAATTTAAAATTTATTTCCTATCGACCCAATATCGATTTCGTTTAAGCAATAAACAAATAAGTAGTAGACGGTGGTTACCTTGCTTGATCTAAAAGATCGACGCTTTGACCGTCTAAGGAGAGTAGTGGTGAATGGAGCCGCCCAAGTGTTCGGCCTCTACCGGTGATCCACATGAATAACCCGTCGGAATCCCATCATGGATTGCTACCAGAAAAACTCGGTTGCTAGACCGACAAAATCTCTCTAAAAAGCCCTCAAATTTTCTAGTAAATTAGAACTCTTCTAATTGTGATGTGCAAAAGAGCTTGACACCCGCCTCTTATTTATAATAGATTGTGCGCCCCTTAGTCCCAAAAATCTGATTGGGAGAAGCTTCCTAGTAGATTGGGGAGAAATAAAATATTTTCCTAATAAAATAAGGAAAATACCTTTGTTTTATTTATCTCATTTAATTTAATATCTCATGTTACATATTTCCAAGATATTGTCAATATCTAATATTGACTATCTTTATCTTATTATCATAAATCTATTTTTCATAAATCAATTAATATCCAATATTAATACATGGTAATCTCATTAATTAAATTGCACAATCTCAAGTGTATCTTATACACTAATATTGGCGCCACCTTTAGCCATAAATTGGCATCCGGAATATTCTTTAATTAATATAATGATATGGTTAATTAATTTGCAAAATAATGTATATCATATATACATATTTTTGACACACATATACATCATATGTATACTAGCCAAAAAACCCGTGCATCATGCACAGATGTGAGAAATTAGAAAGTAGTGTAAAAATAAAACAAGGTACTCTCACAAAAATAAAATAAAATGAAAAGAAGAAATTGTATTGAGTACTTGTTAATAAAATGAAAGAAGAAATTGTATAATAAAATAAAAGCAAAAGGATACTCAAAATAAAATGAACAAGTATTAACCACACAATCTTAACTTACTTGCGCATACACTCGCTCATCTTCCTTCAGATTTGGTTACACAACATGGTACCTTAATCGGGTCGGGCGTACTCGGGGACTGAGCATCGCTTTTAAGTCCTCGTTTGTTTCTTTTTATGCGAGGGTCGTGCCCTTTTTACATGAGTTCGCTTCCCTCACTGCCTTTATTGCATATATTTTTCTTTTCATTTCTATTTTTCATTCTTTCTGCCAGATTTCCTCACTTTTTTCTCTTTCTCTCACAAGTCCGTTTTGTCCCGGTTACCTCTTTTGTCATTAAAATTGCTTCCCTTGTCTTACAACAATTTGTTAAAGTGTATGGACAGACAAATAATGATTCCCGGTTAAAATAATTTATCATCTGATCTCAAACACTTCTCACTCAGATTATGTGCTCAAATATTGAGTGCAATGAAAGAATAATAATTAATAAGTTACTACTTCCTGCAACATAACATATGCTCATTCTTTCATACTAAATTGAATATGTTATATCTCACTTCAAATTGAACTTGAGCTCCTTTTCTACCAATTCTTAACTCAAAAACGTGCAATAAGCAAGCTAAAATCAGTGTAAATTTTCAAAATTATTCCCTTTTTTGATTAACCAGCTAAGACACCTACCTCCTACTTATTATAGACATTGTCCCCAATGACTAATAATAATGAAAAAAGGTACTTAGCTCGGTAATTGGGTCGGCTGAGTCAAAGTGAATCCCGGAGCAGAATCATTAGCTCCTAGGTCATCCATCTTCCAAGTTGTTACCTGCTTCCCAAAATACTTCCAAAAACTGTGAGTAACGTGCGAAAGGCAATAAGCAAATAAGGTGGCGGTAGTTGTGCATACCGTAGGAATGCGCAAAAATAGTTTAAGCCACTTTATTCTTTTATTGGCCTAAGCATGATGTGAAAACTTTTACGAGGGTATCACATGAGAATCGTGAAGGAAAAAACCACATATATCTTTAGCCGGATTACCGAAGATATATGTGATGAAAAAAACCTTGCGATTGTCATGATACTTTATTCACACAAAATAACTTAAATAAACAAAAGTAATAAATAAGGGTTTAGAAATAGTTCTGAGTTTATAGTCGCCAGCTCGACTGTACTAATAGGGCTCCTTTATTCATACTCTGGCTCTGTCAACGTAAAGACTTCCGACTCAGGGTTATACTTGTTCTCTAGGTAATGCTTCAGCCTGTGGCCGTTTACTATGAAAGTCCGCCCAGAGTATTCTCTTTAACTTCACATGCGTCTGAATTGAAGACTTTTGTGACTACATGTGGTCCATACCATCTAGACCTCAACTTCCTAGAAAAAAGACGGAGACGCGAATTATAGACCAACAACTTGTCTCCAACTTGAAATGTGCGGTTCAGAATCTTCTTATCGTGCAGATGCTTTGTTCTCTCCTTGTAAATCTTAGCATTCTTATACGCTTGAAGTCTAAACTCCTCCAATCTATTCAACTATAACATTCTTTTTTCACCGGCTAAATTCTCATCCATGTTTAGAAATCTCATAGCCCACAGCGCTCGGTGCTTGAGTTCTACCGGTAAATGACATGCTTTTTCAAACACTACCATGTATGGTGACATCCCAATCATGGTCCTATAAGCTGTTTTGTACGCCCAAAGAGCGTAATCTAATTTCAAAGGCCAATCCTTCCTCGTGGGATTCACAGTCTTCTCTAAGATCCTCTTAATTTCTCTATTCGTGACTTCCACTTGTCCACTTGTCTGGGGGTGATATACTACTGCAATCTTATGTCTAAACCCATATCTCATCATCAACTTCTCAAACAACCTATTACAGAAATGACTCCCTCCGTCACTAATTATGGCTTTGGGCACTCCAAACCTCGTCAAAATGTTTTTCTTAAGAAGCCTCGGGACAACTCTGGCGTCATTAGTAGGTGAGGCCACTGCCTCCACCCATTTGGAAACATAATCAACTGCTACCAGGATGTAAAGATTTGACTCCGACGATGTGAAAGGTCCAACAAAATCAATTCCCCATACATCGAATAACTTCACTTCTAAGATACTCTGCAGTGGCATCTCATTCCGTTTAGAAATGTTACCGGTCATTTGGCAGGAATGACAGGCTCGTGTAAACTCGTAAGTAGATTTATGAATTATTGGCCAATAGAATCCACACTGCAGTACCTTTGCTGCTGTCGTGTCTGGCCTATAGTGACCTTCATCTTCTCTAATGGCATAGGTGCAAAATACTTGGAATCTCATCGTCATGGACGCATCTCCTAAGAATGGCATCAGGGCATAGCTTGTATAGGTAGGGATCGTCCCAATGATAATGCTTTAGATACGTGAAAAACATCTTCTTATCCGCATTCGTGAATTCCGGTGGTGGGTACCTTCCTGTTTGATAATTCACAATGTTAGCAAACCAAGGGTATAACTTGCCCACTCTTGATGTATTTTGTCGGCGCTGAGATTCAACTCGAGCTACCACTGAGATGACAAAAAGTTGTTTATCAAGGAAGCTCTCCCGGATCTCAGTCGGTTGCTCTTCTTCCAGCAAAGTTAATCTTGACAGGTGATCAGCCACCTGGTTCTCAGATCCTTTTTTTGTCTTTAATCTCAACATCAAACACTTGTAAGAGTAGAATCCATCTTAAAAATCTTGGCTTGGAGTCTTTCTTGGTTAAAAGGTATTTCGAAGCTACATGGTCAATGAATACAGTGACTTTCGATCCTATCAGATAAGGTTGAAACTTGTCAAATGCAAAGATAACAACTAAGAGTTCCTTCTCTGTAGTTGCGTAATTCATCTGGGCACTGTTAAGGGTACGATTGGCGTAATAGATAGGCTTAAAGATTTTATCCTCCCTTTGTCCCAGGGCTGATCCAACTGCCGTGTCGCTTGCATCACACATAATCTCAAAAGGTTTGTTCCAATTTGGTGCTACCAGAATTGGGGCGGTTATAAGTATTTGCCTCAATGTGTTGAATGCTTTCTTGAATTCTTCTCCAAACACAAAAGGTACATCCTTTGCAAGTAATTCCATCAAAGGTTGGATAGTGAATCCTCCTTTCTTGGGCACCACATGAATCGGGCTTACCCACTCACTGTCTGCAATTGGGAAAATGATTCCCATCTCCAACATCTTTATGATCTCTTCCTTAACAACATCCTTTAGTTGTGGCGTCAACCTCCTTTGTGGTTCTGAGTCTACAGAGATCTTATGCATGCACACCGATGGGCTTATTCCTCTAATATCAGCAATCGTCCATCCAAACGCTCCCTTGTGCTCTCTCAATACTCTTAAAAGTTTCTCCTCCTCTATAGGTGATAATAACGATGAAATTATGAGGGGGAAGAGTATCATCTTGTAAGTACATGTACTTCAGGTGAGATGGCAAAGGTTTCAATGTTAAGTTCCTTGGTGGCTTTTCCAGCGATGATCTTAACAACTTACCAGTCAATTGTAAGTCAAAGAACTTGTGCCACGAAGTTCTATGAATTGCTCCTCCTAAATCCACAGAAGATATAGGATCTATTTCTCTCACTTGACCTTCGCTACACCCAGGCCAGGTTTCCTCATAACTTTCCTCATCCTTCAGGAGTAAAGTCTCTGCTACTTCAGGGTCTAGTGCCACTTGCTGATATAATTCCATAACAAGCTCGTCTATGGCGTCTAGCATGTAGCATGCTTCTCCTTCATCTTGAGCATACCTCATCGAATTCATCACATTAAACATTATTTTGTCCTTATTCACTCTTAAAATCAGCTCACCCATATGAACATCTATCAATGTCTTGATCATAGCTAGGAAAAGTCTTCCTAAGATTAATGAAACATCGCAGTTAGCCTCCATGTCTATCACCCCAAAGTCTACAGGGAATACAAACTTGTCAACTTTTACCAAAACATCCTCCACCACTCCACACGGTTGCTTCATAGACCTATCCACTAATTGAAGGGTTATAGATGTTTCGTTCAACTCTTTTATGCCTAACTTATGAAATATGGAGAGTGGCATTAGATTGACACTGGCTCCAAGATCACACAATGCTTTGTTTAGGCACACTCCTCCAACTGTGCAAGGTATGAGAAGCTCCCAGGGTCTTTACACTTAGGAGGCAGTTTGCGTTGCAAAACCGCCGAGCATTCCTCGTTAGGCAAATAGTCTCAAGGTCTAACAATTTCCTTTTGGTAGAGATTGCTTCCTTCAAGAATTTTTCATACTCTGGCATTCCAGCCAGAGCTTCTACCAAAGGTATATTCACTTGCAACTTCTTAAACATTTCTATGAACTTTTTATAATGAGCATCATCATTATTCGGCTTGTATTTCCTAGGGGATAGGGCAAAGTAGCAAGATTAATAGTTACAGTTCATGAAGACTTACCTGTTGACTGCTGCTGCTCTGCCTGCTTGTCTGCTGAATTTTCAGACTTTCGGTTTACCAGAGTGGTGTCCCGGTTTACCGGCCCCTCTTTTCTCCGGATTCTGTCGCATTCTGCTACTGACTATTTTCTGATTCTTCCTGGTCAGTTGGTATAACTGGTCCAGGCAGTTCCTTTCAGCTTCTAGTCATGATTGCATTCACGTCCTTCGGATTCTTCTCCGTATTACTTGACAATCCTCCTGGAGGACGGGCTGACACTTGTTCGGTCATGAATCCGCCACTTTGTCTCGGTCTCTCCCCGCTTGGTGTGACATATTTTGCACCAGGGCTTCTTGATTGGTCAGTTTTGTATCATTCTTTTGACAATATATGGTGAAGTTTTTATTCAGCTCAGTCATGGATTTCGTAAGTTGATTGACCTTGTCGGTCACAGTTGAGCTCATTTTATCCATGGCTTCTTCCCAACCACCTGACTTGTTGAATTGAGGCATGAATCTGCTAGTTTGTCTCGGTCTCTCTTCACCATTATAATCACTTTGTCGAAAACCCCCAGTAGGGTCACTCAGTGTAAAACCAGGGTGGTCATGAGAACCTGGGCGATATCCGCCCCCGTAAGGATTTCCTTGCCTCCCTATATTGTTCACATCTTCGGTGTTTGTTGCTTCTGTATCTTGTACTTTCTCAACCTTAGCAATGCGATCTTGCATGCCATTTATTTTCTCATTCATTGCCATTAGCTGATATAAGATCTTTTGAGAAATATCTTCTCCAAATACGCCTTCAGCTACTTTGGCGGTTTCAATTTGATGCTTCCCCCATTGACTGGTAAGTGCAATTTGCTCTAACTTTTCTTCGGCTTCTTCAGGTGATAGCAACGCAAAACATCCGTTGCTCGATGCATCAACTCTCATTTGTTCACTTGGCCGTAATCCGTGATAGAAACTAGGTATTCGTACGGGCAAAGTGATATCATGGTGAGGGCATCTCCTTTGTGCTTCCTTAAATCTTTCCCAAGATTATTCAATGGTTTCAGTGGGTTTCTGCTTGAAATTCATAATGTCTTGTCTCATCTGTAGTGACTTCCTAGGTGGGAAGTACTTGTTCATAAACTTCTGCAACAAATCGGTCCAAGTTTGGATTGATCATGGTGCTACAGACAATAACTATATCTTCGCTTTGTCCTTTAGAGTGAATGGAAACAATTTCAGCTTAATGTTGTCTCCAGGTACTCCTGCTGGCTTGACCATGCTGACTATCTCTAGAAAGTTGGTGATGTGTACACTAGGATCTTCGTTCATTACTCCATGAAACATAGTGTAATTAGTCACCATTTGTATCACATTCGGTTTCGGGTGAAATACCTCAGCCGCATTCTCTGACTGAACAATTGCTAGCACGAATTGCTCAATCGTCGGCATTGCATAACTCTGTAGAGTTCTCCTATTTGCTTGTACCATAACTCCTGCTCCGTTTTGTCTATTCTACCCGTTCTGTCCGTTCTGTGCCACGTTGATTTCTGCATCTTCCAAAGGTGGAATCTCTTCTTCCCTCTCGCTGTGATCTCCTTCGTGCGTACTCACGTCGTCCGCCAGCCTAACAAACTTCTCTCGAGCTTCCCTTCTCTTTTGTCTAGCAAACTTTTCGATCTCAGGTATGAATCTCTCGAGTTTGGCTGCTGAACTTCACGTAGCATACTACAAGACACAAAAAGAAAATAAAAAGGTTAGTGACTTACCTCGATGGCTGTTACACACGCCTGGCAGACTCAAAAATACAGACTCGGACTACTGACTTGACGCTGAACTGATAGAAATGATCCTGCCGAAACTGAGACCCTCAGTTTACCGTGGTATACCCTCGGTAAACCGGATGAGGTTTTTCTCAAATTTTAACCAAACTGACTCTGTACGACTCCAGTATAAACTGACTATAATACAAACTCAATTAAACAGACTCAAATATACAGACACTCAATCTTAAATAAAAAGTATTCTTGACACGAGTCCCCGGTAACGGCGCCAGAAAATCTTGATCGCATGCAAAGCACTTACTAGCAATAGGACTAGGTCTATCGTAGTAGAGTACTGGAGAGTCAAGGACGATCCCACAGAGACTCGTAAGATTGTCTAAATATCAAGATTGAGCTTGTCACAAATATGGTCTACGACCAACTATAATATAGACAGTAGTAAATTTGGTAACAATCAACTAGCAAGATTGTGCAAGTTCAACGGAGCAACAAGAGTTTCTAATGTATTAGTTCAAATATGAGTAATTAGTTATTCCCCTCACACATGCAACAATCCTCCCCATTGGTGAATTTTTATTTATTGTTCAACTACGGGTACAACTCCTAACCCAATCTACTCCGACAATGGTAGTAGACAATCTATACGTAAGCTACCCTCCTTATTTGGTTCGTAATATCCCATACGCATAAAGAACTAAATCTGTCGATATTGAGCACTAACTCATACTGCAAACCCGCCTAGACAGCTGTAGACACTAATCAGCACATTCTTAGGGTCCATCAAGATAATGTCAAAACTAACACTTCACTATTCGTATTTCATGCTAGTTTAACGAAGACATGCAAATAGTTGATCAGGCTACTTACATGTAAATTAAATCTATCGATCAACGTAGCTGGCGCCGATTATCATGAATTAGTAATTTACTAGGTATTCAGATCTAGCAATATAGACCGTCGCAGATCTGAAGAACACAACCACTATTTCATGATTTCTTCACCAACAAATTGAATCTATAACACATGGGGTAAAATAAACTAACTACTACATAATTGTGGAAATATTATGGTTAATATTACATAATATTACATTGAACACGTTACATTGTAACATGTTACTTATGTATCAAAGAGACATATTAATTGTATTAAATAAACAATTAATATGTCCTAAAAGTCATAAAGTAACTATCTTTTTGTCCTATTATGTAATAGCTTATACATAGCCGACTCTAGCATTTATTCTGGCCGGCTCTAGTTACTTTTACTTTACTAGCTAGGATCCTCTCTTGTATCTATTTATACTCATTCTTTCAACATGAATAAACAAGTTGAAGTTTACTCAAGTATAATTTACTTTCTCAAACTCTCTTCATGGTATCAGAGACTTAAACTCCTGAATCCGCTACAAATTCTCAGTACCCTGCTGAATCAAGAATGTCTTCATTATCTGAAGCTTCATCACCCTCAGTTGAGTCCCAGCTGCCTCAGCAGACTGGGGTCACTGAAAACCACTCTTTTACAAATCACAGACTTGATGGCAACAACTACCTGTTGTGGTCAAGATCTATGAAAATGTATATCTCAGGCCAGAGCAAGATGGGATATTTGTCTGGTTCCAAACCTGCCCCTGCTGAAACTGACCCCAAGTTTGAAGCATGGGATACAGAAAATAACCAAGTCATGACCATCCTCACGAGGTCAATGACAAAAGAGATTAGTGAGAACTTCATGATGTATGACACTGCAAAGGAAATATGGGACAATGCCAGAGACCTTTACTCAAAAAAGGACAATACATCTGAGGTCTATGATCTTGAAGCCCAAATCCAAAATTGCAGGCAAGGGGATATGTCTGTAACTCAATACTTCAACCAACTATCTTGGGCATGGCAACACCTAGATATGTTGGAAACTCACCCCTGGAATGATGTTAAGGATGCTGCCCTTTATAAGGACATTATTGAGAAAAAGAGAGTATTCAAATTTCTTACTGGACTGAATCCTACTCTTGATGATGTTAGAGGAAGAATCCTTGCCACAAAACCTCTCCCCAATCTCAAATCCATGTTTGTTGAGGTCAAACATGAGGAAAGTAGGAGGAAAGTGATCTTTGTTGAACTCCCTGCCGACAACCCCGCCGAAAGTGCTACCTGGCCGACCGTCGGGAAGCTGCCGAGGGTACGAGACATCCGGAAGCCTACGATAGAACCGAAAAGTTGTTCTCGTGAGCACCGCAAACGCACAAATCACACCAAGGACACTTGCTGGAAGCTACATGGCAAGCCTAACTCCTCCAGGCCTACCAGGGAAAGTCAGGGCAGGCATGTCAATGAAGAGGAGAACGATAACAAGATGAATGCTCAGTTTGCTGCATTCAAAGCTTTCCTCACACAACAAAAAGAAGGTAGTCCCTCTACTGACATAGCTACTCAGGCTAGTGCAGGTAAATTCTACTCTTCTATTAGTAATGAAACATGGATTGTTGATTCTGGGGCCTCCTCCCATATGACTGGCAATAAAAACCTCATAACTCAACTTATGCCATGTCATCAAATTCACAAAGTTAAGACTGCTGATGGATCTATCTCGTGTGCAAAAGGTTTTGGAACTGTTAAACTCACTAATAAGATATGCTAAAGGATGTCCTATTTGTTCCAAACTTAGACTGCAATCTCATATCTGTCAGTAGACTAGCAAAAGATTTGAATTGGACTGTTGTTTTTAATAAGAATCAGTGCACTTTCCAGGACCCTTCTTCACAGGAAGTGATTGGGAGGGCTAAACCCTGCTCAGGATTGTATGTGGTCAACCTGCTGAAGACAGAAGACTGAAGACTGAATCTGCCTCAGCAGCCTGCACTTCAACCTTAGACAATATCATGTTATGGCATTATAGACTAGGACATCCAAGTTTTTGTTATTTGAAGTCTGTAATTCCTGAATTATTTAAAGGATGTAATGTCAATGATCTTCAATGTGATATTTGCCAATTTGCCAAACTTACCAAATCTGTATATACCAAACTGCCTTATGTGCCATCCACACCTTTCACTTTAATTCATAGTGATGTATGGGGACCTTAAGAGTAAAAAGTTATAACGGAAAAAGGTGGTTTGTCACTTTCATTGATGATCATACTAGGAACACATGGTTGTTTTTAATGAAGGATAAATCTGATGTTGGAACAATTTTTCAGAAATTTTACAACATGATCTCTACTCAATTTGACACTAAGATCAAGATCTTAAAGACTGATAATGCACTTGAGTACTATGAGTCTAACCTCAGTAATTTCTTGATGAATAAGGGGATTGTCCATATCAGTAGTTGTGTGGAAACACCTCAACAAAATGGGGTTGCTGAGAGAAAGAACAGACACCTGCTGGAGATGGCAAGATCAATCATGTTCACCACACATGTTCCAAAGTATATGTGGGGTGAAGCTATATTAAATGCCACTTACTTAATCAACAGACTTCCCAGCAGAGTGTTAGGCTTCAAAACTCCTATCCAAACCCTCCTGGCCACACACTCCTACCCTCATCTTATTTCCCAATTACCTCCAAAAATCTTTGGTTTCACTGTATTTGTTTATATCCATGCCCAACACAGAAGCAAACTTGATCCCAAAGCTCACAAGTGCATTTTCCTAGGATATGCAAAGGACAGGAAAGGTTACAGGTGTTATTCTCCTTATGAAAAGAGATTTTACAATTCTATGGATGTAAAATTCTTTGAAAGAACTCCCTACTACAGCAAGTCAACTGAGGCAGTCACTGATGGAAACCTGATTGAAATTGACCTAAATCCGTTCCCTCAGCAAACTCTTAACCCTCAGCAACCTGCGATTCTCGGCGGGCCGAACCTCGGCACCCTGCGACTCTCGGCGGCTTGCGATCCTCAACAACCTGCGAACCGAGCCTACTGCGACCCGGAGCCTGCGATACTCGGCAACCTGCGACTCTCGGCGGCCTGCGACATTGATGATAGACCTATTGCTATTAGGAAGGGAAAGAGATCTTGCACTACTGATCATTCTATTCATAATTATTTATCCTACGATCAGTTATCACCTATTTTTGCCATGTTTACACAGGATTTGGATACTCACTCTATTCCTAAGAATATACATGAAGCTCTCCAACATGATAAGTGGAAGGCGGTACATCAAAACTGAAATGACTGCTCTTCTTGACAACCATACATGGGACCTCACCACTCTCCCACATGGAAAGAAGACGATCGTGGTAAGTGGTTCACTATCAAGTACAATGCGATGGTACTATTGACAAATACAAAGCTAGACTGGTTGCAAGGGGATTCACTCAAACATATGGACTTGACTACAAAGAGACCTTTGCACCCGTGGCAAAGTTAAACACTTGTCGTGTACGATCTCACTTCTCGTCCAACTTGATAGGCCTCTCCACCAATTGGATATCAAGAATACTTTCCTAAATGGTGACCTTACTGAGGAAGTCTATATGAATGTACCTCCTGGTTTTACCAATCCTCACACTCAAGGAAAGGTTTGTAAATTGAGGAAATCTATATATGGCCTAAAGCAATCCCCAAGAGCCTGGTTTGGGAAACTCACTACTGTGGTTAAAGCTGTTGGATATCATCAATGCAACTCAGATCACACCATGTTTATCAAGACCACTAGCCAGAAAAGATCTATTCTTATTGTATATGTGGATGATATCATCCTCACTGGTGATGACTCTACTGAGATCCAGAATTTGAAGACTCTATTGGCAAAGGTTTTTCAAGTCAAGGATTTGGGCTATCTTAAATACTTCCCTGGTATGGAAATTGCAAGAAACAACCAGGGTATCTCTATCTCTCAAAGGAAATATGTGCTTGGACTCGTGAAGGAAAGCGGTATCTTTGGGATCCAAACCCGTTTGTATCCCCGAGTAGACCCCAGGTAATACCTGTTTGCATGGTGACATTGCTGTCAGAAAGGATCAATATCAAAGACTTGTAGGGAAACTCATTTATCTGTCCCATACAAGACCTGATATTGCATATGGAGTCAGTCTGGTTAGCCAGTTCATGCATTGCCCTACTGAGCAACATTGGGATGCTGTGAACATGATACTGAGGTACCTGAAGTCCACTCCTGGCCAAGGCTTACATTTCACCAAATCTGCTGAGAGATCTATCAAGGTTTACACTGATGCTGATTGGGCTGGCTGTCACACAGACAGAAGATCTACTACAGGCTACTGTTCTTATGTATGGGGAAATCTTGTCACCTGGAGGAGCAAGAAACAACCTACGTCTCTCTAAAGCGATCGAAGCCGAACTCAGGGCACTAGTTTTGGGTATCTGTGAAGCTCTATGGATAAAAAAGGTCCTGACTAAACTTCAACAGCCCCTTCAGCAACCTATCACACTCTGCTGTGACAATAATTCAGCCTTATGCATGGTAGAGGATCCAGTTCCTCATGATAAAACCAAACATGTTGATATTGACAGACATTTCCTTAAAGAGAAGATCGATGCCAAGATCATTCAACTTCAGTATGTTCCCTCAGCAGACCAAAATGCTGATATTCTCACAAAGGCAATTCCACCGCTTATGTTCAGCAGACTGAGTAGCAAACTTGGCTATATTAACATATACAACCCAGTTTGAGGAGGGGTGTGGAAATATTATGGTTAATATTACATAATATTACATTGAACACGTTACATTGTAACATGTTACTTATGTATCAAAGAGACACGTTAAATAAACAATTAATATGTCCTAAAAGTCATAAAGTAACTATCTTTTGTCCTATTATGTAATAGCTTATACATAGCCGACTCTAGCATTTATTCTAGCCGGCTCTAGTTACTTTTACTTTACTAGCTAGGATCCTCTCTTGTATCTATTTATACTCATTCTTTCAACATGAATAAACAAGTTGAAGTTTACTCAAGTATAATTTACTTTCTCAAACTCTCATATTACATAATATTACATTGAACAAGTTACATTGTAACATGTTACTTATGTATCAAAGAGACATATTAATTGTATTAAATAAACAATTAATATGTCTTAAAAGTCATAAAGTAACTATCTTTTGTCCTATTATGTAATAGCTTATACATAGCCGACTCTAGCATTTATTCTAGCCGGCTCTAGTTACTTTTACTTTACTAGCTAGGATCCTCTCGTGTATCTATTTATACTCATTCTTTCAACATGAATAAACAAGTTGAAGTTTACTCAAGTATAATTTACTTTCTCAAACTCTCTTCAATAATTAAACTAAATAAGCAATTAAAACATACTAGTCGAATAGAACAACGACAGATCTACATCTTGGAAAAGACAGAAAAGCATACCCTCGAAGACGAGTGTAGATCTCCCTCGGATCTCTCCCTAGGCAGCGTCTCCATCATGTCTCCGACCAGAACTCATAAAATAATAAAATAAAGAACAAGGAACTTTTATTGTATAGTAATTGTAATAGTTGTGTGGTACATTGAATTCTGAGGCGAAGCCTCTTATTTATAGCTACATAAACCGACTTAGAAACACCTAGATCCACCCCTCGTCCAAGAAAACGTGTTTCTGAAGATTCTGGAACCTCGGTAAACCGGCGGCACACCTCGGTAAACCGAGGCAATTTTGTTCTTTTTCTCTGCCGACTTAGCTTGGAATGTTCTGGAATAGCCTAGGCCCATTCCTTTCATTTAGTCCACTCCAGATTCGTCCATGATGCTCAGCCCAATATTTCGTATCCTGAAAATAATCAAAGAATGCACGAAATAATATCGAAATAAGGAAAATAAATGCTAAGTGCAGATTTCTCGACTCACGAACCCGACATATGATATTCAACTTAAATGGTTCATATTTATAGGTCAAAACAACTATTTTTAGCTCATAATGGATAGAATGTTGATGCCGTAGGATAGACTATTTTAACTATCGTCAGAGGTATTAATGTGAATATTTATTTTCTTTTTTAAATTGACGTTTGGAGGTATTAATGTGATTATTTATTTCATTTTTCAAATTGAGGTATTAATGCAATTTATTTTCTTTTGGAAAGCAATAAATTCTTTATCTTTTTTTTAGGAAGGAGCATTAAGTATTAATGCAATTTATTTTCTTTCGGAAAGAATTAAATTCTTTATCTTTTTTTGGGATGGAAAACATTAAATTCGGGTATTAACACATTTTCTTTGGGAATGATTTGGGTCGGGTTAATTACGGTTTGGAGGTTTGCGGGTAATTGATTTAAAAAAACTTCTAAAACAAATAATATATAGATTTAATTAATCAAAATAATTAATATCTTGTATTTAATTTATTCATAAAAAATAAATACCACCATACTAATCTACTAAAACCCTTTATAGCCGAGATAAACTTTCCTTATTTTGGTTATCGCTATAACCGTATTTTAATCCGGCTAGATGTTCTTATGTGTTGTGACCCGATAGGCTTCCAAATATGTTGGTTGTAGCACAAAGTGCAAATTACAAAAATGCCCTTCATAACTAACGATCACGGAATCTCATGCAATACTCGTAACCCAACCCTAAGCATGAACGGATCACCATACATTAGGACTCAGACTATCATCATATCATGCTCCAAATGACCAAGTCAAAGGGAACCGTCTCAACACACACATGAATCTCTGACGAGACCCTGGTCCTTGCCTCAAGCAATAAATCCACCACTATATAAGCTATATAGTGATGGTGGAAGAACCGTACAAGGTTCATGAACGAACCTCCTAGATCCGTGTACTACTCCCGCTGCGCCTCCAAGGCATTACTGTGTTTTGGCCCAGTTGTAGAATCTCCAGTGGTTTCTAGCTAAGGACATTTCCAGTTCACTGTGTCACTTAATCAAAGTAACTACAAACCCAGACCTTAGCTCCCACTGTCTTTATAAGACTCAGGATGCGTATATGTATATCCACCTTTAATCCAATTCCAAGTTTTAGTAAACTAGGAACCTATCCTTAACACTTTTACAAATATTCTCGACACTTACCAGAATCCCTTTTCACACTTACATTTCAGGACTGACGTCCTATCATAGATAGATCTCAAGAACACTGTCTAGTAGTATTCCTTGACGTGATCTATGCTATACTTCTTTAGCATCTTATCTATGCGGGTGAACTGTGATAATCAAGAAGTATCCAAATCAGTCACTATAGATTCTTATTTCCAAATTAAGAAATGCCATTTTGAGATCTTTCATAAAGACTTTGAACTACCAACACTTAATGATTGTGAAATAGGGTGTTGATTCTGAGAAGGATATTCATTACCTTGCTCGAAAACTATAGCACTTCCACTAACCTTCCTGCATATTAGGCATTTCTTTCTTCTTGATCAAATCAAATTCTTTTGATTATCAAAGTCAAGAACTTATACAGAGAAACTTGTGTGAGTCCATAAATGGATCTCATAAGCTTACACATCACGTTACTGTCTATGAACATCAAGCCTTTGGCCCAACGTTTTTCAACACTATCAAATAGCCATGATACGTAGCTACAACAAGCATTATTTGAATAGATTTAAGCACAGCCGGTAGCATAAAGGTAATTACAAGGTTTTTGCCTCGTAGCCCTTTAGCCATAAACTTAGCTTATTGGTAATCCATGTTACCATCCATGTCATTCTTTCATAAAGATAAGCTACACCTTTTAGGGACATTCTCTTCAGGTATGACATACTAAGTTCATAACCCGGTTGTCACATATGGAATCTGCTTCAAATACTATGGCTCCCATCCATATCCTTTAATCTTTCCTTTCAAGCATTCCTACATAAGTCGTGAGATCTTCATCCTTCAAGATGAATATACCAGTAGCCCTTTCAGACGTGTGGTTATCTGTAGATTCATATAGTACTCGTGTGCACTGAGCAATGTCTTTCACCTTATCACTATGTGATATTTGCTCATGTTCCCATGGTTGAATATCTTTTTGTGGTTCTCAAACTCTTTTGACATCTAAATTTACTTCCACTGTTTCTTTTGGAAGAATCACTTCCTCTAGAATGCAGCATGTTTAGAGACAGACATTTTGCTCCGCGGATAAATGATATCTAGCGCACTTGCAAAGCTATTCCACAAAGTTGCATATGTCATACTGGGCTCTAGCTTTTCAGACACTGCCTTCTTGCTATAAGCACGACAACCCTAAATCATCGGTTAATATGGATTTCATGTCATTGATTGCATATCTGATATGGAATTTATTCAACCTCCATTATTTGGAACTCGGTTAAGTATATGCATTCTATAAGGGCACTATCCCGAAACAAGTAAGGGATACTTTGCATGGCTTGCGTCACACCTTTATCATATAAAGTGTTGTTTCTATTTTAGGAACACAATCTAATTGCGTATCCCAACGATGGTATCCATCAAGGGAGAATCTGATTCTATTTCAGATAACTTTTGAAAACACCGTTCAGGTATTATTTACTTCAATCTAATTGAAGATTAATTCCTAAGTTGTTCATCAATCTCATCTTCGTACTAGCTCAAACATTTCGGGCTTTCTGAAATTAACACTTTACTAAGTACACTTGACTTATTTCTAAAAATAGTCAAAGAGATTAATAAACAGTTATTTGTGGCATTAATTGTCATGAGCCAGCAAACATCTGTATGTTTAGACTTTAGACAACTTTCTAGATTTTATAACCTTTTCATAAAAGGATATTTTAGTCATCTTTAGATAAGATACATATTACCCATATGATTCATAACCACATGGTTCAGACGTCATCAGAATGACATCTGATCACATGATTCCCCTCCATAGAGACTATGTCTGGAAAGACCACAAAATATTAAGGATAACAGCCATACAAATACTTAGTTGAGATTTCATCACATATATCAACTATATAGTGACACCAATCTAGTATGTTAGATTCAGTGACCGTTCAACCTTATCGGAACATCATTCATTCCTTACAATTGAATATGTCTGCTAAATCCTAACAAATAATTGAACTCGTGTTCTTCATAAGAACCGGAACACAATAACTTTTATTTAGTTCCTTTATCAGTTTACCAGATTCAGAATACAATATCGAAAATGTCGCAACGTTAAGTGTATTCCGTATTTAATCTTTCTAATTCAATCACTCTCGCAAGATATCATATATCTAAGAGTTGACTTAAACTTAGATAGATTTATCTCAACACACTTGCCTCGAATAGAAACTTTAATAAGTTCTCTATTTAAGCACATGCTCTGACTTTCCTTTTAATCCCTTAAGCACTCATAAATTTTTCTTAGTTTTAGTCTTCATAAGACTTACGGAAAATCATATTCAAAACAAGAACTATTTAATTAACCTTCAAGCAATGATTGAAGAAATAAGTCGATTCTTAAATCTTATAATTTTGAAAACAACCTTTCCGAAATTCGATGTGGTCATTCTTATCCAACGTTTGAATTAATTGTCATCGTATGACAGAATGATCATATTGGATCGTATCCAATGCATGATTAATTTGTTGAAACTTATTTCAAGTTATTTAATCATATCACGAGCTTCCGTTCTCATTAATAATTAAAGTCTTGGATCACTCCATAAAATACGTAATCTCCTTGTCTCTAACTACTATAACGGGATTGCTCATGTCACTGCTTATTTTAAAAGGATTAAAATTACTTAACCATACTTGAGAACGTTTCTCAAAAGGTAATAGTCATAATTTGGTTTTACTAATCGAGAATGAAAACATAAATATAAGAGTTTGCTAAAAAAACTACATCTTAAAATAAAGATAAAAGAGTGATGTTGTTTATACATGCAAAATCAAAAATGGTCTTATGGTTTATGATTTTGCTCCTACTAGTCAACTGCTCCCAATTGACTTTGAAAAATCTTTCAAAAATTATTTAGTGGCCAACATCCCAATAAACTACCGCGACCTCCTGCTTTGGCTGGTGGGCGAAAATAGTCTAATAAGTAGACAACTCTTTGTCAATCGTATCTTATACGACTCTTGTTGTTTGACTAGTCATCTCTTTGACAAATTTCATCTTATGAAATAGTCAAACCCTTGCCTCTAAAATCCAAACGACCCCGCTTTGGCTGGTGGCCGAGAGAATTTTTAGTCAAGTCATAACCCCAATATTCATGAGATATCATACGATCATATCTCGATAATGACGATATACCCGAAGTAGGTCAACCCCCTACTATGGCGGATGAGTTGGATCCGAACAAGGGCTCTTCACCGTCATTATAATATGGGGAGGCAATATTTCGACTTGATTTTTGTTGTGGAAGTATTTATGTAAATTAATTCAAATTAGTACGGTCTCATCATATATATATATATATATATATATATATATATATATATATATATATATATATATATATATATATATATCTATGTACATACATCCTACACATTCATCTAGATCGTGCCTAGTTATGCATCAATCGTATCATATAAAATAAATACAAGCACAAAATAAATAAATGCGTAAAGTAACCGGTATGATCATGGACCTTTCCTAAGTGCGGTTTCGAATACAAACTGATGAAACCGCGGGTCACAATCTAAGGGTACCTGCAACCGCCAATAGGATCTTTAATGTGTAATCTCCAATGGGATCTTTATTCATCTTTCTTTGGTCTCCATCTTCTGCTCCAATTTGTTACATAAAATCTATCTAATAAATTTATTCACCCGCCGCACACGAGGGGGGAGCTAACGGGAATGGGATAATGCAGAAAATAAACTAGGTCACGTTCTTCTTAACGGCCTAGGACAATATTTAAACCCAACGAAAAATAAATTCTTCACATCTATCCTATTGGTCGAGTCCTTGATCAATCAGGGTCCATATAATCATATTATATCTACACAATATCTAATTCATACAATGAAATCTTTTGAAAAAGATAAAATTAAAAACTAACAACTTGCGTCTTAATTAATCAATTAACGTTTAATCTATTAAATAATTTTATCTAATCAGTTAACTAATTAACGTTTAATTAATTAATTGATTATAATCGAAATAAAATTAACGGTTAATTTAAACGATTTCAATTTTATTTTTAATTAATTAGAACTATTCCAAAAATAAATCAATATTAAAATTAAGTCTATTTTGTTTCTTTTATTTTGATTCCTAAACAAAAAGGATGCCTTTGGTTTCCTAAACCAAAAGTCACCAACCTTGACCCTTTCCAAAATCAAAATTTTGAAAAGGGCCTAGGCCTAGGCTTTTTCCAAATCAAATATTTGAAAAAGGCCTAGTCCTATTCCAAACAAAATTTGGAAATGCCTAGATTATTTAAAGGCAAATCATATTACCAAATAATGCCATGTGGCATCCTAATAGTCTAAACTATTTGAACCATTAGTTTGCCACATGACACCAAATAAACAAAGAGATATCAATCACAACTATGAACCTTATTGAATTCCAAATTCACAAAACAAGAACGGGGACCACCGCATCATGCCAGCAGTCCGAAGGCCACCGCCGCCGCTGGCGATCACACGGTGGTGGTACTGTCGCGGTTCTACTGAGCACCACCCTGGCCGACCCATTTTATTATCTTTTCGTGTATCTTTTGCGAATAAAAAATCGTTCATCTTTTAATTACATGATTTAAACGATAAAACTAACTATGCAAATTAACATGCTTATTGCTTAAGCTCGCTCTGATTCCACTGTTAGAAAATCTACGCGGGAACGCAGCGGAATTTAAAATTTATTTCCTATCGACCCAAGATCGACTTCATTTATGCAATAAGCAAATAAGTAGTAGACAGTGGTTACCTTGCTTGATCTAAAAGATCGACGCTTTGACCGTCTAAGGAGAGTAATTGTGCATGGAGCCGCCCAAGTGTTTGGCCTCTACCGGTGATCCACACGAACAGCCTGTGGAATTCCATCATGGATTGCTACCAGAAAAACTCGGTTGCTAGACCGACCTTTCCTCTCTCTAAAAATCTCTCTCTAAGAAGCTCTCAAATTTTCATGTAAATTAGAACTCTTCTAATTGTGATGTGCAAAAGAGCTTGACACCCGCCTCCTTTTTATAGTAGATGGTGCGCCCCTTAGTCCCAAAAATCTGATTGGGAGAAGTTTCCTAGTAGATTAGTGAGAAAGAAAACATTTTCCTAATAAAATAAGAAAAATACCTTTGATTGATTTATCACATTTAATTTAATATCTCATATTAAATATTTCCAAGATATTGTCAATATCAAATATTGACCATCTTTATCTTATTACCATAAATCTATTTTTCACAAATCAATTAATATCCAATATTAATACATGGTAATCTCATTAATTAAATTGCACAATCGAAGTGTATCTCATACACTAATATTGGCGCCACCTTTAGCCATAAATTGGCTTCCAGAATATTCTTTAATTAATATAATGCTATGATTAATTAATTTGCAAAATACATGTATATCATATATACATATTTTCGACACACATATATATCATATGTATATTTAATTAATCAACATAATTAATATCTTGTATTTAATTTATTCATAATAAATAAATACCCCCATATTAATTTACCACTATAACCCTTTATAGTCGAGATAAACTTTCCATATTTGGTTATCGCTATAACCGCATTTTAATCCGGCTAGATGTTCTTATGTGTGTGACCCGATAGGCTTCCGAATATGTTGGCCGTAGTCACAAAGTGCGAATTACGAAAATGCCCTTCATACCTAACGATCACGGAATAGCGTCTAGCAACACACCATCACCCCCAATCATCGGAAGAGTCAAATGCAATGACTACTACCTTTCATGTGAAACGGTTACCGTGTAAATAGAATCCTATCGCAGTAATAATATCCATACAGTCGTACGTCGAGTGTCAAACATCAACGACCTTATTTTATAATCTGGATATCCTAATCTTTCAAAGTAACATATTACTTCCGCTTTGCAAAGACTCACGAGAGTAAGACATTCCTTATAAGAAGGCCCTTTCGGATATTCACCCCTACTAATAGGGTACAAGATTTTCGGACGAACAACATGAATCCTAGGCATGCTTCAGTATCATACCCAATCACTACTGCATGATCTCCCCGTGGCTAAGGGAAACCTCAATAGTGTCAAAGTAGGACAATCCACACCGTGATGTCATGAAGACTCCGGTCATAGGATAATTACACAACCGCCACATAGTGCGACACTTAATAAAGTAAGTGGGTCAGTCTAACGTACGCATTCTCTAATACACGTCCACGTACAGTCCAAGTGTCTCAAAACTTTTATAGACGAGATCTATCCCTACCTTCAATAAGATGGAAGACTTTTAATACGTGCTAGTCTAATCGTACTATAAATGTCCCGTTTGATAGCACATACGACTAGAGACATTTAAGTATCAAACCTTTTAAAGTGAGTCAAGATCTCATCAACCATAATCACTATCATGGTTTATCTTTCACAGTTTGACACTAAGGATGTTATCATATATACAATCACAAATTGGTTCATATAAATGAATAAAATATATAATAGCAGAAAATCCATTTAATATATGTATAAACATAAAGAAATAGTAGAAATTATCCGACCTGGTCGGATCCGGTCCAACCTGATTTGGTTTAGGACACTAATTCAACGGTTTTTGGGGGTACATTCTACCTTGAATCTTTGCTCGAGATGATCAAAGGGCTAAGTAGGGGTGGTTGATGACGGTTAAATTCATACATGTTACGGCATCAACATTACACCTATTATAAGCTAAAAATAGTTAATTCGGCCATAAAATGTGAACCATTTGTGTTGATGTCTATCTATGAGTTTCACGAGTCGAGAATTCGGTATTTCTAATAATTATTCCCGAATTCGGAATTCCCTCGTTTATTTTTGGATTATTTTCAGGAAATGAAGTGGGCTGAGTGTTAAGGAAAAAGATATGGAGCAGATCTGTTGAAGAATTGGGCCTAGGGCAATCCAGAAGATTCCAGGAGTAAGTCGGCAGAGAAAAAGTACGAAAATACCCTCGATGAGGCGGTGGCCGACCTCGACGTCATGAAAACTTTAAGAATCAGAGTTAACGCGTTTTCTTGGACAAGAAGTAAGTTTTAGGGTTTTTAGAGGCAACTAGGTCGGCTAGAGTAGTATAAATAAAAGGCAGCAGCCCACAATTTCAATGTACCACAAGACTTATACATATTCTATGCATTAAAATTTCTTTCCTTGTTCTATTATTATTTTATGACTGTTCGCTACGGATTCGAAGGATTCACCAGCTAGGGAGCGATCTGAGGAGGATCTACGCTCGAGTTCTAGGGTATGACTCTTCCGCTTTCTAGATGTAGATCTGTTGTTCTGTGATGAGTTTGTTTTAATTTTTGTATTAGTCCAACTATATGGTTGTTAAATTATTTTCCCTAGTTATGAGTAAATCTATATCGTTGGTGAAGAAATCATACAATAAGGTTGCGTTCTCTCGACGCCGCAGCGGCCTTTACCGACGCGGTGAGATACCTAGTAAATCATATTTCATGATAATCGGCGCCAGCTACGTCTGATATTCAATTTTTATTTACATGTTCTTAGTCTGATCAACTAGTTTCATGTCATTATAAATAAGCATAATAGAGTATTACTAAAGTGCTAGTTAGGACATAGTTTATTGATCTCTAGGAACGTGCCAATCACCGTCGATGGTTTCCTAGGGATGTTCTCGGTGTTGAGCCGGCCATATTTATATCTTATTGCATGTGATGCTAATAAAACCTCAGGTAGGTTAGCTGCACATAGGGACCTGATGTCCTTACAATGGAGGTATGGTAAAATTAGGGGGTAGCACCCATAGCAGTTAACGAATTAAAAATCACCACGAGAAAGATAAATTCATGATTGGGGAAAGATTTTAATTACTAATGGTTAGGACTAATCCATTAGAAACACATGGGAAGCATACGTGTGTGATTCTTGTGTGGCCATTATTTACTATTCTTGGATTTTATTTTGGTCAACGACCACTTACTTTTGTTCTCAATCTTGATTTCACTGGCATCCTTACGAGTCTCTGTGGGATCGACCTTGATTCGCCTTTACTATACTGCAATTGGACTAGTCCTCTTGCTAGTATCGTGAGTTGCACGCGATTATTTAGAATGTTTTAGTAACCTAAAATCTTCGTTTTGGTTGAAGGAATTGAAGAAAGAACTTGGTCTTCATGAGTTTTCAAGTCTTTACTCTTAGATCTAGGATTTTCTCCAAAGATATGAGGTAAAGGGTGTTCAACCGAATCTAAATGTGTTGTTTAAGTGTTTAGATCTAGCTTTTCATTTCAAGCAAGGTTTACAATAAATTCGTAGCATTTTGGTTTATATTTCATCTTATATTGTTGTTTAGATCTAGTAAAATGTTACATGGATGTTGTGGAGTAGATTCGTATCTTTTTGGTATGATTTTGGAGTAGTTCTAGTGTTTGAAATGGTGAGAAAGCACATGGTTTCTACCTTGGATAAATGCAAATTTCTGGGCAAAACTTGAACCAGGGGCACACACAAATCCACCAGGCACACGACTGGTGAGATCTGGAAATTGGGGCGCTCGCCTGCTTCAGCTTTTTTGAAAACTATAATTTTTTTTTTTTTTTTTGCAATCGTGGGCGTATGCCTGGTCATTCCAGGCGCACACCCAGCCCAATTTTTGCACAATTTTGTGTTCTTTCCCTCTCTCATGCATGCCTTAGTGTAATCCTAATGTGCTTCGTCGCAAAGTGAAATTGTATGTGTTCTATTGGCTTTGACTTCGCACTGTGTTACAAAACATCATTGGAATACATTTCATTTGGCCTCACGTGACTTCTTTGTTATATGGAAAATTTAAAGGTTTAGTTTCTAGTGGATTTGGCTTAGCACATGAGGAGAACTTCTGCGGAGAGATACTCGTGATTATCGAAAACCTTATTCCTTAGAATTGTTGATGTTGGATTAGATACCAATGTTTCTGTGCAATGTGCTAAGTAGTGTAACTTAGAATGGTCTAGGGTCTAGTAGTCCTTAAGAAGCATTTGTGCCATGAATCTAAGTGGTTAGCTTAAAACACGTTGGTCTTCGGTGATGCACATTTTTTTGCATCGCTACTGGAACTATTACCCTCCGCAAGTTTAGATACCGAGAGTGCGGGAATATTCCATATGGTTCGCTATCGTGCCCTTAATGTGTTGAGGAAATGTCATGGTGCATACTCACCATGCAAAGTGTCTTTGGATCAAATTGTGACCAATATATTTGTTTGTTGTGTCTACTACGTGAGACTAGTAGAGGGGGTGAGTTACTCGAACATATGTGTTATTATTGATAATCCTTGTGTTGTAACATGCTTAGATTCGGTTCTTATACCCTTTACTAAGCTCTTTTGTACATACCCTTTATTATTGTTCCTCACCCTGAGAAGGTGGTTATGTGTAGGTTGAGTTTGAGATCGTTAGAGATTGATTCCCGAAGTTGCAGCGGTTGAAGCTTATCTTTCTTTTATTCTCTTGTAATACTGGTATAGAATATTTAGTTTATGTTGTAATAGATTGAGATAGTGGTAATTTCTAATTGTAAAACAAGAATTGTAATAAATGATTGGATCTTAGATCATTGTGTTGTACTTTTGAGATGTTTTAGTCACAACTTGTGTTGGTTTTCGATTGTTTGTAGTCTTTTAGCTTCCCGATTATATCTTTTTGTCTCCATTTTGTAATATGATGTTGAAGATGTTAGGTTTACGTGTATAATCGAGAAAAGTTTAGTTATATACGTGCCAGACGTTATTTTTCCAGTTAAAAACTCGATATTCGAAACATGGCCGTCACGGTGCAATACCAAAAAAAGAAAAAGAAAAATTTCACAAATTTTGAATAAAAAAGTCAAATTTTCAATCGGCTAGTGGTATTAGCGAAGAACTTTTTTTTTTCGGTATTGACAAAGAATAATAAAGACAGATCGTTTTAAAAAAAAAGGTTTTTATTATGTAATGATAAAGCAATTTTACATCATAATATCCACGGATTGTACACCAAATTTTTTTTTTTTTTTGGGAGGGAGTACACTAATTTTTTTGCGCGTTACAAAAATTGTTATTACAATACTGTTCCCTCCGTCACAAAATACAAGTCTATATACCTTTTTAGATTTGGCAAATAATGTAAATTCATTTACAATGTCAATGGTTTTGTTTTTCCATATTTCCTTTTTACCCCTAATTTATTGCATGTTCATCTTTTTTCACTAACTTACAACAACTATTATATTAATAAACGCCAAACAGTATTTTAGATTTTTATTACTAATATTAGTGACTCTTAACCAATTTTTTAAGCGGTATGAACACCATAGACGGAACTGCACCCACCCGGTTTTAATTTTCAGCATATAATTTAGTCCAACTCAGTTAATTATTTTAATTCAGTTTATCCAATCATATAAATATAATACACTAGACTATCTGAATAACAATTCCTGATTCCGTCCCGGATGAAAACTGAAGGATTTTATATTTGGACGGAGGGATCCTAGCTAGCCTTTTCAATTGTCTTATTTCTATTATTATTATTATTATTATTGGCGATGGAGTAAAATTAATCCGAACCAAATTTTCGATGAGTAGGACCGTCTACCGAGACTTTAAGAAAGAAAAGGAAAAGAAAAAAAAATCAATTTTCATAGTGACAGATGGGAGATGGAGCCCGTGAAAAATTGGAAAGTAATTCAACCAGGGACAACAGTTGGTACATGGGGACTGACAAAGTTAATCTAGGCATTGGGAAACAGCTCCCGCGCTGTTTTCGGGCGTCCGCTACCGCAACTCATTGATGAGACAGTGGATAACTCTGCTCTTTTTGTTTTTATATTGGTTTTTTTCTGGTGTTTAAAATTCATTATTTAACATTCTTGCTAAATGTTCTTTAAAAAAAAAACAAAAAAAAAAAAAATTCTTGCTAAATGAATCAAAACAATACATTTCGGAAGTTGTCATTAATAATTTCTTTCTATTTTATTTCTTTTGCGTGTGTGGGTGCAAAATTCAATAGTTTTCTTTTCTTTTTAACGAGGCGCCAAACTCTCTCTATATATATATAATACCCGAATCTAATCTGATATCATACGCTACTTTCAGATTTACATGACATAACAAAAATGACATATATCAATAAATATATCTGTTTTTATATTGAAAATATCATAAATGCTCGTTAAATACATAATGGGCTTCAGAAGTTTGGTGGCCACCGGCTTAGCATTGGCAATTTGGCAACTATAAGAAAATCAAACATGTTGTACGGTTACTTTGACCCGAGAACAAATTTCGAAAAACAATAAAAATACAAAAAAGAAAAGACTATTACCAGAATGATCCAAATGATTGACGATTTTATCTTTTGTTGCTTGTTGAGCATGAAAGTCGCACAAGCGTATAGCCTCTAGCGATGATCTACACGAATGACAACCGGAATCTTCATAGCGCTTCAACTAAGAAAGTTCGAATGCTAGATCGACTTTTCTTTACCAATCTCTCTTTCAAAGAAACTTTTATTCAAATGAACTAGAATCCTCTTTGTTTTCATGAATTGGTGTAATGAAGAACTTGACACTGCTGGAAGTTGTGTCCGAAATACAATTTTTATAATTGTTTTTTTGTTTAATAAATTACAGAATTGTTATCGTCTTATTATTTGCTTCACGCTTATAAGTAATAATTGCTGAAAACCCAAAGTTGTATCATTTGTAGCCATATAACTTAGTGAGTGTCACATGTAAAGATTAATTTTATGGTGATACACTTGAATTATTAGTCCGTGGTGAACTTAATCAAAGGATAGAGCTTATTGATTAAACCACCATTAATGCACATAACACTTTATGGTGTGACCGTCTTATCCGGACCCTTGATATTGGTTATCTAAGTTGGACATTTATATATATCATGTAGTCATATAGGACTGTACCGTGTTAATATGTATTTCTCATATAATTCTGTGATTGAGAAATCTTATTAAATCACAACATGATCATATTTAGATTAACCTTAATCCTGAAGTAATTGCAGGCTCATGCTTGTTTCAAGATTCGATTTGATGTGTTCATTAAGAATTGCTAAAAGGCGTGGTCCGAATCACTTTCACGTTAGTACTATTTGGGAATGAGTTAGGAGTGAGTGTTTCACAGACAAGGAATACATTCCTTACTGCGGGAAGTAGAAAGACATTTTTCTTATTTGTTAATCCTAGAAACTGATCGATCAACCGGATTCATATTGGTTATGAACTGATTGATCATTAGTGGGTTAATGGTAAATAAGGATAAGATGTAATAAAGAAGGTTTACAGAAACATTCCCGCTTCATTACAGATATCTTATGGACGGTTAATTAATCTGTATGTAATTATTATATCAATTGACACTTATTGACTCGGCATATTGAGAATAAGAAATATCTATAAACAATAGAGTTCAGTTTCGGAATTATGGTGGCGTAATTTCGGAATTAATAATTTGAGTAGAAATGTTCTGTTTGATAAATATTTTATACAATGTATTGTAGTTTCTGG
Source organism: Gentiana straminea (assembly GCA_036785695.1). Classification (NCBI taxonomy): domain Eukaryota; kingdom Viridiplantae; phylum Streptophyta; class Magnoliopsida; order Gentianales; family Gentianaceae; genus Gentiana; species Gentiana straminea. The sequence continues at coordinate 6,165,782 of JAVUPR010000312.1, read as the reverse complement.
TTATAGGTCCATGGTTCCCGGGTTGGCTCCTAACACGCGAGTGAATCTTTGTATTGTGGAACTTCGAGACAAAATTAAATAGTTGGTCTATCTAATGAATATGCAAAATATTATTTATTCGGTAAATAATGTTTAAATAGAAATGACATTTTCTATTGTCCTATGGCAAAAATGGCGCCACAGGTGGGAAAATTAAGAAAATAATTTTTCTCGAATTATATCACATATGTAATTAATTATTTATTTTTTAAATAATTAATGTTAAAATAATATATTGATTTTCCTAAGATTATCTCTTATTTAATGGAAAATATCTTTTTCTTTAGGAAAACGATAATTGTCTTGTGAAAGGGATAAACACTCAAGCCTTGTGATTTTTCTATATAAAGAGAATTCCTCCCAATATAAGAGACATAATTTCCTATGCCACTTTTGAGAGGAAGGAAAGAAAAATTAATTTTTTGTCCTAACCATCGGGAGAAAAAAACATAGAGTTTTTTTCTAGCATATTCAAGGAGGCTCCGGTACGGGATCGACATCCATCAGTCGACGCTTGGAGATACAACTCGGAAGACTGCGACTTCACTTTGGTTGGGTAAATCTCAAAACCTTCTTGTAGTTTAGATTAATTTATTATGTGAATCATATCATGGTAAAATCGAAAATGAATTTCGATTCGTTGCTTCCGTTGCGCATGATCGAGTGCCTCGAACGGTGCTGTGAATCAGATCTGATCTCGACGATCTGAAAAAAACAGAAAAACCCTCTATGCGTCGAGACCCTCGCTCGATGCATCGAGACCCGGAATATTTCCGGATTCAGGTTTTCGCTTTTCGGATCATGATTTGGGTCTCTGAGTATTAGGATTATAAAATTCTTGATGAATTTTAATTGTGTAGTGTCTACACAAGGAATTTTATAAATCCAGAAAATTGGAAAATTATGAATATAGTGACATTAGTTAGACGATATTTGGAACCGTTAAACTTGTGGGAGGTTTAAATAAATATTCATGATTAATTGTCTTTCGGATTATTAAGAAATTATGAAAATCTTAATAAGACTACCTATTTTTCAAAATAACGAGTGGAGCGGGGAAGGTGGGAACCTACCCCACGGCCTCTACTGTTGACACAAGCACCGTTAGATAATGGTGATGTCTCGTGCCGCTTTGATTTCGCCCCCCCTGAGGGTGGCTTCCACCGCTATCAAAATTCAAGGCTTGGTCTCCGAAAGAATAGGATTTTGGGTACTCATCGAGTCACTAACCGACCGTGATGCGGCATACTCGGGGTCTACCTTTATGATTTGAAACAGTAGATAACACTCTGAAGAATATTTTTGGATATATCTTGGCTGAAAAAGGAAGGCAATCAACAATTAATTGGAGATGTATGATTCTTAATTGTCTAATTGTTGAGACAGATTGTCTAAATTTAATCGTCATCGTATTGATACCAACCTTGAGGCGGCAATATAAAGGGAGGTTAAATTCTTTGAATGGTAGGATTAACTGCATACATGACAACACGTTTGTAATTCCTAAAATCATTATTTGTTGTGGCGTATGATTTGATTTATATTTTTGTCATAATATTTACAACTACATATCATCTCAAGGTGACTAAAGCTGCTAAAATGATTAAATTGACTGAAAACGACTTCGTAAAAGTGGAAAAGTAACAAGAATGTTGAACTCATTGATTTAAAAAGCAATTAATTTTTTGGTAAAGGTTTTTCCCCTTTATCATTCAAACTTAAGTGACAAGTATGTCACTACCTCCACTCGTGTTGAACGAGAGACAAACGAAATTAGTTCAAAGATAACGAGAATGATCTGGTATCAGTCTCACTGGACATCCCATAATTCATGAGTAGTAGCTACTCAAATGAACTGCTAGTTCAAGTTCATTCCATTTAAGGAAATCCAAGAATAGGAAGGTAAGTGTCTCAATGTCTAAGTCTTGTCAAAATAAGCAAGTTAAAGGCTAAACCGGAATATTAATAAAAGAAAGCATATGATAAGGAAAGTAATTTCTGATTACTGACCTATGAATCCTTATAGACTTTATTAACCGGGTAATATGACTCGGAAGATTAGTTATTTTGTAAGAATAAGGTAGCTAGGCATTCATAAGAAAAGAGTGGACAACGGACAATTATTTCAGTTGAGATAGTGGGAGTGATATAAGGAAACAAATTTCTAATACGATATCAGATTTTAATCCTTCAAAATCAAAGAAATATAATTTCTTTTTTCAGATTCGTTGGAACAAATAGATTCACTTTCTCATCGATAATATAGTTTCTTTAAAGAAAGTGAATATGACATTTGTAGTACAAATCCGAGACTCGTACTTTTGTTTGATAAAGTCAGAACCACTAAGTAATTCTGAAAAAGTATATGTAACGCATCATATACCTTTTAAATTAGGAAAGAGTAATTGAGCTAAAGAAGTATCATAGCTTGTTCATATTGACCTTTGGGGTCTTATTAAAGATACAAGCATGTGGGAGCTTTTGAGTGACAGACAATTTGTCTGATAACTGCTCGAAACGCCGATTAGTTTATATGAATATTTGGAGGAGTCTCTGATAATTCCAGAGAGAAGAGTATTCCATGCTCAGATATAGGCTATAGCATAGTTTTTGGCACTGGTGCTCGGCCTACCTCCCAATGAAACGATTCACTGAACGGATAGACCATGAATTGCCTATAGTAGTTATTGATGTGCTACAATACACTGCTTAACTCAATTAAGGTGTTAGTCATAAAATAACGGTTTGCATAACAGTGTAATACCAAGAAGTCTACCTAGAAGATGCCTATGAATTTGTGGATATTGAGTGAAGTAAGTTTACTCCACTTTTGCAATATAGGCGTTTAGCACTTCTGCTTGAAGGTAGGACTGGAGATTTTGCACACCCGTTCAGATGGTGACTGTTCATGAAATATCTTAATGCAATGAGTGAAGGTTGTTTATAAGATTCTTAAGATCGGATAGTGACGGTTGGATTGTCACAGCCTTTTTAAAAGAATGTATAAATAACAACCTTGGACATTGAAGTAAAGTTACTCAAATAGTTACTATCTGATTTAATCAGACCACATCCAACATTGGTTGTTGGGGATAACACTGATAAATACTTCCGAACCAGATCAGAATATCAATCTACCCAAGCGTAGTATGGTTTAACCATTGACCCGTTGGGAGTGATTGACAACCTATGGTCTTTTGGAAGGCTTGTATAAGATTCTGATAATAAGAGGTTGTCTTAAAGCCAAAAACCTGTAAACGGAGTTTTGGTACTTCATTTCTATTCACACTCTTGTAGAACCACCTGAGTGTCTCAGGCCCAGTGGGAGAAATTGGATATACGTGAAAAGAGTTGATTGAATGAGAAAGTTTATCTTTCAAAGCAAAGCTAAGTGGTCTAGGGATAATTTCATGAGAAGTACGAAGTTTGCTAGGGGTGATGCCCTGAAACTTTCTCACCATTCATCCTTGCTTGACTCCTGGAAAGTAGAAAGTTTGCTTGGGGTGGGGCCCTGAAACTTTCTTGCCATACATCGGAGTTTGCATTCATTCGAAACATAAAGCTTTATAGCTCAAAGCCGATAGCAGATTGACTACTAATACTTATATCCATTGGTGGATTAAAGTAAACCTCTAAGTCATTAAAAGCCACAAAGTTTTTGATATGTGTGGGCTTGACCAAAATATTGATAAGTCTTTTGAAGACTAGAATATCAATAGTGGTAAAGTAGTAAATGTTAGTGTTAATGAAAGGTGACACTGTAACTGCTGTAGAGAACGTGGGTGTGTTATCCGAAGTCATGAAGTTGCGAGCCAAAACTTCTCTGAATTAGAGAAGTGGACTATATTCTTAGAAATAGACTCGGTCGAATTCATGATAACAAGTTTTTGGCAATATCCTATCCATCTTATTGATTAAGATGACAATGCATTTCCAGATGCAAGATTCAATGAGAAGTTTCCTACCAACCGCTCACTGAATAATTTTCTCAATCGACGGATATAGAGAAAATGGGGTAAATTCTCTTTTGGATAGAGAATGTCAGATTATTAAAAGTCAATTATAGTCAAATCTTGGATTCAATCATTGATTGTAGTATAGTGAGTTGAAATGGTGTCCTAAACCCAATCGGGTTGGACCGGATCCGACCGGGTCGGGTCATTTACAATCTATTTAATTCATTTAATAACTTTATTATGATTAATAAAAGCACTTTTGTTATTATATATTTTGTTTATCTTTATGAACCAATCATGTTATTGAATATATAGTAACATCCTTAGTATTAAACCGTGTTAGAGAAACCATGATGGTGATTATGGTTAATGAGATATCTAATCACTTTAATAAGTTTGATACTTAAATGTCTCTAGTATGTACTTTCAAACGGGACATTGATAATACGATGAGACTAGCATGTATTGGATGTATTCTATCTTATTGAGGATAGGGATAGATCTTGTCTATGGAAGTGTAGAGACACTTGGACTGTACGTGGACGTGTATTAGAGAATGCGTACGTTAGACTGACCCACTTACATTAAGTACCGCAGTATGTGGTAGTTGTGTAATTATCCTGAGACCGGAGTCTTCATGGCATCATGGTGTGGATTGCCATGCTTTGACACTATTGAGGTTTCCCCTAGCCATAGGGCGATCATGCGGTAATGCTTGGGTATAATATTGAAGCATGCGTAGGATACATGTTTGATCGTCCGGAAATCGCGTATCCTATTAGTAGGAGTAAAGATCCGAAATGACCTTCTTATAAGAAATGTCTAGCTCTCGTGAATCTTTGCAAAGTGGGAGTAAATGAGTTATTCTGAGAGAGCATGATATCCAGATTATACGATACGATCATTGATGTACTGACACTCGAGATACGGTTGTATGGAATTATTACAGCGATAGGATTCTATACACGGTAACTATTTCACATGAAAGGTAGTAGTCATTGCTTTTGACTCTTCCAATGATTGAGGGTCACGATGTGTTGCTAGACGCTATTTTGTGATCATTAGATATGAAGGGCATTTTCGTAATTTACATTTTGTGTCTACGGCCAACATATTCGGAAGCCTATCGGGTCACACACATAAGAACATCTAGCCGGATTAAAATGCGGTTATAGTGATAACCGAATAAAGAAAGTTTATCTCGACTATAAAGTGTTATAGTGATTAAATTAATATGGTGGTATTTATTTATTATGAATAAATTAAATACAAGATATTAATTATGTTGATTAATTAAAGAATATTCCGGATGCCAATTTATTGGCATATGAGGTGTAGGTCTTAAGTGTATAAGATACAATTGGATTGTGCAATTTAATTAATAGTATTATCATATATAATAATATTAGATATTAATATATTTGTATAAATTGATTTATGGTACTATGATAAAGATAGTCAATATTAGACATTGACAATATCTTGGCTTTATTTAATATGATATATTAAAATGAATGAGATAAATCTAGAATATATATTTTCCTTATTTTACTAGTAAAAGATTTTCTTTCTCCTTACTCTACACAGAAGCTTTTCCCAATGAGATTGGGGACTAGTAGGGCGCAACCTACCCCTATATAAGCAAGGGGTTGGCTAGCTCATTTGTACATCACAATTCCAAGAGTTCATAATTCTTGTGAAAAATTAAGAGCTTCTTCTAGAGAGTTTTAGAGAGAGAGAAAAAGGCCGGTCTAGCAACCGGATTTTTCTAGTAGTGTTCCTTGGAGGATTCCGGCGTGGTGCTCGTGTGGATATTGATAGAGACCGGACATGTGGACGGCTTGTGCGCACTATTACTCTCCCTAGACGGTCGAAGCGTCGATTTTATAGGTCAAGCAAGGTAATCACCGTCTACTAACTTAACGTGTTTATTGTATTAAACGAAGTCGATCTTGGGATCGGAAGTCAAATTTTAAATTCCGATGCGTAAAACTAGTTGATTTTCTAATAGTGGTATCAGAGAGAACTTCGAACTTAAGCAATAAGTACTAATTAAATTGCATAGTAATTTATTAATAGATGCAAGATCTAGATTCACGAAACGAGAAACAACAAATAAAAGGGACGGCATCGGGTTTTGGGGCTGGGCCGATGCGGCGGCTCCCTGCCATGTTGCCGTCGCCGGCGACGGCGGACCTAGGGCTGCTGGCGTCGGCCGGCCATATGCGGTGGACCTCGAATTTTCCCTTTTATTGATTTGTGAATTTTTATAGTGCTTTGATGTCTCTTTTGTCTAGTTAATACCCTGTGGCTAACCAATGGTTCAAATAGTTTGGACCATTGGGAGGCCACAGTTAACCTATATCTTTTCAAATTTTGTTTGGAATAGGCCTAGGCATTTTTCAAAATATTTGATTTTGGAAACGACCTAGGCCTAGGCCCTTTTCAAAATATTTGATTTTAGAAAGAGCCCAAGTGGGTGCCTTTTGGTTTTGGAAACTAAAGTCATCCCTTTTGATTAGAAATCAAAAGGAAAGAAACTAAATAAATATAATTTTAATTTTGATTTAAATTTGAATACTTCTAATTAATTAAAATTAAAATGGAAATCGTTTAAAATTTATAGTTAATTTTATTTCGATTAAAGTCATTTAATTAATTAAATGTAATTGATATTTGATTTGATAAAATAAGACGCAAGTAGTTGAAATTTTAATTTGTCTTTTTCATAAGATAGTATTGTATGGATTAAATGATGTGTAGATATAATATGATTATATGGACCCCGATTGATAATGGACTCGACCAATAAGATAGATGTGAATGATTTATTTTCTGTTGGTTTTTCAAACTTGTCCTAGGCCGTTATGAAGAACTTGACCTAGTTTATTTTCGGCATTTATTCCATTCCCGTCAGCCCCCCCCCCATGTGCGGTGGGTGTATAAATTTATTAGATATATTTTATGTAACAAGAAATGAGCAGAAGATGGAAACCAAAGAAAGACGAATAAAGATCTCATTGGAGATGGCGCATTAAAGATCCTTTTGGCCGTTGCGGCTACCCTTTACGTCAGTTTGTATTCGAAACCATACTTAGGAAAAGTCCATGATCATACCGGTTATTTTCTACGTCAGTTTGATAACGTAGAAATATGCACGTTTTAGATGAGACCTTAATTAATTAAAAAATAATTAAGTGAATTAATTTAAAATTATTCCCACGACAAAAAATCTAGTTATATTTGTTTCCCAATATTATAATGACGGTGAAGATCCCTTGTTTGGATACAACTGAACGGCCCACGTCGGGAGTTGACCTACCTCGGGTATATCGCTATTATCGAGATATGATCGTTATGAGATCTCATGAATATTTGGGTTACGACTCGACTAGAATCTTGCGGTGATTGAACCACGTCATGACCGTCTGATTTTAGAGACAAGGGGTTGGCTATCACATAGAGATGAGAATTGTCAAAGAGTTGACTAGTCAATCAATGGAAGCCGCATAAGATGCGACCGATAGCTGTACCCACCTTTCGAAATTGACCCGGTCGATCGGCCCACGTCGGGGATCAAGTCAACTAGATTGGATTCCATCCACTAATGAATTAATTAAATTTTTTGAAAACCAATTGGAAATAGTTGGCTAGTGGGAACGAAACCTATACAAAATTTTAAAGTGCAAATTTTTGGTTTTGTATGCATGAATTTTTACTTATACAATCTTTAATTTATTGTTGTAGAAATATCGAACAAATTGAACCTTTGTATTATCACTGATAACAAGCTTGACGAAACAAACTTTCTCGACTGGGAAAGAAATCTCAAAATCATTTTGAGGCATGAAAACATTGGCTATGTTTTGGAAACACCCTTAACTGAGGAGCCTGAAGATGCTACTAATGAGGATTTGGTTTAGAAACATAAGAAGCACTATTCTGACAATGTTGAGGCTACTTGCATCATGCTTGCTTCTATGACACCGGAACATCAGAAACAACATGAGTCTATGGATGCTTACACCATCATTGCTCACCTGAAGGAGCTCTATGCTTCTCAGTCTCGCACTGAGAGGTACAAGGTCTCGAAGGCCCTTTTTGGTTGAAAGATGGCTCCAGGCACTCCAGTTGGGTCGCACGTGCTGAAGATGATCGGATACATAGAGAGGCTAAGCTGGGCCATCAGATGGGCCGTGAGTTAAGTGTTGATTTGATTTTGCAATCTCTACTGGACTCTTACTCGCAGTTTGTGATGAACTATCACATGAAAAAGATTGATTGCTCCCTCACAAAGTTATTGAACAAGCTCAAGACTACTGAGGGCACTATTGGTAAGGGTAAGCAAGTGTCGCTCGTGACTTCTTCCAAGGGCAAGAAAAAGGCCCAAAAGAAGACCAAGAAGGAGAAGGAGGCTCCCAAGCCGAAGCCTAAGATAGCCAAAGACAAATCAAATGATGCTTGCTTCCATTGTGGCCAGCCTGGCCATTGGAGGAGAAACTACAAGGCTTTCTTGAGTACCAAGAAGAACAAGCATAGCGATGCTTCAACTTCAGTTATGTTTATGATTGAGATCAATATTGCTTCTTCTAAGTCCAACCACTGGGTATTAGATACTGGATGTGGTTCTCATATTTGTACGTTTATGCATGCACTAAGAAGGGCTAGAGATCTGAGGAAAGGAGAAGTGGACCTGCACGTTGGGAATAGAGCAAGTGTTTCTGCCCTAGCCATATGAGTTTATTTTCTTTTATTGCCCAGTGGGCTAGTACTAGAATTAAATAACTGTTATTTTGTTCCTTCCCTTACGAAGAACATTATTTCTATTTCTGCATTAGATGTTGAAGGATTTTCTTTTACGCTTAAGAATAAATGTTGTACTTTTTCACGTGATGGAATACTTTATGGTACAAGCACACTTTGGTCTCTACATATTAGATATGAATGTTGATATACTTAATATAAACAACAAGAAAGCTAAAACAAGTGACTTGAACGAATCCTACTTGTGGCATTGTGGACTTGGACATATAAATAAGAATCGCATTTCCAAACTCCATAAAGATGAAATGTTGGATCATTTGATACATGCGAAGCTTGTTTACTTGGCAAGATGAAAAAGTCACCATTTAGTGGAAAAGGGATAAGATCAAATGAATTACTTAAGATCATACATATTGATGTATGCGGCCCAATGTCGATTCAAGCCAAAGGAGGATACTCTTATTATATCACCTTCACTGATGACCATTCTCGTTATTGAATGTTTACATAATGAAGTATAAGTCTGAAGCCTTTGAAAAGTTCAAGGAGTTCAGAAGTGAAGTGGAGAAACGCTAGGTAAAGAAATCAAAACACGTCAATCCGATCGAGGTGGAGAATACCTAGATGGAGAGTTTCAAGATTACTTAAGGAGAATGGGATTCTACCTGAATGGACCCCTCCCAGAATGCCTTAGATGAATTGCGTATCCGAGAGGAGAAACCGCACCCTCTTCCAAAATCGTTTTAGGGGTATGCTCTTGAAACAACATCCTATACACTTAACCAAGTTCCATAAAAGATGGTGGAATCTGCACCATACGAAGTATGGGCCAAGAAGAAACTGAATCTAGCATATCTTAAACCTTGGGGTTGCCCGACTTATGTGAAGTGGATGATGCCTAACAAATTAGAAGCTAGATCAGATAAGTGTCTGTTCGTGGGTTATCCTAGAGAAACTAGAGGATACTAATTTTACCATCCAAGAGAACATAAGGTGTTTGTTTCTAGGCCACTTTCTAGAGAAAGAGTTTATTCTGGAAAGGGTCAGTGGGAGTGAGATTGATCTTGAATAAATTCAAGAATCACTTACGGATAAAGGTCAGTTGATGGAAGTAGAGCAGACACCGCATACAGATGAGGTGCAGACACCTACTCTAGAAACACAGACACCTCGAAGATCCACTAGGGAACGTCGTGAACCCGATAGGTACACTAGCATGTATCTCATGAAAGATGAGGACCCTAAAACTTATGGAGAGGTGTTGATGAGGCAAGACAAAGAGAAATAGCTAGAAGCCATGAATTCTGAAATGGAATCCATGAAAGATAACCAAGTTTGGAACTTAGTTGATACACCTGAAGGAATAGTTCCTATAGGGTGCAAATGGGTCTTTAAGATAGTGACCGACATGGATGGTAATGTAGTTACCTACAAGACAAGGTTGGTGGCAAAAGGTTATAAGCGAAGACAAGGAGTTGACTATGATGAAACCTTTTTGCCGGTAGCCATGCTAAATTCCATTAGAATTTGGCTTGCTATTGCAGCAATACCACGATTATAAAATCTGGCAAATGGATGTGAAAACAACTTTCCTTAACGGGAATCTGTCTGAGGAAGTGTACATGACACAACCTGAGGGTTTCATAACCGATGATGCTGGGATGGTGTGCAAACTACAAAGGTCTATTTATAGGCTGAAGCAAGCTTCTCGGAGTTGGAATCTTCACTTTGATGAGACGATCAAACAGTTTGAATTCATAAAGAATGAATATGAGCCGTGTGTTTACAAGAAGATTAGTGGGAGTGGCGTAGTTTTATTTGTGCTTTATGTAGATGACATATTGCTCATAGGGAATGATATTCCTATGTTACAGCGGTTAAAGTTTGATTATCCAATAACTTTTCTATAAAAGACTTAGGAGAAGCAGCCTATACTGTGGGAATCAAGATCTATAGAGATATATCTAAGAGGTTACTTGGTCTGTCACAATCCACCTATATAAATAAGATGTTGAAGAGATTCAACACGGAGCAATCCAAGAGATGATTGTTGCCCATGTCACATGGGGTCTATTTGTCAAAGGAATTGTGGCCTAAGACTGAGGAGGAAAGGGCGCATGTGAGTAAGATCCCTTATGCCTCGGCTATCATGTCCATCATCTATGCCATGTTGTGCACAAGATCGGATGTCTCGTACCCTCTGAGTATGACTAGTAGGTACCAGGCAAATCCAGGTGATCATCAGGTGATTGGCTTTAGGCCAAGCGGGAGATTGTTGAAATGGTGTCCTAAACCCAATCGGGTTGGACCGGATTCGACCAGGTCGGGTCATTTACAGTCTATTTAGTGCATATAATAAGTTTATTTTGATTAATAAAAGTAATTTTGTTATTATATATTTTGTTTATCTTTATGAACCAATTATGTTATTAAATATATAGTAACATCCTTAGTATTAAACTATGATAGAGAAACAATGATGGTGATTATGGTTGATGAAATCTCTAATCACTTTAATAAGTTTGATACTTAAATGTGTCTAGTCGTATGGACTTTCAAACGGAACATTGATAGTACGATTAGACTAGCACGTATTGGATGTCTTCTATCTTATTGAAGATAGGGATATATCTTGTCTATCGAAGTGTAGAGACACTTGGACAGTACGTGGACGTGTATTAGAGAATGCGTACGTTAGGCCGACCCACTTACATTAAGTGTGGCAATTGTGTAATTACCTGAGACCGGAGTCTTTAATGGAATCATGTTGTGGATTGTCATGCTTTGACCCTATTGAGGTTTCTCCTAGCCATATGGAGATCATGCGGTAGTGCTCGGATATAATATTGAAGCATGCGTAGGATACATGTTTGTTCGTGCGGAAATCGCGTATCCTATTAGTAGGAGTAAATATCCGAAATGGCTTACTTATAAAGAATGTCTAGCTCTCGTGAATCTTTGCAAAGTGGGAGTAAATGAGTTATTCCGAGAGAGCATGATATCTAGATTATAAGATACGATCGTTGATGTACTGACACTCGAGATAAAATTGTATGGATATTATTACAGCGATAGGATTCTATTTACACGCTAACTGTTTCACATGAAAGGTAGTAGTCATTGCTTTTGACTCTTCCGATGATTGTGGGTCATGATGTGTTGCTAGACGCTATTTCGGGATCGTTAGATATGAAGGGCATTTTCATAATTTACACTTTGTGTCTACGGCTAGCATATTCGGAAGCCTATCGGGTCACACACATAAGAACATCTAGACGGATTAAAATGCGGTTATAGTGATAACCAAATAAGGATATGGTGGTATTTATTTATTATGAATAAATTAAATACAAGATATTAATTGTGTTGATTAATTGAAGAATATTCCGGATGCCAATTTATTGGCATATAGGGCGCAGGTCTTAAGTGTATTAGATACACTTGGATTGTGCAATTTAATTAATAGGATTATCATCTATATTAATATTAGATATTAATAGATTTGTATAAATTGATTTATGTTAATATGTGGATTTATTTAATATGATATATTAAATTGTATGAGATAAATCTAGAATGTATATTTTCCTTATTTTACTAGTAAAAAGTTTTTTTTTCTCTTTACTCTACAAAGAAGTTTTTCCCAATGTGGGGCTTATGGGGTGCAGCCTACCCCTATATAAGCAAGGGGTTGGTTAGCTCTTTTGTACATCACAATCCAAAGAGTTCATAATTTTGTGAAAAATTAAGAGCTTCTTCTAGAAAGTTTTAAAGAGAGAGAGAGAGAGAAAAGGCCGGTCTAGCAACCAGATTTTTCTAGTAGCTTTCCAAGGAGGATTCCGGTGAGGTGCTCGTGTGGATATTGATAGAGGATGGACACGTGGACGGCTTGCGCACACTACTACTCTCCCTAAACGGTCAAAGCGTCGATCGTATAGATCAAGCAAGGTAATCACCGTCTACTAACTTAATGTGTTTATTGTATTAAACGAAATCGATCTTTGGGATCGAAATCAAATTTTAAATTCTGGTGTGTAAAACTAGTTGATTTCCTAACATAGTACATCATCAAGTATCTTTAGAGAACAAGGAGTTATATGCTTATATATTCAGATGCAAACCTAGATATTGTTGACTACACTGATTCTGACTTTCAGTCGGATTAAGGATGATCATAGGTCTATCTCAGCCTCAGTGTTTACTCATTGTCATGGAGGTATATTCTGAAGCAATCCAACATCGCCAATTTGACTTTAGAAGTCGAATACATAGCAGCTTCCGAAGCAGCTAGAGATGCAATATGGCTTAAAAAGTTCTTTGCGGAATTGGAAGTAATTCCAAGCCATGATGAGCCGATACCACGTTACTGTGAAAATAGTTGAGAGGTAGCTTATGCAAAGTTTTCTTCGCAATCAAAAGAGGTCAAAAGCATATTGAGATAAAGTACCACCTTATCGGACATATCGTGCAGAGAGGCGACGTGTCGGTCTTAAAGATCGCCTCGAGTCGACAACCTAGCTGATCGTTATACCAAGTCGCGTGGCATTTAATGTCATTGATAAGCGCTTGGCGGGCTTGCGATTCAGAGATATGTCTCATTTGCTTTAGGGCAAGTGGGAGAATGTTGTGAATAGGATAATGATGTGCTTTAAAAACAATTATTGCTTGTCTTTACGGTTAAGTGAGAGATGTTGGAAGTAGTGCCCGAAAGACAATTTTTGTAATTGTTTTTATATTTGATAAATGATAGAATTATTATCATCTTATTATTTGCTTCATTTTTATAAGTAATACACTGTTGAAAACTCCAAATTGTATCATATGTAGACATATACCTTACTGCGTGTCACACGTGAGGATTAAGTTTATGGTGATACACTTTAACAATTAGTTTGTGATGAACTTAATCAAAGTATGGGGTCTATTGATTAAACCACCATTACTGTGCCCAAAACACTTTATGGTGTGAACGTCTTATCCAAACCGTCGATATTGGTTATCTAAATGGGGCATTTATATATGTAGTCATATAGGACTAGACCGATTTAATCTATATTTCTCACATAATTCCGTGATTGATAAATCTTATTAAATCACAAGATGATCATCTATGAATTAACCTCAATCCTGAAGTGATTGCAAGCTCTTGCTTATTTCAAGATAGGGTTTGATGAGTTCGCTAAGGTTGTTACGATGCGCGGTCCGAATAACTTTCACGTTAGCACTATTTGGGAATAATTAGGGAGTGTATGTGTCACAGATACGGAATCCATTCCTTCTTGTGGGAAGTAAAAAGACAATCCCCTTATTTGTTATTCCAAGAAACTGATCGATCGGCCGAGTTCATATTGGTTATGTACTAATTGATCATTAATGGGTTAATGGTAAATAAGGATAAGATGTAATAAATAAGGTTTATGGAAACATTCCCACTTCATTACGGATAGTCTATGGAGGGTTAGTCTGTATGTAATGATTATATCAATGGACACTTATTTACTCGACACATTGAGAATAAGAAATATCAATAATCGATAGAGTTCTGTTTCGGATTTATGGTGGCGTAATTCCAAAATTAATAAGATGAGTAGAAATGTTCTGTTCGATGAATATTTTATTCAATTTATTTTAGCTACTGGTTATAGGCCCATATGGTCTTCGGGTTGGCTCCTAACACGCGAGTGAATACTCGTATTGTGGAACCTCGAGATAAAATGAAAATGTTTGTCTATTTAATGAATATGTGAAATATTGTATATTCGGTAAATAATATGTAAAATTGAAAAGTCATTATCTATCACCCCATTGCATAAATGGCGGCACATGTGGGAAATTTGGGAAAATAAATTTTCCTGAATTATATCACACGTGTAATTAATTATTTATTTGTAAAATAATTAATGTTAAAATAAGAGATTGATTTTCCTAAGATTATCTCTTTTAACATAGAATATCTTTTTTTTTTCGAGAAAAAAAGATAATTGTTTTGCAAAAGGATAAAACTCTCAAGCCTTGAGATTTTCCTATACAAAAAGAATTCCTCGCAACACAAGAGACATAATTTCCTGCACCATTTTTGAGAGAAATGAGAGAAAAATTAGTTTTTCTCCTAGCTATCTAGAGTAGAAAAACTTAAGGTTTTTCTTGAGCATATTCAAGGAGGCTCCGGTACGGGACCGACGTCCACCAGTCGTCGCTGGAGATACAACTCGGAAGACTGTGGCTTCTCTTCGGTTGGGTAAATCTCCAAACCTTCTTGTAGTTTAGTGGTAAAATAGATAAACAAATTTCGATTTGTTGTTTCCACTGCGCATGATCGAGTGTCTCGATCGGTGCTGTGAATCAGATCTGATATCGACGATCTGGAAAAATAAAAAAAGCCCTCGATCCGTCGAGACCCTCTCTCGATGCATCGAGACCCGGAAAATTTCTGGATTTTGATTTTCCATGTTTCGGATTCTAATTCGGGTTTCTTCATATCCAGCAGACATATCTTCCATTTATAGGGAACGATGGCACCTCTCTTTCTTATCCTAACCGTTTTGTGATTTTCACTTCTTTGACTTAGTGTAGAGATAAGAAAAGCTTTCCTGGTAAAATAAGGATTAAATTATTAAATTAACCATTTATTTAAATGATACTTTTGATTAATATGCAATATTAATATTCTAATATTATATATTCATAATAAATAACAAATCGAATATCAATTCCATTACAACACATTATAGTAGAACATGATACTCAATCCTTGTTTGATTATCTCATAATAAAAATTCAATTCCTGAAAGTGATTCATATGTGTGTGTATATAACTGTTAGGAATATTTTATTATGTCTTGATGATTGCCATACTAGCTGTTATAACAAGCCTGAAATAAGTTAGAATTATCTGTATAAGACTTTACTTAGAGTCTGACATGTTGTATAAGTTGAGTCAGACAAGTATTATACTAGTTAGTTGGATGGCAAAGTAAACGAGAGATCCGGCAGAGTGAAGCCAGCCAAGTACCAGCAGAGAAGCATGAAGACATTGTGGTCTAACTTATAACCAAGGAAGTCTGTGATGACCTTGGATAAGTCTAAGTTATAATTCAAATGATGAAATACATTGTCAAATATGGTGAACACTGATCTCACCCAAATCAAGGATCAGTGAAGTACAAGAAGTAGGTGAAAGATCAAAGAAAACAACAAAGCAGTAAACCGGCAGAGTGAACTGACTATCGGCTGAGTAAAGACAAAGCAGTGAAGGATGATCTAAACAGCAAATTCGGAAGGATCACTTAACCGTTTAGGGAACGGCCCAGTAAACTTTACTCGTTCAGTTTTCAGATGATGAAGATCAAGCCTTAAATGCATAATCAATTGATGATCAATCAATGACGGATTTTCTGATAGACGTTTGAGGAAATCTGATCTCTGTAATCAAGGAGAATACAATTAAGGGGGAATCAAGAATTAAATCAAGGATTATTCCCCACATTAAATAGCCAACGGACGGAAATTCAAATCAAGGATTATCAAGGCAATAAATAGAAGGCATTGATAGAAAAGAAAAACAATGATTGAACTGATAAGAAACCAGCCAAAACTATGTCAATTTTAAAAGCCTTCTATCTGTACTTAAAGAATATATCTAGAGATCAACTCCGCAAACAGAACTCAATTTCCACATCAAGCACTGAGATTGATCACAAGTCTGTGAATCCAATTCACATCAACTGAAGCAATTGAATCAGAGGAATCTGAGAAGGAGTTGCAACCTTTGTGATAGTTGCTGAAAGATTTGTTCTCAAGGAGCAGTGGTTGAGACCGAGTCACTAAAGCTTTTGAAGCCAAGGAGTGATAGTCTTACATATTGTGAAGCTTGTGTTGTCAAGGACAATCGCGCTATTGTATATGTGAAAACAATAGTGAATCCTCCAATCATCACAGGAGAAGAGTGGATTAAGGGATTACACCACCGTGAACGACTATAAACCTTTGTGTCTATTTACTTCTAGCAATTTACCTTACAGCACTTTACTTCATTACATACTCTATATCTGTGACTGCATAATCTACTTTGAACCAACATTTAAAGAAGGGACTTATCCACTGCCTAAAAGCTTTTAAATAAAGAAACATTTTTGAAACTCCACTATAGTCTTTACATACTCAATATCTGTGACAGAGCCAACATCATTGGAACAAAATGGGTATTCAGAAACAAGATGGATGAACAAGGGACAATTGTCAGAAACAAAGCAAGGCTAGTTCCAAAAGGCTACTGTCAAGCAGAATGAATAGGTTATGAAGAAACCTTTGCCCCAGTAGCAAGATTGGAAGCTATCAGACTCTTTCTAGCCTTTGGGCCCGCATACAAAAAGTTCTAAACTAATAGTCCTTGACTAATCCCTAGCTTCACTATCTAAACACTTGTAGAACATGTAGGATTGTCGCTCTTCAACCGTTTGAACCACCGGTCCTTGGAGGGTAGAATTGCCTCTTCACCACTCATCACAAACACGGTCTTCCTGACTGCACTCAACTGTCCTTCACACCTTCTTGGTGTTTCACAGTCTAAACCTTTGATAAAATCAAAGTTAAGACTTTGAATCAATAACTATGATTCAACTGTGATTTGAGCTTTTCTTCTGGATGATTAATTTAAGCACGGCTCTGTATTTCTTCAAATGTTGGATCTTGAATCTGCTTGAATATGCTTGAACACTTTGAAGAAATTTCTTGATCTTGCAATTAAGTGCTTAGCAGGTATTCTTTTGGATTTGGCTTTCCCCCTCAATTTGATCTTTCTTGACTAGATAGATTCCTTTTTAATTTTCTTTCTTTATTATCATATACCTGCACTCTATTTTGATGTTGTAGAGGTAGTCTATTTATAGGGGTTCATTAAACGTTCATCCTGCTTGTAACGGCTATATTTTCTGACCGTTCGGCTGTGTCAGTACTTCATCCAATGAAATTGCTTTCTTTACAACGTTCGACTGTACGATCAGTTTGTTGGATGGTTGACTTATAAAACTGAGTTTTTCATTTTTCGCTTCCTAACTGACTTGGAGCATTAACTGAGATTTTACTCTTCTTCAAATATCAGTACTCCAGTTTTCATCTGATTATAATTGACTTAATCAGAGTACACCATGGCTCATTATCATCTGAGAATTCATTGTCCTTATGATTCTTAGGTCTTCATACAAGATCCATAAAGTCGTTTAGGTCACCACAATCTTGCCTGAAGTCTAACTTTACAGTCTCGACTTGTAATCTTCATAACTGAGTTTGAACCCTCAGTTCTTCATTCTTCAATAACTGAGTCTGTGTCCCTCGGTTCTTCGATCCTTCTAGATAAGCCAATCGAAACACTTTGCAACCCACAAAGACTTCAAAGTTTATCAAATGGATGTCAAGAGTGCATTTCTGAATGGACTTTTGGAAGAAGAAGTATATGTGGAACAACCTTCTGGTTTTCAACTCTAAAGGAAAGAAGATAAAGTATACAAGCTCAAAAAGGCACTTTATGGACTCAAACAGGCACCCAGAGCCTGGTATAAGACACTATCACAATTTTTGATCAACAATGGATTCAAAAAGGGAACTATTGATAAGGCTCTCTTCAAGATAGAGGAAGGAACAAGCACCTTGTTAGTCCAAATTTATGTTGATGACATTATCTTTGGATCAGAAATGAGAAGCTATGTGAGAAATTTGCAAACTTAATGAAAAGAAAATTTCAGATGAGTATGATGGGAGAATTAAATTACTTTCTTAGTATTCAAGTAAAGCTAATGAAAGATGGCATATTTATCAATCAAGCAAAGTACACAAAAGACTTGATACACAATGGTATGGACACAAGTGGCACATCAGATACACCAATGTGTGCAAGAGTTATTCTTGGAAAAGATGAAAGTGGAAAGGATGTTGATCTAAAGCTTTATAGAGGAATCATTGGATCCCTACTTTATCTAACTGCAAGCAGGCTTAATATAGCATTCGCAGTAGGAGTATGTGCAAGATTTCAAACTCAACCAAAGGAATCACACCTTCTGCAGCCAAAAGAATAATCAAATACTTAAAGAACACCATCAATGTTGGAATTTAGTATCCAAAAGATGGATGATTCAAATTGATATCATATTCAGACTCTGACTATGCTGGATGCAAGATAGATAGAAAAAGCATCTCTGGAACTTGTCAAATGCTAGGCAGCAAACTAGTATCGTGGTTTAGCAAAAAGAAAAACTCTACATCCACTTCAACAGCTGAAGCAGCATATATAGCAGCAGGCAGTTGTTGTGCACAAGTACTATGGATTTTACAACAGCTAAGGGATTATAGAATGAAGGAGAAGACAATTCCAATTTGTGTGACAACACAAGTGTAATATCTATTACTGAAAATTCAGTATTGCATTCAAGAACAAAGCAAATTGATGTGAGACATCATTTTATTAGAGATCATGTTGAAAACGGAGATGTTATTCTAAGATACATACCTACTGAAGATCCATTGGCTGACATTTTCATAAAATCACTCAGTCATGAAAGATTTAGCAAGTTGAGAACTGAGTTGGGAATGATTGAAATGGTCTAAGTACTAAGGAGCAGCTAACTGGAGTAATCAGTTAAGTAACTTCACTAGGTGACTAAACATTTGCCATTACGGGTGAGCTCACTAGTACTCAGCGAAGCCAACTGCACTGATTGTTAGGAACAGTTGTAAACAGCAGCTAATTAAAAGAAATCACTACACCGGCCTAGTGACCATCCAAGTCACTCCACCGAAATATACATTGGAGTGAACATCAAACTAAAGTGTGAACTAAATCAACTATATACACGTGGAAAATCAAGAAGTTATGGAGATTTGTACTGTGGAAGATTACACACGTGGAGATCAATTCATAATTGTGGAGGTAACTATATTATTTTTTTGAATTACAAACGCCTCGATTCCCGGGATTTATCATTACTTACCTCAATCCACTCCCCACTACACTCAATACCGTGATTTATAAACATAAAATCACACAATTACGTCACAAAATCCTTCCATATTCAACCACGTTCACACTACTCAAATCATCCTATATAAACCACACTTAGATGTTTTTCAGAAATCTTTATGCTCTCTTGCAAATCAAAAACCCTATTCTTCACTGCAAAATCAAATCTTTCTCTCAAATCTCAAACTGTTCAACGCAATGTCATCATCTTCTTCAATCTCCGCCATAGAAAATTTCTACAAAAAATCGATCATTACTGGATCATTCTTCAAACCTGAACATTACTTGCCTTTTTGTGAACACGATACACAAGCCCAATGATTGGTTGATGGATGTACAAATCTGGGGTTAATGACCTTCTTAAACCCCCCAATCACTAGCATATGCTATGAAAACCTGATTACATTTTGGAAAAATGCGAAGTTTGTGCCCAGCACAAAGAAAAGCGATCCAGATTGCATTACGAGTACAATATTTGGAAAGGAAGTGGTTATCACACATGGTCTTCTCAACAGATTTCTCAATCTTCCCAGAACTGATCCGGTTGTTGTGAAAAACATACAGATCGACGTCAACACTTACTGGACCGAAATAGCCAAGAATCCCAGAAAGAACAACAAGGCATACAACCTCCCCAGATCAGCACTCAAACGTCCTTTTGCTGAGTTTGCACCAGTAATCACAAAAAACATTGAAGGAAGAAAAGGGTCGATGGAGAACCTAACTGAGCTACAGGTAAAGTTAATGGCGATTATCTATCAAGGTATTCTCTTTGACTGGTCACAGTTTATTTTCAATAGGTTGAAAGGCCAAATCCAGAAGGAAACTGATGTGGCAATCATGGCACCAAGCAAGAATTTGCAGAAGAAATGTGACTTTTGGGAGAGGAAATCTTATGGGTTCCCTCTTCAACACCTATTTGATAAATTGAAGGTGAAACCCATCTATCTGCATCCTCCACACATGGCCAAGGTGATATTTACATATGTAAAGGAATTCCAGAAACCCAAACCTACTGCCGGACGAAAAAGGAAAGTGCCTGAAAGCAGCAGATCAAGAGTGGGGAGAAGAACCAGATCTCAAAAGGCATAAGATGATACCCCCGTGATCAGTGACATCAACCAGGATAACCCAGTGCTGATTAATGATGATATGGCAACTGAGGAAGAGAAACAAGAAGAAGTCACATATCTGGAAGAGGGTGAAGAAAGATACCTTCTTACATCATCTGATGTAGAAGAGATTGAAGGTGAGGAAGATGATATTGAAAATGAGGAGGACCAAGGCACATAAGAGCAACAGGAAGGCTCTCAACTTGAAGATGATCATGAAAATTTGGTTCTTTCTGATGATGACCCAACACTTCAAGAGGTGATTCTGAGAAGCCACAACAAAGTTGACAAAAAGCCGAGTGAGCCAGCTGATCAAACTCACTCAGCTGAACTTGCCAACACCCCAACATTGATTAAAGGGGAACACCATCAGAAGGATTTATGGATCCAGCACATGCAGAAGCAAAATAGTCGTCACAAGGACAAGGGACTACAAGTGAACTTCACCAATCTCTCTCTGACAATGAGATTGCTGACGAATAAAAAGAACAGGAAAAAGGAAGAGAAAAAGGAAGAAGAGCAGGGTGATGCATTTGCCCAAAAAGAAAATGAAGGAGATGAGGCTGGTGCATCAGCACCAGCAGAAGATGATTCAGATAGAATGTTCAATCTGGACCTTCAACCCCTGATTATGGACATGGAGAGGCAGTACCACAGCAGGCAAAATCTGAAAATTGCATTAAGGAGTGATGCAACCTCCTTAAATCACAAAATTGAGGCCCTCATCAGTCACATTAAGGTTCAAGATGAGGTGATGGAGAGACAAGGCAACTTACTTTGCAACCTACAGCATCTCATCCCCTATCATGGCCAATGTAATCTTGAGTTTCTAGCTGACAAAATTGATGGAAATATCAAACCTCTGGTGGATACATTGAATGCTCACACACAACAACTTCACCATCTGGATGAGGTTATGGATTACTCTGGAAAGAAACTCAACACCCTACTCAATGTCACTGGAGCCACAAACAAAATTCTTGAGGAAAGATTTTGCCCTCTCCCAGAATCTGAGCCAGCCAACAAAATTTTGGAAGAACGATTTGGTGATGACAAAAAGGGGGAAGGGAGTTGCAAGCCTGAAAGCTCCAGTGGAAAGCAGGAAAACCCAAAAGACAAGGGCAAGGGCATCAGGTTTGAAGAAAAGAAGTAGCCCTCTAATAAAAATTGTTGATTTTTTTTAAAACAACTTTATTTTATTAATGGAAGAAATAAAGTGCTACAAAAAGTTTGCCATATCCCGGCCCGCCCCAAGTTTGCGTGATAGAATGCATAGCATGACCTCCTTAAACCCTATGTGTGGCAAACCCAGTGTAGGAAAATCCATCACACAGGGAAGAGTACTCGCTCTATGCATTCCCAAAAAATCCCAAACTCCAAAAATATGTACAACGGTGGAAATCATAAGTAAAAGAATGGCGTATGTGTGTCTCGAATCTTGTAGGAATGAGATGTGACTCGATCGCTGATTATACATCCGAAAGTCGTCATCGTTCATAGATCGTTGCATCCGTTTGAGAGTATGTAACGTCCAGTTCTGATCCTGAGCATTGGCTACAACCATCATGTAGGGCAAAACATCACATAGAAATAAAAGAGGGAGCACCATTGTAATCCACGAAAGGAACAAAAACACCTGAATTGCACCCCTATCAGAGTAGTAGGTTTGCGTCCAAGGCTCAATGCACTCCAGAGATCCATTGAAAGGAGGCGTATCAAAAGACTCAGTCCACATCACTAGCATGTAGGATAAGTGGAAAATACCAAGCAAAATCCAATGAGTAAAGTATATTAAGAACAAAAACACCTGGTTTGCACCCCAACCAGGACTGGAGGGGTGCATCCATGTAAGCAGAGTAAGTGGTATGTATGCGTTTTGACTCCCAGGGCACCTTCCTTGTCTGCAGTCCGTCAATCTGTAAACACCGTGTAACGCGGTACAAAGTAGAATCGTAACAAAAATGGGAGAGTAAATGAGGGGAACAACACGACATGGTTTGCACTCTACACAAGTGAAGAGTGCTTCCTGGTGTCTGAGCGACATGTCGGATATGAGGTGGTCCATGTAGATCATCGTGAATATGATGCAAAATATGTGGTGTGACATCCCTCTGTTGATCGAAAATCCGATCCTCCCATTCCAAAGCAGCTAGGCCGTCCGCAACCCCGTTGCACTCTCTGTAAACGTGTGAAATGGTATACGACATCGAGCACAGGATGTGATGTATCTGAGTAATGTAGAGACATAAGGGCCTTCCTCCGCCATTCCCACCCGATATAATATGGTGAACATAAAGCGAGTCAGATTCAATATCCACGGGCTGGTCCTTATTACACAACCGAAGACCGAATAATAAAGCTCTAATATCAGCGTCCACAACGGTACCCTGGCCAAAGCAAGCATGAAAGGCCAAAATGAATCTTCCAACAGAATCACGCAGTATACCTCCTCCATAAGCAATGCCATTCCGAACACTCCCATCCACGTTTAACTTATTGTTCCTAGGAAAGGGCGGTTTCCACCGCAAAGAGATCAACTGACGTTTAGGACCGGATTTGAATTTGAATGGCCTGAACAGAAGCGTCCAAATCCCGGCGGAAAGCAAGTTGCCTGACGGCCCGTTCAATAAGAATGTTAGTCCGCTGAGTAGAAGGTTGTATATCATCGTGCCGACACTAGTTTCTCCTCGCCCAAATACCCCAACAGACAATCACAGGCACAATAAGGTGAAGGCTATAGATACTACTAGCTGAGTTCCTCCAAAAGGTAAAAAGCGGTACAATCCCAGAAGTAGGTGTAAATCTGAGGCCAAAATGATTCATGAAGTAGGACCAAATTGCAACGGCGAAAGGGAAATCAATAAAGAGATGTCGGATGTACTCCCTGTTAAGGGTGATTTTGTACGTTTTATAAGGATATATTTTATGTCAATTTCCCCCACATCTGGATGTTTTTCATA
Organism: Gentiana straminea; assembly: GCA_036785695.1. NCBI lineage: Eukaryota > Viridiplantae > Streptophyta > Magnoliopsida > Gentianales > Gentianaceae > Gentiana > Gentiana straminea. The sequence goes on along the minus strand of JAVUPR010000312.1, from coordinate 6,141,940 downwards.
GAAATCGAGCTTCATATTGAAGTATTGAGCAAGTGATGTTTTTAATGGGTTAGTTGCAAAATTGTATGATTTATGTGTAAAATTGAAGGTTTTATATTGATTTGGAAGATACTACATTTTGCAATGTGTTTGATGTATTGTAGATACCCGATTTCGACCAAAAAGATGATTAAAAGAGGCTAACAATCGGATTAATGAAGAGGAGAAGAGATAAAGATGAAATCGATTGGAGATAAAGATGAGAAGATCGATTTTGGATCCAGCTGAACTGGCGTCCAAGTCCCGTCCAGCCTGGACGGGCGTCCATCAAAGTATTGAACCGGCGTCCGGGAGAAGAAAGTTGATTCAGAGAGTTTGGACGCTGAGTGGACGGGCGTCTGAAGCAAGTCCAAGGCATCTGGACGGGCGTCCACAATTCCGGACGGGCGTCCACGGCCGCATGCTGAAAACCGACTTAGTTTTCTATAAATAGCAGGGCAGATTTCAACCCTAATGATACATTATTGAGACCTATTGATACACAATCATTAGGAGAAAACCCTAGGCGGCCCCAGCCCCCTATTTTTCTTGTTTCTTTTCCGTTTTCTATTTCGTTTTGCTGTTTTATGCTGAATGCTTGGAGGCTGAGCAATTGTTCAAACCATGTGAATCCGTTTCAGCAGGTTCTCTATTTTCAATCTAGATTTGTTTTGTGAATTTGATTAAAGTTGTATCTTTTCCATGATTATTTGTTAAGCAATCAATATCGAAAGATCAATTGTTGTTGATGTTTACCGTATGACGAGAGTCTGTGTAAACCTTAGATCACCATAGGAAAGATGAGATTTTTAACCTTGACATTACGAGAGTTTATAGGTTGAATATCTAGGTTGCTAGATTGAGAGATCTTACACCTTGTTTTGATAGTATCAATCTTATAGATCGAGAGATGAGAGATTGATAGGCGAATTAGCTACGAGAGTAGGAATTCATACCTTTGATAGGTGAACCACATCTTTAATTAAATCATCACAAGATAAATTTAGAGAGGAAATTAAGGGTTGCGGGATCGGTGGATTATTGTTTGTTCGTTGTTTAATCACCATGATCATCTTCTTGTTTACTGTTTGTTTATAGTTTATAGTTTAGATTTCGTTTTCGCTTTTATCCTTCCCGGCTTTGGACCGACAATCCTCTGTCCAGTTTATTTTATCGTTTTAGGTTTTAATAATAATAGTAACAATCTTAGGAAAATTAATGAACTGGATACCCCGATTCCCTGAGATCGACTCCGGTATTAATCGCTATACTACGATCCCTACACTTGGGGTATACCGGATTTATAAATTTATTACTTGTTTATTTTCATTGCAAAAATCCATGACAAGTTTTTGGCGCCGTTGCCGGGGAATCGGTGTTTTGTTGAATCTAATTGAGTTAATTTCTCTATTTTGTTACGATTTATTTTTCTTTCAATAAAAAGTAGCGTTAAATAAATTGAGGTTTTTTTTATTTTTGCCGTGTTTCGATGACCGTAGGATTAAGAATGTGCAAAAAGTTTTTTTTTACTCGATTTGTTAAACATGAAGTGTAACCTAGTTTGATTCGGGGACATCCGAGGTTGAATTATCTCACTCCACGTTTTGTACGATCGAACTTTTGGATAAAAGGGATCGTTTTAGCACTCATTAGTATTTTGGCCATAACTTTTGGCTCGAGTGTCCGTTTGGCGCACAGGACCCCAATTCGGAAAGCTCGTTCCGACGCCGACGACGTGGTTAACCGCCTACGGCATTTCAACACCGTTTTCAAGGTCAAAATCCACTGTTTTCCCTTCTATTTTGGGCTCAGATGATTTCAACACGTTTTTTCCCTTTTCATTGTTTTCTGTTTTCTGTTTTAAATAAATAAATAAAGGATTCCTAGGTTTTCTTAAGTATCTAGGGTTTTTGATGTTATATCTAGGGTTTCTGAGGTTGCTCAGGTTTCTCGTTTTGTGCTTTATGCTAAGACCAGACGGGAGTCTATTCTCTGTGAACGCCCGGCCACTCTTTGTAGTTACCAGACGTGCGTCCATAGTGAGTGGACGTCCGTCCATCCAACATGCACCTATTCTGTTAAGTCTTAGGGCAACTAGACGCGCGTCCGGTTCAATCCAGACGCCCGTCCAGTTCATAAATTCCAGGCGAACGCCCGTTTGAAAGAAGGAACGCACGTTCAAGTTCCAATTTTTCTTGACTTGATTTTTAATGCTGTATTTGACGTGAATACTTTCATATGAGCTTCTGTGGCTAATTATTTTAACGTAGATATTCTGAACTTGCATGTGTACATCTTCCCATCTACGGATCCATGTTAAATAATTGATGATTCATCCATGCATGTTATAGTTAATGTCGGTTCTCGTATGCTATAACTGTTCTTATTGTTATTTAGTAGCTAATGTCGGTTTCCGTATGCTACATATCGTTGTGATGAATCTTGTGAGCTTTGAGACCTATGTGCTTTCTTGTTATTTTTGTAGCTCATATGGGTAGCTACTGTCGGTTTTCCGTTGCTACCATTGCCTCTTATGAGTTATATCTGTTTAGTATAGCTAACTCGTTGGTTCTCCATAATGCTATCACCTTTGATGAGTCTTAAAGCACGTCTACACCGCATGTAATGAATAGTACGTCGTTTATCGTAAACTCGTCATTATTTGGTAGACGTTTATTATATACATGTTGTGTTGCAAATGAGTGGGCTAGTTTTCTTTCTTTTATTTTTGCATATCATTTAGATGCATATCATTTAATTGCATATCATGTAGATTGCATTGTAATATATTTTCATGTAGTTGCACCTAGCCTAACTATTTTGTAATGTTCCATGTATATGTTCCATCTTTATATGAGCTTAATCTGAAAAAATCTCTATGACTTCTTTTCCATGTGAGCCTCTGTGGCCGCTTTATATATGCGTAGATGTCCTGTTCTTTCACCGTTATGGTTTTCTTTCCATCTATTGCAGTCCATGATTGAGTAATTCACCTAGCTAGATGTGATTCTAATATGACTTATGCTGTTCCTTTTGTCGTCTATCTAGGGTGTTAGGGTTGTTAAAGGCACGTCTACACTTCACATAGCAAGCTTCTGTGGCTTTGCATAATCGAATTTTGTTGCGCTTCTGTGGCGTTATTTAATAGACGTTTATATTCTTGACCTCGCTTAGATTAGGGCGACATCTATGGAATTAGTTGGGCTAGTTTATTTTCTTTATTTTCGTTTTGCCTTTTTAGTATAGTTGCATATCATTTAGTTGCATTGTATTTTATTCTGTTTTTCTTATTTAGTTTTCTTTTTCTTTTTTTGTGCACCTAGCCCTGCTACTTTGTAGTGTCCTCTATCATTATTTCTGTATGCACATGTTGGACCTTATTTGTATTGTAAGCTTCTGTGGCTTATTTGACGCTTAGATGTCCTGTGTTTTCCTCGTGTGGTGATTTTTCCATCTGAGCAATTATTTCCTGTGCTTATATCAAACTTTTCTGCGCAATATGTTATATCCCCCTATGTTCCCCGAGATGTTGACATGTTTGTTCAAGTGTGCAGGATATTTTCGATAGCGATTGTGAGCTTTTAGATGAAGCCAGTTTTCCGGTGGATGGTCCACAGTCTACTGATTTCTTCAAGAGTTTCTGAATATGGATCCGGACCACTTCCAGAATTGCCACCTTCGAACTACAATCAGCTAAGTCCTTTCTCTTTTCTTTAATTCTGCACAACATGAGGACATTTTGAGATTTAAGTGTGGGGGAGGGAATGGTTATGTGTATCTACCATTTGCTTAATTATATTATGATTCTATGCTGAAATGAGCTAAATTTTGTGAGTTTTTGTTTTGTCCCGAGTAAGCAATGCATATTTTTTGTTCGATACTATATAGTCATTGATGCTGTATACTGTATGTTTAGTAGGTTGGATGTTTCACCCGATATTATTTTTCACGAGCCATATTAAATGATGAGCTAAAATATAAAGCTGTATCCGTTTGGATTAGTAATTTTCGGTTATCTTATAATTTTGTACTTAGTGCTAATATGCATGTTCGGATAATTATAATAGTTTGTGGTTAGAGTCGGAGTATGATATACTGTGAATATCTGAAGGTTTGAATGTGATAGGAGGGATATATCTTAAGGTTTGTGTACCAATCTAAGATTAATAATATGAATAAAATATGTGTATGTCGGATGTAGCTGCCAATGATTTGAGTGCGGTAGGGCATTATCACGAAATGTCCTATACCACTATGAGGTTCAATAGCTCCCGACTGCCTGATGATAGTAGTCCATCTAGGGTGTTATCACGAAACATCCTATTGCTGGGAATGAGGGCATATGCTATATATGTGGAATTAAGTTAATCTTAAAGAAAATTTTGCAGATGGTACTATGGAAAGTTGGTAGGAACTTTAGTTATCTTCTGACTATCCCCAGTATAAACTGACAGATATGTTGTAGGGATTATCCTCTGAGTATGTCGGAAAGATCCTAAACGCATTTTATTATCCTTTTCGGGACATGTTATGTTTTGTAGGGTGCGTGTTATGAGTGTCGGTTATTGCTGGTTTAGATGGGTATTTGCTAGTTGCTTGAGAAAAATTCAAGTGTGGACTAGTGGAAGTTTAATATGGCTATGCACACACACCGGGGTGAACGTCTGATTTATTACATATGCTTTGTATTTGTTGAAAATGACTGTATGTATTTTTGGTTGGAATTTTGTTATCTTACGCCTAGTTTTTGTTTTGTTTTGCTCGGGACGAGCAAGGTTTAAGTGTGGGGGATATATTTTATGTCAATTTCCCCCACATCTGGATGTTTTTCATAGAAATCGAGCTTTATATTGAAGTATTGAGCAAGTGATGTTTTTAATGGGTTAGTTTCAAAATTGCATGATTTATGTGTAAAATTGATGGTTTTATATTGATTTGGAAGATACTACATTTTGCAATGTGTTTGATGTATTGTAGATACACGATTTCGACCAAAAAGAGGATTAAAAGAGGCTAACAATCAGATTAATGAAGAGGAGAAGAGATAAAGATGAAATCGATTGGAGATAAAGATGAGAAGATCGATTTTGGATCCAGCTGAACTGGCGTCCAAGTCCCGTCCATAGGGACGGGCGTCCGAATATTGAACTGGCGTCCAGGAGCAGAAAGTTGATTCAGAGAGTTTGGACGCTGAGTGGACGGGCGTCTGAAGCAAGTCCAAGGCATCTGGACGGGCGTCCACAATTCCGGACGGGCGTCCACGGCCGACATGCTGAAAACCGACTTAGTTTTCTATAAATAGCAGCGCGGATTTCAACCCTAATGATACATTATTGAGACCTATTGATACACAATCATTAGGAGAAAACCCTAGGCGGCCCCAGCCCTCTATTTTTCTTGTTTCTTTTCCGTTTTCTATTTCGTTTTTCTGTTTTATGCTGAATGCTTGGAGGCTGAGCAATTTTTCAAACCATGTGAATCCGTTTCAGCAGGTTCTCTATTTTCCATCTAGATTTGTTTTGTGAATTTGATTAAAGTTGTATCTTTTCCATGATTATTTGTTAAGCAATCAATATCGAAAGATGAATTGTTGTTGATGTTTACCGTATGACGAGACTCGGTGTAAACCTTAGATCACCATAGGAAAGATGAGATTTTTAACCTTGACATAACGAGAGTTGATAGGTTGAAAATCTAGGTTGCTAGATTGAGAGATCTTACACCTTGTTTTGATAGCGTCAATCTTATAGATCGAGAGATGAGAGATTGATAGGCGAATTATCTACGAGAGTAGGAATTCATACCTTTGATAGGTGAACCACATCTTTAATTAAATCATCACAAGATAACTTTAGAGAGGAAATTAAGGGTTGCGGGATCGGTGGATTATTGTTTGTTCGTTGTTTAATCACCATGATCATCTTCTTGTTTACTGTTTAGTTTATAGTTTAGATTTCGTTTTCGCTTTTATCCTTCCTGGCTTTGGACTGACAATCCTCTGTCCAGTTTATTTTATCGTTTTAGGTTTTAATAATAATAGTAACAATCTTAGGAAAATTAATGAACTGGATACCCCGATTCCCTGAGATCGACTCCGGTATTAATCGCTATACTACGATCCCTACACTTGGGGTATACCGGATTTATAAATTTATTACTTGTTTATTTTCATTGCAAAAATCCGTGACACTCCCCGTGAGAGCAAGTAAAACACTTAGTTACCAGAGGGATACCACGGCGTTGAATGTTAGGGTCCGTTGGTAAAATGTTATGAAGGAGCCTCCAAGCAAAGAAAAAAAATCTTGAGAGGTAAAAGGTTGTTCCAAATCATCTTGTTGATAACGTTCTCAGGGTGGTGAGTGCGCGTCATGTCCCACGCTGAGCGAGTGGTCAACCTGCCATCAGGGGTACGGGACCATATGAGCTCATCAGCTGTCCCAGGCATGATTGGAACAAGTAAAATCTCCTCAACAATGTGTGGGGGGAGGAGAGAATGCAAAGGTGAGAGTCCCACTTGCCGTTAACCCAAAATTCATTAATCTTCCAAAAATGATCTTGAGGAGGGTTGCCCAAGTCAAGCGTAGTCCATTTGTCCCTCCAGAAATCGATATTACCCTCTTTTACTCCCCAAGTGATAGCATGCTCTGCAAAATCCCGCATCATTCAAACTCTCTTTAACATAGGTGTAGACAGCGTTGGCTTAGGAGCATCCAAAGGGGATTGATCAATAATATAAGTATTATAGATAGCTTTAGCCCAGATACCTTTTTTCTGCCTTAAACGGACCCATAACTTGATCGCAAAAGTGTCATTCACATCAAAAAGGCTGTGTACCCCCAAACCACCTTCCGAAGTCGGCGTACATAATTTATCCCAAGATTTCCAATGAATTCGGCCCCCGTCAGGTCCACTATCCCACAGAAACTTATTAAAGATGCGATGAATACGATGGATAACCTCTTTTGGGGGAACAAGGACTTGAAGGATGTAAATCGGAATGGACGTTAAAACATGCCTGAGAAGAATAAGCTTACCCCCAAAGGACAGCAGTCTGGTACCCCAGTGGTGAAGCTTCCTCTGCACCTTATCAATGATATCCAGGTAGAACAGAATGCTATTCCGACCTCGAAAAAGAGGTGCACCCAGATAACGAAAGGGCATATCCTCGCTCTTAAAGCCTAAAATATTGTGCACCCATCCTGCCTTTGTTGCCGACAGCTTGTGGCCGATGAAAGTGCTTTTGGTGGAGTTAAGACGTTTTCTCGAGACAAGCTCGTAATGGTGGAACAGCTCATTGATGCCCCTCAGCCCTTTCCGATTGCAGCGGGTGAAAAGGATCGTATCATTAGCAAAAGCTAGATAGTGAATACCTTTGACCTTCGAGTGAAACTGCATGCCAGGATTCTGATCCATAAAATCATTAATGAGCCACCCTAAATACTCAGCGGCTAGGACAAAAAGAGCAGGCGATAGAGGGTCGCCCTGCTTCACACCACGAGTAGCACGAAAATGCGTGGAAGGAGTACCGTTGAGCAGGATGTAAAACCAGTTATCCGCAAGGGTTCTGAAAATGAGGTCAACAAACGGCTCGCGAAAGCCAAACATCCTCAGCATCTTCATTATAAAACCCCCTCTGTATCGTTCCAATTTTATCGGATGTCCCCGAAGGGACTAAAAATTGTTGAATTAATTCTATGCCTTTGGTTTGTTTTGAAAAAGATGCATTATCTTATTGCCCTTGAATGGATGAATAAATTTTTTGAGTTTCATTCTGTTGATTATTATGAAAATTTTGTATACTTATGTTCAGGCTTATGAGGGTTTTGGCATCATCAAAAAGGGGGAAATTGTTAGGAACATTTTATTATGTTTTGATGATGGCTATACTAGCTTTTATAGCAAGCCTGAAATAAGTTAGAATTCTCTGTATAAGACTTTATTAGAGTCTTACATGTTGTATAAGTTAAGTCAGACAAGTATTGTACTAGTTGGTAGGATGGCAAAGTAAAACAGAGATCCGGCAGAGTGAAGCCAGCCAAGTACCAGCAGAGAAGCATGAAGACATTATGGTCTGACTTATAACCAAGGAAGTCTATGATTAGGGATGTAAATGAACCTAAGTATTCGATTCGATCCGGAGTATTCGGCTCGAAAAAGCTCGATTCGGGCTCGTTTTGTGGGTTCGAACTTCGAGCCAAACCTTACAAATTAGATATTCGGTGGTCGAGCTGAACATGTTCTAACATGTTCGGCTCGGATATCAAAAATTCATATACAGTTTGAGCCGAACATGTTTTTTAAAACCGAGCCGAACATGTTCTATTTTTTTTAAAACCCAGTTCGAGCCGAACATGTTCGAACGGTTCAACATGTTCGAGCCGAACCGAGCCGAGCTTTTTTCCCCAAATACCAGACCGAAGCCGAGCCGAATAATGAAAATATAAGGCTCGGCCATTTCGAGCCGAGCCGAACCCTGCCAGGGTTCGGTAGGGTTCGGCTCGTTTACAGGCCTATCTGTGATGACCTTGGATAAGTCTAAGTTATAATTCAAATGATGAAATACATTGTCAAATATGGTGTACACTGATCTCACCCAAATCAAGGATCAGTGAAGTACAAGAAGTAGCTGAAAGATCAAAGAAAATAACAAAGCAGTAAACCGGCAGAGTGAACTGACTATCGGCTGAGTAAAGACAAAGCAGTGAAGGAAGATCTAAACAACAAAGCTAGAAGGATCACTTAACCGTTCAAGGAACTGCCCAGTAAACATTACTCATTCAGTTTTCAAATGATGAAGATCAAGCATTAAATGCATAATCAATTGTGGTTCAATCAAGGACGGATTTTCTGATAGACGTTTGAGGAAATATGATCATTGAAATCAAGGAGAATACAATTAAGGGGGAATCAAAAATTAAATTAAGGATTATTCCCCACATTAAATAGCCAACGGACGGAAAATCAAATCAAGGATTATCAAGGCTATAAATAGAAGGCATTGACAGAAAAGAAAAACAACGATTGAACTAATAAGAAACATGCCAAAACTCTGTCAATTTGAAAAGCCTTTTATCTGTACTTAAAGGAAATATCTATAGATCAACTCAACAAAACTCAATTTCCACATCAAGCACTGAGATTGATCACAAGTCTATGAATCCAATTCACATCAACTGAAGCAATTGAATCAGAGGAATCTGAGAAGGAGTTGCAACCTTTATGATAGCTGCTGAAAGATTTGTTCTCAAGGAGCAGTGATAAAGACTGAGTCACTGAAGCTTTTGAAGCCAATGAGTGATAGTCCTGCAGATTGTGAAGCTTGTGTAGCCAAGGACAATCGTGCTATTGTATCTGTGAAAACAATAGTGAATTCCTCCAATCATCACAGGAGAAGAGTGGATTAAGGGATTACACCACCCTGAACCACTATAAACCTTTGTGTCTATTTACTTTCAGCAATTTACCTTACTGCACTTTACTTCATTGCATACTCTATATCTGTGATTGCATAATCTACTTTGAACCAACATTTAAAGAAGGGACTTATCCACTGCCCAAAAGCTTTTAAATATACGAAAAGTTTTTGAAACTCCAATATAGTCATTCACCCCCCTCTCGACTATAGTTTTACCCTTCTCTGGGACCAACAATAACACAATGTCAAACTTAACGAATAGTTATTGACATCTAGTAATGTATCATGACCCACAATTATCTGGAAGAGTCATGTGTTACTGACTACAACCACATTTCATGCGAACCGGTTACCATGCAATTAGAACCATTCCGCATAAGCAATATCCATAAATTCGTCACTTGTGTGACAAGACATTAACAAATGTATCTTATGAGCTGAATATTATATTATCTTGAAGTCACACTTACTTCCGCTTTTCAATCACTTTCGAGAATAAAACATTACTTATAAGAAGACCTTTCGGATATTCATTCATACCATTAAAAAACACGAATTCCAGATGAAATGACATAAATCCTATACATGCTTCAGGATCACATCTAATCACTTCCATCAGATCTCCCTGTTAAGGGATTAGTGTCAAAACATGACAATCCACACCGTGATATTATGAAAAACCATTATAAGGATAACTACATAATCGCCATAGACATGTGACACTTATATAGTAAGTCGGTCATCTAACATACGTGTTCAAAAATACACGTCCACATACAATTCCAGGTGTCGACACACTTTGATTTATTACGGCTATCACTATCTTCACAAGACAAAACATGTGATACGTGCTAGTATACACAGATATTAATGTCCTAATTAATATTACACATGACTAGATACTTAAAAGAATTAAATCATTTAGTATGAGACGAGACCTCATCAATAATAATCGACAAAATGAATTCTCTATCACGGTTTAATTCTATGGATGCTACTATATATAATATTAAATTGATTTATCGAATAAACAGATATATAAGAACAATATGTGTCCTTTATTAAATGTACAAACAAAAAAGCATAAGTAGCAATGATTCGACGGTCGAATCCGGTCCAACCCATTGGATTTATGGCATTACACTAAAAACCTCTCACTTGTATAAAAGCCAATCACTCATACATATAAGATCGATTTGAAACACAAGAATCTTATGCAATACTTGCAACTGGCATAAGTGTAAACATATCAACATCCACGAGGACGTGATCTAATTCTATAACTTGTATGTCCAATTGATCTATTAAAATGGTAATGCCTCAACACATACATGGATCCTTGATCAGACCCTAGTCCTTCCATGAGAAATGAATCGATTACTACATCAAGTTATAGCAGTGTGGAAGAACCATAACTGGTTTAATGATGAACCGTTTAGATCCACGCATTGCTTCCATTGTGCTATTGAGACTGCAATGTTCTTATGCTCGGTTGTATTATCAACATTGATTCCTTAATGAGTACATTTCCATCTTACTACATCACTAATTAAAGTGATCACAAACCTAGATCGCAATTCCCACAAATTTCATAGGACTCAGAGTACGCATCCGTACATCTTATTTTATCCAGTTCTAAGTTTCAACAAACTAAAAACACATTCATAACTCATTAAGGATATTCTCGAGTAGAATCCACTTCAACCTTAATTATTACAACCAGAGCGTATGAAACATCTTGTCAAATCCACAACATAACACTTTTAATGGATCTCATTGCAGTAGCATAAAATATCTTTCCGTAGTATTATCTTCCACCTTTATATAAAGAGTATGTTCTTACATAAACAGTACCTAAGATTACTAGGAGACAACCATTTCTTTATTTGATCCATGCTAAACTCTTTCAGAATCTTATCTATACAGGTGAATTGTGCTTATGAAGCAACATTTAAGACCTATCACTATAGACTCTTGTTTATAAAAATAAGAACTTCCATTTCCAACAACTTTCAATACAAAGTTCTTGGACTACTAAACATTCCTTGAATGTAACACGGGAATGTGAATTTTCAAGAACAATATATCATACACTGTATACTTAGAAAATCATGATGCTCCCACTAACATTCTTGTACACACAAGGCCCATCTTTGTTTTGATCAAATCAAACTTCTTTGAGTATCAAAACAAATAATCCATTTAGGAAACTTTTTTGAGTACATGAATGGATATCTTAAGCTCATACATCTTCTTAGCTTCATCAGATATCAAGCCTTAAGTTTAATATCCTATGCTCTATTCTATAGCCATGATATGCACCATAACAAGCACTGTTACAATATATGCATAAATGAATGTTGATGCAAAAGGATGTGCTCAACTAAACATATCAGTTCAGTTAGCTCAGGCCGTAAGCTAACCTGAATACACCAACATAACTCAACACGGCTGACAATGTAGCTAGGCAGTTAGTTTGTTGTAACCAACATGTAACTTCCTTTTGAACTGATTCATGGTGTGTATACATACAAATACTACTTGATCAGCAACTTTGTAACTTTACTCATTCATTATTCTGAGTAATAAGTATTCCGCATTATATTGTGTTGTGTTTTAAATTTCATAATTTCAACATGGTATCAGAGCATGAAACTAAAGGGTTTTCATTGCTTTTCTGTGTGTACTCTGATTTTGAAAGAAACTTGAGAGATTTTTTGTGTTTTTTTAAAGAAACCTGTGAGAGTTATATGTAGTTTGTTACTTTCAAGAATTTGAATCCAATTCTTGATCTGATTTTGATCGTTTTTTCCTAGATCGTTATATTAATGTGTGGATTATCCGTTCTTGATTTCATAACAGCAAAGAAGCAAGAACAGAGCCCTTCAATTCCATTTTATGTTCATCACAATGAGAATCCTTCATTAGTTTTGGATCATCCATTGATGAATGACAACAACTATAATCCATGGAAGATGTCAATAAAGAAGGTATTGATTACAAAGAATAAATATGGCTTCGTTGATGGAACAATCAAGAGACCAGAAACGAGTTCATCTGACATCCAAGTTTGGAGACAATGTGAAACAATGGTAAGATCTTGGATTTTAAACTCGGTAGAGAATATCATTTCTCAAAATTTAATGTACTTCAAGAGTGCCCAAGTTGTGTGGAAGAATTCGGCTAATCGTTTTCAAATGTTGATGCCTTGAGACTTAATGATTTTCTTGAGGAGATGAATTCCTTAAAGCATGGAACTAATTCTATGATCGGTATTTTTCTAAGCTGGTGGTTCTTTGGAAAGAAATCAAAACTATTAGGACAATGCCTTGTTGTTCATGTGATCCTCAGTGTCATTGTAATTCCATAAACACTCAAGTAGATCACATGGAAACAGAACATGTGATGAGGTTCTTGAAAGGACTTAGGGATGAATCTGAGCCAATGGTGTCTCGCGTATTGTTGATGGTGCCCTTTCTTGAGATTCAAGATGCATTTTTAATGGCAATAAAATTTGAAAAAAAGAAAACATATATGGCCAATAAGGCAAGGAATCAAGATTCTACAATATTTATGGCTCAGAAGAATGGACAAGGTCAGATCCAAGCAGTCAGCATACCAGTTTCCGTGCCTGCAAATAATTATAAGGCCAAGAACTTTAAAAATGTTCAGTGCAGATTCTGTGGATTAAATGGCCATACAGAGGTTAAATGCGATAAGAAGCATGTATATCCACCTAGTTTTAAGTCGAAGTGAGCAAACACGGTGGATCAGACAGATGTGAATCAGTCGGCTATTGAAGAAGATCAGGCCAACAAGTCAACTGGATCAGGGTTTTTAGGTCTTACTTCACAACAGCTAGAGAAGCTGATTGCTCTGTTGAATTCTGGTCCTCTGGACATGAAGTAAACCAGATTAATGCTGTGAATAATAATTTCTCACCTATTTATAGATTAGGTGACCTTAGTTTTGTAAAACCTATCCAATGGATCTCGGACTCTTGTGTGCCACAGATCACATTGTGTATTCTCGAGAATAATTAAATAATCACAAACCAGTGGTTAACATGGAAGTGGGATTACTTAATGGCAATAGTTTTCATGTAACACATATGGGGCATGTGAGCATTAATTCTCAACTGACCTTACATAATGTGTTATGTTGGTCCCAAAAAGGTAGAAACGAAGGTCAAGAGGGGGTGAATGACCTTGTTCAAGGTTTTTCAAAAGCACTTTGAAAATGTGTTATGCAGCAGAGTGCATTTCTTTAATTAACTATGTTTTTCAAAGAATTAGATTACACATACAGAAAGTAAATTTGTGAAATTTAAATGCATAACTTAAATACCACAAGCCATATAGAGGTTACGGGTGGTTTAATCCCTTAATCCTCTATTCTCATGTGATGATTGGAGGAATTTACTTTTGTGTTTTGGTACACCGTTACAATAGCGTTGATTTTCCTTCACAACCCCAGTTACTTCCACAATCTAAGTAATCACACCCTGACAGTCTCCAACAGCTTCAGTGACTTTACTCCTGCTATTCCTTCAGAACCTCCTTTAACATATATCACAACTTTGAAGCTCCATGATAGATATTCTCTGTGTCAACTGCCTCAGTCTTTCAAAGCTCTCAGCTTCTTCACTGATCAGGAATCTCTTTCGAGATTTACAAGATTTGAATGAAAGTGATTGAATGAATTCAAGCTCAGCTCTGATTTATCGATTAAAAAATCTTGGAATGTTGAGACTTGAAATATTTGGATATTTCTATGTAGACCAAGAATCGGGAGCTTTTAGATCCGAGTTTCAATGTTTTTGGTTTTGTATTCTTGTATATTGATTTTTTTTTCAAGTCTTCTATTTAGAGCCTTGATTTGTCAAATCCTAATTCGAATTTTTTGGTCGTTGGTGCGACTTCAATGCCCTTGATCTTTCTTGATTCCATTCTCATAATTTTTGTGATATTTGTCTCTGATTTGATTTGCCTAATGTTTACCCATGATTTATGTCCTCGATTTCCTCTAAATTAATTACAATGTCGTTCCTTAGTTCTCCATGTGATTTTCAAATTCATCATCAGTGAACTGGATTTTCAGCTGGTCAACAGAATTGTTTTTACTCAGCTGACTATTCATTGGAAAATAGTTCTTGTTCCCTACTCAACTCAAGAAGTAAATCCCAAGTATATAGGGATCATATGAGGCACACCACTCTACTATATAAGAGGAGGTTGTGCCAAATCTTTTGTATCACAATACTTGTTATTCACAAACAAGAAAAGAGAGTGCTTCTTGAGAGTGTTTTTGGGAATAAGAAAAAGTGACCTAACAGTCAAATTTTTCCGGTAGCAGTCCTTTGTTGATTCCGGCGGTTTTTCGTGTGGATTATCGTTAGAGGCCGCACACTTTGACGGCTCGGTTCTTGGACCTTCAACCTTAGATAATGCGACGATCCAATTGGATCAATATGGTATGAATTTTTATCTATTGCTTTATTGTTTATTTCTTAAACGAAGTCGATCTTGGTAAAAAAGAAATCAAAATTTTAAATTTCGATGCGTTCCCACGTTGATTTCCTAACAGCATTGGCCATGGCCTTGTACTTAGATTCTGAAGAACTTATTGCAATAGTTGTCTACTTTTTTGCCTTCTATGATATAAGATCATCACCCAGGAACATCATATATCCTGAAACAAATTTTCTAGTTTCGGGGCATCCAGCCCAATCACTATCAGTGAACCCCATTAAAACAAGGTTGTTATCAGCCGTAAAGAAGATGACTTGGCTTGGATTGGCTTTTAAAATCATAAGCTTGTGTACAACCTTCATTTGATTCTCAGTAGGTGTGTCTAAAAACTGACTAAACTGCAAAGGTTATGTCAAGTCTGGTAAAAGTATGATAAATTAGCTTTCCTACCAAGGATCTGTATGCATTATTATCATCCAACAGAGCTGAATGTCCATGATGTAATGTTTTCTTGGACACCATAGGTGTTTTGGCAGGTTTGGCCCTTAAAAACTCATATTCGTGCGGAGAAGATTTAAGGTATACGTTCTTTGAGAGATGTCGATTCTTTCAAGTGTATTGGAAGCTTTAATGCCTAAAAAATATCTCAGTTTCCCAAGATCTTTAATGGTGAACAGTTTATGCAAATTGTCTTTAACTTGCTGAATCAGCTGAAGATCGGGGTTGGAAGTTGTTATGTCATCTACATAAACCAGCAATGCAATAAAATATTTTCATGCCTGATCGAACTTTTCTAGGGGTCCAATATCGCCGGCATGTATACCGGGTCAATTGTAGTCTAGTCAAGTGATCAAGGTCGATCCCACGAGGATTGTGAGGCTAAGTACCGAATAGCTATTATTGTCTTGGTCTAAGTTCACAAATGTACTAGAAAGTAAATAATCTAAAAATCAAGATAGTAACTCAATCAACTACACTGCAAAGGATGTTCAAACGATAAAAAGCCTAACCAAGATAATGCAAAGC
The DNA here is from genome assembly GCA_036785695.1 of Gentiana straminea. Taxonomy (NCBI): domain Eukaryota; kingdom Viridiplantae; phylum Streptophyta; class Magnoliopsida; order Gentianales; family Gentianaceae; genus Gentiana; species Gentiana straminea. Next base: position 6,126,010 of record JAVUPR010000312.1, on the reverse strand, counting down.
TCAAGCAAATCCCTACTAGTATCATGGGAATGAACTACGTACCAACCTTTCAATGGTGTTCAAGTGTGTGTAATCGGTGCACTCCTAAGCTATCAATTCCCCCTCATACGAGTGTACGGAATTACTCTATGCCTCCTCCTTGGTCTAAGAACCCCAGACCTAATGATTCAACACGATGAAGTTCTTGAATGTAATGAATGAATAAAAAACCCCCGGATAAGAAATTTAGTTCAACTTAAGGTCAATTTTACCTTCCGGTTTTCCTATCCCTTTTCCCACACCTAAAATCTCCTTTCGGTCTCAATTAAGTGTGTGTGTAAGTGTTAGTTAATTACTCCAACATAAACAAAACATACAATGAAAACAGGAAAAGATACATAACACATGAAGCTTGAAACATGAACTAACATTCCCAATCAACTAATAGAGATAAAACTATCCCAAAAACATTATCTTGGCTAGTAGAAAACTAGCCACTCATGGATATGGATTCCTACATGCCAAGGTTAGATTTCATATTACTGAGAACAAATAAAACAAAGTAAAGGCTAAGAATTTACCAACTCAAAGATATGAACTTAATGAACGAAACTTTCATTCAACTTGTAGAAGATTCAATGGAATTATACACCAAAAAGATGAAAACTTGCTTCCACAAAAGTTATTCTAAAAATTAAACTAAGAATTAATAATGTTTACAATGAGATTAAAAGCTAAATATAGATGGATTTTCTCTAGGATATCCTTGGGTTGAAGTGCTTTCAAGCTAGTGATAGAGTGGGAGAAAATAGAATGAATGAAGATAGAGTAAATGCTTTTCTTAAATACTGAATCTGCATAAATTGGCGTCCTCCATTGTATGGTTGGTGTCCCCCAGTATCTTCTGGAACGTGCTTGGCATTCGCCAATAGCTTACTTGCGTACTCCAGTCTCTGACAAGTGGTTGGGGCTGATGTCATGCATATATTACTCCGCAGCAGATCTGATCTATAATTTGGTCGGGATTTTCGATTTACTGGCGTACGCAAGTTTGGCGTTGGCGTAAGACAAAGGCTATTGGTGTCCGCCAATGGTCTTCTAAAACATGAATTCCCACACTTTGATACATTGAATCAATTCGTGATCAAACCTACGCTTTGATGACGGTCAAATTATACCCATCAATGTCATCAACATTGTCCTTAAATCGAGATTTATAGTATGTATTTTATATTAAATCACATGTTTATATTGATTATTTAGTGTTGTGTGATTTATAAGATATAATTTGGTATTTATCTATTAAATAGGATTTGTTGTGCAATAAATATTGATTTAATAGATTGCGATGAATCAGAAGATATCTATTATCGGAGGGAGTAAATCTCAAGAGAAATCAAGGCAGAATCGGTGTGCATTATAGATAAATACCGAAGCAGCACGAAAAGTGGAGTAAGGAACAAGAAATGCCAGCGAGCCAATCGAAGCCAACTCGAAGGCGCAAGATGGTGTTTCGCTGGGGGCGAGTCCAGTAAATCTGGAGATCGGCTGGGAGTTATCTCTCACGTTTTAGGATTTTCAAATATATTTTTAAGTCGGTCTAAGTCTCTATATAAAGGAGCAGCCACGAATTTTATTAGACACACTCTAGATTACCTTAGAAAAACACAATTTCACAACATTGGTTCTATTTTCAATACAAGTTTTCTTTATTGTTATGTTCTTTCATTACGGATTCGTTAGAATCGCCGGTTAGAGATCGTATCGAGGAGTGGGAATCACGCTCGTCTTCGAGGGTAATGTCTACTCAATTATGCAATCTTTATTCGTAGATCTATATTATTTCGTTATGGAGTATTCATTGTGTGTATTGATTTTGTGATGTAGTTAATTAACGAACCCATGTTTATGTAGACCTGAGACGTAAAAGACGTTTCACGAGCAAATCTGGTTCAGATCTGAGCTTGCTGGCAGTGAGCCTATGTCTCGCTGGTAGCAAGATCTGTGATGTTCTTGATTTGTTTGTGAACGGCTTTGACTACGTCAGGTTCTCTGCTTTGTAATTAAAACGAGTAATTAAACCTGATCAACTTAATTATTTGTCATCGTGATTTAACATGAGACCCAAAAAGTGATTGTTACTTAGGAAAGAGATTGAATCGGTGTCTAAGAAGTATGCCTAACCACATGAATGTTGCTTAGATGAGGTTACGGTTTATACCGGCATCCCTAGTTTTGTAATTGTGTCAGAAGTTATATGAGATGGAGACTAAAAATGTGAAGTCACGTAATGGAGACACGGTAATCTAGATGGCCTACCCGGAGCTAGATCTATTTTAGGGGATGACTCCCGTAGTCAGAATAATTAATCATAAATGTCTTATTTTGTCTCGTCGTCAATCTACATAGCATGGGGGAGTAATTACTACTAGCGTTATCAATACCGTTTGTTAATCATTTATAAAACCTATAAAAATAAGTGTCTTAGTGTCATTGTGTGTTTTGTTGGTTTTGTGTTTCTATTGTGTCAATTTTAATTCTACGTTAATTGTTTGTCGTAGACCGCCTTTGATTTGCTTTTAGTTTTATAAGTCAAATTTCGTTTAAGCCGAGTCTCTGTGGGATCGACCTCGACTCTATCTAACTATACTACGATTGAACCTAGTTCTCTTGCTAGTGTGTTATTTAGGTATCGAGTATTTTTATTACTTGACCCGACATCACGATTTGACACTTCAATTCTTAAGCTCCGAGCCTTGGTATCTGTGCTACAAAACAAAAACACAAAGATACCACGTTTAAATCCGATAACAAAATTGGCTAATAAGCCTAGATAATAGATAAAAGAGTTGGTTTTTATAATATTTACAATGTACACAAAATGGTCAAAATGATCATAATAATTTCTCATGTTGATACGAAAACCTCAATAAACACATGAGAATTTGGGATAAAACATCATAAAATGTATCATCTAGTTGACTTACATCAATGCCCATTGGTGAACAGACTGCGATCATTCTTGGATTGAACAAACCCTTGATACTCCAAACTCGTCAGCTTGCAGTACCATTGTCTGTTGGCTTGCTTCAATCCATATAGAAACTTGGTTAAGTTGCAAACTTGATCTGGTTTGTCATTTTTCTTCATGAAGATCTCCATGCAAGAAAGTGTTCTTGACATCCATTTGGTTGAGATGTCAGTTATTATTTGATTCCCTTGTTAGAAGAGTTTTGATTGTTGTAAAATTCACTACTGGTGAAAATGTCTCTTGATAATCAATCCCATATGTTTGAGTATAACCCTTTACTCCTAATCTGACCTTATGTCTCTCTACAGAGCCATAAGGATTATTTGATTTTGTGCACCTATTTGCATCCAATAGGTACCTCTTATGTGTGAGTGGTTTGCAAAGCATCAATTTCTGTCTTCATTGCCTATTTCCACTCATCACGTTTAATTGCTTGATTGTATGTCTTCAGTTCTATGACAATGTCAATAGCACAAACATATTTAGCATACTCATCACTACACTCGGCATATGTGGAGTCTGTTGTACTTTTTAGCACATTCCTGATAAAAGTTTGGTGTCTTTCTGGTTCTTGTAGATCTTCTCAGCTGGAAAAGTGTTTGGCTGACTGAGACTGATCCTTGATTGGATGTTTCAGTAGCATTCGGTCATGTGTTGGGTTGCTCTGCTAACTCTCTCAGCTGATCATCAAAGCTCTTTATAACTGGTTATGGAACTGGCATATACCTAGCCTTACTGAAGAGAGTTTGAGAAAGTAAATTATACTTGAGTAAACTTCAACTTAGTTTATTCATCAAATGGAAGAAGTATAAATAGTTACAATTGATGGGAGATACTAGCTAGCTTGGGCGGCCACTAGATGGGCGGCAAGCATGCATGTAAAAAGTAAAAGTATGTCTATGACATAAAGCAACTAGAGTTTGACATATTAATTGTTTTTATGTACCACAATTAATATGTCCTTTTACAACTAAAGTGTACAAATAATGTATACACGAAAATAAATAAATATTACATACTATTTGATATGTAATATTTCCACACCCCCCCTCAAATCCGGGTTGTATATGTTTATACGGCCAAGTTTGCTACTCAATCTCGCGAACATAAGTGGTGGAATGGCCTTGGTGAGAATATCGATTCGTCCGTGAGGGAACATACTGAGTTGAATAATCTTGGCATCAATCTTCTCCTTCGGAAGTGTCCGTCAATGTCCATATGTTTGGTTTTATCATGATGGACGGATCCTCTCGCCATGCATAATGCTTTGAATTATTGTCACAAAGAGAGTGTGATAGGGTGTCTTGAATAGGCCGCCGAAGTTCGCCGGGACCCTTTTTATCCATAGAGCTTCACAAATACCCAAAACTAGAGCCCCGAGTTCGGCTTCGATCGCTTTCGGAGACGTAGGTTGTTTCTTGCTCCTCCAGGTGACAAGATTTCCCCATACATAAGAACAGTACGTAGCCTGTAGTAGACCTTCTGTCTATGTGACAGCCAGCCCAATCAGCATCAGTGTAGTCCTTGATAGATCTCTCGGCGGACTTGGTGAAATGTAGGCCTTGGCCAAGAGTGGATTTCAAGTACCTCGCATCCCGTTCACGCATCCCAATGTTGCTCGGTAGGGCAATGCATGAACCGGCTAACCAGATCGACCCCATATGCAATATCGGGTCTTGTATGGGACGATAAATGAGTTTCCCTACAAGCCTTTGATATTGATCCTTCCCGACAAAGAATGTCACCATGCACAGGTATTACCGGAGTCTACCTGGGATACAAGCGGGTTTGCATCCCAAAGATGCCGCTTCCTTCAAAGTCCAAGACATATTTCCTTTGAGAGATAGAGATACCCTGGTTGTTTCTTGCAATCTCCATACCAAGGAAGTATTTAAGATAGCCCAAATCCTTGACTTGAAAAACCTTTGCCGCAGAGTTTTCAAATTCGGATCTCGCAGAGTCATCACCGAAGGATGATATCATCCACATAGACAATAAGAATGGATCTTTTCTGGTTTGTTGTTTTGAGAAACATGGTGTGATATGAGTTGCATTGATGATATCCAACAGCTTTAACCATAGTAGTAAGTTTGCCAAACCAGGCTCTAGGGGACTGCTTTAGGCCATTTAGAGATTTCCTCAATTTGCAAACTTTCCCTTGAGTGTGAGTGTTGGCAAAACCAGGAGGCACATTCATATAGACTTCCTCAGTAAGGTCACCATTTAGAAAGGCATTCTTGATATCCAATTGGTGGAGAGGCCGGTCAAGTTGGACAAAGAAGTGAGATCGCATCCCGACGGTGTTTAGTTTTGCCACGGGTGCAAAGGTCTCCTTGTTGTCAAGACCATATGTTTGAGTGAATCCCCTTGCAACCAGCCTAGCTTTGTATTTGTCAACGGTACCATCGCATTGTACTTGATAGTGAACGTACCATTTACAAATTCGATCGTCTTCTTTCCATGTGGGAGAGTGGTGAGATCCCAAGTATGGTTGTCTAGGAGAGCTGTCATTTCAGTTTTAACAGCTGCCTTCCACTTGTCATGTTGGAGAGCTTCCTGTATATTCTTAGGAATAGAGTGAGAATCCAAGTCCTGTGTAAACATGGCAAAGGCAGGTGATAATTATGAATAGAATGATCAGTAGTTCAAGATCTCTTTCCCTTCCTGATAGAAATAGGTCTATAGGCTCGGTTCGGCGAGGCTCGGGTCGCCAGGCTCTAGGTCGCAGACTCGGTTCAGAGGTTGCCGAGGATCGCGGGCCGCCGAGAGTCGCAGGGTGCCGAGGTTCGCCTCGCCGAGAAGCGAGGTTGCTGAGGGTCAAGTGTTTGCTGAGGGAAAGGATTTAGGTCAATTTCAATCAAGTTTCCATTAGTGACTGCCTCAGTGGACTTGCTGTAGTAGGGAGTCCTTTCAAAAAAATTTACATCCATAGAATTGTAAAATCTTTTTTCAGAAGGAGAGTAACACTTGTAACCTTTCCTGTCCTTTGCATATCCTAGGAAAATGCACTTGTGAGCTTTGGGATCAAGAAATAAGATGAGGACAGGAGTGAGTGGTCAGCAGGGTTTGGATAGGAGTTTTTAAGCCTAACACTCTGCTGGGAAGTCTATTGATTAAGTATGTGGCAGTTAATATAGCTTCACCCCACATATACTTTGGAACAAGGGTGGTGAACATGATTGATCTAGCCATCTCCAAAGTAGGTGCCCGTTCTTTCTCTCAAAGAACCCCATTTTGTTGAGGTGTTTCCACACAACTACGATATGGACAATCCCCTTATTCATCAAGAAATTACCGAGGTTAGACTCATAGTATTCAAGGGCATTATCGCTTTAAGATCTTGATCTTAGTGTCAAATTGAGTAGAGACCATGTTGTAAAACTCTTGAAAGATGGATCCAACTTCAGATTTATCCTTCATTAAAAATAACCAAGTGGTTCTGGTGTGGTCATCTATGAAGGTTACAAACCACCTCTTGCCTGTTATACTTTTCACTCTTGAGGGTCCCCATACATCACTGTGAATTAAGGTGAAAGGTGTGGATGGGAAGTGAGGTAATTTAGTATACACAGATTTGGTGAGTTTGGCAAATTGACAAATATCACATTGAAGATCATTAAGATTACATCCTTTAAAAAATTCTGGAATTAAAGACTTTAAATAACCAAAACTTGGATGTCCTAGTCTATAATGCCATAACATGATATTGTCTAGGTTTTGAGTGCAGGCTGCTGAGGCAGATTCAGTCTTCAGTCTTCTGTCTTCAGCAGGGTTGATCACAAACAGTCCTGAGCAGGGTTTAGCTTGACCAATCACTTCCGTGAAGAAAGATCCCGGAATGTGCACCGATCCTTATCAAAAACAACAAATTCAATTCGATCTTTAGTGAGTTTACCGACGATATAAGGTTACAATCTAACTTTGGAACAAATAAGACCCCTTGTAGATATATCTCGATTAGTAAGTTTAACCTTCCCAACACCTTTTTCATAAGAAACAGAACCATCAGCAATTTTAATTCTGTGAATTTGGGTGCATGGCATATAGTGGGTAATGAGGTTTTTATTACCAACATGTGGGAAGAAGCCCCAAAATCAACAATCCAAGTCTCATTACTAAGAGGTGAGCGGAATATACCTGTTTTAGCATGAGTGGCCATTTCAGTAGAGGAGCTACCTTCCTGATGCTGAGCAACAAAGGCTTTAAAGGCAAAGAACCGAGCATTCGGATGGCCGTCATTCTCCTCGTCACCGACAAGTCCGCCTTGATTTTCCCCGGTTGGTTTTGAGGTTTTAGAGGGATTAGGTTTGCCATGAAGCTTCCAAAGAATTGTCCTTGGTATGATTTGTGCGTTTGCGGTGATCACGTAACAACCATCCAGCTTTTCTCGGCAGGCTTCCCGTAAGTCCCGCAAGAACCTCGGCCAGCCTTCCCGACATTCAAAGCAGGCGCACCTTCGCAGGGTTATCGCGGGGGTGTTCAAGAAGATGACTTTCCTCCTCGCTTTCTTCATGTTTGACCTCGGCAAACATGGATTTGAGATTTGGGAGAGGTTTTGTGGCAAGAATTCTCCCTCTAACATCATCAAGAGTAGGGTTCAGTCCAGTGAGGAACTTGAAGACTCTTTTCTTTTCTATGATGTCCTTATAGGGGCAACATCCTTAACATCATTCCAGGGGTGAGTTTCCAGCATATCTAAGTGTTTCCATGCCTTAGATAGTTGGTTGAAGTATTGAGTTACAGACATATCCCCTTGTCTGCAGCTTTGAATTTGAGCTTCAAGTTCGTACACTTCTGATGTATTGTCTTTCTTGGAGTAAAGATCTCTGGCATTGTCCCGCATTTCTTTTGCGATATCATACATCATAAAGTTCTCACTGATCTCTTTCGTCATTGATCTTGTGAGAATGGTCATGACTTGATTATTAGCAGTGTCCCATGTTTCAAATCCTGGGTCATCTTCAGCAGGGGCAGATTTAGAGCCGGACAGGTATCCCATCTTACCTTGTCCTGAGATGTACATTTTCATGGATCTTGACCACGGCAAGTAGTAGTTGTTGCCATCAAGTCTATGATTTGTATAAGAAGAAGATTCGGTGACCCCACTGTCGAGGCACTGGGAGTCTATCGATGAAGATGAACTGTCGATTCATGAGAGACATTTTGGAAAACAAAACACTGAGTTGCAGCGGATTTTAGAACTCAGTAACCTTGCTCTCTGATACCATGAAGAGAGTTTGAGAAAGTAAATTATACTTGAGTAAACTTCAACTTAGTTTATTCATCAAATGGAAGAAGTATAAATAGTTACAATTGATGGGAGATACTAGCTAGCTTGGGCGGCCACTAGATGGGCGGCAAGCATGCATGTAAAAAGTAAAAGTATGTCTATGACATAAAGCAACTAGAGTTTGACATATTAATTTTTTTTATGCACCACAATTAATATGTCATTTTACAACTAAAGTGTACAAATAATGTATACACGAAAATAAATAAATATTACATACTATTTGATATGTAATATTTCCACACTTACCTAATACATGTCTAAACAAAGTGTTGGTCCCTTGAAAATGATGACACAAGTTTATAGGGGGGTGAATAAACTTGTCACCAAGAACTATAAATTAAAATAGATTAGGTTCTGTTTTAAATTTGTGTGGATTTGAGCTAACTGAGCTGAGTGTAAGTCAAACTGACTTGTGCTCAAACTGAGTTAACCGGAAGCGGATTATGTTTTAGCATTTTAACTGACCTTGTTGTATCTATGAAAAAGATGATATGCAAAACTGATATCTGGTGAATGTCAATTTTGTGTTCAGTGTGAATCACAATGAGTTCTGTATGCTTAAACAAACAATATAAAAACAATCACAAGTATTGGAATATAAATAACAGTAAGTAAATGCATAAAATAAAGTAAGGCAAGAAATTATAGAGGTTCCAGGTGGTGTAATCCTGTCAGTCCTCTCTTCCCTTGTGATGTAGGAGGAAATTCCACTATAACTCTTTGAGGTAGATCGGTTACAAAAAGTCCTAAACTGATAGGCCTTGGCTAATCCTTAGCTTCACTATCTAAGCAACTAAAGAGCATGTAGTATTGCTCTGCTATTGCTTCCACTGGTCCTTAGAGGGTTGAATTGCCTCTTCTCCAGCTCCACCACAAACATAGTCTACCCTAACTGCAAAAACAATTGTCCTTGGCGAATCCTAGACCGGATTGCTTCACAGTCTCAACCTTTGATTAAAAATCAAAGTTAGGATTTGAATCAAGTAAGTGCTTCTTGCTTTTGGTTCTTCAGAGTGTTGACGTCTTGATGAATTCTTTGTAGCTTGAACACTTAGAAAATTTCTTGATTTATCTTTGTAAGCACAATGATGATAGCAATGAACAGAACTTAGGTTTAATGCTTGTAAATTAGGTGTTTGATCCTCGTTGCTAAGTCCTCTATTTATAGTGTGTAATCCAATGTTCATCTTGTTTTGAATTTGAATCCTTTTAGCTATCAACGTCTATATGTCAGATTTGTCAGTGACCGTTCTGACATATCAGTCCATCATCCAATAAAAATGTTTGATTTCCAACGTTCTGATTTTCCTTCAGTTCTTGGATGCCTTCTGCTTTAAACCGAGCGTCTGAGAAATGTCAGTTTTAAGCTTTATAAATTGAGTAGGTCAGTTTCGTTTTTAACTGATTTAGAGCATTAACTGAGTTTTTACTCTTCTTCAAAACTTAGTACTCTATCTTCATCTGATTTTTATTGACTTAATCAGAGTACACCATATCACTTTAAATTATCTAAGATATCATTGTCCTTATAGTGATTATGGTTGATGAGATCTCCACTCACTTTAAAAGGTTTGATACTTAAATGTCTCTAGTCGTATGTACTATCAAATGAGACATTAATACTACGTTTAGAGTAGCGCGTATTGGATGTCTTCTATCATATGAAGATAGGGATAGATCTCGTCTATCAAAGTGTAGGGACACTTGGACTGTACTTGGACGTGTATTAGAGAATGCATACGTTAGACAGACCCACTTACTTTATTAAGTGTCGCACTATGTGGCGGTTGTGTAATTATCCTAAGACCGGAGTCTTCATGACATCACGGTGTGGATTGTCATACTTTGACACTATTGAGATTTCCACTAGCCGTGTGGCGATCAAGCGGTGGTGATTGGGTGTGATACTGAAGCATGCGTAGGATTCATGTTGCTCGTCCGGAAATCGCGTATCCTAATAGTAGGAGTAAATATCCGAAAGGGCCTTCTAATAAAGAATGTCTAGCTCTCGTGAATCTTTGCAAACTGGGAGTAAATGAGTTATTTAGAGAGAGAGAGAGCATTATATCCAGATTATAAGATATGGTTGTTAATGTATTGACACTCGAGATACGACCGTATGGATATTATTACAGCGATAGGATTCTATTTACATGATAACCGTTTCACATAAAAGGTAGTAGTCATTACATTTGACTCTTCCGATCATTGGGGTTCATGGCGTGTTGCTAGACCCATGATTGTTAGGTATGAAGGGTATTTTAGTAAATGTACTTTGTGCCTACGGCCAACATATTCGGAAGCCTATCGGGTCATACACATTAGAACATCTAGCTGGATTAAAATGCGGTTATAGTGATAACCCAATAAGGAAAGTTTTTCTCGACTATAAGGTGTTAAAGTGGTGAATTAATATGGTGGTATTTCTTTGTTATGAATAAATTAAATAGTAGATATTAATTATATTGATTAATTAAATATACACATTTTAATGTGTATGGGGCAAAATATGTATGTGTATATGATACACATGTATTTTGCGAATTAATTAATCATAGCATTATATTAATTAATTAAGAATATTCCGAAAGCCAATTAATGGCTATATGGGTCGAAATATTTGTATATATATGATATAAATGGATTTTGCAAATTAATTAATAGTATTATCATATATTAATAGTAGCCTAAAACCCGTGCCATGCACGGGGTTATTTGAATTTATGAAATAATAATAAATTTGGACATTCAACGTAAATATATGATGAATGTTGACATTCTCAAATATATATCAAATGAAAATCATTACATATTAACAGTATCATATATCCAACAAATCATTTACATATAAGACAATAATTGGTATGATGTACATACACCACAATATCAAATTACCTAACCACCACCCATCCCCTCCACCCCACTACCAAACCCCCACCCCAAAACATCTTTTCACTGAAGTATCCTACTACATCCAAGCACTTGTTAGGTGTGATGCCCGAAAGACAATTTTGTAATTGTTTTATTTAATAAATGAAATGATATTGTTATTCATATGTATTATTCTCATATTCACCGATGTGACAATAGTAATTACACTACAGAAAACCCTAAAGTATATCGTTTATGTAATCACTTAACTCGGTGTATGGTATATACACGGGAGGATTGAGTTAGTGAAGATGTACTTAAAATACAATTAGCCCGTAGTGAAGTTAATCGAGAGTATCGGGTCTCTCCTTTAACGTGCTATTAATGCGCCCCGTAACACAAAAGGTGTGATAGTCCTATCCGGACTTTCGGTTAAGAGAACCTAATGGGGCATTTATATATGATAAATATATCATATAGTATGGACCGATTTGATTAGAGTTCACGATATAATTCCGTAATCGAGAAGTCTTATCGAATCAATGGATGATCATATTTATGGATATATCTTAATCCCGAGGTGATCACGATCAACCGCTTGAATCGGTATGAGGTTTGACTTGACGGTTAAGGATTACACCGAGTCCGTGGTCCGAATTACCCCATCTTGGCATTGTACTTGATTGAGTGAGTAGTCCGTGTTATCACGGATACGGAATCCATTCCTTCCATTTATGGAAGTAGATGACGAGTTCCCTTATTTGTTAATCCTAGAAACCGATCGATCGCGCGAGTTCATATCACACCGATTGATCACCGGTGAGTTGTATGAATTAATTGATCACTAGGGGGTTAATGGTAAATAAGGATAAGAGGTTCTAAAAAGGGTTAACGGTAACTTCCCGATTTAGAATGAACGATGCCTATGGAGGATTAATCCATATGTAATGATTATATCAATGGACACTTATTATTATTCTCGTGAGGAGATAAATATAATCTTATAATCGGAGGAGTGCGATCACGGGATTATGGTGGCATATTTCGTGATTGATTTATCGAATATAATTATTCTATAATTATTTATTTGATTTATCGGAGCCGCCGATTATTAGTCCATGGTCCCCGACGTGCCTCCAATATAAAGCATAGCTATTCTCGGACGTCGAATCTTAATAATGATATTAATTTTATTCTTATTAGAATTTAATTAATCGATATGTGAATTAATTATTTAGTGACTATTAAATTAGTTGGGACTAAATAATTAAAATAATTGGAAAAGACATTTTCCATAATCTTGGCAATTAGTGTGAATGGAAAAAATCACATTGACTAGGTCAATGAGATGGAAATTTCGACCCATTCACAATTTAGGTAACAAGGAATTAGTTTCCTTGTGTATTTAAAAGACATGTGCATAAAATATTTATTGGATAAATATTTATGGTAATAAATAAAGATAAAAATATTCTTGATTGGTTCTAGAATATTATGGAATTATTTTTATTTATAGGATTTATTAATAATTGATTTTGTATTAATTATAAAATCCTTGGGGCTTAAGTTTTACTCTCCTATATAAAGAGAGTTCTCCCAAGCCAAAGAACACACCTAAATTTCGACCAAGCCTCCATTAATTGGAGAAGGAGGAATTTTTGCCAAGGGGAGAAAAGAGAGAAAAGCTTGGAGTTTTTCCGGGTAGCATATCGTAAGGATTCGAGACGAGGATTTCCTTCCACCGGGAGTTGCTCGGATCACACGTACGGAAGATCGTGGTGCTCTTCACACCATCTCTTGTTCTTTCAATTGCGGTTCTTCAACTTGGATTTTGAGATCCAAGAGGTATGTTCTACAACCCCCTTGTAGAAGTAGATCTAGTTATTTTATTACGTGTAGTTTATAGATCTAGATCCATAAATCGTTTCCGCTGCGGATGGTATTACTAACAGTGGTATCAGTCGCCATGGTGATCTATATTTATACGTATAAAATATTAGATCTAGGAGTGGTAAAACATGTAGATTTTTGTCCCAATTTTTTAAATGGGGCGCATGCATGATTATTTTTTATGCTTATGAATGTCGTGGTTGAAGAGATGGATTGGGGTTGGCACTCATTTTACCCGTTAGATCTATTGTAAACTCATATAAACGATGAAAATTTCGTCCATATGAGTATAGGAAATTATGTAATTCTTTTTTTATTGCAATTTTAATTTCCAGAAAATAGATCTGTTTAGTAGCTGTTTAGTTATTTCGTGTTTCCCGTTGATCGAACCGTTGAAACGAAGATCCCTCCGGTCAGAATCAAGATTAGAAGATGATGATCAACTCCACAAATTTTGGCGTCGATCAGAGTCCGTTTCGATATCCGTTTGATGCTGCGAAGAGGTTGCTGTAACAGAAAAACGCAGGATTCACAGAAACACTATCTGTGACTTCCTCGATTTTCTGGGAGAGTTTGGACCGTTGAAAACCAAATCCGACCGTTCAGATTGATCAACTTTGAGTTTTGGATGTACCATAAAAATTTCAGGTCGATCGGGATTCATCTCGATTCCCGATCTGCCTCAGGAAGTCCTTGATGCAGTGCAGTCAAAGTCAGATTCAGCAGCAAGTTTGGAGGTTTACTGGAGAAAATTGGTAAGTCAAAGCACCGATCCAACCGTCCATATTGAAGTTCAAGGAGTGAAGAAAAGATCTGGAAATTTTCGTCCCGATCCGAGTTCGTTTGGTTTCCCGATCATCGAAGAGTTCGTACAGCTGCAGATTTAGTTAGAAAGTAGTAAACCCTAGTTAGGGTTTTGGTTTTTTATTTTCTAATAGATTAGATACGGGGGTGCCAACGATCCATCTCGGTGTTTAAATTTTCCGCATTTATTTTTTATGTGTTTGATCATAAAATAGATATAAAACCGGAATTGCCATGACATGCATCATATCATAAATCCACTCCATGCATACATGTAGAATTTTAATTTTGGTAATTAAAATAGGCATGTATACAAACTCGTGTAATTAGTTGAAATTTAATTAATACGTGGTAATTAATAAATTTAGTAACTAATTAATGATCCGAGGACGGGTTATGAAATCGTTAGGCCTTTCGGTGTGTGTTCTCGGTGAACCGCCTTAAAGCACAAACGAGATCACGTTTTCGATTCGTAGTGTCTACGAGATTGAATGATGGTAAAAGAACAATAAATCTTGGATAAAAACGGTTCGCTTATAGGTTGGGTGGTCAACTGAGCTAGGCTCGACCGACTTAACCCTCCTAGTGTGATGTATGCACGGGGGTCCGGCAAGACTAAGCTACACCGGAGAACGGAGGGGTGATTCCTTCTATCTCAATGAGGCCGTCTTGACCCGATTTCGTCCGACTGTCACATATGTTCCAACGAATAGGACGGGTAGGCTTGCCTACGTTACCGACACCATTCGGAATCCTTGATTTGATGTGCTTTTATGTTAACATCAAAAAGACGTGGTTAGTTAACCCACAACCACTTCCAAAATATTGAGTGGGAGCGGGGGAGGCGACAGCCAACCCCACGGCCTCTACTTATAGATACAAGTAAGTGAGAGAATGGTGACGCCTCGAGGCGCTTTGATTTCGTCCCCTAAGGATGGTGTTCGCCCCTATCAACATTCATGGCTTGGTCTCCGAAAGGATAGGATTTCCGGGTACTCGTTGGGTCACTGACCTATCCTAAGACGGCATACTCGGGGCGTACCTAAGAGATCCGATATAGTAGGTCACACTCATCATGGGTATTTTTTGATAATATCTAGGCTAAAAAAGGAAGGTAGTCAATGAATAAAGGGATGTTCGATTCTCGTGGGATGTTCGATTCTCACAAGTTATTCATTGATGAGATTGTCTCGATTTAACCGTCATCTCTTTGACCTACCCTAAGGCGGCACTGAGATGCGAGGTTAAAACCTTGGAATGGTAGAGTAGACTTAATTTTTAGTTTACAATTCCTAAAATTAATATAGTAGTGTTAAACTTGAATTAATTTATGTCATTTTATTTACGACATTATCCCTTACTAAATTGCTTAAAAATTTATAATTGACTAGTATTGACTTCGTTAAAAAGTGGAAAGTAACTAGGACGTTGAACTAGTTAATCGATAATGCAATTAATTTTCGAAAGATATATTTTCTCTTAAGCCTTTTAATAACCAGTGACATATAGGTATGTCACTAGTGTCATTCCTGTCAAACGGAAGACAAACTTAGTTTAAAGGTGACTTTGGACTTTGAAATTCTTAGTGAATTTTGAGTGTGTAGTAATTACACGAGTAATTTTCTAATTGAAAAATCGGAAAATCATGAAGTGTTACTAGTTGGACGATATTTGGAATCGATGAACTAGTGGGAGCTTTATGATTTGTTGTTTTTCTAGAACATTAGAAAAGTGTAACTGACTACACACGTAACCGTTCTAATTGAAAAACCGGAAAGTCATGAAATGTTGCTAGTTAGACGATATTTGGAATCGATGAACTAGTGGGAGTTTCTATGATTTGTTGTTTTTCTGGAAACATTGGAACTATAAGATTTTCTAATCGAAAAAATCGGAAAATCATAAAAATAAAGCATTGCTCGTTAGACGGTATTTGGAACCGATAAACTAGTGGGAGCTTTAATGTTATGATTTGTTGTTTTTTCTAGTATATTCGAAAATCCGAGAAGTCTCGACGAGTAACACTCGAAATAGACATCCCACGGTTCAAGAGTAGTGTCTACTCAAACGAACCGCTAGTTCAAAACTTGTTTCCATTCACGGAAAGTCAAGAATGGGAGAATATGTCTAAAAGTGTTAGTCACCTAAAACCGAGAAAACTTTAAGGCTAAACCGAAAATTAATTAACGAAAATCATAGGATAAGGATAGTGATTTTGGATCACCAACCTATGAATCCTTGGCGATTTTCTCGAGCTAAGTTCTTTGGAAGAACAAGGTAGCGAGTGCATTTAACGATTAAAAGAGTAAACAACGGGCGAGTTAATTTTAGCTAGAATAGTGGGAGTGATATAAGGAAATGAATCTCGGGTTCAATCCTTGGATATCGCGGAAAATTTATTTTCCGTTTAAGACTCGTTGGAACGAATGGATTTACCTTCTATTCGATAATTTGTTTGTCGTATAGAAAGTGAATATACCATTTGTAGTACGAATCCAAGACTCGGACTTTTGTTTGATAAAGTCAAAACCACTTACAACCGCTGAAATATGTATATAAAACACATCTTAAGAACTATTAAAAGCAATTGGTTTCTATATTTAGATAAACGCTTCTTCATATTCCATAGTTAGTGCATAGTCCCTAAAAGACAAGACTTGAAGACGGCTCGGGGTGATTCCTTTCTCCCGTACGGTTATATTGTCTCAAAGGTTCAATGACTAAGTTTCCTTTCAATCGGGAAAGGATAATGGATATAAAGAAGTAACATAGCTTGTTCATGACGACCTTCGGGGTCCGATGAAAGATACAAGCTAGTAGGAGCTTCCGAGTAGTGACTTCTTGTCGATAACTATTCAAACACTCCGGTAAGTTTATCCAAAATATTTTGAGGTTTCTCTCGTTTTCAACGGAGATAGAGTATTCTATACTCGGAAATGGGCCATCACATAGTCCTCGGGACGATGCTCGGCTTTGCCTCATTGTGACATGTTCTCACTAAGTGAGAAACCGTAAAATTGCCTTATATATGTTTTTAGATGTGCTACAATACACTTTGCTTAACTCAATAAAGATATTAGAAGCGAAATATCGGTTTACATTGAAATGTAAGACCAACCAGTCTACCTAGAATATGCTTTGGAATTTACGGATAAGGTGTGGATTCAGTTCACCCCACTTCCGTAAATATAAGCATTTAGCACACGGTGCTTGAAGGTAGGTCTGGAAATTTCACGAACACGTTCGGTCAATGACCATTCGTGATATATCTTTTAACCTATTGAGTATAAAGGTTAGATATAGGATTCTTGAAATCAGGAAGGGACAGTTATACTGTTGCATCCTTTCTGATAGAATCCATGTTCAAAAAAACCTTGAACCTTGAAGTACGTTTACTCAAGGTAGTTACTAACTGATTAAAATCAGACCACATCCAACATCGGTTGTTGGTGATAACACTAAATACTACTAAACTAGATCAGAATTTCGATCCACCCAGAATGTAGTGGGAGCATGGTTTATCCATTACCCATTACGGGTTCGGCGGACTTTGTAATCTGAGGATCGATTGATGACCTATGGCTCTTTTGTGAGCAAGATAGGATTCGATAATAGAGGTTGGTTTAATAGCCATAACCCCGTGAATGGAGTTCGGTACTCCATTTACGTTCATACTCTTGTAGAACCACCCGAGCGTCTCGGGCCCGGGGAGTAATTGGATCTACATGGAAAAGAGTAATTGGATTTATCTTTCGACACGGAAAAGAGTAGAATGAGTTCGGTATTGCATGATTTCGTTCAAAAGCGAGAAAATAGGGGTGATTCCCTAAGACTTTCTTGCCAAACAAACGGAGTCCGGATTCATTCGAAACAGAAGGGTATTGACTTATGAACTTATGACAGGATGACTGTCAAGGCTTATGTCCTTTGTGGATAAAAGGCAAACCTCTCGGTCATTGGAAGTCATATATTTCTACAATATGTGGATTTGACCAGAATATTGATAAGTCTTTTGTAGACTGGATATCAATTTTAGTACAGTAGTGAATATATATATTAGTGTTTGTGAAGGATAACACTGTACCAGTTGGAATCAACATGGGTGTGTTATCTGAAGTCAGAATCTGACAATGCCACAATTCTCTGCAACAGAGATTTGGACAACATTCTTAAGAGTTTGACTCGGTTGAATTCATTAGAATCAGTCACTGGTTTCCCATCCATCTTATTGGTTAAGATGATGCATCTTTGTATGCAACATTCAACGAGGAAGTTCTACCCTATGCCTCGGGAATGACTCTCTAAATCTTCGGATCAAGAGAAATGGGATAGATTCTCTTTCTAGTAAGAGATGGTCAGGTTATTGAACGTCAACTTTGATCGAATCTTAGATTCGGCGGTTAACAAAGCAAGTTTAGTATGTCCTTTAGTATCTTGAAGAGAACGAGGAACAATATGCGGACATATTCATGTGTGAACTTGGATATGTGTGATACACTGATTTTGACTTTAAGTCGATTTAGGATGATCGTTAAGTCGATCTCGGGCTCAGTGTTTACTCAGTACCACATGATTTGATGGACCGGTAACGTTTCGATTCTACGGATCGTCTCGAGCCGACAACCTGACTAATCATTAAGACCCATGACATTTAGATGTAGGTGCTCCCCGAGTCACTGACCTATCCTACGACGGCATACTCGGAGTGTACTTTGGAATCGAAATGGTTATGACATGCTTAGTGGGTACTAGAATACGGGATAAGTCTCCATTGCTTTAGAGCAAGTGGGAGATATAGTTTGTTGTATTTTAAATAATAGGGTGTGCTCTAAAACAATTAATCACATGCTTTCGTGCAAGTGGGAGATTGTTAGGTGTGATGCCCGAAAGACAATTTTGTAATTGTTTTATTTAATAAATGAAATGATATTGTTATTCATATTTATTATTCTCATATTCACCGATGTGACAATAGTAATTACACTACGAGAAAAACCCTAAAGTATATCGTTTATGTAATCACTTAACTCAGTGTATGGTATATACACGGGAGGATTGAGTTAGTGAAGATGTACTTAAAATACAATTAGCCCGTAGTGAAGTTAATCGAGAGTATCGGGTCTCTCCTTTAACGTGCTATTAATGCGCCCAGAACACAAAAGGTGTGATAGTCCTATCCGGACTTTCGGTTAAGAGAACCTAATGGGGCATTTATATATGATAAATATATCATATAGGGCTGGACCGATTTGATTAGAGTTCACGATATAATTCCGTAATCGAGAAGTCTTATCGAATCAATGGATGATCATATTTATGGATATATCTTAATCCTGAGGTGATCACAGTCAACTGCTTGAATCGGTATGAGGTTTGACTTGACGGTTAAGGATTACACCGAGTCCGTGGTCCGAATTACCCCATCTTGGCATTGTACTTGGATTGAGTGAGTAGTCGTGTTATCACGGATACGGAATCCATTCCTTCCATTTATGGAAGTAGATAGAACGAGTTCCCTTATTTGTTAATCCTAGAAACCGATCGATCGCGCGAGTTCATATCACACGATTGATCACCGGTGAGTTGTATGAATTAATTGATCACTAGGGGGTTAATGGTAAATAAGGATAAGAGGTTCTAAAAAGGGTTAACGGTAACTTCCCGATTTAGAATGAACGATCTATGGAGGATTAATCCATATGTAATGATTATATCAATGGACACTTATTATTATTCTCGTGAGGAGATAAATATAATCTTATAATCGGAGGAGTGCAGTCACGGGATTATGGTGGCATATTCCTGTGATTGATTTATCGAATATAATTATTCTATAATTATTTATTTGATTTATCGGAGCCGCTGATTATTAGTCCATGGTCCCCGACGTGCCTCCAATATAGCATAGCTATTCTCGGACGTCGAATCTTAATAATGATATTAATTTTATTCTTATTAGAATTTAATTAATCGATATGTGAATTAATTATTTAGTGACTATTAAATTAGTTGGGACTAAATAATTAAAATAATTGGAAAAGACATTTTCCATAATCTTGGCAATTAGTGTGAATGGAAAAAATCACATTGACTAGGTCAATGAGATGGAAATTTCGACCCATGCACAATTTAGGTAACAAGGAATTAGTTTCCTTGTGTATTTAAAAGACATGTGCATAAAATATTTATTGGATAAATATTTATGGTAATAAATAAAGATAAAAATATTCTTGATTGGTTCTAGAATATTATGGAATTATTTTTATTTATAGGATTTATTAATAATTGATTTTGTATTAATTATAAAATCCTTGGGGCTTAAGTTTTACTCTCCTATATAAAGAGAGTTCTCCCAAGCCAAAGAACACACCTAAATTTCGACCAAGCCTCCATTAATTGGAGAAGGAGGAATTTTTGCCAAGGGGAGAAAAGAGAGAAAAGCTTGGAGTTTTTCCGGGTAGCATATCGTAAGGATTCGAGACGAGGATTTCCTTCCACCGGGAGTTGCTCGGATCACACGTACGGAAGATCGTGGTGCTCTTCACACCATCTCTTGTTCTTTCAATTGCGGTTCTTCAACTTGGATTTTGAGATCCAAGAGGTATGTTCTACAACCCCCTTGTAGAAGTAGATCTAGTTATTTTATTACGTGTAGTTTATAGATCTAGATCCATAAATCGTTTCCGCTGCGGATGGTATTACTAACGGCACTCACTTACGAACATGCCCTGGCATGGATATGGTACACTAGTGCAATTAACTTCTAGACGTTAATTACTTTATGACCCTACAAAAAATAGATGAAAATTTAAACATCATGTTGATTTCAATAAGCTCAACAACTAAGAGACAATTACATTCTCCTACGGTTTAATAAATTTAAACAGATGCATTTAAAGCAAACTAAGATGCATTGGTCAAATATAAACACGAAGAAAAAACATGTATGGGTTGAAGCCAAAGCAACAACATGAAAACTTTAAAACTACATTTATGAGAAAAGAGAAACTTGTGTTTTAGGTTAATGGATGAAAAAGACTACCACCACCACCAACCCCCCCAAAAAAAGAAAAGAAAAAACCTTGCATTCATGTGGAATAAAGATTAGCTGGACTTATTTTCAACCATAACAATTTCTTTTATTTCAAATTTTAAATTTCAAAATAAAATTCTCTTTAATCAACGCATAAATCACTCCTTATAATCCCTCAACAATAAGAACTCTTTCTTATATTTCAAATTTCAAATTAAAACTTTCATTCATCATCAGTGTAGACAAAATCACACGTTTAATTCATTTAAAAAATGAAATCACACATTTAATGCAAATTCATTCATTTTTTGTAGGAAATCTCTCGAATCCGCTCCGAACCCGGGAAAAAAATAGGCAAGTCAAGTCAAGTAAAAAAAAATCAACGCATTAAAGAAGAAATCAATCAACAATAACTCCATTTCTATAATCTCTCAACCATAACAATTTCATTTATTTAAAAATTCAAATTTCAAATTAAAATTCTCCATAATCAACACATAAATCACTTTCTACAATCCCTCAACCATAAGAACTCTTTCTTTTATTTCAAATTTCAAATTAAAACTCACATTTATCAGTGCACACAAAATCACACTTTTAATTCCTTCCAAAGAAAAGAATAAAATCACAAATTTAATGCAAATTCATTAATTTTTATAGAGAATCTCGCGAATCTTCATAAAATTGAGTGTCCAAAATCACACATATAGTTCCTTCCAAAAATAAAATGGATTTGACCAAAACCCGGAAATTACCCAATTGAATCCTCTCCAACCCGGAAAAAAATAGGCAAGGCAAGCAAAAATATAAACACATTAAAGAAAAGAAATCAATAAACATTAACCCACTCTCTATAATCTCTCAACCATAACAAATTCTTTTATTTCAAATTTCAAATTTCAAATTTCAAATTAAAATTCTTCTTAATCAACGCATAAATCACTCCATATAATCCTCTACCATAAGAATTCTTTATTTTATTTTAAATTTCAAATTAAGACTCTCATTTATCAGTGTACATAAAATCACATGTTTGATAACTTCCATAAAAAAAAATGAAATCACACATTTAATGCAAATCCATTCATTTATTTTTGGGAATCTCGCAAATCTGCTCCAAACACGGGAAAAATAGGCAAGTCAAGTCAAGTAAAAAAATCAACGCATTAAAGAATAAATCAATCAACTTTACTTCTCTCCCTACAATCAACTTTACCTCTCTCCTTACTGTAACGAAAGTCCCTAATTTGTTTGTCCTTGACCAATAACTATGGGTTCACAAACTGAATACTAAGAACATGTAGGATTGCTGCTCCTAAGTATTCCACTGGTCCTTGAAGAGTAGGATTGCCTCTTCACCAGCTCCACCACAAAAACAACTGTTCTTGACACTCAGCAGTTGATGAGAGACAAATTAATGATCATTATTACGACATTTTACCCCAATATTGATACCACTTTGAGCATTATTGTACCAATTTAAGTCAATAATTACCTAATTTTATCCAAATGTATAAGTAGTAATTATTATATAAATTATTGTATTTTACTAGGTTTTATACCGGTTTAGTGATATGTGATAAAAATATGATAAAAATTACTATATTTTATAAACGTTTTATTTTTCACTATTATGTTAAAACTAAAAATATCATAACTAAAGACTGTACTATTAACCTAAAAAGAGTCAGTAAAATTCAACGCAGTTTACGAACTTTTATTGTCAGATTTACTCGCGGTTCGTTTCTTTGTATTCAGGTAAGAAAGATAAGATTTACTACGGAGACAGAACTAAAGACTGGATAACAAGACGAGAGTTTTGCCTGACTGAAGAAGGATTACTTGGAACCCAAGGCCATACTTGGAGCCCAAGGCCATCAAAATATTCCACGTAACGACATGTTTCGAGCCTAAAAAGATGTATTTTGATGGATGGAAGAATGTGCCATAAGCTAACAAGTTCAAACGGATCAATTGTCCTGAATGCTTCTACCGTAAAATATCTACGACAGACATTTGACCCAACTTAGAGGCATTTTCTGGGGAAAAGTTGTAGATATTCAAATGAGCTTTCCAACGCATTTTGAATCACGTCAATTGGAGGTCTACAACTCAAGTTATGGCTATTTTATCGATAAGCGCCGCAATAGAAACGCCGGGAAAAGTGGAGATATTCTCCCAACTTGATTATCTTCTCCTAAGGGTGCATGTGAGGAGTCATGATTGACTCTAACAATCTTCTAATAATATCCAACGCTATGTGCTCTTATATATATATATATATATATATATATATATATATATATATATATATATATATATATATATATATATATATATCTCCCATATATATACCTCTCCAAATCCTTCAAATACAACCGCCCCATATATATGTATCTATACATATATATCTTCTCCTCCTCTTTCTCTTCTTCTTCCAATTCCCCTCTTCTTCCATCTCCTTTCTTCTCTTTTCTTGTTTTGGGCCCTTATATATACATATGTCTATGTATGTATATATATGTTTATGTGTATAAATAAATAGAGTAGTATCGTTGTAATGCTTGGATTTATTATCGAGGATTGTTGTCTCGGAAGCCGTTGTTACTTTCACGAGGATTAGGCTCCGATTCAGCAGTTGTAATCGGTAATTTTCTAATGTTATTATGTTTATTATTTCTATCTATTTAAATACATATATATATTAGTAGTAGTAATATTAGCCAAGATATGTAATTGAACTATTTTAATCTTTTTGGTAAAATGGATGATCGACTCTGATAATAATGATTAAAACCAATTATAATGAATCTCTTTCTATTTACACTTAAATGTACGGATAGAAAAACCGGAGGGTAAAATTGGCCGTGCGAAAGCGTGACAACGGAATCCTATTTCCTACCCGGGGGCAGATTTTTCTTGGGAAAGATGAATCTTATTAAATTTGTGCTCAAGATCGTAATAATGTTAAAATCAACGCGTTAATTGAAACTAACACCGGAAAGTTAAATCGATCCGCCTGACAACCGGAGCCTTTTGAATAACATCGGCCGTCTGACAAACGGGATAACCTCTTTTATCCGGGGTAGATTTGTACTCGGTACCTGTTCAGACTAACCGAGATTAGCATGGGGCAGCTTGTGGAGATTAAACGATGACAATTTGACATATGACAATTTCATACGCTCGTGTGAGGAGGAGTTGTCTAGCTTAGGAGTACACCGGTTCATATATAATTGACCTCCTTGCATCAAGGAAAAGATCTGTCTCATTTATTAACTAAAAAGAGATTATGGTTTAATAACATTATCTTGGTTAGTTTCTATGTATTATATTAGTTTCTATACATTATATTATATATATCTATATATCTATATATATATTTATGTCTATGTATCTATATATATATATATATATATATATATATATATATATATATATATATATATTATATTTACTGCTTTACTAACAATCTAACTACTAGCATAATCTAACCCGATAAAATGGTAAAAACTGCGACTTAGATCGAGTTAATAATAGCTTCTTGGTGTTTAACCACACTTTGAATTAGATCTTCATTTCCCTGAGGATACGACCTGACTCACCAGACTAGCACTACAATTTGACCCGGTACACTGCCGGTAAGGATTGTATAGCCTAGAAAACGTCCGTCAGCAGTGCTTCTCTGTTTTCAGGTTTCTTCTTGAAAAGAAGGGGTTGAATCAAGAAAGTGATTATGCTTCAGCAAGCTTTTGATCAGGATGAAAAAATCAACAACTTAAGATCTTCAAGTGTAGATATTAAATGATACTTGAATGCAATAACACTTGAAGAAAATTCTGGATCAATATGAAAGCTCAGTTCATCAGGGTGTAATGCTCTTGATTGCTAGCAAGTTCGGTGTTCAATCTGATTCCAGGGGTCCTCTATTTATAAGTGAAAATCATGTGCTTGAATTTAAAATTCAAATGTAACCGTTATATGATTTTCAGATTATTCCCTGAAATCCCCTCTGTTGTACTCCTCTGTCAGTATATCAGTGTCCTCATGACAGACAGACTATCAACCAATGGTTTATTTCCAATTTGATTTGGCTCTGAATTCCTTGCAACGTTTCTTCAATCTTCTCCATTGATTAACTGACTAATCCAATGCTTGATATTCATCCTTATCCATTTAATCTTCCAAAAATTATTTTTGCAACGGATTAATCTGATTTATGTATACTGAGCAGATGTCTGGTTCATGAGTCAGCTGATGTATACTTTTGGTCAGCTGACTTATGGTCTGATTTGTTATTGATCAACACTCAGTTGACTGCTTCTTATCTAAATTTTGATTATGAAGTAAGAGTACACCATTTTAAGAATAACTAAGTCCCAATCATCACATTTCCTTATATGAAACTTAGACCTTCAAAACAAGGTATATGTGATCGTTTAGGCATCATAGACTTACCTAAATTCTGATCCCATATCCTTGGCTTTTAAATCTTCAATACTAAGTTTGAACCCTTAGCCTTCATTACTGAGTTTGAACCCTGAGTCTTCATTACTGAGTTTGAACCCTCAGTTTTCAGTCTTCAACAGGTCCTAGACACTCTACTGAACACCTAACCTAGATAGGTCTGCTGAACAAGTCAGCTGACCTCCTTACAGTGCTTGTTTGATCAAACCTATACAAAGATCAAACTCTAGTAAACCTATACATTCATTCTAGACATCTTTTTGTCTTTGCCCTATAACAGCTAGTCTGGTACTCATCATTAAAACTAAAATATGTCCAAGAATGATTAACTTAGGCCTTTCCAAATTTTGTTTGGAATAGGCCTAGGCACTTTTCAAAATTTTGATTTTGGAAAGTGCCTAGGTTGGTGCCTTTTGGTTTTGGAAGCCAATGACATCCCTTTTGATTAGGAATCAAAAGGAAAGAAACAAAAGAGACTTAATTTTAATTTTGATTTATTTTGGAATAGTTCTAATTGATTAAAATTAAAATTGAAATCGTTTAAAATTAAATCGTTAATTTTAATTTTGATTAAAATTATTTAATTGATTAAATGTTAATTAATTGGATGAAAAAGGACGCAATTTGGTAAATTTAGATTTTGATCTTTTTCATAAGATTTTATTGTATGTATTAGATACTGTATATATAATATGATTATATGGACCCGATTGATCATGGACTCAACCAATAGGATAGATGTGAATGATTTAATTTTTCTGTTGGTTTTAAATTTTGTCCTAGGCCGTTATGAAGAATGTGACCTTGTTTATTTTCTGTATTTATCACATTCCCGTTAGCTCCTCCCGTGTGCGGCGGGTGTATAAATTTATTAGATATATTTTTCATGTAAGAACAATGGAGGGAAGATTGAGACCAAAGAAAAGAAAACATATGGATCCTATTGGCGGTTGCAACTACCCTTAGATTGTGACCCGCGGTTTAGTCAGCTTGTATTTGAAACCGCACATAGGAAAAGTCCATGATCATACCTGTTACTTTATGCATTTATTTATTTTGTGCTTATATTTATTTTATATGACACGATAGATGCATGACTAGACATGATCTAGATGAATGTGTAGGATGTATGTCTATAGAGATAGATATATTTGATGAGACCGTAATTAATTGAAATTCATTAAGTGAAATAATTTAAAATTACTCCCACAACAAAAATCGAGTCATATTTTGTCTCCCAATATTAAAATGACGGTGAAGAGCCCTTGTTCGGATCCAACTGATCGGCCCAAGTCAGGTGTTGTCCTACCTCGGGTATATCATTATTATCGAGATATGATCGTTATGAGATATCATGAAAATTTGGGTTACGACTCGACTAGAATCTTGTGGTGATTAGCCGTCAGGACCATATGATTTTAAAGACAAATGGTTGGCTGTCACATAGAGATGTGAGTTGTCAAAGAGTTGACTAGTCAACCAATGGAAGTCGCATGATATGCGACCAGTAAGTGTACCCACCTTTCGAAATTGACCCGGTCGATCGGCTCACATCGGGGATCGAGTCAACTAGACTGGATTCCATCCACTAAAGAATTTTGGAAAATTTTTGAAGTCAATTGGGAGTAGTTGACTAGTGGGAGCAAAATCATAAACCAAAAGACCATTTTTTATTTTGCATGTTTAAACAACAACACTCTTTTATCTTTATTTTTATGTTGTAGTTTTCTAGCAAACTTTTATTTCTATGTTTCTATTCTCGATTAGTAACACCAAATTATGACTGTTACCTTTTGAGAAACGTTCTCAAGTATGGTTAAGTAATTTTAATCCTTTTAATAGGTAATAACACGAGCAACTACGTTATAGTAGTTAAAGACAAGGAGACTACATATTTGATGGAGTGCTCTAAGACTTTAATTTTTATTCAAAACGGAAACTCGTGATATAATTAAATCATTTGAAATGAGTTTCAATGAATTAATCATATATTGGATACGATGATGTCCAATGGGTCATTCTGTCATACGATGACATATAATTCAAACATTAGATGTGTTGAATGTGAATGACCACAACAAAATTTAGAAAGGTTGTTTTCAAAATTGTAAGATTTAAGTATCGACTTAATCATTGCTTGAAGGTTTCATGTTTTGAATATGATTCAAAAGGTTAAATAATCTATCTAATAAACTTTGGATTTTCTTTGTGAAAGAAATTTGATGACATAGCTCTTGTGATTTTCTTAAGTCTTATGAAGACAAAACTAAGAAATATTTACAAGTGCTTAAAGGATTAAAAGGAAAGTTAGAGCATCTGCTTAAATAGGAGAACTTATCGAAGTCTCCATTATAAGCAAGTAAGTTGGGGTGAATCTATCTAAGCTCAAGTCAACTCTGAGATATATGATATCTTACGAGTATGATTGAATTAGAAAGATTAACTACAGAATATTCTAAAATACGGAAAATGAAGCAAACGTTGCAACATTTGTCATATTGTATTCTGAATCTAGTAAACTGGTTAAGGAACTAAATAAATGTTATTGTGTTCCAGTTCTTATGAAGAACACGATTTCAGTTGCATGTTAGGATTTAATGGACAAACTCAATTGTAAGGAATAAATGTTATTCCAATAAAGTTGAACTGTCACTGAATCTAACATACTAGATTGGTGTCACTATATAGTTGATATATGTGATAAAATCTCAACCAAATATATGTATGGATGTTATCCTTGATATTTTGTGGTTGTTCTAGACATAGTCTCTGTGGAGAGAAACGTGTAATCAAATGTCTTTATGATGATATCTGAATCATGTGATTATGACTCATACGGGTGATACGAATCTTATCCAAAGGTGATTAAAATACCTTTTATGAAAAGATTACAAAATCTAGAAAATTGCATAAAGCCTAAACATACTGAGGCTTGTGACAATTAATGCCACAATAATATTATTGTTTATTACTCTCTTTGACTGTTTTATAAATAGTCGAACGTACTTTGTGAAGTAAGAATTTCGGAAAGTCTGAAAGTTTCAGACTAGTACGAATATGAGATTGGTAAACAATTTAGGATTTAATCTTCAATTGGATTGAAGTAATTAATACCTGAAGGGTGTTTTAGAAGTTGTCTAAAAGGGAATCAGATTCTCCCTTGAAGGATGCCATTTTTGGGATACGCAATTAGATTGTGTTTCTAAAATGGAAATAGCACTTTATATGATAAAGATGCGATGTAAGCCATATAAAGTATCCCTTACCTATTTCGGGATAGTTCCCTTATACAATACATATACTTAACCGAGTTTTGAAGAAAAAAGGTTGGATAAATTCCATATCAGATATGGAAGATGATGACATCAAATCCATCTTAACCAATGATTTATGGTTGTCGTGCTTCTAGCAAGCAGGTGGTGTCTGAAAGGCTTGGAACCTAGTATGACATGTGCAACTTTGTGGGATATCTTAGCAAGAACGCTAGATATTATTTGCTTACCCGTGGAGCAAAAGAGTTTGTCTCCAAACATGTTGTCTTCTAAAGGAAGTGTTTCTTCCAAAAGAAATAGTGAGAGTAAATTTAGATCGCAAAAGTAGTTTGAGAACAACAAACAGATATTCAACCGTTGGAACGTGAGCAGGTGCCACATAGAGATGAGGTGTAGAACATTACTTGGAGCACACAAGTATTCTATGAGTCCACATATAACCACACGCCTGAAAAGGCTACTGGTATGTTCATCTTGAAGAATGAAGATCTTGAAGGATGCAGGTTCTTAGATCTAAACGAATTAGATCTATGCGCAGCGGATGAATCACGATTTATATGACACAATTCATAATTAAAGGACTTAAGTACTACAAGGGAGTTTAAGATTATGTTACCAATAACGGGAAGAGTCGCCTTGATCTTCCGATGTGTTCTCCAAACGGTGGTTGGTGGACACCCTTCTTGATATGAGAACCTCCTTGATATGCAACACCAAGAAAAACTCCAAGTTTTTCTTCAACCAGAAACCCAAGACAAGAAACCAAATTTTCTCTCTTTTTAGTGTGTAGGTCGAAATTTTCCTTGCCATATGTCTTGGAAGAACTCTCTTTATATAGGAGAGTGAATCCTTGGCCTCCAAGTTTCTAATTAATTAAATAATTAATTAAAAAGAAATCACAATAAAGGATAATTCCATTTATAAAAGATTGTGAGTAATCAATCAATCAATTACAAATCAATTATCTTTTATTAATTAATCACTTACCAAGTAAATAATTAATCACACAAGAAAATCAATTCTTGCATTTTAAGAGGTAGGAGGCGCCACACACACCTAGGGTTTAGGCCCACATAAAATGTCTTTTATATGTATTATATTATTTAGCCCAACTAAATAATATTCATGCATATCAATTAATCACCAAATTTGTAATTAATTATCACCGAGGCCCAAATAACAAGATTATTGGTCCGATTTACGTAAGCCACATCGGGGACCATGGACCTATAACCAGTAGCTCCAATAATTAATTATTCTTCAAACTGAATAAGTACATTAATTATTAATTCCGGGATTACGCCACCATAAACCCGAAACTGAACTCTACCGATTATAGATGTATACTTATACTCAACCCATAGAGTGAATAAGCGTCCATTGATATAATCACTACATACGGATTAACCCTCCATAGATCGTCCATTCGAGTGGGAAGTCTCCGTGAACCCGACTCGAATATCTTATCCTTATTTACCATTAACCCCCGATGATCAATTAGCACACATATCCGACTAGTAGCTAATTAGTCAAATGTGAACTCCCGGGATCGATCACTTTCTTAGGGCTAACAAAAAATGGGATCGTCTCTCTACTTCCCGCGAGAAGGAATGGATTCCATGTCCGTGAAAATCGAACTACTCACTCATCCGGAGATAGTGCCAATGAGAAGTGGCTTGGAACACATATTAAAGTGAACCGTAACTAACACATCAAACACTACCCCGGGACAAGCGGACCACAGCGTGATCACCTCGGGATTAAGGTTGATCCATATATGATCATCTAATGATTTAATAAGATTCCTCGATTACGAATTATACCGAGAAATTCGCATTAAATCGGTCCAAATCCTATATGAATGCCATCATATATAAATGCCCCACGTAGTACCCTCTACCGACAAATCCGGATAAGACTATCACACCCTAAGGTGTTCGGGCGCATTATTGGTGTTTTAATCAAGAGACCCTAAACTCGATTAAGTTCACCACGGACTAACGCTTTAAGTATATCACCACTAACTCAATCCTCACGTGCATGCCATACACTGTGTTAAGCGGTTACATACTGATATACTTAGGGTTTGCAGCAGTGTATTATTTACAAGCACAAAGGAAGTAATAAGGTGAGTTAAAATCTGTCATCCATTGTTAAAAACAATTACACAAATTGTCTTTCGGGCACTACACCTAACAATCTCCCACTTGCACGAAATGACAAGCGACGATTGTTTTTAGAGCACACCCCTTTCTCATCTTATTCACAACACTCTCCCACTTGCTCTAAAAGCGAGATGAGACATATCCATCAATGCCGTACCCTCCAAGCACTCGACTTGGTACACCGATTAGCTAGGTTGTCGACTCGAGACGATCTTTAGGATTGAAACGTTGTCGGTCCTTCCAATCAGGCGGTACTGTCTCTCAATATGCTTTTGACTTCTTTTGACCGAGAAGATCCTTCAAAACTATCTCTTCACTGTTTTCACAATGAAGTGATATCGGCTTATCAGACCTGGAATTACTCCCAGACCAAAAAGGAAATTCTACGCACTATGAGTAAACACTGAGCCCGAGATAAACTTAATGATCATCCTTAATCTGATTACAAGTCAGAATCAGTGTAGTCAACCATATTCAAGTTTGCACCTGAATATACAAGCATATGATTCCTCGTTCTCTAACGATACTTGAGGACGTACTAAACCGCTACTTATTGCTTGAATCCAAGATTCAACTGCAATTGACTCGTTTTAAGCTGACTTGCCCTTATCCCAGAGAGACTCTATCCCATTTTCTCTTTATCCGAAGATTTAGAGAATCATTCCTGCGAGGTAGGGTAGGACTACTCTCGATGAATGCTGCAACCGTATATGCATAATCATCTTATTCAATATGATAGGTGGGATAGCCAATGACTCATTCTCGTGAATTTGACCGAATCAAATTCTTAGAATATAGTCCAATTATCTCATCCAGAGAATCTTGGCGTGTCGCTTTCCGACTTCGTATAGCACACCCATGTTGTTTCCAACCGTTTTAGTGTTATCATTTATGAACACTAATGCTACTACTTTACCAATATTGATATCCGAGTCTACGAAAAAACTTATCAATATTTTGGTCAAGTCCACATATTTTAAAACATGTGACTTTTAAATGACCGAGAGGTTCTCTTAAATCCACAAAGGATATAAGCCATGGCAGTGCTTCCTACCAATTGTTCTTTCGAATAAATTAAGATATCGTTAGTCTCGCAAAAAAGGTATTAGGGAATCACCCCTATCTTCTCGCTTTGTAACGAATCCGTTATTCATTCTCGCTAAAACCCTTCGTTTCGAATGAATTCGCATTCCGTTGTTCGGCAAGAAAGTCTCGGGGAATAACCCCTATTTTCTCGCTTTCTAACGAAATCTAGCAAGACCGAGTGGTGAGTGAGTTCAAGGTCTGGTTAACTCTCTACTTGTCGTGGAATCACCCCTATACCACTCAACTTTGCGCTGAAAGTTTAAACTTTCCTATTCATTCGTCTCTTTTCTATGTAGATCCAATTGCTCCCACTGGTCCTGAGACACTCGGTGGTTCTACAATAGATCGAACAAAACTGGAGTACAAAAACTCCATTTACGGGGTTAAGGTCATCAAACCAACCTCTATGATCGAATCATATACACCCCACTAAGAGCCATAAGTTATCAATCACCCCAAAGAGACCGTAAAGTCCACAAAACCACAATGGGTCAATGGTTAAACCATACTCCCACCGCGTGGTGGATTGACATCCCGATCTAGTAGTATTTATCGGTGTAATCACCAACAACCGATGTTGGACGTGGTCCGATTAAATCGATAGTAACTACCTTTGGGTAACCGTACTCCAAGGTTTAAGGTTGTTACTTATAGATTCTATCGAAGGCTTGTGACAGCTCAACCGTCACTTTCGATCTCAAGAATCTTATAATCAACCTTCACTCGTCTCATTAAGATGTTTCACGAAAAGTCACAATCGAACGTATGCGCAAAATCTCCAAATCCTACCTTCAAGCATTAAATGCTAAATGCCTACATTTATGGAAGTGGTGTGAACCGAATTCACTCATTATCCATAAATTCACTGGCATCTTCTAGGTAGACTTCTCGGTTTACATAATAATGTTAACCGTTATTTTGCAACCAATTATCTTAATCTAGTTTAACAGTGTATTGTAGCACATTAATAACTATATCAGGCAAGTCTATGGTTTCTTCCTCAGTGAGAAACATTCCACTAGGAGGCAGCCCGAGCATCAGTCCCAAGACTATGCGATAGCCTATTTCTGAGCATGGAATACTCTATTCTCTGCTAAAATCAGAGACTCCTCCTCGTATTCTTTTGATAAACTAAATCACGTTTCGAGTAGTTATCAGACAAAATGTCACCACTCAAAAACTCTCACTAGCTTGTATCTCTCACTAGACCCCGAAGGTCATGGTGAACAAGCTATGTTACCCTTCAAATCTATTACCCTTTCCCGATTGAAAAGAAAACTTAGTCATTGTTCCTTTGAGATAGTTTTCCAAGACTGGGAGATAGGAATCACCCTTAGCCAGTCGTTAGGTCTTATCTCTAGGATATATGCACTAATTAATAGATATTGAAGGGTCGTTTATCTTAATACGGAAACCATTCGCCTATAACAGTTTAAGATGTGTTACATATACCTTTTCAGCATTTCTTAGTGGTTCTGACTTTATCAAACAAAAGTCCGAGTCTCGGATTCGTACTACAAATGTCATATTCACTTTCTATGAGGCAACAATATATCGAGTTGAAAGTGAATCCATTTGTTTCAACGAATCTGTAAACAGAAAAATAAATTTTCCTGTGATATTCAAGGATAGAATCCGAAATTAATTTCCTTATATCACTCCCACTATTCTAGCTGAAATTACTGCCCGTTGTTACTCTATTAATCGTTAATGCACAGCTTCCTTGTTCTTCCAAAGAACTAAGCTACCGAGTCAAGTTACTCGGTTAAGAAGTTGCTAAGGATTCATTGGTTAGTGATCCGAAATCACTTTCCTTATCCTATACTTTCTTTAATTAATATTTCGGTTTAGCCTTTAAACTTTAGTTAAGATGATTAACACTTATAGACATTCTTTCCCATTCTTAACTTTCCTTAAAAGGAAATAGTCTTGAACTAGCAGTTCGTTTGAGTAGACACTACTCGTGAACTGTGGGATGTCTAATGAAAGTGTTACCCAGTGGGACTGATTTTCTAATAAATTAGAAAAAAACATAATACAAAAGCTCCCACTAGTTTATCGGTTCCAAATACCGTCTAACTAGCGACACTTTAATTTATGATTCTCCAATTTTTCTATCAGAAAATTTCTCGTGTAGACATTACACAATTTACTAGAAGAATTTTATCGTTCCAATCATCTTTCAAACTAACTACGGTTGTCTCTCGTTCTGCACAAGTGACAGCAGTGACATGTCTATTTACGTCACTTAAGTTTTGAAGGCTTCAAGAGAAATATCTCTTCCGAAAAATTAATCGCATGTGAGATTAATAAATACAACGTTCTAGTTACTTACCACTTTTTAACGAAGTCATTACTAGTCAATTTTACACTAGCGATCTAGCACCTTAGAGAGATATATATAACGAGCTTGTAAATAAAATTGACGAAAAATAAATCCAAAGTGTACACTCCTAAAATTTTAGGAACATAAACTAAGTACTTATAGTCTATCCTACCGTTCCAAGGATTTAATCTAATGCCTCAGTGCCGCCTTAGGGTAGGTCAAAGAGGTTTCGATTAATATTGAAGATCAGATTGAGAATCGAACATCTCATTTGTGATCGTCAATCACCTTTCCTTTTTCAGCCAAGGTACTACCAAAAATATCCTTTATGAGTGTGACCTACTGTCTCAGATTTTTAGGTAGACCCCGAGTGTGCCGCCTTAGGGTCGGTCAGTGACCCGGCGAGTACCCAAAATCCTATCCTTTCGGAGACCAAGCCTTGAATTTTGATAGCGGTGAAGGCCTTCCTTAGGGAGGCCGGTCCTAGGCCGGCACGAGGCGTCACCATTCTCTCACGTTGCTTGTGTCAACGCAGTAGAGGCCGTGGGGTCGGTGCGCGCCTCTCCCGCTCCCACTCAATATTTTGAAAAAGTGGTGGGTTTACCGATCACGTTTTTGGACTTGATGTTACATTAAGGAACAATAAATCATAGGCCCGAATGTTGTCGGTTATGTGGGGTAGCCCACCCGACCTATTCGTTAGAACATATGTGGCCGTCGGACGGGTCAAGGCTAGGAGAGGTCCGTGAGCCGTAGTAGCTCTTCGGATGGCTCAGTATTGCCAGACCCCCATGCAAACGCCACAAGTGGAGGGTGAAGTCGATTGAGCCGTAGCTACTGTTGACCACCCAACCGTGGTTAAACCACTTTCGAACCTGTTTGCCCGTGATTATCCAATCCTTAAACATCAAACTTTCACGTAGACACTACGGAACAAAAACGTAATCTCGTCTTAGGTAAGGTGGAATTCACCGAGAATCCAACACCTTAACCACGAGGTTTCGGGATTTTACTCCTTATGCTTTCACGAGTGGGATTCACCGAGAATCCATCACCCAACCTTGACGATTGAAAAAACCCGTGTTCCTCGGTTTTTACCCTAATTAGTTTCTAATTAATATCAAACAATTAATTAAAACTAATCGTGTGTTTTATACATGCCTAACTAATTCCTCGAATTAATTTCTACATGTATGCATATGGAGTGGAATTCATGATATGATGCATGTCATGGCAATTTTCCGGTTCTACTCATACAATCTACACATGTATACTAGTGCGGAAAATAGACACCGAGATGGACCGTTGGCACCCCCGCAACTAATCTATTCGAAAATAAATTAAAACCCTAATCTACAGCTGTTGAGAATCTTCGACGATCGGCATATCAAACGAACTCGGATCGGGACGAAACTTTCCAGATCTGATCTTCATTCTTCGGACTTCAAGATGGACGGTCGGATCGGAGCTTTGACTTGTCAATCTTCCTCAGTGAGCCGCCCAACTTTCTGCTGAAACAGACTCTTACAGCAGCGCATCATATACTTCCCGAGGCCGATCGGGGATCAAGATGAATCCCGATCGTCCTGAAACTTTTATCTCACGTCCTAAACTCCATGATATGCGATCTGACCGGTCGGATTTTAATTTGAACGGTCCAATTGTTCCCCGAAAATCGAAAAAGTCACAGTTAGGGTTTCTGTGAATCCTGCGTTTTTCTGTTACAGCAGCCACTTCGCAGCAACGAACGGATACCCAAACGGACTCTGATCGACACCAAAATTTGTGGAATTGTTCATCAACTTCTATTATTAATTCTGACCAGAGGGATCTTCGTTTTAACGGCTAAAACAACGGGAAAAACGAAAAATCTATACAGCTGCTAAACAGATCTATTTACAGGAAATTAAACTTGCAATAATAAATAAATTACATAATTTCCTATACTCATATGAACGAATTTTCATCGTTTATATGAGTTTACAATAGATCTAACGGGTAAACAATGCCAACCCCAATCCATCTCTTCAACCATAACAATTTTAATCATAATCAATGCATAATTATAAGTAAAAATTACCTACATGCAATTCCACTCCTTTAAATCGTTTAACTACGATTATGACAATATAAATCGTGGAACCTGTCTCCGATACCACATGAAGGATGCAAGTTCTTAGATCTAAACGAATTAGATCTATGCGCAGCGGATGAATCACGATTTATATGACACAATTCATAATTAAAGGACTTAAGTACTACAAGGGGGTTTAAGATTATGTTACCAATAACGGGAAGAGTCGCCTTGATCTTCCGATGTGTTCTCCAAACGGTGGTTGGTGGACACCCTTCTTGATATGAGAACCTCCTTGATATGCAACACCAAGAAAAACTCCAAGTTTTTCTTCAACCAGAAACCCAAGACAAGAAACAAATTTTTCTCTCTTTTTAGTGTGTAGGTCGAAATTTTCCTTGCCATATGTCTTGGAAGAACTCTCTTTATATAGGAGAGTAAATCCTTGGCCTCCAAGTTTCTAATTAATTAAATAATTAATTAAAAAGAAATCACAATAAATGATAATTCCATTTATAAAAGATTGTGATTAATCAATCAATCAATTACAAATCAATTATCTTTTATTAATTAATCACTTACCAAGTAAATAATTAATCACACAAGAAAATCAATTCTTGCATTTTAAGAGGTAGGAGGCGCCACACACACCTAGGGTTTAGGCCCACATAAAATGTCTTTTATATGTATTATATTATTTAGCCCAACTAAATAATATTCATTCATATCAATTAATCAGCCCAGCCAATTAATTATCACTGAGGCCCAAGTAACAAGATTATTGGTCCGATTTACAGAAGCCACATCGGGGACCATGGACCTATAACCAGTAGCTCCAATAATTAATTATTCATCAAACTGAATAAGTACATTAATTATTAATTCCGGGATTACGCCACCATAAACCCGAAACTGAACTCTACCGATTATAGATGTATACTTCTACTCAACCCATAGAGTGAATAAGCGTCCATTGATATAATCACTACATACGGATTAACCCTCATAGACTGTCCATTCTGAGTGGGAAGTCTCCGTGAACCCGACTCAGAATATCTTATCCTTATTTACCATTAACCCCCTGATGATCAATTAGCACACATATCTGACTAGTAGCTAATTAGTCAAATGTGAACTCCCGGGATCCATCACTTTCTTAGGTCTAACAAAAAAGGGGACTGTCTCTCTACTTCCCGCAGGAAGGAATGTATTCCATGTCTGTGAAAATCGAACTACTCACTCATCCTGAGATAGTGCCAATGAGAAGTGGCTTGGAACACATATTAAAGTGAACCGTAACTAACACATCAAACACTACCCCGGGACAAGCGACACCCGTGATCACCTCGGATTAAGGTTGATCCATATATGATCATCTAATGATTTAATAAGATTCCTCGATTACGGAATTATACCGAGAAATTCGATTAAATCGGTCCAATCCTATATGAATGCCATCATATATAAATGCCCCACGTAGGTACCTCTACCGACAAATCCGGATAAGACTATCACACCCTAAGGTGTTCTAGGCGCATTATTGGTGTTTTAATCAAGAGACCCTAAACTCGATTAAGTTCACCACGGACTAACGCTTAAGTATATCACCACTAACTCAATCCTCACGTGCATGCCATACACCGAGTTAAGCGGTTACATACGATATACTTAGGGTTTGCAGCAGTGTATTATTTACAAGCACAAAGCAAGTAATAAGGTGAGTTAAATTCTGTCATCCATTGTTAAAAACAATTACACAAATTGTCTTTCGGGCACTACACCTAACAGATCTCGCAACATATGCAGAAATGCTTGAAAGGCAAGAATAAGAGATATGGCTTGAAGCCATAATGTCTGAAATAGATTCCATGTGTGACAAACGGGTTATGAACCCAGTCTGACTTACCTGAAGGGAATGTCTCAGAAAGGTGTGGTAGGTCTTTATGAAAGACTAACATGGAAGGTAATAAGAATACTAGTTAAGCTAAGTTGATGGCTAAAGGGCTACGAGGCCAAAACCTTATAATTACCTTTATGCTACCAGCTATGCTTATATCTATTTAGATAGTGCTTGTCGTAGCTACATATCATGGCTATATGATAGTGTTGAAAATGTTGGGCCAATGGCTTGGTGTTCATAGATGATAACGTGATGTTTAAGCTTACGAGATCCATTTATGGACTCAAACAAGTTTCTCTGTATGAGTTCTTTACTTTGAGAATCAAAAGGAGTTTGATTTGATCTAAAGTGAAGATATGCCTAATGTGCAAAGGGGTTGGTAGGAGTGTCATAGTTCTTGAGCAAGGTATTTGATAGGCCGGCTATGCCTACGACCCGAGAGCCCGCATACGGACCCGGAAGGATCCCCGATACGAGCTCGGACGGGGACAGAAAGCCCACGAGCGGTGAAGCCCACCCACAAGGCGCATTCCAATTCCCATGATGGGCTTCAAAAGCGCGCCCACGGAGAAAACAAGACAAGAGAATGTCCAACTTGACCAAACACAAGAGTAATGGATCCGCCAGAAATCCCCTCCCCAACACCTAAGATAGAGACCGACTATACCACTAGCCGATTGAGGATATATGACAAAGGCCCATGGGTCCGCGCTGCCATCACTCCATTGCGGTTTGAACGCCCGCCGCCCATTTAGTTGTACTATGTCTTTAATTGTAATTATGTTGAACTTAGTCGGTTCTCACCCTATTAATAGGGCTCCTTGTATAATCTAAAGATCTAGCTAACAATATGTAAAACAAGGCATAACTCTGCCCAATTTGCTACTCTCTCCCTTTACTTGATTTGCACCACCACAATCACCACCACATATCCTAGAGCTTAATCGGGAGCCACCACCTCTACACTACTATCACAGCTAGATATCCACCATAAATCCACCGCTGAACACCCGAGATAATTTCGACATTATCAGTTGGCTCCGTTACCGGAAAAAAAGACGACTTTCAGCTCGTTACCGACGTACGGAACCTCCGCAGTTACAAGGTTTCACGGGGGTCCCAGGAAGAACCTCATCTTCCTCAAGCCATTCTCACGATATCTTCCTCAAAAAGCTCTCAGCTCTCGTTTGCTCACGTCGGGATCTTCGACAAACAAGGTTACCTCCCAAATTTCTTGTTCAAAATCATGAGTTTGCGTTTGAATCATCACCTCTCTCATGGTTTTTGCACAAAGCAACTCTTCGGAGTTGGCATTGTACGTTTCCTAACCGGAAACTTAGTTGTGGAGCTTTTAACTCGTCATTTAGAGATGTTCACCCTCGAAAAGGACTTAGGACATGTGATTTTGTTGGGTTTGCTCTTAAGAAATCGACACTCGCGACATTTTTTAACGTTAAGAAAAGGCTTGAAACACTCCCGTTGTTTTGATTGTTATTCTTCAAGTTATTCTAGTTGCTATCGTCAATTTCATTCAGATTTTCTGGTGCTACATCGAAATAGAACTTTGTATTGAGAATATATTGTCTGCTTTTTCGGATCCGAGATAGAATCACTCCGGTATCGATAGGACGTTGGAATTTCCGGGGCTTCACGATTGAGAAATCGCAGTTGCCCCAAAAAATTCCGATATCTGTACATAGTCGCCGGCGTTAGACTCACCGGACAGGTCACTTTTGGCAATCTCCCGACACGCCGTCTGAGCATACAGACAGTGCAAGGTTGGTGATTGTCAGAACGGTTGAGAATCATAGTACTTTTTGGCATTTTGTGCAGACAACCTATCGGCATTTGACACATGGCAGGGACAAAGGACAATCCGTTGATACCGCACACCCTAAGAAAATGGACCACACGGGATCCCCTTCTCCATGAAAACTTGGACCTCACGCATGAAAACCCTACTGCGGGGTGGGATAATCCTCAGCTAGAGGACAGATCAAAGCTCAATGTTGATGCTTGAACTATCTTGAACCAAAGAAGATCTAGGTCCAGGG
Source organism: Gentiana straminea (assembly GCA_036785695.1). Classification (NCBI taxonomy): domain Eukaryota; kingdom Viridiplantae; phylum Streptophyta; class Magnoliopsida; order Gentianales; family Gentianaceae; genus Gentiana; species Gentiana straminea. Next base: position 6,085,765 of record JAVUPR010000312.1, on the reverse strand, counting down.
ATTGCGCCGCGAACTCAATTTCGGCCCACTCTTGTCATGCCCACGGGAAGGCCATCGAAGGGACCTCAAAGAAATATGAAAACAGAAAGGTGGCTCCGGAAAAAATTCTGGGGGTAGAAGAGACTCCGGAGGCCAATACCCCCGAGGCGAAAGCAACGTTAGCCTACGCAGAATATGTGAAACAGATGAATGCGGCAAACTTGCATCTAGCCGTATGTATTCTTCCACTTATGCCAATTGTTGAGCAGCTCCCCACTCCGTCTGAGCATGAGGCTCTGGCTCCACCTAAGGGTCCGCCAGTCCCTATGCGTGAACAGACAAGAATTGAGATAGAAGGGAGTGAGTACTCGTCAGTGGGACAAAAGAAGAAGCACATGCCTGAGAGAAGCGTAGAAAGGAGATCAGCTCTGGAACGGTTGGGCCACCTTGAAAAAAGAACTCTGCAGCAGCGCATGGGTCCTATCCGTCCTGAACGGAATGTCATTCCACACGGCGAGGTCAAAGACCTCCACGACGCGCGACCGATTTTAAATGAGAAAAAGGCAGAACAAGATGTTGAACCAGTTTACAATGCGGATTCAGAGGATATCATCCATAAAAGAGTTGTTCCTGTCAGAAATATCGAACCCGTAAAGGATGACAGATTGGAAAAGATGGAGAGGGAAATTTCAGAATTAAAAAAGGTGAAACAAGATGGGAAACCTAAGCCAAATCAAGGGATTGATGTCCTCTTGGATGAAATATTAGACTCGCTACCTTTTAGAGGCGTCCAATATTCATAATATGTTTATTAAAAAGGAACCACCTGCCTTCTTGCATGGATAGCTGCATTTCAGAGTCGTACACCAAGAACAAATCCGCTTGGGGTGTTGCGTTCATGGGAAGCATGCAGGAGCAGGCCACGGCTTGGCTCCGAAATCTGCCTCACGGATCAATCAAGAGTTGGGAAGAGCAAAGGGCAAAGTTTTTGAAAGAGTTTGAAACAGCTGAGCGGCCAAAGAAGTCCATTGAGGATTTATATGAGGTCCGCCAACGAGAAGGGGATTCATGCAAGAGTTATTATGACAGATTTATGAGGATATATGAGCAAACCAAGAACTTGCCCGAGAATGAAGTTAAAAGAGGCTTCTTGAACGGAATCGCCAAGGGAGCAATGAAAACACATTTTCCCATGCACCCTCCTACGAATCCGTGACCTTTTTAATCTGGCTTGCATATTCGGTCTAACGGAGGTGGCTCCCTCACCTTCCGAAAAGGGAAAAAATGAAGCGAATCTAGATCCTCAAAAGAAGAGAAGAGAGAAGATCATAGAGAAGAGTTGAAAGATGACCAGAAGAAAGGAAAAGACCCGGACAAAGAGGTCAGAAAACCGATCAAGTTTGATGAGTCTGAATTCATTCCAATCAATGCGAGCTTATCTGAGATACTCTATGAAATCCATGATCGGATTGAAAGGCCAAGACCCTTGAGGTCCGACCCCAACGAGGGATGAGACGAAATATTGTGACTTTCATGAAGATCACGGCCATGTCACCAATGAATGTATCACCCCGAGAAGAATCATTGATAGGATGATCAAAGATGGAGAGTTGGACAAATACAAGAAGCAAGGAGGGGGTAACAGGAATGATAGGGTTCCCCGCAAATACGTGAACGAGATCAATGTAATCATAGAGGAGTTCTCCAGTAATCACCAACTAGTGTGATCAGAAAACCAAAAATCGGACAATGAAAAAAATTCAGATATAGCAGGCTCCAAATTAGCAGGTTATAGCATTCACTCGAAGCGAGTTAGCAGGACCACCCAGAGTAATGGAATTGCCAATTGTAGTGCCGCCCGGGATATCATCTATTTAGAGACTCTCAAATAGTGGAAGATTGGAACTTCCAGGTTAAAACCTTATCTTGGAATGCTAGAAGGATTCTCTAACGACAAAGTGACCGTTTTGGGGGTCATCGATCTGGACGTTGAAATTGGCGACCACCCGCCGTATCAAAAGGGAAAAGTTGATTTCTTGGTTATTGACCTGCATTCTCACTACACGGAGATCCTAGGGATCCCTTCCCAAAAAAAATTTCAAATGGTTGTCTCAACTCCCCATCAGAGGGCAAAGTTCTACACTGACGATGGAATCAGAATGATCGTCAGCCATCCCAAGACGTTGTTAGATCATGTGACTAAAAATTGGGGTGATTACCCAGCAAGAGGAACATACAAGAGGCCTCAGACTGAGACACTCGAGCCATCATCTACTCGAGTTCGTGTGGACACAATCGAGGAAACTGAGGCACGGAAAGAGTCCAGCCCGTCAAAAAAAACGATGGGAATCGCCCAAAATGGGGGGACCAGCCAAAGTGGTCGTCTGCGACACCCTTCAAATCAGAGACGGGTCCGACTTCACCACTCAAGACGAACTCGTTGAGGTCATCATAAACGAGAAGTATCATGATCAAAAGGTGAAAATTGGATCTCAAATGGAAGAACGAGAGAAAGAAAAGCTGATATCACTGCTCAAGGAGAACTTGGATGCCTTCGCATGGGTTGTCACGGACATGAGAGGAGTGGAGCCTGAGATTGCGTTGCATTACCTTAACGTCTTTCCGCCTACAAACCTGTGCAACAATGGTCCGCCAATTTTCCAGAGAAAAAGAAGAGGCTATCAAGGTTGAGGTTGACAAGTTGGTCAAAGCCGGGATCATCAGGGAACTTTAATATCCTACCTGGCTAGCAAACGTTGTGATGGTCAAGAAACACAATGGGAAATGGCGTATGTGCGTCGACTTTACCGATCGGAATAAGGCATGCCCAAAAGATACTTAGGATCGATAGAATGGACGACCGGATCTCCGGATTTGAGATGCTAAGCTTTCTAGACGTATATTCTGGATATCATGAAGTGATAATGGCGAGCGAAGAAAAAGAAATGACCGCCTTCATGGCCGCTAGAGGAATGTTATACTATAAAATGATGTCATTCGGATTGAAAAATGCCGGATCCACATACCAGCGGATGGTCAAAAAGGTTTTTGGTTCTCAGATCGGCAAGAATATGGAAGCTTATATCGACGACATGGTTGTTAAGTCGGCACGGACCGATTACATCGCAGACCTGCAAGAGACGTTCGACAACATCAAGACACATTCCATGAAGTTAAATCCTGCAACGTGCACTTTTGGAGTTCATGTTGGAAAGTTTTTGGGTTTTATGGTAACTCAAAGAGGGATAGAGGCAAATCCTGAGAAGATACAGGCTCTGGCAAACATGAAAGAGCCTACCTGTGTTAAGGAAGTACAGAGGCTAAATGGAAGAATCATTGCTTTGGGGAGATTTGTCTCCAGATCTGCTGATAAGTGCCTGCCTTTCTTCAAGATCCTTAAAGGAAAATAAACTTTCGAGTGGAATGAAGAAAGCTCCCAAGTTTTCAAAGCAATCAAGGCCTATTTGGCGAGCCCCCTCTCTGGTCAGCCTGATTTTTTGAGATGAACTCTTTTTGTACTTGGCAGCTTCGGATCGGGCGGTTGTTGCCGTTCTTGTCAAGTAAGGCGGGACCCTCCAAAAACCCGTCTACTATGTTTCAAAAGCCCTCAGTCCCGTTGCGAGCCGCTATCTTAATGCAGAGAAATGAGACTACTCGCTTGTTATTGTAGCCCAAAAACTAAGGGCTTACTTTTCTTCGCACACGATTGTTGTACTGACAAACAGTCCATTACGATTTCAGGCAGTTTGTTATGATTGGATATTGAATTGACCGAGTTTGACATTCGATACGAGCCCAGAAAGCAATTAAGGCACAATCTCTAGCAGATTTCATAGTCGAAACAAGCTTCAACGAGGAAGAAACCGCCGGACAGCCTAGTTCGCCGAACGTCGACGAGTTAAGCAACCCAATAGTAGTCATGTCGTAAAGGCCGAGTCATTGTTGGCAGATGTATGTTGACGGGGCCGCGAGCCGAAATAGCTGTGGAGCTGGGATAATACTCTTGGAGCCGGGCTCGTCTTAGGTGATTGAAAAAGCCTTGAGGTTCAACTTCACCGCCTTTAACAATCCGGCCGAATATGAACCAGCCATCGCCGGATTGGAGTTGGCCAAAGCCATGAATATGGAAAATTTAGAATTTTTTTGTGATACAAAGGCAGTAGTGTGCCAAATCAATGGCACATACGAATCAAGGGATGAAGTGTTGAAACGATACCTCAATCTTGTGAAAAGATTAAGGAGCAGTTTCAAGTATTGTGAATTCCAAAACATACCGCGTGATCAAAATGAACGGGCGGACTACTTGTCCAAGGTGATCACCAAAGAAGAGTGCAGTGACCCCATAATCATATTCGAGTACCTGGAAGTGCCCGCAATATGTCGGGCAGAAATTATGGATTTTCGACCCTCGGTTTCATGTTGGATAGATGAAATCAAAGCATATATTGAGAACGGGACTTTACCGGAGGACCCTAAGGAAGCTCAAGCTCTGAGGAAAAGAGCAGCGCGTTATACAGTCCTAAACGGAATTATGTATCTAAGGTCATTTTCAAAACCGCTGCAGCGCTGTGTCCGACCCGAAGAGGTCCATGGTATACTGACATAGCTACATGAAGGAGTGTGAGGCCACCCCTCCAACCGCACTCTAGCCCAAAAGGCTTTATTTGCAGGATACTATTGGTCGAAGCTAGCCGAAGACGCCGAAAGGTACGCCAAGTGCCGGGACAAGTGTCAGCGCTTCGGCGAAATACCCAGGCTGCCTTCAGTGGAACAAAGCATCATCGTCGCCGCCTGGCCTTTCGACATGTGGGCGATCGACCTAATCGGTCCGCTCAAAAAAGGCTGATCAGGCTGCGAGTATGTGGTCATCGCAGTGGACTACTTCACGAAGTGGATTGAGGCAAAAGCGCTGGTAAAAATATGCGTCAGGGATATAATATATTTTTTGCTAGATCAAGTTTGGACTCAGTTTGGGGTACCTCGAGCAATAGTATCCGATCATGGGCCACAGTTTAGAGATGAGTTCGACGAATTATGCAAGGAGCACAATGTTAAACACTGACAGTCCTCAGTCTGCTACCCATAACGGATCGGTCAAGCAAAAAATGCCAACAAGAAAGTTCTAAAGGTACTAAAGAAAAGCTTAGATGAAAAAGCCAAGAAATGGGTAGACTATCTGCCCGAGGCCCTATGGTCGCTTCGAACGGCATGAAAAGTAACAACCGGAGAGACACAATTCGCTTTAACATATGGATCAGAAGCCATGGCACCCGTCGAGATGACACTGCCAAGCATAAGGGTCTCTCATTTTGATGAGGCCGACAACATGGTCAATCGACAGATCGAACTAGACCTCACAGAGGAAAAGCGTTTGAAATCCCGTGCTCAACTGGTCAACTATAAGCAAGCCGCAAAGAGGCATCACGACAAACAAATCCAAGATCATTCATTCGTCGTAGGAGACTTTGTATTACGCAAAAGGCAAGCGACCGGCCAAAATACTGACAAAGGAAAGCTGGCCGAAAATTGGTAAGGTCCTTGGCAAGTGTAAAGGATAGTCAAGAAGGGAACTTATATCCTTAAAGACAAGGAGGGAAACGAGTTCAATCGGCCCTGGCACGCCGACAACTTGAAGCGATATTACAAGTAAGAGCGATAACCTCACTTTGTTTCAAAGCATCTTTTGTAAAGGCATTGAGCCTATTCGATTACAATCAATGAAATATTTTTTGAAATATAAAGATCAACCGGGCAAAACAAATTCTGTCTCCGACAAGCAAAAGCTTGACTGAAACCGAAAGGGGGAATGCGAACCCAAAAATTTTAACAAAGATCAACCCGTTCACGAGCAGCACGAACCGGTGAAAATAGGAGTCCGCCAAACACATTTGCTATATCATCAAGGATACACAAATATGCAAAGAAACAAATTGCAGAGACAAAGATCAAGCCAACCAAAAAACAAATAAAAGCGATTTATTATAAGACATAAGGGGAGAATTTGTTACAAAGTCTGCCGCGAAGGGTTTCAAAAAAATAATTATCTTAACTCCTCATCATCCTCCTCGGGATGGGAATAGCACAAGTCCGTGGTCGGACAAACAGGCATTCCCCGACTCCGGATGCACATGTTAGAGATCATCCAGGCCAAAGGCAATGGCAGCGCATCGTGCATCACAGTGGCGAACCTGATCGCCTCAAAATGAATTAGGCGATCCCAATTGACTTTCACCTCAGGGACTGAAATGGCGAAAAGAACCAGCGCCTCGGCATCGGTGACCTCGTTAAAGTCAGAGAGACAGAAAACCTAGGTAAATAAGAAGCGTTTCCACTCCATATCCCTCCGGCCCAGCATGGCCGTCGTCACATTCATGCCTTCCTCCCACTGCTTACAAAGTAAAAATTGGAAGGCGTCGTGCAGACGAGTGTAGTAGTCAATCGGATTATCAAGATTCGAAACGGAATCGTAGTCAGTAGCAGGGTTTGGAAGACCATAAAACCTGTTTATGGCTGCCGGAGTAAACTCCACCGTCACACCACGAACAGAAACAGAGGTCGTGCACTCTGCATGACCATTCACTGACAAGACGGAATAAAATTCATGTACTAGCGTCAGGTTGTACTCTCCTGCCGGCATGGTGACAAAGTTACCCCGTCCTGAAACGTTGATAGTATGCTGATGACCTGCCACAACACGATTTAGATTGAGCCTCCTCTCTTGCATATGCCCCTAGTGGCGGAAATAGGTCAGAAAGTTGTTCATGGCCACCGGAGAAGCGGTAAGCCGGAAGGATTAGAAGGCTCCTCTGCCAAGACAGGCTCAAAGGCGTTGGAGCCTTGGCTCGACGAATCAGAATAAGACATAACGGAACTTTAGAAGAAGAGAAAGGGAAAATTGAGGGAGTTTTTTCAAGAAAAGTACAAGTGGGGAAGAAGAAGACCTCCTCCTTTTATAGACCCAGAAAATGAAAAGGTGGGAAAGCCAAAAGTCACATACATCAAAATCCGAATTTAAGTCTCCACATTAACCGAGCCGATGCTTCGAAGGAGCAGTCATAAACGCGTCGGTTTAGTGAAGAGTTACGAGACTCCACAGTCTCCAAGAGCCCAAACCGTCTCAGTCGAGTTCAACCGAAATCGGCGACCTACTAAAAAAAAGGGGCCGTGGACAGATTTTTTCAAGCATTGTCAGGAACGATAGAGTTGAACTATATGCATCTTCAACGATTTCAAGTTTCAAGTTTAGCGTTCTCACTCACGAATCTCTCATGAGACCGACATAGAAGCACTCTCATCCCCCTCAAAGACAAGGGAGCCACAGACCAAAATCTCAAACTCAAAAGCAAAAACTGATGCAAGTACAAGATAGAAATGAAACGATTTCATTATGCAAAACGAGACATGCGAAGCCAATCATTACAAAGGATAAGTGGAAAGACAAAGTCTAAAGCTAGTCGGCGTCATAATCTGTTGATGAATCCAAAGCAATGTGCTAGAGCTCGGTGTTCATATGTGGCGGCACCAACACGTCGTCATGAGATACAGGCATCCCGAAAGTGCCGGTACATGATGGCCAAATTATAGCAAACCAACTTTAACCGGCAGAGTACTGGGTCGGTTGTACTACAACGGAGAGAAATGTCGTATCCCACAAGGAATCCGTCAAGTACCACAACCACTTTCGTATTTAGTTCAGGCTCACAAAAGGGTAAAATTAATTATAGCTAGAGAAAATAAAAATGATGACTTTAAAATATATGAATACAAGAATAGCTAAACTAAGGTCAAGAACACTACTCTTAACACCTTTACCGAATCACTAGGGACTAGCCTTAACCTACCAACCAACCAATGACTTCTAATGAATGTGTTGTGGGTGCAATATCCTAAACTGGTCCCCGGGCCCTAATTCCACAACCTAATTACCATATATTCGGTTCAACAGTCCCCTCTATAGGATTTAATTGACCTAATATGATTAAGAACTATGAGATGCCCTGCATTCACCAAGTTCACGGCTTAGCTAGAAAAACCTTACCAAGGAACAGGCTGCGAATAACTCGACTAGTTCGTGCATGGCAATCCTAAAACACTAGTTCACACACTACCTCGCAAAATACATTATAAAGTTCGTGTGTATGAGCAATTAATGGTTAGCTACTCCATTTAAGGTTCAAGTTTTAGGACACAACAATTCAAAAGATTCAATTTTTAAGCCCTACCCATCCCTAGATCATCGTTTAGACATCAATTTCGTGATTCCATCACATAATTTAGCTATCAAGAATTTAGCTACTCATAATTGGAAAATCAAAACAAGAATTCGAGAATAAACAAGAGAAAGACATGATAAAATGCTAAAAATAAATTACCAATAAAGTTGTAGCAAATCTCCAATTGGTTTGTCAATCCGTAGAGAAGAAATCGCCGAAAGAAACCAACAATTGTAGCTAATCTTGAAGTAATTGGATGCAAGAAAATAATTTTTATAAAGGGTTTTTGGAAAAATAAACCTAGGAACTGAGTAGGAAATTAAAATCTGAAGAATTGGGTATAAAATTCGACCTAATTGGCTTTTTATAGGCCCAAAAACCGACAAATAAAAGGCCTAGCCAATCAAAACCAAACGACTCCATGCGCGCTTATGGAATGTGCATGCTTGCGCATGAAGTTCCTGAATGTTGAGCCGTTCTCTTCTTTAAAACCATGCTTGCGCATGCAATTGCTGAATCCCCACAACATTGGCATACCTTCAGTAATTCAACGATATCTTTGTGTATATAGCTCCAATTTGAACGATTAAAGTTGCGTTGAAACGATCATTCAATTTCCTACAACTTCATTAATACCATGTTCCCAGAAAACGCCTCTAAGGGAGCTCAAAATGCAGATTAAGTCACAGAAGCATAAAAAATCAACAATTCTTGATCCGTTTAAACTCTTTAGGTTCGCATGCTTGCTTTCACCTCTCAAATTCATCTTTCCATCATCAATAACTCCTCTACCGGGATGAAAATGAACCTATATCCTGCAAATATTAACAACAATACCGCACATAACTTCCGCAAGATAAAATAGGTATGAAATATGCAATAATTCACCAAAAATGACGAGATTTTCGGACTAAGTCGTCTTTGACCTCAAGGTGAATGCAATGGTGAAAATGCATCTTAAATCACTCAAACTACCCCAAAAGTGCATCAGATAAGTCATAAACGGGGGGTAAAATCATGTAAGAAATGAAGCAAAGTTGACTCTCATCAACTACCGCTCACTTAGCGTTTGCTCGCCCTCGAGCAAATTAAGCGATTCAAAAATAAATCATGAGGTCAATGTTGCGATCTGATGGGAAACCACAATATTCAATGAGTAACCACTAGTCAATGAGCAAAAATATACACGAACCAAAACGTATCTTATCATGGAAACGGAATGTGTGTGTGTGCGCATAGCTTCTCAGTCATTCATTATGGTCAACCGGCTCTGATTATAGATGCATGACTAATGTCGTTACACCATAGGCTTATACTTCATAATCATCTCCACTAATCGAGGTCAAATCAAAGCTAACTAAGGTCCGGAAGGACTTGCACGGTTGTAACGTTAGGCTAGTGACGGGGCAAATCGAAAGGATAAAAGGAATATCAAAAGAGAAATACAAGTGAGCCTAATCCAAATTTCTTACACTTAACTCCTAGATCACCTCCTTTCAACACCGTATCATAAACACGAGTAAGATGTAAAAACGGTTGTCACCAAGATAAAACTCCAAGATCGCTTGCAAAAATAGTCGTCACCAAAAACAAACTCACCAAGAATTCAAGAACACCCACTCCAATTTACTTCTTCCCATCTCCATGTATTACATTGGTAATATTAACTCGAAAACTTTCATCCACATTCCTTGACTCAACTTTATTCATTATGTTCAATTTTTTCATTTTGATTGATTTTTTTCTTTTTGATAATTTTTTTTGGTAAGTCAAACACCAACACTTCACTACCCCTTCTCATTCGTTAAAAAAAGGATCCACCAACACCATACATGGATACACATCTCCACCACCCCACACTTGTGCTAGCAAGTGTGCCCAAAATAAGATTAAAACTCACTCGTAGGGTGTCAAAGAAATGTAGACCACAAATAAAGGCTAAGGGTTGGTAATTATAGACTAATCAACGAATGGATAAGTTCGGGTGGGGGTCTAACCACCCTACAAAGGCTTAGAGGGGTTTCTGTGGGAATTATGTATAGGGTTGGCTATTTGGCTCTGGTCGGGTCAGAGAAATGCCAGGACCGTCATCCCTTAATCTACAAAGATTTACATTTCTATTTTTCCTCGAAGTTAATGGTATAAGTTCTAGGTAACAAATTAATGTCTATTTCAACTATAATCATTCACTAACCAATCACAATTCATGAAAGCAAAGCTATTAGGTGGATAAGAATTCCATTTCCACAACAAGGTGCAGGTTTGACTTGCATGCATTCAACCATTGATTAATAATTAACCAAAGAATACCATGAATTCACAAATAATTTACAACATCAAAGTCATGATTTTTTTTTTAAAAATAGCTCAAGTTTAAAAAAATTGGACCAAACACCAAGAATGCAACGTATTCGATGCATAAAATTTAAACACAGGTAGTCAAGTAAAGCTAAATCTACCAGCCCCCACTTAAAACGGAACACCATCTCGGTGTGTGAGTGATAAAGTTAGGAAAGAAAGACTTAGCTAAACTGGCAACATGGCACAACTACGCCAAACGGGTAACCGCCAATGTATCTCCCAGGGTACCTGTGTAATCACAGCCAAGACACACAGAATCCACTACGACGAGAGGCCAAAACCTCAAGCGTATGTAAGCACAAGTATGGAGATGTATAACGTATAAAATATGGGTTATCATAAGGCATGCAACAAGAATCAAGTGGAGTGGTCGAATTTTCACCTTTTATTTTTCTAATAGAAGAAACAAAATCCTAACAACCTAAAGAAAGTGGGTTGCCTCTCATAAGCGGTTTTTTTATTATCGTTGGCTCGACTTATTAAGAAACCAACATAATAACAAAGAAACACGAGTGAAAAGAAAAAACCAAGCTACCTAAAACATTCTAACTTTAAAGTCCTCAGTTCGACTTTCGACACCCAATTTTGCTAATGATAGTTATACCAAAGTAGAGAAAACCGTTGCTTCTCCCTACACAAATCATAGGAATGAGCACCCCCTCAAAATGAGAAAAGAAAAACAAGGGGCTCAATCCCCTCCCCCAAGATTGGCTCAAGGAATTCATCGAGCAACACAACGAATTCACTTTCCTCGAAACAAATCATATGGCAAATAATAAGGATTCACGCACCACATAGAAACAAGTTGGCTCAACAAAAGCATCAAAAGACTTAAAAGGACTCACCTCCACCAATGTCTCAACAGGGATCACTGAAGAAGGAATTGATAAGTTAATGGGGACAGTATTCATACCTTCTTCGTGGCATTCCTCATGTGTGATTAACTCAGGGAGAGACGGTGGAGATTGAAAACCTTCTTCTTCTTTAATGCTCATCTCAAGCCTCCCTTTTCTCAAACAACTGCCCAACCCGGCTTGCCAGATCAACCACCTCAGATTCCAAGTGGTGATGGGAATCCTTCAGTTCCTTTAGATCGCGTTTAAACCATTGGTTAAACTCTTTAAGGTCTTGACTAAGTTACTCCAACATAACCTGAGTTGTGATCTTCGGCGGTGGAGTAACATGTGGCGGCTGAGAGTATTGCGGATTGACGTTTGGGTGCTGAAACTGAGAACTTGGAGGATTCTCCCACTCGTTGTTGTAGGGTGATATGTATGGGTTGAACTGATAATATGGTTGTGTTCCTATACCCATACCACCGAAATTAAAACTTCCAAACGAGTGGGGGAAGTAGCCTCCTTGGCCATATGGATCCATACTATGCAATTCAAGGGAAAAAAAACAAGAACAAAATCAAGGTAATGACCTAATCCTAAATACTCCGGTGATTTTATGACATCAACCAATTCCCCGGCAACGACACCAGAAAACTTGATGGCCAAATTATAGCAAACCAACTTTAACCGGAAGAGTACTGGGTCGATTGTACTACAACGGAGAGCAAGGTCGTATCCCACAAGGAATCCGTCAAGTACCACAACCACTTTCGTATTTAGTTCAGGCTCACAAAAGGGTGAAATTAATTAATTATAGCTAGAGAAAATAAAAATGATGACTTTAAAATATATGAATACAAGAATAGCTAAACTATGGTCAAGAACACTACTCTAAACACCTTTACCAAATCACTTGGGACTAGCCTTAACCTACCAACCAACCAATGGCTTCTAATGAATATCTTGTAGGTGCAATCTCCTAAACTGGTCCCTGTGCGCTAATACCACAACCTAGTTACCCTATATTCGATTCAACAGTCCCTTCTATAGGATTTAATTGACCTAATATGATTAAGAACTATGAGATGCCCTACATCCACCGATTTCACGGCTTAGCTAGAAAAACCTTACCAAGGAACAGGCTGTGAATAACTCGACTAGCTCGTGCATGGCAATCCTAAAACACTAGTTCGCACACTCCCTCGCAAAATACATTTATAAAGTTTGTGTGTATGGTCAATTAATAATTAGCTACTCCACTAAAGGCATTAGGTTCAAGTTTTAGGACACAACAATTCAAAAGATTCAATTTTTAAGCCCTACCCATCCCTAGATCATCGTTTAGACATCAATTTCGTGATTCCATCACATAATTTAGCTATCAAGAATTTAGCTACTCATAATTGGAAAATCAAAACAAGAATTCAAGAATAAACAAGAGAAATACATGATAAAAATCTAAAAATAAATTACCAATAAAGTTGTAGCAAATCTCCAATCGGTTTGTCAATCAGTAGAGAAGAAATCGCCGAAAGAAACCAACAATTGTAGCTAATCTTGAAGTAATTAGATGCAAGAAAATAATTTTTCTAAAGGGTTTTTGGAAAAATAAACCTAGGAACTGAGTAGGAAATTAAAATCTGAAGAATTGGGTATAAAATTCGACCTAATTGGTTTTTATAGGCCCAAAAACCGACATAAAAAGGTCTAGCCAATCAAAACCAAACGACTCCATGCGCGCGCATGGAACGTGCATGCTTGCGCATGAAGTTCCTGAATGTTGGGCCATTCTCTTCTTTAAAACCATGCATGTGCATGCTAGGGGCATGCAATTGCTGAATCCCCACAACATTGGCATACCTTCAGCAATTCAACGATATCTTTGTGTTTAGAGCTTCGATTTGAACGATCCAAGTTGAGTTGAAAATATCATTCAATCCTACAACTTTCATGAAGACCATGTTCCTATAAAAAGCCTCTAAGGGAGCTCAAAATGGAGATTAAGTCACAGAAGCATAAAAACATCAACAATTCTTGATCCGTTTAAACTCTTTAGCTTCGGGTGCTTGCTTTCACCTTTCAAAATCATCTTTCCATTATCAATAACTTCTCTACCAGGATCAAAATGATCTTATATCCTGCAAATATCAACAACAATACCACGCATAACTTCCGCAAGATAACATAGGTATGAAATATGCAATAATTCACCAAAAATGACGAGATTTTCGGACTAAGTCGTATTTGACCTCAAAGTGAATGCAATGGTGAAAATGCATCTTAAATCACTCAAACTACCTCAAAAGTGCATCAGATAAGTCATAAACGGGAGGTAAATTCATGTAAGAAATGAAGCAATGTTGACTCTTGTTGGTCCCTTGGAAAGGCTAACACAAGTTTAGAGGGGGGGTGAATAAACTTGTCACCAAAAACTTTCCCAAAACTGAAAGTACCCCAGGAACTAAGTTTCTCCGAAACTTAAACGATGCTCAGTTCAATTTTGTTCCTGTCCTTTAACTTGTACAGAGTTCAGCTAACTCAACTGAGTATAAGTCAATACTGACTTATTCTTAGTCCAGTTAACTGGCAGCGGATGGAACTAGCCTTTAGTGCAATAGATGTGTCAATAAAGATCTGAACCTTTTATGTATCAGTTTGGTGCTGACTCAGTGTCTAATGTTTGCTAAGTGAAGTGATTATGCAACAATTAAAACAATCACAGCACGAATGTAAATGCATAAAGTAAATCAACACAAGATTTGTTTATGGAAGTTCCGGGTGGTGTAATCCCGTACGTCTCCCCTTCTCCTGTGGTGTAGGAGGTATCACTAAAATCTTGAGATAACCGTTACAAAATCCTAGCCCAATGACAGTCCTTCACGACACCCTAGTTTCACTGTTTACACATAATGAAGAAAGGTAGGATTGCTCCCTTCATTCTACACACTGATCCTTCGGAGGTGGAATGACTCCTTCACCAGCTCACCACTGACACATAGTCCGCAGACTACACCAACAGCTGTGGCAAACAAGTTGCAACCGTTTGAGGAAAGGTGGAATTGCTCTCCTGAAACTATGCACAACCAACCCTTTTTCACAAAGGTTTGGTTTAGAATTAATCAAAAGATTAATTCAGGGAGCTGTCTGATTCTTCTAGATATAGCATTGTAGCTCTAAGATGCCTTCTTCCCCCTTAATGGGTTACTGGATCTTTCTTTTAAATCTCCAAGGCAATTCTGTTGGCTTCCCATTTTTCTAGATATGAAATCTGATTTTCTGGATCTGGATCTTTAGATATGTGTTTTTCAAAACTTCTCCGATCCTCTCCTCCACTTTTTTTAATCCTTTTTCTCTGTGTATTTATAGGGGTGTTGTAACGGTCAACTAGCTCTTGTAGCCATTACATTTTTCATTTAGCCAACGTTCATATGTACGACCTTTGTCGTTTGGTCAGTTCAATTTCAACAAGGCCTTAACTCAGTTTTCTACTCTTCTTCAAAACTGAGTACCTTGTATTCTTGACATCCGACTTTTATTGACTAAGTCGGAGTACACCATTCAGCTTCCTTCTTCTCCTGATAACTGATAATCTTTGTCCTTAAGATTACTCAGTTTTACATGATCTATAGTTCAGTTTCAGGTCACCACAGACTTGCCTGAATCCTGACTTATAGTCACGACTTAATCAGCTTCTAACTGAGTTTGCCACCTCAGTTCTTCAGTCTTCGACAACTGAGTCTGTGTCCCTCGCTTCTTCGGTCTTCGATAAGCCGAGTTTGTGTCCCTCGTCTTCGTGATAAGCCTCGAGTCGTGAAACTTATCTTCTTCGCTTTTCTCATAACCGAGTCTCGAACCCTCGCTTCTTCGTAAGTATACTCGCTTTTCTTGCGACTCGAATTTGTTTGTCTAGTTCCTAACTATTACAATGCTTGTCTGAAATAACCTATACAAGGTTCAGACTCTAGATAGAACTTATACACTTTTCTCTAGACTATTTATTGCTTCTTCTTTTATTATGCACTATAACAGCTAGTTATGATTTCATCATCATGGGTTATAAGTGATTTTATTAATTACGTGACGAATCATCATCAAAACACAAATATTATTTCCAACAATTTCCCCTTTTTGATGATGTATCATAACCCTCCCTAAAAGCAATAATAAAGGAATAATTCAAGAAATCACAACAAATTAAAATAACAAACTAAACAGCTGAGTTCATTACAAGAAACTGTTACAACAAACTGAATTACTAATATGATTACAGATTCCCTTTTTCCAAACTCATCAGTTTTTCTCCAATAAAGATGCTCCTTTTTGTCTCCAGGAGTCTTCTTGCCTTTCCTTCTTCTTTTGATTCTCCATCTCTAGGCTTGATCTCCAAGTATTCATTAATCAACTGATTTGCCTCTTCATTTTCCTTGTTCTTAAATTTTATCAAGATCTCCTTGATTTCCTCATTCATCAACTTTTCTTCTTCTTCAGAAATAAGACTAAGTTCCTTTCCTTTAGTCTTTTCCCCCTTAGTTCTTATCTTTCTATCTTTTGCTGCCTTTAGACATTCTTTCAATCTGACACAGATTGCAAGTTTCTTCCAGATATTCAGCACAGCTTTGACTGAGGCTTCTTCATCCTTCTCAGTTCTTGTTTCTGTGAAGGTCTCTTCTGCAGTTAACTCCTCGATTAGATTATCAATTTCTTCTCCATCTTGTTGAATGGTCAGTAGATCAGCATCTACTTGTTTGTCTTGTTCTTCCACCAACTGTCTGGCATAGATTTCTTCAGCTTTATAACCTTCAGTTTTCTCTTCCGTTTTATCAGCATCGCATCATCTTCAGCTTTCTCTTCATCACCTTCAGTTTTCTCTTCCCCCTTGTTTGAAGATATGCAAAAGCTTTCTTCAAATAATTTGCATAAGGTGATGATGTTGGAGTATTTGTTTAAACCTGAATAATGTGCTTTTCCAACAAAGTCATGTAGATTGTAGAGTTTCTACTGTAGAGTCTGCATCAGACTTTCGATGATCTCTTTTGCTACTTCCAATCTTTCTTCAATTACAGTTTCTTGACGCTGAGATTCTTCATTTGCATATTTGCTTGTAGATGCCTCATGAACTTGAGATGAGGAGCTTGGTTCTTGATAATGAAAATGAACATCATGACTTGACAGTTCCTTTTCATAATCAGCCTCGCAAAATTCAGCGTCTTCCAAAGCTTCTCTTTGCTCTTCAGTGTATTCTCCATGCGTCTCAGTTGGGGGTTCACTTTCTTCTGTTTCTTCTCATTCACTTCCTTCAGTTTCATAATCAGTCTGATTACATCTTCAGTTTCAGTTTTCTTAGCCTGAAGTTTGTTCCACATCCTCCTTTGTCTTCTTAAGGTTCTGTCATCCAACCTTACAGTCTCACTTGAACTAGAATCTGAAATTTCACTTCTTTCTTCTTCAATGATTTTCCTCTTCTTCACTCCAGTGGGCACTGATTTGTATTTTACTTCTGTTTGTGTGGATTTTGAAATGGAGAAATGATCTAGTATCCTTTGAACTAGATAAGTGTATCCCTTTTTCAATAAAAACTTTTCTCCAGAAGCCTTCCTTCCTTTGGCTTTCTCTTTTTCGTCTGAAACTTGTTTGATCAAATGATTGAGAACAAACTTGTTCCAATCCAATCTTTCTTCAAACCAAATGGCATAGATCAGCTTTAGTTTATCTGTCGAAAGAGTGTAGAAATTCCGAGCATGACCAATGACATTTCTGGTCAGAAGGATCGTCAGGAATGCGAATTCTTGTCTCTATTGGTAGATGGATCCAATGAAATTTTTCTCGTCCTTGTTAAGTGCTGTAACAATCCAAAGCTTGCCTTTTTCTTCATTTCCAAATGTAAGAGATGAAGATCCTCCGATTATGTCTAAACCAAAGACTGGTGAAAGAAGATGTTCATTAACAGTAATGCACTTGTCTTGAACCGTTGTTCTAAAACTTTTCCCATCATTGGTGATTTTGGCATTTTTGTAGAAATCGTTGATGCCGTCTGGACACAAAGTAGTGACCTTTGTATCAATCAAATTCTCCAGTCCTCAAATTTTCTTGATCTTGTTTACAATCTGAGTCGACAAAAGAGTGGAGTGTGAAAAGTTTTGACGAAATCATCCGAACAATAAGGAATTTTTTTGAAATGGCGACTTGTGGTGATTCCATCATCAATGTCATTTATTCTTTAATTGTATTCCTAAATTCAAGTAAAAAAAAGAACTAACACCCTTTTACTTTTACTCCACTTCTTCGGAACACATACAAGATTCGTCACTACAAAAAGGATAATGGTAACCCCACCCTTAACTACTTCATTTATCAATTTCATAATGAATTTCATAGTAATCCATGGATTTTCCCCGGTTCCCTTGCTACCGCGGGCTTTCCGCAATCGATCATCGGATTAGATATATCCCTCCAACACAACATAGGTCATCGAATTAGGAATTCTTGGATGAATCTTGAGTGCTTTGAAAATGATTGAACAGGATTTCGTCAAGATTGCGTTTTTCAATCATTTTCAAAATAAGAGTCGTGTCACAATCAATGAGATTTGTAGGGATGTACATCTACTTTTTCTCCTAGATTGACACGTGGCTTCGAGTGATTTGTCATGTCAGCTCAAGCGTCAGATGGTAGCGGGAAAGTTTTCTGTTTTTGACCAATTTGTCCTTCATCAGCTTTTTCATTTTCAGCTTTGTGTAGAAGTCAATTTCCTTAAGATTCGGCATTGAGAACTGACTCTTCCTGCAAAACAATTTTAAGTTTTCTTCAGTACCCATATCTTCTTGGGTCCGGCTGGATTAGTTACTGAAGTATTACTTTCAGTTTCTTGGTTGAGAGAATTAAGCCTTCTCAACTCTTTTCTACATAAACCATTACGCTCAACCTTAGTTGATTTCACAAGGATTCTTTTAGATTTTACATCTTTAATTTCTTTGTGCAATCCACTAGGTCTTCCAGTATCTTGATGTCTAAAGTTTATATTCTTTGACATCTTGAGACTGGGCGGGGGTGGGGAATCATCATTGCTTTTATCAATTTTGCTGAATATTAACCTTTCAGCAAGATGTGACATCTCAGTTTCAAGAAACTCATTCCAATCTTTTGCTTTGCCAAGTTCTTTGTCTTTTAGTCTCAACTCCAATGTGAGTTTTTCGGTTAGCTTGACAAGTTCAGAGTTTCTCTGACTGAGTTCAATGAATGATAACTGAGTTGAAGAATGTACCTTTTCGTGATGGTTTGATGCAGTTTTAAGATCTGAGTGTACATCCTTTTGTTGCTCTAATGAATCTTCTATAATAACTTGCAACAACTTCTTTTCTTCTTCTTCTCAAGAATCTCTTTGTGATGGAACTTCTCTGGATTTATCTATGTAAACATTGAAGTTTGTATCCACATCATCACTGAGTTGAGGTTCTGGATTTGTATGCAAATTTGTCGTACTGAACCTCTCAAATAATTGATCCTGGAAATCAGATACATTTTGCAAACAATTAGTCAGGGGGTGAATAAGCCAACTTCTAATTCTAGATGTAGTCATTTAAATCTAGCTAAGTGCTTTTACAATTGATTCAGTGAGGGGTCTTCAACAACTAGTTTGTAAGATATCTTTGGATCACTTCCAAATGGAAGAACCGCTCCGATACCAATTGTTGGTCCCTTGAAAAGGCTAACACGAGTATAGAGGGGGGTGAATAAACTTGTCACCAAAAACTTTCCCAAAACTGAAAGTATCCCAGGAACTAAGTTTCTCCGAAACTTAAACTGATGCTCAGTTCAATTTTGTTCTTGTCCCTTAACTTGCGCGGAGTTCAGCTAACTCAACTGAGTATAAGTCAATACTGACTTATTCTTAGTCAAGTTAACTCGCGGATAGAACTAGCCTTTAGTGCAATAGATGTGTCAATAAAGATCTGAACCTTCTATGTATCAATTTGGTGCTGACTCAGTGTCTAATGTTTGCTAAGTGAAGTGATGAAGTGATTATGCAATAATTAAAACAATCACAACACGAATGTAAATGCATAAAGTAAATCAACACAAGATTTGTTTATGGAAGTTCCGGGTGGTGTTATCCCGTACGTCTCCCCTTCTCCTGTGGTGTAGGAGGTATCACTAGAATCTTGAGATAACCGTTACAAAATCCTAGCACAATGATAGTCCTTCACGACACCCTAGTTTCACTGTCTACACATAATGAAGAAAGGTAGGATTGCTCCCTTCATTCTGCACACTGATCCTTCGGAGGTGGAATGACTCCTTCACCAGCTCACCACTGACACACAGTCCGCAGACTGCACCAACAGCTTTGGCAAACAAGTTGCAACCGTTTGAGGAAAGGTGGAATTGCTCTCCTGAAACTATGCACAGCCAACCCTTTTTCACAAAGGTTAGGTTTAGAATTAATCAAAAGATTAATTCAGTGAGCTGTCTGATTCTTCTGGATATAGCATTGTAGCTCTAAGATGCCTTCTTCCCCCTTAATGGGTTACTGGATCTTTCTTTTAAATCTCCAAGGCAATTCTGTTGGCTTCCCATTTTTCTAGATATGAAATCTTATTTTCTGGATCTGGATCTTTAGATATGTGCTTTTCAGAACTTCTCCGATCCTCTCCTCAACTTTTTTTTAATCCTTTCTCTCTGTGTATTTATAAGGGTGTTGTAACGGTCAACTAGCTCTTGTAGCCGTTACATTTTTCGTTTAGCCAACGTTCATATGTACGACCTTTGTCGTTTGGTTAGTTCAATTTCAACAAGGCCTTAACTCAGTTTTCTACTCTTCTTCAAAACTGAGTACCTTGTATTCTTGACATCCGACTTTTATTGACTAAGTCGGAGTACACCATTCAGCTTCCTTCTTCTCCTGATAACTGATAATCTTTGTCATTAAGATTACTCCGTTTTACATGATCTATAGTTCAGTTTTAGGTCACCACAGACTTGCCTGAATCCTGACTTATAGTCACGACTTAATCAGCTTCTAACTGAGTTTGCCACCTCAGTTCTTCAGTCTTCGACAACTGAGTTTGTGTCCCTCAGTTCTTCAGCCTTCTAGATAAGCTAGCTGAGTCTGTGATCCTCAGCGGACTTATCTTCTTCAGTTTTCTCATAACTGAGTCTGAACCCTCAGTTCTTCATAAGTATACTCAGTTTTCTTGCTGACTCAGCTGTTTGTCTAGTTCCTAACTATTACAATGCTTGTCTGAAATAACCTATACAAGGTTCAGACTCTAGATAGAACTTATACACTTTTCTCTAGACTGTTTCTTGCTTCTTCTTTTATTATGCACTATAACATCTAGTTATGATTTCATCATCATTGGTTATAAGTGATTTTATTAATTACGTGACGAATCATCATCAAAACACAAATATTATTTCCAACAACTCTCATCAATACACAAACCGGAAATCAGTTGAGGAAAAGAGGTAGGACGGTGAAGGTCTGTTGAGGTAGCGAACCTCAATGCCTCCCGATAAATCTGCAAACCCCAGTCGACGTTGACATCCACATCGGCCGTAATGATCGCATAAAGGAGCAGCGATTCAGCCTCTGAGATCTCCATAGAATCATAGAAGGAAACACGTGGGAGTTGATCAGCCTCTTCCACTCTCGGTTGACTTGGGACATCTCCGAGGCAAAGCCCTCTGGCATAGGGTTCCAGTCACCCAATATCATGTGTTTAAGGGCTGCAGCCCCATAAACACACCTCTTCAACTCACTGCTATGGTCCCAAACCACTTCATAATGCACATATGGGGGATGGACAGGCAGTTTGAAGAACTCATTAATGACGGCTAGGGTAAAAGTGACATTAACCCCCCGGAGGGGAACAACAGCAACAGCGTCATCAACCAAAGCAAGTGTTGACAACACAGAATAAAACTCCCGCATCATGGTGGCGTTGTATATTCCCCGAGGAGCTTTAGTAAAGCCATACCACCCCAACTTGACAATACGAGCACACTCGGCAAAGCTAATTTTACGATAGTTCAAGTCCCGATCTACCAACAGAGGGATATGGTTAATATGTGAAAAGAATTTGGCTATAGCCGATTGGGGTGCTGTTTGAAAGAAAGCAGAATCGCCAAAATAGGCCATAATGATGACATAGCAAGAACTGAGAAAAGATGTGCTTGAGAAGAGAGTAAAGCTCTCTCCTCTTATAGCACAAAGCAAATTGTGCGACGGATGGAATAGAACATATCGAATGGTCAGGATGCAGGGTCTGCTCAAATTTCGAAATTCGAAGCTACATTAAAGGGGCGAACCGTTGTCTGACCGAAACGGTCACAAAAGAGTCAATAAACAGCCTTTAAAGCACAGCAGTGCTCGGCCATAAAGTACATGTGGTAGGACAGAAAAGCTGCACAACATTTATGGCGACCGGACAAGTTGTTTCGATTGACCACATCGTGAAGCTCCGAGCCCGCTCAAAACAGGGGGCCGCAGAAGGAATTTTTAATTCATGAAATCTAGCAAGAGTAAATTACGCGAAGTTAATTTTAGCAAGCTTATCTGTGACCCCAATCTCGTCTAAAATCAGGGGGGGCACGAGTATATGTTCATATGAAAACAAAGGCGAGCTCAAAAAAGATGCAAATTATGAGCAAATAAAGGAAGCGAGAAAGCAAAATAAATGGGTCATTCATAAGGAGCCAAGTTGCAAGCCCGATAAGGCCAAATTACAAATCAAGATACAAGTTCGACAAAAACAAAGATGAGCAAAAAGCGGAAAAAGTGACTACACATTCAATCTAAACAGGGAAAACAAATACAGAATAACATCCATGAAAGAAAAGATTACATGCGCGAAATAAGGCGCCGAAATTAAAGTGAAAAATCCTATGTGCCATACCGTTCCTGAGAATGAGGCGGAACCCGGGAGATATCGGTACAAAGGTGAGAAATCGCCCAACCAAAAGTAATCCGGCGGCCAGGATCCATAGCAAAAGCAACCTTCACGGCCTCGCGATGAATCAAAATCCCCCAATCGATGTTCACCCGTGGGTCGAGAATGGCACAATGGAGAAGAGCCTCATCCTCCATCACCTCTTCAAAATTCATGGAAAGAAGTGCATGGGAGTTGACAAATTGCTTCCACTCCTTGTTTCTTTGAGACAACTCGGAGGCGGAGCCTAAAGAGCAAGTATGTCGCCGATCGGGAAAAAGGATGCGAGCGGCGCGACATAGACGAACATGTCTGCTTCCCTCATCACTAAGATTCCAGGCCACCTCATAATAAGTAGAAGGATCGATAGCATAAATACAAAGCACCCTGTTGATAGCCTCCGAGGTGAAGGTGACACGAACACCCCGAAGAGGAATGGTGCCAATGACCTCTTCCATGGAAATCTCAGAAAGAACAGAGTAGAACTCTCTAACCATGGTAAGGTTGAAGTTTGTTGGTGGGACAACGATAAAATCCCACCACCTAGAGAGTTGAACCCGGAGCAAAGAGCCCACCCCTTCAACTTTCCTCTCATTCAAACCTTTTTCTCTCACATACCCCACTACGTCAAAATAGCTCCAAAAATGGGACTTAGCGGTAAATGAGGCAGTGACAAAGAAGGGAGAAACGACGCGCATAGGACGAGCTTTGAAAACACGAGGCGAGCTACCATCCCTGGGCAGAAAAGACATGATGATCAGTAAGAGGAGGAAGACTTATTCCAAAAAAAATGGATTTATCTGCAAATGAAAGTGATAGAAATGTTGAGAAGGACCCTCACCTTTTATAGGGAGGAGGGTGACAATCTCACCATCAAAATTTGAAAGATCGGAGGGCTCAAAATGATGCGGTATATCCAAATTCAAAATTCAAATGAATTTACAGCAAGGTGGTTACTAAACCGCCACCATTACGAGCACGACTCCCAAAATGTCCGAAACCGTCAAGGAATAGTAACTGTCCAGAGATTGCAGCTTTATCTCAGAACGTGCCTGAAAAGAGTTCAAAACCGTCAGAATATAATAACTACCTGAACGCTACAGTGAAGAAGACTCAAAAGTTGCTTTGGGCGAGCCCGCCTCCGGGCACAGTCGAACCCACACAAAGCAGGGGACCGCATATCGAAATTTTTAATTCAAGTTGAAAATTCAGTAGCGACAGAAGTCTCGAGCTCATTGTAATAAGGAGGCCGTAGGCCAAAATTGTAATTCAGATTTCAAAAAACCAACAACGGCGGACTCAATTATGTAACATTCATTTTGGCGATCTCGACGCAAATGACCCACAATCTTACCAAAATAATGGGGCCGCGCACATATGGACACCAATGGCGGTTAAGGAACTTGAAAAATGGAACATTTCAAGCAAAATATGAGATACATTAAAAAGCCAAATCAGTAGCAACCAAATGGATAGAGGCTATTACAAGATTCAGACGGATACAAATAAAAATAGTTCAAAGGCGGAAGCGAGCAAGGTTTACCAAATTACAGCAATGGTAAACAACAGCCAAACGAATCAGATTCACTTGTCGGAAGGAGGAGTCTCCATATGAGCACCGGATAGGTTTAGATATTGATCACCCTCTTGCTCAGGACTTTTCTCCCCGCCAGCACCGCTAGTCACGGCAACCCATTCAGCGGACTTAGCTTTCCTCTTAACAAGCTCAGCAGCCTGGATCTCCCACTCACGCATCATAGCACGAAGATTACCTTCATTGACAGAGGGAGGAGTCCAAATCGGCTCGCCTTCCTTTAGGCAGCTAATTCGGAAATCCTCAAGCTGAGTGGCAGTATAAGGAATATCAGAGTGAAACGCTCTCAGCTCGGGATCATCTTAATCTGTCATCATCCAATCGTGCAGGGTTTCAAGATCCAGAGCATCTTCATAAAATTCCTTAAGGCACCTCGCCAGGTGATAAAACCCCTAGGTCGAATCCATCCAACAAGGCATCTTTAACCTTGCCGGCAACGTCAGGAGCAGTGGCTTCGGTTTCTTCCAAATCACCCTTAAGCCGATTGGCATATTCTTGAATCTCTGCCGTCTTGGCGAGGGCCCTATCTCTCTCAGACTCGGCAAATTTTTGCAGACCTATAGCCAGCTGAGCTTTCTTAATGCTAGCCTCGCCCTCCTGAACTTTCTTGGAGAGATCTGAATTCTCAGAGCGGAGCCGACTTGGGGAGTTTTCCCTATCTTCTCAACTTCTACGAGCCGATTAATTTCAACCTGAAGAGTCTTCTCCCTCTTTTCAGCTGCTGTGGCCCGACCAGCTTCAATGGTTAGCCTTTCCCGCAACTCGGCAAGTTGACTCACCATTTGTTTTGCCTCCTCATTACAAGCCCACTCGACTTGATTAAACTTGGTGGCAACCCAAAAAGAGAAGATTCTCGAATCAGATACTTGACACTCATTCAGAAAGTTATGTTTTTGGCGGGACGGGCGTCCAAAAGACCCCCAGACGGGAGTCCGGGACCGACAGCAGCAGATTTCGACCTAATCTTTAAATACGCAGTTCATTCAGCCCCTACTCATCTTTGGCCGACTTTAGACTCTTTTTAGGCGATTTGTGTGCGGTTTTAGTGTAGTGTGATCACCCTTTGATCCCTTGATCCTATAAATTACATCCTTTGATTCTAAACACTTTTCATAGCTTAGATTTACGTTTCAAGTTCAAAAGATTGTCTTTTTGGTGGATTATTTCTTCGCACTTGTTTCGCATCGATTTTTCCTCATTTATATGGTAATGAATACTTTCTCTTTTATTATTTCTAGCATGAGTTCAATTCTTATTTTGTTTATTAGCATAATTATGAGTAGCTAAATTCATGTGTAGTCGAATTATGTGAAAGCGAGCAAAAACCCTAAGGGGGATGAGATAGGGAGTTGTGTAGTGCGTAAATTATTGTTTAAACGATTAATCCACGTCCTAAAACTTATTTTAACGTTTTGAATTAGATTGATCACCTAGTTCACTGTCACACACATCGAACTTATAAATGCATTTTGCGGTGAGATGTGGGATAAGAGGTTTTAGGATCGTTGCGTAGATTCGGCCTAGTTGTTAGGTCCGAACCCAACACAGAGGTTTGTCATCGTTGTTCGAGCGACTCTAGAGCTTTATCATGTTAGGTTAATCGGTTTTCTAAAGGTAGAATTAATTAACTTCACATAGGGTGGTTAGATCGAGTTGTTCAGTCTAATCGCTAGAATCAGGAGTTGGCACCCATGGATGTCATTCAACTACATTGGATAGGTAGGTCGGTTAAGACACGCACCCTGTTAAGTCCTTCCTAAGGGGTAAAAGTAGCTCGTGGGATCATAGTTCGACTATACCCTTTAATACTTAGAAGTAAACTCGTTAGTATAATCTTTACTTTTACAATAGTATACTATCTCTCCACCACTATTTTGACCTGAACTAAGTTCTAAGTCGACTTTGGTACTTAGACATTACTCTCTATGGATTCGACCATGACAACACTATACTACCGTTCACCCGATACTCTGTCGGTTAAAGTTAGCGGTTAGTTATTTTGCTATCAAGAGTTTTGGCGCCGTTGCCGGGGAGTAACGTTTGATATCTTGTAAGTTGACCGAAAGCTTGGGCTTAGGTCGTTTTTATTTTGTTTTCTTGTTGTTTCTTGTTTGTCGGTGAATGACCCGAAGCTCCAAAGAACCACTGACTGCCAGTCCGAACCCTTTGTTTTAGGAAGAAGGGGTAGTAGAAAGTTCATTTTCATAATCCTCAGAGGGAATGGAGGATTCACCGAATCATAAAGATGGGAAAGAACCCCTAATCGAGCACAATGCACCGGGCAGTACATCAAACCTCAGAGATACAACTTTACAATTGACCCCAATCCGTGATCGTATAGAACAATTGGAGAATGATGGGTTGAGACTCCAGCAAACGATCGACCCTCAATACACCCAGAGAACCGGAATTGGGAGTAACTGAGGTGGACAGTTTGGACAGTTGGGAACTGGTGATAGACAGCTTGGGGTAAACAGAACTGGGAACACTGAACACAGGGAACACTGAGTTGGGGGAACATGCCCTGTTCCACGGGAAGTCGACTGAGAACCCGAACAGCTTTTTAGATCATTTTCTTTAAATTTGTGGGACGATGAGATATAATGGGGTTAGTGACGAGGCAATAAAGTTGATAGTTTTCCCATTTGCACTGAGAGGAGCTGCTAAAGATTGGTATGATTCACTACCCAACGATTCACTACATACTTGGGCAGATGTAACGCGAGTGTTTCTGAAGAAGTATTTTCCTCCGGCGAAGATTCTGGATCTGAAGGAAAAAATCTCTTCGTTTGACGGTCTCGAGGGAGAGACCTTAAAAGAGACTTATGAGAGATTCAGGGGTCTACTGAAGAGATGCCCTCCACACGGTTTTTCTACGGTGGAACAGGTTATTATATTATTCAGGGCCTTAGAGCCAATAGACCAGAATAAGCTGAATGCCGCCAGTGGCGGAGATATCATGAATCTGCTGCCAGAACAAGCTATGAGACAGATTGAGAATGCGGCAGAGGGAGAAGGACAATGGGGGTCGAGCAGAAAGAAGAAGAAAGCCCCTATGGAAAGTGTGAAGTTGCTAAAAGAGGAACTCGATCGAGAATCGGCCATGCACGAAAAAATGCAAGAAATGGTATTAAAGATGGACCGAATGGAATTAGAACGGAAAAAGGCACAGCAATGCCAACTTTGTGGAGGTGGACATTCTGCCATGGAATGTGCATCATCGAAAAAACCCACTTATCCCCAACAGTTGACACCTACTCCAGTACAACAACAGTCTGGAAACCAGAATGACCAACAGCGAATGGATATCTATGCAATGGGCAGATGAATATGAATCAGCAAGAGTTTGGCCGAACAACGGTGGAATCAAAACTTTGATAACCAGCAGGGCCAGCAGTTCGAGTATGGCATGGAAGAGCGACGACGACGTACAATGTGAGCTATATTGGACAAGGTAATGGGGGTAACTGGAATCGAACCAACGAGGCGAAATTGGAATCGAAACAATAACAATCGAACCAAGGGTTCGAGCGAACCAAAGCCCAAATAACCAATCTTGGAATCGAACTCCCGAATCGAATGCCTATCAAAATACCGATCAAGGCATGTATCGAACAATCGACAACGGGGCCACCAACAATGAGAATAATCGGGCTCAGGGCCGAATAATCAAGGACGAGAATCGAATCGGGGGCGAGTCAAGGTGGAATCGAATCGGGGCCGGCGGGGTAATCGGCAAGCAAATCGGCCACTCGAAACGATGAATTCGGCACATATCGGCATCCGAATGCTCATCTTCACCGAACAATCGAACACTCAACAATTGAACAATTCGGTGCTCAGAAGACGTCCGCTGAGATAATCCTGGAAAGATTGGATAGGACTGTATCTGAATTGAATAAAAATGCTGTTGAGCAAAAAGTGACCACTCACTCCGCCATACGGAATTTGGAAACCCAAGTTGGGCAAATCACAAACACACTGAAGAAGAATTTGAGTGATGCTGAGCAAAGACACCCGAGACAAGTGAATGCAATATTCACTAGAAGTGGTAGAGAATTGGGAGTGGACCAGCCAAAGAGAAGGGTCGAAGCAGAGAAATATTTGGATGAAATGGATGAAACTAAGGCAACAGAGAGAGAGATAATGGAAATTGAGTTGGAAGCAATGAGAAGAGAGTTAGCTGCTGTCAAGAGAGATCTCACGATTGCTAGGAAAGAGAGGGCACTAGAAGCTGAGAGAGAGAAAGCAGCTCAATCCAAGAGAGATGAAGCAATGGAGAAGCGGGATTTCATAGTTTTGGATATAAAAGAGGAGGAACCGAGCAAGCCAGCAACAAGACAAGAAGCTACATCTGGGCCTCCAAGGCCAAAAGCTTGAGGTAAACATGACTTTATGCCCTCTCCCCCTCCTAATTTTGATGAGAATACGTTGCCTTATCCACCTAAAGGCCATAAGAAGCCAGTTCTTCCTGAAAATCAGCATAGGTTCCTTGATATTCTTAGGAAGGTAGAGATCAATGTCCCCCTGTTAGAGGCAGTTGCTAGTGTGCCTGAGTTTTTAAGTGTTTGAAAGGGAAGTTGGCAAGTCGAGAGAAAATGGGTAAGATAGTTAAGCTGAGGGAGGAGTGTTCAGCAGTTTATGATAGTAAAATCCCCCCTAAGATGAGAGATAGAGGAGGTTTCACCATTCCTATCACCATAGGCAATACTGTAATTGAGAATGTTTTATGTGATTTAGGAGCTTCTGTGAGCTTGATGCCTAAGGCTTTATATGAAAAATTAGGGTTAGGTGATTTAGAGCCTACGGGAATGACCCTACAAATGGCTGATAGGTCGGTGAGGAAACCGTTGGGGGTAGCTGAAGATGTTCTAGTTCAGGTAGGCAAGTTCGTGTTCCCTATGGATTTTGTGATTCTCGACATAGAGATGGACTCTAGGACCTCTGTCCGGTTAGGTCGTCCCTTTTTTACCACTAGTGATGCTCAGATAGGAGTAAAGAGTGGAGATATTTCGTTTGGAGTTGGGGGCGAGAGAGAGCGTTTACAAGGATAGAGGTCCGAATGCTATAAATGATGAATGCTTATATACAGAGTCTTTGTTTTCTTGTGGTGTGGTGCGTCCTGACGTGCAGGAGAAAAAAAGATTGTCAAAAGGAGATGCGGTGCGCTTACAAGATGTCATCGATCGAGGCAAGATCGAGGCACAGAATAAATCGGGATCGCCCGTTGCACCGGTGCTCCCCAAGCTGGGAAAAGTGCGGATTGATGAACCACCTGATTACAAGAAGTCTAAGAGGAAGCCATCGCCAAAGCCGGAGAGGAAAAAGAGTGTGAGATGGCAAGAGAAAGCAGCACAAGTGGCACGAGATAAGCCACTCACTAGCTCGACTATTTTTATGATTTCCCTTGGGATATCTACGATCATGTTTAAACTCATGACTGCTGAATTTGGTTGACATGCTATGTGCTTATTTGGTAATTTAGTTGAGGTTGTTTTGAGTTGAGTTTGTTCAGCGTCACCCGGTCGAGCCAACGACGTAAAACAAAGGCGCTTGGGGGGAGGCAACCCCGCCTTAATAAAACTGTGTGGAATTGAAAGGAATCTAGGAATATCCGCCTATGTGCTCTTATATGAATTTATGGCTTGACTATGATATGTATGCACATGTGATGCTTTCTATGATGAGTGTGCCTCTGTGGCCTTATATTTGATGCTTAGATGTTCTGTGCTTTACCCGTGTGGGTGTTTTTTCCATCTAAAGCTATTATGTGATGTGCTACATATATTGCCTATCGAATTTTCTGACGTGACAGGGCAGTTTCCTTGTTATTCCTCTTCCCTACCCAATATTTTGGCAGGAGGACCATGTCCCGTGCATGCTTTGTTGTGGTTGTTTTTGTTTGGTATAGGGATTGGGGTCGTGTTTTCTCACGGCTGTTACGGGATTCGATAGCGCCTTTCGGCCGGGTCTAAAGCTAAGTCTCATTTTCTATCTCATTCACACACTGAGGACAGTGCTTCATTCGAAGTGGGGGGTGGATACGACTTAGCTTTATTGTTTCGATTGATTTATATGCCATTAATTGTGATATGCTTAGTTAATGTCCGTTTTCGAGTCAGTTCGTGGCTTAAAACTTTAAAACTTTTCATGATTCGACACCACGTTATATGCATGTTTCTCAAGATGGATTTGGTAGATGTATTAGTAGACGAGTGATGTATGTCGGGCGATTTTATTTTGTCACGATACGAACCCTTTTTAATGCACGTAGACCTTGGTTGTACTTAGTCTGGTTGCTATACACACTTATACCACTAGTTTCGAGGCGAAATAGAAAGGTTGACCTAGGCCGGATATGGGACGAGAGTTATGGCGCTTCTTTGACTTAGCCAGAGCTAAATAAGCCAAAATCCCAACATTTTCCCCTCATAGCCCCTTTAAGCCTTGTTAGGACGGTCTGACCTCCATCCGAAAATGAGCCGTTTTGGTTACTTAGCCTGTATTACCCTAACCCTAAGCTTTATTATTGGTCACGTTTCCTTTGATCACCCTGCGAGTGGACTTAGTCATTGCTTTAGACACACTTGCTGAAGCAAGTGTGGGGTGGGAGTTGGTGCGTGCTTCGAGAGGAGTTAGTGAGTGCGAGCTAGTATATGAAGGGGAGGAGCTCGAGGAATGTATTGTGAGGCTTGTGGTTCGAAAAAAAAGAAAAAAAAAGGGAAGAAAAAAATGAAAGGCAATGAAAAAGAGAAGAAAGAAGAAGTTTGAATAAAGTTGAAAAAGAAAGGGTCAAAGAAGGATGTTTGAATACATAAGAGTATGATGTTAAGGTTGTGGTTGTTTATAAATGAGTACAGAAAGAATTGAAAGAATTCTGGTGTGGTTTGGTATGGTTTCAAAGCAAGAATACTTGAAATGATTAGGTTCACTCGTGTTTTTCTCTTTCTCCAGTCCCAAAATTTCCTTTCGATTAACCCCGTCCCGAGCTTGACATTATAACCCTTCAAGTCCTACATGACCATATTTAGCCTCGGTTGCCTCGATTAGTGGAGATTCTAGCCCGGTATGAGTTGTGTGTAGTCATTTGGTCGGTATTCAAAGCCGGTGATCAGTTTGACTGTAATCCTCGGTCTATATCTCACACACTTCGTTTTCGTGGTACGATAGAGTCAAGCGATGTACGTTCATTGTCTACTTTACTTTTGCCTTGATGTCGTGAGCGCTATGCATGTGTCTTAAAGTTGATCCCATGGTCTATTTTAGAGCGCCTAACTTCCTCGAGGACGAGCAAAGTCTAAGTGTGGGGTGGTTGATGGGAGTCAACTTTACTGTACTTTGGGGTGCAGTTTAACCCCCGTTTATCACCTTATCGGCATGTTTTGGGTAGATATAGACCGTGTTGAGAGTAATATCGGGAATTATATGCACGGGGAGTTAAACTGTCATATCGATAGTAAACTCCGCCTTTTTAGCGACATTTCACTCTTTTCCGAGCGCTTTTGTCTTGCGGAATTATGCATGGTGTTTGTTTGTCTATGTTATTGCAGGACTTAGGTGACTCGAGGACCCGGAAGGCGATTTTTTGGATTATGAGATGTGATCGTGGCCCGAATGTAGCATTAAAAGTGAAGAAAAGACAAGTTTGGATGAGGACAAGCCAGACGGGCGTTTGATATACCTCAGACTGGCGTCTGAGAGACGGCCACATCAGATGGGCGTTTGCTCATTCCAGACGGGCGTCCACAGCATTGACACTCATTCAAAAAGTTATGTTTTTGGCTGGACGGGCATCCAAAAGACCCCCAGACGGGAGTCCGGGACCGACAGCAGCAGATTTCGACCTAATCTATAAATACGCAGCTCATTCAGCCCCTACTCATCTTTGGCCGACTTTAGACTCTTTTTAGGCGATTTGTCTGCGGTTTTAGTGTAGTGTGATCACCCTTTGATCCCTTGATCCTATAAATTACATCCTTTGATTCTAAACACTTTTCATAGCTTAGATTTACGTTTCAAGTTCAAAAGATTGTCTTTTTGGTGGATTATTTCTTCGCACCGTTTCGCATCGATTTTTCCTCATTTATATGGTAATGAATACTTTCTCTTTTATTATTTCTAGCATGAGTTCAATTCTTATTTTGTTTATTAGCATAATTATGAGTAGCTAAATTCATGTGTAGTCGAATTATGTGAAAGCGAGCAAAAACCCTAAGGGGGATGAGATAGGGAGTTGTGTAGTGCGTAAATTATTGTTTAAACGATTAATCCACGTCATAAAACTTATTTTAACGTCTTTGAATTAGATTGATCACCTAGTTCACTGTAACACACATCGAACTTATAAATGCATTTTGCGGTGAGATGTGGGATAAGAGGTTTTAGGATCGTTGCGTAGATTCGGCCTAGTTGTTAGGTCCAAACCCAACACAGAGGTTTGTCATCGTTGTTCGAGTGACTCTAGAGCTTAATCATGTTAGGTTAATCGGTTTTCTAAAGGGAGAATTAATTAACTTCACATAGGGTGGTTAGATCGAGTTGTTTAGTCTAATCGCTAGAATAAGGAGTTGGCACCCGTGGATGTCGTTAAACTACATTGGATAGGTAGGTCGGTTAAGACACGCTCCCTGTTAAGTCCTTCCTTAGGGGTGAAAGTAGCTCATGGGATCATAGTTCGACTATACCCTTTAATACTTAGAAGTAAACTCGTTAGTATAATCTTTACTTTTACACTAGTATAATATCTCTCCACCACTATTTTGACCTGAACTAAGTTCTAAGTCGACTTTGGTACTTAGACATTACTCCCTGTGGATTCGACCTTGACAACACTATACTACCGTTGACCCGATACTCTGTCGGTTAAAGTTAGCGGTTAGTTATTTTGCTATCAACCGCCATCGACTCTTTGCCTCTTAGCCGAAACCGTATCACCGGCCTTCTCCGATTCATCGGCCTCATCAACCTTGATGCAAGTACTTTTTCTCTCCACGGGCCTTTTCCTCTTTGATTTATTAGAAACGGTAGACTTTTTAGCCCCCGCAGCAGGAACTTCGGCTCCAAGCATAAAGATATTCAGAGGCTCTTCAGTGGATGCGGCGTCCGTGGATAAAGTATTCTCCATGCTGACTGGAGCTGGCGGAGCCATCGGCTTGCTGGCCGACAGAAGCGCATTGCGGGCTTTTTTCTCTTTTTGAGCTGGGCCATGGTGGCGTTTCTATCTGTATTGGCCAGAAACATCGTACCTGCATGGGAAAAGATTAGAGTTGCATACGGTGAAAAATTCAAAGTGTACAATGAATACGAAATTGAAAAATTAAAATAGAAAGGAAATAGAAAATTACTAGCGGGCCGTAAAGTTTCCTCTCCGCCACATATCGGACACTTAGACGGACAACATTTCCGGTAATGGTATTCGGTGAACCAATCCTTGTGGGTCTCCACCCGAGAGGTCTAAACTATAGGTTGGGCATTGATGGCCCAGGAATTCCAGCAACGCAACTGAAGGGGGCCGTGGGATCAAGTAACCCACTCGAGCTAAATGTCCGCTTCTGAGACCCACTTTTCGCATCCCAACCAAGAAATGTGTGAAGGGTATCAAGAAGTTCCTTCTCGGTGGTCTTGAGCTTCTTAGACATGACAATTGAATTCAGCCTACCCTTCGTACGTGTCTCAAACTTTGGAAATGACCATCCTTACGCGGACTCAACGATCATGGCCCTCTCACCCAGTCACAAACTTTATTCGAGGTCCAATAAAACAATCTACATTTCTTCGCTCGGGTCGATAGAAAATTGCTAGAATTGGCCTTGTTGGTAGCCACTCTGCTAAAAATATAGAACTTCAAGAAGACATGAAAGGAGGGCTCATAGCCTAAGATCCAGCAAAGTGTCACGAATGCCATTATCACCATCACTGCGCCTGGGGTAAAGTTGCAGGGCAGAGCGGGCAGTCTCCACATCACATCCACAAAGAACGGATCGAATGACGGTCTGAGCCCCACAATAAAATGATCGTAAAAAAGAACCAACCTATCTTTATTTAATCTCTGTCCAGCACGGTTGGCGACTTCTTTGAAGCTAGAAAATAGAAAGTCAGAGGATATGTTAAATGCGTAAAAAACATTGGGATCATTAAGATGGGCATGGACACTCGCCTAATCGGCTTCAATTTTCCTATCAAGAAGATCGATATCCTTGTCCTCTTTGGCCGCATCTGGATTATTCCGTCGCGGAGTTTTATTTCTATCTTTGAGCTCAGAATCACCGCTGTAAGTTTTCTTTCTCTTTGGATTCTTTGGCGGAACCACGGAAACCAACACACTTGAGGCAGAACCTTTAGCTCGGGCGGATTCTTTCCCGAATGCTTTCTTAGGGTTAGAAAGAACTGCTACTGGAGGGACAGGCTGGCCTCGAGGCACTTTAAAAACAACCGCTTTAGGGTGGCCCGGTGGATTCGAAGCCAGACGAGACAATACCATGTCGTCCTCAGTACTTTCATCCTCGTTTCCCTCACCAGCACGGTACTCGCCTCTTCAACCTTTCCAAAGGCATAACCATGAATGTCGTCATTAACGTCACTCCCAGACCGATCACTATTAGACATCCTGCAAAACCAAAAAGACTAGGTGGATAAGCCATCACCTAGGACAATCGAAGTCAGGCGAAGAGGAACCACCTCATCTCGACACCCCGCCTTTTCGTTTCACATTCAGAAACATGAATTCTCCAGAAATTTGGGGCCAAGACACCAAAAGAATGTCCAAAACTAGGTAATAACAATACAGGGACAAAATTAGAAGCCACAACTGTAAGGATAGACGACCAAATTCTAGAGAATCTTAAGAACAAGGATGAAGGCGACGAGGATAACTATAAATTCAAACCCAGAAAAACCCAAGACGTGCCACGTTTTAAAAAAAACAGTAAAGAGCACATGTGAGATAATATATGAAAGCATGAGAAATCGAGAAAAAGAAAGCAACTTTACCTGGTAATCAACAGAAGCTGCGAAGAAAATTGAGAAAAGTGGAGCAAGCCCTTAAAACCCCACCGGAAACCGCCTCGTCTGAGAAATTCCACTAGAAAACCAACAATAGTCGATTGCCAAAGAAGTTGAAAATTGAGAAAGTGTTTAGGTCTAGGATCCGCCCCCTTTATATAGGCATGGAGGTACAGATCCGATGGCCACGATGACAATGATCTAACAAATGAGATCAAGAGTGGGAATTCCAAGTTTCGAATTTTGAGATTGCCATCATTACGGCACAAGAAACTGGATTAACGCCGTCTCGACATGGTATCTTAAACGTCACAGCCAACGGGAAAAAAATCATGTCGTATCATCTGTCATATCATTTAAGGGCAGTGCGGCGAGTCCGCTGGAGACAGATGAATCGACAAATTTGTTCTGGTCCGCATGTTTGCAGGACCGCACAACATATCTAGGTCGACCTCATGACTCGAAGGACTCCAAAATCGGCTAGAAGCTAACAGCCCAAATAAGCCAAATCATATGAAGTTAAGGCTATCCTCCCAAAACAACTTTAACCGGCTAAGGCTATCCGCCCATTAAATCCACCCCATGAAGTTAAGGCACTCCGCCCAAATATAACTTCGAATCGGCTAAGGCTATCCGCCCATAAAAGCCACCACATGAAGTTAAGGCTATCCGCCCAAATATAACTTCAAATCGGCTAAGGCTACCCGCCCATTAAATCCACCCCATGAAGTTAAGGCTATCCGCCCGAAACAACTTCAAATTGGCTAAGGCTATCCGCCCATTTAAGTCAACCCACGAAGTGAAGGTGCTCCGCCCAAACATATGACTCCACAGAAAGGCTAATCATCATATGTGATTAACGAAGAACCTAGAGGACACCGTGCAGAGGAGGCTTACTCCCTGCCCGACATCTCAAGATGTTACGGGTACGGAGTAGGGGGCCATTGATAGGCCGTCTCCGCCTACGACCCGAGAGCCCGCATACGGATCCGGAAGGATCCCCGATGCAATCTCGGACGGGGCCGGAAAGCCCACGAGCGGTGAAGGCTACCCACAAGGCGCATTCCGATTCCCATGAGGGGCCTTAAAAGCGTGCCCACGGAGAAAACAAGACAAGAGGATGTCCAACTTGACCCAACACAAGAGTAATGGATCCTCCAAAAATCCATTCCTCCCCAACACCTGGAGATAAAGACCGACGATACCACTATCCGATTGAGGATATATGACAAAGGCCCCTGGGTCCGCGCCGCCATCACTCTATTGCGGTCCGAACGTCCGCCGCTCATTTAGTTGTACAATGTCTTTAATTGTAATTTTGTTGAACTTAGTCGGTTCTCACCCTATAAATAGGGCTCCTTGTATAATCTGAAGAACAAGCTAACAATATGTAAGACAAGGTAAAACTCTGCCCAATTTACTACTCTCTCTCTTTACTTGATTTGCACCACCACATATCCTACAGCTCCACCGTGAGCCACCGCCTCTACACTACTATCATAGCTAAATATCCACCATAAATCCACCGCTGAACACCCGAGATAATTTCGACATTATCAGTATTGGATGTCTTTGTTACCTTATATCATAGTCAATTAATGTTTGGAAGTTCACGGCCTTTACGAAAGTTATTGGAATGACAGTTCTTATTTTGGAAATAAGAATCTATAGTGATAGGTTTAGATACTTCTTGGTTATCACATTTCACCAGCATAGATGAGATGCTAAAGGATTTTAGCATAGACCATGCCGAGAGACACTGCTAGCCACTGTTCTCGGGTCTATCTATAATAGGACGTCGGTCCTAAAGATAAGGTGAAAGATGATACTTATGGAAGGTTCCCTTTGCTTCTGCAATATGGTCCATCATAAGTGTTGTGAGTTAAATAGATGTTCATAATTCATGAAGAGTCATGAGCAAGTATGAAAGTGATTCTGGCATATGTCGACAATATCCTTAAAAGTGTTAAGGATGGGTTCTTAGAAACTTGGAATTGGATAAACGTATATATACATATGTATACCAGAGTCTTATGAAAATAGTGGGAGCTACAGTCTGGGTTTGTGGTCACTTTGATTAAGTGACACAGTGAGCTAGAAATGTTCTTAGCTAGAGATCACTGTGGATTCTACAACTAGGCCAAAACACAGTATTGCCTTAGAGGTGCATCGGGGGCAGTACATGGATCTAGAAAGTTCATTCACAAACCTTGTGCGGTTCTTCCACATTTTCTATATAGCTAGTCTAGTAGTGGAATCATTGCATGAAGCAAGGACCAGGGTCTCGTTAGATATTCATGTGTGTGTTGAGGCGGTTCCTTTTGACTTGAGCATTTGGAACATGATATAAAGATAGTTTGAGTCCCCACGGATAGTGATCCGTTCACGTTTAAGGTTGGTTGCGAGTATTGTATGAGATTATTGTGTCTCAACTTGGTTTTGTGTGTGCTGGTGATTGGCTTTAGGCAAGTTGGAGATCGTTAATAATAGCATGGCACTTTGCATTCGATATTATTAATTTTTTGTCCTAAGCCCAATTTGGTTGGACCGCATCCAACCGGGTTGGATCAATGCTACTATTTCTTTATGTTTATACATATGAAAAATGGCTTTCTGTTATTATATATTTGTTTGTTTAACGGACCAATTATGATATTGTATATATTATAACGTCCCTAGTGTCAAACTGTGAAAGAGAAATCATAATAGTGATTATGGTTGATGAGATCTCCACTCACTTTAAATGGTTTGATACTTAAATGTCTCTAGTCGTATGTACTATCAAATGAGACATTAATAGTACGTTTAGACTATCACGTAGTGGATGTCTTATATCTTGTGAAGATACGGATAGATCTCGTCTATCAAAGCGTAGGGACACTTGGACTGTACGTGGACGTGTATTAGAAAATGCGTACGTTAGACTGACCCACTTACTTTATTAAGTGTCGCACTATGTGGAGGTTGTGTAAGTATCCTAAGACCGGAGTCTTCATGACATCATGGTGTGGATTGTCATACTTTGACACTATTGAGGTTTCCCCTAACCATGGGGCAATCATGCGGTAGTGATTGGGTATTATACTGAAGCATGCGTAGGATTCATGTTGCTCTTCCGGAAATCGTGTATCCTAATAGTAGGAGTAAGTATCTGAAAGGGCCTTCTTATAAAGAACGTCTAGCTCTCGTGAATCTTTGCAAAGTGGGAGTAAATGAGTTACTTCGAGAGAGCATGATATTCAGATTATAAGATATGGTTGTTAATGTATTGACACTCGAGATACGACCGTATGGATATTATTATAGCGATAGTATTCTATTTACACGGTAACCGTTTCACATGAAAGGTAGTAGTAAATGCACTTTGTGCCTACGGCCAACATATTCGGAAACCTATCGGTCACACACATAAGGACATATAGCTAGATTAAAATGCGGTTATAGTGATAACCAAATAAGAAAAGTTATCTCGACTATAAGGTGTTATAGTTGTGAGTTAATATGGTGGTATTTATTTGTTATGAATAAATTAAATACAGGATATTAATTATATTGATTAATTAAATATACATATTTTAATGTGTATAGGCAAAATATGTATGTGTATATGATACACATGTATTTTGCGAATCAAATAATCATAGCATTATATTAATTAATTAAGAATATTCCGGAAGCCAATTAATAGCTATATGGGTCGAAATATATGTATATATGATATACATGGATTTTACAAATTAATTAATAGTATTATCATATATTAATATTAGATATTAATGTGTATAGATTTGCACAATGTGTAAATTGATTTATCGTAATATAATAAAGATATATATTCAATATTAGATATTGACAATATATATCTTGGAAATATTTAATATAAGATATTGAGTATTTAATGAGATAAATCTAGAATATCTATTTTCCTTATTTTACTAATAAAATGTCTTCTCTCTCCTCAATCCACGTAGGAAGCTTCTCCAATCAGTTTTGGGGGGCATAGGGGCGCAGACACAATCTATATAAGAGGTAGGTGTCTAGCTCTTTTGAACATCACAATTCCAAGATTTAATAATTCTTGTGAAAAATAAGAGAGAGAGAAATAGAGAAAAGGTCGGTCTAGCATCCGAGTTTTTCTAGTAGCAATCCAATGGTGGGTTCCAGCAGGTTGTTCGTGTGGATCAACGGTAGAGGAACACCTGGGCGGCTTCGTGCAGAAACTACAACCGTAGATAAAGCGACGATCTATTTTAGATCATCCAAGGTATATTCTACGTCTACTTCTTTTATGCTTGTTGCTTAAACGAAGTCGATCTTGGAAAAAGTAAATTAAATTTTAAATTCCACTGCGTTCCCGTGTAGATTTCCTAACATTCAAATCCATAGAGACTCGTAAGACACAAAGTAACCAAGATTGAGAACGACAAAGAACGGTCTATGACCAACAATGGTGTGAAAAAGTCATAGTGGTGACAATGAACACACAAGATTATGTAAGTTCAAAACTCTGAGTTTTTAAATGTATAAGTTCTAAGTACGAGTTATTAGTTATTCCCCCAGTTTACACATTGATCTACCCATGGTGAATTTTAAGTCTTTAACAGATACGGGTGCTAACACCTAATTTTACGCTACTTTCATTTGCAAGGACAGTAGGTGCTTATATACAATTAACCTTCTTCGTTCGTTGTATTAATTCACACGTAATAAGATCTAGGGATAGCCGGCTCAAGACCGAAGACCTCCTTAAGCATCCATCGACATTGACTGGCACGTTCCTAAGGATCGTTCTAGACTACGTCCTAATTAACACTTCCCCTTGCAAGTCCTTCTTGCTAATCTACGATAACATGCAAATAGTTGACCAGACTACTAACATGTAAATTAAATCTGTCTATCAGACGTGCTGGCGCTGATTAGCATGAATTAGGATTTACTAGGTATCTCGCAATTGCGATATAGACCGTCGCTATTGCGAGAGAGCGCAACTATTTCACGAATTCTTCACCAACGATTCAGATTTATACATAAACGGGGTGAATAAACTAACAAATACATAGAAGAACTAATAATAACAATCAAATCATACTAATCACAAAGGAAGAATGATAGATATACATCTAGAAAAAGCCGAAAAGTCATACCCTCGATGACGAGCGTAGATCCTCCTTAGATCTCTCCCTAGAAGCCGAATCCGTCGGATCCGTGACTAGAACTCATAGAAAATAAATAAAAGAACAAAAGAACTTTTTATTGCATGGAACTTGTAATATTCAAGGTAAAATTTGTACTTGGGTCACACTTTACAACTGAGGCTGGTGCCTCTTATTTATAGTGTCGAAACCGATTAGCTAACCCTAAAAACTACCCTCGTCCAAGAAAACGCATTTCCCGAAGCTTCTAGGATGCTCGCAATTGCGGTGGCGCTTCTCACAATTGTGGTGGCAACTTCGTACTTTTTCACTCTGCTGACTAAGCTTGGAAGGTTCTAGAATGCCCTAGGCCCGATTCTTCATCGATTCCGCTCCAGAATCCGTCTTTACATTTAACCCAAATCTCGTTACCCGAAGATAGTCCAATAACACATGAAAAATACCAATTCGGGAGATAATAATCGTAAATACCAAATACTCGACTCATGAACCCGACATTCATCATTCAACACAAATGGTTCATATTAATGTCCGAAAACAACTAATATATTTTATCTTAGAATGGATGAAATGTTGATGCCATAAGATGTATCATTTTAAGCGTTATCAACTAGCCTTTTGCTCGTCCTTGATCAGAGTATCAAGGTGGAATGTACCTCCAAGAGCGATCCCCATCAACTACCACACATTCAATAAAGATTTTTAGGCAAAACTTATGCCAAGCAACAATTCATAAGCTCTCCATTAATCGGCATCTACCAATGCATCAATGTGTCGTGTGATAAATCTTTCGTGACAGTGCGTTTGTGAAAGAATCAAGTTATAGCGACCTTGAATTCTTAACTAATCAGTGTGCATACTTGCCCTTCTTACCTCCAGACTCAGGAAAACAACATGAAACCTTAATCAAGCCAGGCAGACTCGGGGACCGAGTACTACTCAAAGGTCCTCGTTTGTTTTCAATTTTTGTGCGAGGGTCGTACGTCTTACGTTCCGAATTTGCTTCCCTCCTGCCTTTATGTTTTTTGCATTTGTATATTTTTTTCATTTTTTCCTTATTTTTGGCAGTTTTTCTCTCTGATTTTCTTTTTCCTCACTCTCTCACAAGCCAGATTTTGTCCCGTTTTACCTTTTGTGGTAGTCATGATTGTTACCATCATCCTATAACAATCAGTTAAAGTATATCTACCGATAAGTATCGATTCCCGGTCTAAGATAACTCTTCATCTCATCTCAAACACTTCTCGCTCAGATTACGTGCTAAAAAATGAATGCAATGGTAAAATAACAATTAATAAGTCACTACTCCATTTCACATAACACGTGCTCATTCCTTCATACTAAATTGAATATGCTATAGCTAACTTCAAATT
Source organism: Gentiana straminea (assembly GCA_036785695.1). NCBI lineage: Eukaryota > Viridiplantae > Streptophyta > Magnoliopsida > Gentianales > Gentianaceae > Gentiana > Gentiana straminea. The sequence continues at coordinate 6,044,327 of JAVUPR010000312.1, read as the reverse complement.
ATTCTTGGGTTTCTTTTCTTCCGATTCCTTACTCAGGACGTTTAATAGACAAGCTAAAAATAGTTTAAATTTTTCAAAATTATACCCATTTTTCAATTTCAAGCTAATAACGCCTATACCCCCACTTAGTTTAGACATTGTCCCCAATAACTATAAAAAGGGAAAATAGAGAAGATACTTAGCTCTGGAATTGGTCGTCCAAGTGTAGTGATAAATCATGGAACATAAATGTCGTGAATCAGTTCCCAGGCTATCCATCCTCCAAGTACTATCCTATGTTGCAAGCATCTCCAAAAACTTTGAGCAACATGCGAAGGGCAATAAGAAAATAATGTGGCGGTAATTGAGAATACCGAAAGAATGCGCAAAAACAGCTTAAGCCACTTTATTCCTTATTGACCTAAGCAAGACGCGAAAACTTTAACAAGGGTATCACATGAGAATCGTTAAGGAAAAAACCACATATATCCAGAGTCGGAAGACAAATTAATATATGTGATGAAAAAAACCCTCTCAATTGTTATGCTACTTTATTGTCTCTAACAATTCAAAACAATCAAAAACAAAGTATATAAGGGTTTATTAGAAATAATTCAGAGTTTATAGTCGTCAGCTCGACTGTACTCATAGGGATCATTCATTCGTAATCCGGGTCGTCAGACATAAAGACCTCTAACTCGGCGTAAAAATTGCGCTTGAAGTAATGCTTCAGCCTATGGCCGTTAACAGTGAATACCTGTCCAGAGCGTTCATTCTGTACTTCACATACACCGGAACTAAATACCTTTATGACGACATATGTTCCAGAGTGTTTTTTGTTTTTGGACAAAGAAATATCTCTGCTCATTTGTTAGTCTAAATATATGTTCATCTAGTTGAATGTGTGGAATTAGGTGCGTCCCTCCCTCTCACTTTAACAACTACCTCCGTCCCAAAATATAAATCATCCTATGTAATTTTATTTAACTTTTTTGTTTTGTCCCCATAATATAAGTCCGTTTAGATAACCAATAAAACATTTATTACATTTTTCTCATTTTACTCGCTCATTTATTATATATCCACCCATTTTCCATTACTCTACATTAATAGCAGTTAAATGATATTAGATTTTTTTTTCAAAAATAATGACATATAACCAATTTAATCAACTTTCTAAATCTATGTACAAATACCCAAATGAATTTACATTTTGGGACAGACGTAGTATTAGAGTCATCTCTAACAAATGATATTTTAAATATTTTATAGAGAAATGAGAATTCTTAAAGATAAGTTATAATCTGGGAGTTTCCGGTGCCTTTATATACAGTGCATATGCTCTCCCCTTTACCTTATTCTTCAACAACAAAAAGATCTCCCAAATTTTTCGCCGACAGTACTGTCACCACTAATTAGACGTCCGCCCGCCTCCTTCTCCGGCGGATCTGATCTACCTAGCTGGTATTTTCTCATCGTTTTCTTACATCATCTTCCCTCTACCCTAACAAAGAACATGCGAATTTTCATTATTAGAATATTATTATCATATAGGTTTATCTGAGCTTCTGTTTCTATGGTGGTCAAGTCCCATCACAATTAATTTCTTAAAACACCAACGGAAGAACGGTCTTTTCCTTCCATTTTCATATACAGTTGAATCTCTTGAAAAAGAAATTGAAAATTGAAACCCTCAAAGTTCTTGAAACTTCTTCATAGTTATAGTGCATGAGTGTTTAATATTGGGTCATTTTCTTCTTTTGTCCAATTCGTAAATTCTTGAATTAGGGTTCTCCCTTAATTTCTCTTTGCTTTGGATAATTAATGGAAGAATATAATAAAATGGCCGAGGAGAATACAACAGCTTCTAGAGGGAATTTCTATTATGGCAGCAGCCCAGTTTCATCTTCTGTTTATGGTAGAACAACAACAACACCAGTACCTGCAGGAGGGTTGTCTCAAGTCCAAATCAGTAATTTTCATCTTCAACAACCAAATGAATCTTGTTATGAACAACAATCTGATGGGCAAGTCCCAGTCCAAGTACAAGTCCAAGTTCATCCAACTGTAAAAACTGAAGCAGGAGGATCATCATCACTTAAGTTTCAGTACCCTTCTATAATTAGGAGTCTTCATTCATTTCAAGATCATCATCTTCAGCAACAAGAAGAGACTGGAGGAAGTTTTGGTGAAGTTGAAGCTATTAAAGCTAAGATTATTGCTCATCCTCAGTATTCCAACATCTTGGAAGCCTACATGGATTGCCAAAAGGTAAAACAAAAAAATAAAAATAAAAAATCTGTGTTTTCTTAATTATGTCCAAAAATGCTACACACCCCACCCCCACTATGTCTTTTGAATGATTGGATGTATATATCTTACCAAATTAGACAACTTTTAATTTATTGTTCAATCTACAGTTTGTTGGACATCATTAAAAATCCAATTTAATTTGTTCAGTACAAATTGATAGGCTATTATTGAATTTTTATTTTTTGAAAGGATAGCCAGCCAGCCTATATATAAAGATGTGATCTATCCTGAAATTAATCAGATCTTTTTTTTTTTCTCACTGAATTTGTTAAATAGGTGGGAGCTCCGCCTGAGGTGGTGGCGAAGCTGACGGCGGTACGGAAAGAGTTTGAAGCCAAGCAGCGAGCTTCAGTTGCAGTTGCCGGCAGAGACGCTAGAACTAAGGATCCGGAACTTGATCAGTTCATGGTGATTGTCTTCATTTTTTTTGGTTAATTATCTTCATTTTTAGTCTCGTTTTAATTTCCTCATTTTGGACAACTTTTCATTCATTTTGTGTCGGATTTTACTCAATTTCTTTTGTGGTTGTTCATTTCATATATATATATATATATATATATATATATTTATATATCGGAAATTTTTTTATTGAGAGAGTTATGTAAAATATATATGAATTTCTATAAACAATTTCATACGAATATATAGAGAGTTATGGATTTGTATATATACGAATCATGTATGAAAATTACAAATTCACCCCACATGTATGTCTTAAGTATCCAATCAGTTTCCGTACGTGTCGATACGAGATACGATACGAGATACGGAACACGCTATTAGGCATACGTATTAATTCATTCATTAATATCATATTTTTTCTACATATATATGGTCCTAATATCAATGTTTTTCTTCATTAATAATCATCTAATATATATATGTATATATATATATATATACAGGAGGCTTACTATGATATGCTGGTAAAATATAGTGAACAACTTACAAAAACGTTGCAAGAGGCTACGGATTTCGCAAGAAAAGTGGAAGAACAGCTTAATACTCTAAGCATTGGTTCCTTGAAGATACTGAATCCTGGTACTTTTCCTTTTCCATTAGCATATGGTCTTAGATTCAGAAATGCTACGTTTGTGTCAAAACCAGTAACACAACACACACTCTGTTTTTTTTTTTAATCTGTCGCATAGAGATTTATAAAGATTAAAAAAGAGATTAATGTATCTGAAATAGAGGGTAAAATAACAAATTGTCCTTCAATTCTTGTGTATAGAAAATTGTACCAAAATTTGGGTTATTGAAATAAAGGGTAAATTTGAAAAAAATAATAAATACTACATTGTTATTGTAAAATGACGGATAAATAAAAACAAAACAAATTTTGGAAAGCGACAGTTAAAAAAAACCCGGAGGAAGTAGTATTTAGTGATGGTGATGTATGCCTACTATGCTATAACAAAAGTATAAAATTGTGTTGTGTCACTCGTTATGGAAAACTGTGTGTGACTGTATCATTACTCTTTTTTATTATCTTTTCAATTACTTAGTACTATACCTCCGTTCTAAAATATAAATCATCCTAAGTGTTTTCACAAAAATTAAAAAAGTGGTTAAATGTCATAAATTTGATGGTTAATGTCTAAAATACCCCATTGACTATTATTATGCAATAGTTATTAAATAATGAAAAATTATTGGATTGATAATAAATTATGAATAAAATAAAGAAAAAAGTACTCCCATCGTTCCAAAAAATAATTGATGCTGTTGTCAAAATTATTTGTTCCATTTTATGTGAGGCGCGTTACATTTCCAATACGGTATTTATTGTATTTTTCCTTGTTTTACCCTTATTTATTACAACATGAGATAAAAAACAATGCAACATTAATTATACTCAAAGGCTTTTTAGCCATTTCATTCTTAAAGTCAATGCATTAATTTTACTTCCTTAATATGTGTGTTTTTGACAACTGCATCAGATAAATTGAAATGGAAAGAGTAATAAATATTATATTAGTAATGTAGCATGATTTATATTGTTAGACAAAATTAAAATTATAGGACGACTAATATTATCGGGTCGTTCTACTGTAGGGACTCTCTAGTAGGGAACTGCCTACGTGGCAGGATCTGGACCACACACGGGGCACTGTGTATTCCACCTCAGGAAACTGTGTGGTCCAGATCCTGCCACATAAACAATTCCCTAGTAAAGAATCCTTAGGATAGAATTTTTCAATATTATCATTTCCATTACCACTAGTATATTTTTTAATTATAGTTTTGGTTGGTCAAAGATTTCTTGCACCGAACAGAAACACAGAAGTAGGTATGGTCATAAATTTTCTTTTTTTTGAGCAGTGTGGAACTGATAGTCAAGAGACTGTCAAAATTTGCAGTTTCGTGGAGTCTTTTGCCTTGTGAGCCCATAATTTTCGAGTGATATATTGGCCATCTGACTAGGGGTGACTGTGAAACGTGCATACAAAAATAAACAGTGTCTTTATTACTTGTTTTAATTTTAGGGTTTGCTCAATTAATGTCCGTCGTGTGTTAACTTTATTTATGTACAAAGTGGAAGTTTGTCACAAGGGAACATTCTTCCCTAGTCATTTCATTTGAGTAATGGGTCTACGTGGTTGAATATAAACCATACAGTTTGAATTTAATTTTAAACTGTGTGGTTCAGATTCAGCTACATAGACCCGCGGTGTAAATGGAGTAAGTAGGAAAGAATTACCCTGTCACAAGGGTGCAAAGGGAAATTTTTAGTTAGTCTCTTATGGGTGCACTCCGCATATGACGAATGCACCCAATAACTTCTCCTCCATTTATTGAGGAGATAGGTGTGCATAATCTCTAGAGTTGATTTTTAAATTGGATTTAAACGTGCGTGTGGTGCAGATGATCCCAGACATCAACTCACCACATATGGAGGAGCACCCAATAATCACCTGTGAGCAAAACCCTAATCACAAGTGTCTTAGAATAAGTAAATAATATCATCATTAATCAAAGTATACGACTTATTTGTGAGGTAATTAATGGTGTGAACACAAGTAATTAATGATCATGTTGAATGTATGTATTGTTGGTGATTTTTTTCATAATAACTTCACATAGAGCGTCAAAACATCTGAAACAATCTGAACCACACGATCTATATTAGGAAATAAATAATACTATAAAAAAATATTAAGGTTTGTGGATAGGATAGTTAATTAACGTTGGAATAAAAAAAATGGAAAGATTTCAAAGCTTGCAGTAGTAAATTCCTCTTGTCATTTCCAAGAATGCCTTTTTATTTTCTTGGGAAGCATGGCGTGTTTGGGTAGTCTTGAGGAGTAGTAGTACTAGTACTAGTACTAGCTTTTAGGTATTGAAAAATGAGAAAGCATTGGGCGCTGTTTGTATTGTGATGTCTCATTTACTCCCGAAATAACTAGTTCTTACAAAAAAGGGTTTTTATTGTTTCTTTTTTAGAGGAAAAAAATGGTTTATTGTTCAAAATGATAATTTGAACACATAAATATATAAAAACGATAATGGAATATTTTTTTGAGTAAAAAAAATATGTTATTATTTTACTGTGATTTAAATTTTCTCATATTGAACTATAAAAATGAACATATCTTTTGATCTGATTGTCGAAATATTGTATTTCTTTCATCACAATTTTATTTTTTTCGTCCGTTTTATTTAGACATTTTATTTGATATTTTTCTCAACGTTATTTTCGAGGTCATTGATGTAAAAAATACATAAACAGTGAAATAGTGAAATATTGGATTTGAGATCAGTTCCACTGCAGCAAATAGTGATTTGTCCTTTATCACCCAATTTATATTTTCATGCTCTCATTCATATTTTTTTTTCTCTTTTTTGTCCTTTTAAACCACAAAAAAAAAAAAAAAAAAAAAAAAAAAAAGTGCTCCTTCCTTTATATTTTTATTTTTAGGGGATGTCTTTACACACAAATAATGTTTTACACATACTAAGGGCGAGAATGGGTTTCATTTTCAAATTTAACACGCATATCATTTTGACCCTAAATGAGTCAGGAATTTTATATTATTCATATCATGTTATAAGCCAAGAACATATTGTTTTCCAGACCAATGTTTGGTCTGAATAAAGAGACATTATTATGTACGCTTGGGAAACAATAGATTCATTTTACAGGTCGAAAAATTACGTTTTCCGTTCTTATTTCAAGTCAGAATATAATCACGGCGGTATGAAAATTTCTGAAACGTATCGGACCATTTTAGAGGCCGAACATATAATGTTTTCCTGACAACGTTCGGATCAGAATAAGCTAAATTGTTCTAATTATTATGACCGAACTCCGGTAAGAATGTAAGCGTGTAAGTGAAAAAAATTAATGGAAAAATTAGAAAAGAATTACTGGGCAATATGACAAATGGATATTTGAAAAGACATTTCATATTTTTAATGTGTTGTTTAAGTTTAGACACACTGAAAAGGTAATTAACGTATCTAAAATAACATTTGTGCTTTCCAAATACGTTCGTTCCAAAATATAAATCGTCTCACACTTTTAGATTTATCTCATAATATAAGTTATTTTACATTTCCAATTCAACATTTATTGCTCATTTCTCTGTCTTACCCTTAATTCATTATCAATCCAATTACTTTTAATTACTTAACAATTATTGCGTTAATGATAGTCAATGAGTATTTTAGACATTTAACCTTCAAATTTTATGACATCAACCACTTCCTTAATTTGTGTCAAAACTCCAAGGTTGATTTGTTTTTTTTTTTGAACAGCCAAGAACTTTCTTATATCAGCAAGATGCTAAAAAAATTACAAAATTTTTTCAAAGTGCCAAAGTAAACTCAAACTATCCCAAACACGACTACATCTAATCAAAAAACATGCCGCAATTTAAATCCAAACCCATTTATTTTTCGGGTTCATTTCGACCACCATACTGATTCAATTCCAACCTCCCAGAATTTATAATGCTGGATTCATCGGATTTGCCTTCCAATCTTTCCAATCTAATTTTTTGAAACAAATCGCATTTGAAAGCCACGAAAAGGATAGTCTCTGTACTTCTCTGAAAATCAATTCCGGATTTAGAACGATAGAATGAAAGATGACTTTGTTTCTATGGTTCCAAATTACCCAAGCCGTGACACCCACCAAAGCCGACCATAAGCTTGCAGCCAATTTCAAATATGCAGTCCCTGCTTTCATAAGGCAAAGATCGCTAAACGAGAATGTATTTAGCCCAACAATCTTACATCAATTTAGAATATGAGACCAAATCAAAAACGTCACATCACACGCAAACAATAGATGATAACGGGCAAAAAGAATTACAATATATGTCTAAAATGTTCCAAGGATGATTTGTTTAAGTTTTAGACACACTGTAAAAAGGTAATTAATGTGTCTAAAATAACACTTGTGCTTTTCAAATATTACCTCCGTTCTAAAATATAAGTAATACTACACTTTTCGATTTGTCTCACAATATAAGTTATTATACATTTTCAATACAACATTTATTGTCCATTACTCTATCTTACATTTAATTTATTATCAATACAACTACTTTTCATTACTTAACAACTGCTATTGCATTCATGACAGTCAAAGGGGTATTTTAGATATTTAACTTCAAATTTATGTCATTCAAACATTTCCTTAATTCGTGTGAAAACTCTTAGGATAATTTATATTTTAGGACGAAGGTAGTATGTGCCATCTCATTTACTCCCAAAATAATTAGTCATTTAACAAAACTAGTAGTGCTCCTTTTTTTAATTTTGTTTTTATTTTTAATGTGTTGCTTACGCTTTAGACACACCAAAAAAGTAATTAATATGTCTTAAAAAACATTTTAAATGACTAAATTGTCTTTTTTTTTTTTTTTTTTTGTCTTTTGAAAATATACGCAATCATTACATAATACAATATTGAAAATGTAAATTTACATTGATAATAGTAGTATAGGAGTAGTGAGTCTTGCTATTATATATTCCATATCTTTGGAGTTTTTTAGCATCAGAAATGTGTTTTTTTTTATTGAAAATGTAAGTCTTTGTTTTACTATTGTAATAAATGTAAAGGTAATTGTGTAAATATCGGTGAATGTTGTATTACTTTTTTTTAAAATAACAAATAAATGTGAATAAATCTAATTGTACTATCTCCGTTCTAAAATGTAAGTCTGTTTGGATTTTTCGTAATTAAGAAAGTTGACTAAATTGGTTATGTGACATTAATTTTCATTAAAAAGTCCAAAATGTCCCTTATTGTTATTAATGCAAATTAGGGAGAAGTGGTGAGTATATACTAAATGATGGGAAAAGGGAGAAAAATGTAATAAGTGCTTCATTGGTTTTATAAATGAAGTTACATTATGCGACAAATTCAAAAAAGGTAAACGGATTAACATTTTGTAACGGAGGTAGTACATGTCTATAGTGACAATTAAAAAAAAGTAAGGAACACTATCATTAAGTTTATTCTATATTATCTCTTGTTTGACTGTATCTAAAGATATTTTAGTACTACATTCGTCCTTAAATAATACTGGTCATTTGAGGTTCTTAAGCATATTGAGAAAGTGGATGAATGTAATTTATTTAGATGATAAAGTGTAATTTACTCTTTGCATAATATTAATGCAATGAATGTAGAGTTTGAAAAGTTGATAAGTGAATATATAATAAAATAGGCAGCATAGGAACGAAAATTTTAATAAATGCTTTGGTATTTTTAAAGTGACCAATGATAAGGAACAAATCATTTTCCTAAAGTGACTATTATCTAGGTACGGATGTAGTATATTTTTTCATATTATTCTTGAAAGGTTAAAATGTACTACATACGTTCCTGAATATAAGTAATTTTAGAAATTTTCACAGATTAAGAAGTTAGATTAATGTCATAAATTCTAAGGAAATTTGACAGCAATATCATTTGAATATCATTAATTCAATAGTTATAAAGTAATGATAAGTGATTTAATTTTAATATATTATGAGTAAGATGTAGAAAAAAAAAGAATAAATGCTTAATTGATACTTTAAAATGACTTATAGTATGCGAAAAATTATAAGAGTAGAATGTACTATTATATTTGAGATGAATGAATTTTTTTTTAGAGGCGAATGGTGTATTAATGCTAGGATTTCAATAAACATTTGTCTATGTTCTACCTAAATTAAGAGAAAAGAGAAGCTGGTTATTACTAAAACGAAAGAAATAAGAGTATTGTTAAGAGGTACCTTTTACTCCTTGATAACTTTTAGCTTAACACTTACGCCTCCTGATTCAAAATAACTGATGCAGTTGTCAAAAAAAGTGTTCCACTATATCTGATTCAGTTTCATTTCTAAAGCACTACTCTCTCCGTTCCAAAATAACTGAGGCAGTTGCCAAAAACACGTATACTAAGGATGTGAGTTAACGTTTTAATTTGAATGCCAAAATAATTTTAAAAAAAACTCTTAGTCTATAATTAATACTACCTCCGTCCCAAAATGTATGTCCTTTTAGTTTTTTAATTTTGTCCCAAAATGTAAGTCTATTTACAAAACCAATAAAGCATTTATTACATCTTTATTCTTGTACCTTTCATTTATTATATACTCAACCATTTTTACTATTTTGCATTAATACCAATGAAAGGTCATTTTAGTCTTTTTAATCAAAATTAATGACAAATAACAAATTTAACTCACTTTTCTTAATATGTGTGAAAAAGCCTAAAAGGACGTACATTTTGTGACGGAGGTAGTACTGTGTTGTATTTATTCTCTCACTCCTTAATTAATAATGGTAGATTTATGAAAAACTCAATAAATGTTGCATAGCAAATTTAAATGTCTCAGTTATTTTGGAACACGTCTTTTTGACGCTCCTAGTTATTTCGGAACGGAGAGAGTATTTATTATGTTTTCCTGTATGTATATTTACCATTATTTATCAATGGGTTAGAGAATACAAACAACGCAACATTAATTATAGTATAGTTACTCAAATTAAAGTATTAACCTTCTTCCTTAATATGTGTATTTTTGTCAGATGCATCATTTTTTTTTTAAACGGAGGGAGTACTTTGGGAGAGAATAAGTATATACTCCCTTCCTCACATATTATAGGAGTTTTAGAGATTTCATACAGTTTAAAAGAGTGGTTGAGAGACATTAAATTTAAGAGTAAAAGTGTAAAGTACTTTTTAAGTATCATTACTACAATAGTTGTATAGTAATGAAAATTTGTTGAATTGATAATAAATAATGGCAAGATGAAGGAAAAGATAATAAATAATACATTAATTTTCTAAAAGGATTTATATTATAAGACAAAGCTAAAAAAATTTAAAATAAATTATATTACGTGACAGAGAGTGTTTTTATTCTATAAAATCTACGACATTTTCTTGATGTTTTTTTTCGTCTTTTTTGGTTTTGAGGATACATTTTCTTGATTTCTTACACCCAATTGTAGGTGAATCCCGTGAATGTTAAAAAGAGCAATGGTGATTTAGGCACCGACAACCTTCACATAAAACTTTCACCAAAACAAATTTAGAATATATATATATATATATATATATATATATATATATATATATATATATATATATATATATATATATATCCTACACCACAAAAAATGAGGTTTGGGGTGATGGGTGGTAGTGATTGTGGGTGACATCATTTTTGCAATGGAGATTCTGTATTGATGGTTGTACAAACGGAAATTCTTAGATGGTGAGAGAATTTACGGTGAAGTGAACCGTGGGTTGATCGGAGCCATATTAGGATCAAGCGCTTACCGTTGTACTAAAACCAATGCGCTTACCGTTGTACTAAAACCAATTGGTGTTAGTAAATGCGCAACTTTATTTCCTTTAACAAGCCACACAGCATCCGATCCGTGAGTCACTTCACCACATGTGGAGTGAGTACCCAAGAACCTCCCGGTACAAACCAACTAGGGCATATGCCACTGTTTCTGTATTCACATTTTAAGGAGATTCTGTATTGACATTTATCCCCCCCAGTCTTTTTCCTTCATTTCAAATATATGGAGACTGCAGTAGTATCTTTTTTTTTTTTTTTTTTTGAATAACCAAGGACATGGTGCGGTTCCTGTCTTTCTGTATTTGCTTTTACACTTTTAGTGCTGTTCGCTCATCTTTTTGTATATTAATCATTACTAGCCTAATTTTGTTTTTCATTTTTTTTTCCTGTGGAGTAATGATACGAATACGACAATTGTGTTATAAAAAATAACACAACGGTCATATGCATCATTGCTAATATTGGTTTACATTATAATCAATGGACAGATGTGAAGAAACTCAGAATACACAACAGAAGACTCTGAAACTGTTTTTATTGAATTGATATAAAATGATACATGGGGCTCCTTCATATAGGAGAGAAAAGACATAAATCCTAATTAAAAATAAATAAATCATAACATAATTCAAATAATAAAATATCCTAAAGATATACTCGTAACAACTTTGGCTAAACATTCTCTTGACATAACAACTTTTATCTTCTTTTGAACCTTTCTATCTATGACATTATTTTCCAATACCCTCCCTCAAACGAGGCCGGGTTTGGAGGCTGAGTTTGTTTGATGATAAATTTTTGGCGATATTTTAGAGGGCATCTCCACTCCGGAGTTCCGTCCAGAGTCCATAATTGTGATATTTTTTTAGGGCATCTACACTCCGATTCACTTTTTTTCGGCTTTTCAGAATCCATTAGTTTGTAGGTTTGACTTCCGCGGTGCACGTATTTTGGCTCTTCCGGGGGTCTTGTTATGCTATGTGAAACTGACTTAGTGGCACACATAATCCGTCTCTTCCAACAGTCACATCAAGCTTTATTTTTTTTAACATCGGCCAAGTGTTGATTGCTGCATGATCTGTCTCATTGCATTTAATAAAATGGATATAGAATAAATGCCAAAAGAAAATATTAGTTGTTATAGGTAAAATTATTTATTAATTAATAATAAAAATACCTAAAAGAAAATATTAGTTGTTATAGGTAAAATTATTTATTAATTAATAATAAAAATACCTAAAAAAATCTATATATATATGTATATATAGTTTACCTTCAGGTACTAATATTGATCTGTTACTTTTATAATTTTTGTTGATTTACTATATATGCAGGTCAAATTTTAGTATGATCCTGAACCAAGTATGACATGCTAATCTAGGATCAATAGAATTTCAGCATAACACATTGGGTCCTACCGTGTAAAATATAAGTTTTATTTTTTCACCATAATTTTTCTCCTTTGTCATTCTTTTAAGAGATTTCATTGGCTAAACAACTATGACATGGTGATCCAGGTAAGTTGTTAAGAAAAGGATTTTGAAAATTTTCATTTTTTTTTAAAAACAAAAATTGGGAATAGATAAAGAACTTTTCTTTTTATATTGGGGCTTCTAATAAGGATCGAACCATGCTTAACATGATTTTCTAGTAAATTTTGGAAACTTTGTTATGTATGTTTTTGTGGGCTAGAAATAGGCTCATTTCTGAACTTATGCGTCTTAAGTGCTAACGAAAAAAATTCACTTAGTTTTCGTTATTTTTTCCCGGAAAAAGCCCATGGTCAAGCATCTTTAGTTAATCTTAATATTGTCTCATTTATTCTAATCATTTCTGTAAGAAAGCTAAATATACAGGGTAAAAAGTCTGTGTTTAGCTTAGGACGACATTGTATACAAGAAAGAAAAGGAGTGAATTGGTCATAGATTTAATATGGTTTCCCAAGATCTCTCCTTTAATTTTTTGCTCATGCACATATATATGCCCAAATGGACATGCAGATGAAAAATGCCAGGTGGGGGTTGGTTCATCTGAAGAGGAACAAGACAACAGTGGTGGAGAAACCGAACTTCCTGAGATCAATCCACGTGCAGAAGACCGTGAACTAAAGAACCACTTATTGAAGAAGTATAGCGGTTATCTGAGTAGCCTCAAGCAAGAACTTTCAAAGAAGAAAAAGAAAGGCAAATTACCGAAAGATGCTCGTCAGAAGCTGCTTAATTGGTGGGAGCTGCATTACAAGTGGCCTTACCCTTCGGTAATTAATAACTAATTAACCTCGATCGATCCATCTCCTTTTCTTCATTTTTTTCGTAGTAAATTGAAAAAGTTAGGATAACGCGGTATATACATACATGCACTAATTAATGCAGGAGAGTGAAAAAGCGGGCTTGGCTGAAGCGACTGGATTGGATCAAAAACAAATCAATAACTGGTTCATCAACCAAAGAAAGCGGCATTGGAAACCTTCTGAGGATATGCAATTCTTGGGGATGGATGCCGGTGGTCTGCATAGTCAGAATGCTGCACTCTACATGGAAGGTCACTATATGGGTACTGGCCCTTATAGATTTTGCCCGTGATCATGCGTGCGTGATCACCGAACTTAATTAAGCGAGAGTGACAATTGTTGGTCTTTGAATTTATTAAGTGAGTTTTCTCAACTATATCTATCCTTAAGTAGCTAGTTCCATTCGCGTCTTTTTTTTTTTGTTCGATCTGTGTGTGTTCTTGTCTCGCGTTTGCAGTACAACCATGTATGCATTATATGAACAACAAGAAGTAAGGCCATTAATTTGAAGCATGTCTTGAATCAAAGTCTTACATATTGTATGTTAATTGGTTGTGTATTTGGGTGAAATGTATGTATCCCTTATTTGTTCACATGATTAGACATTCCAAGTGTTTGAAAATATTGATCAATATTGGGTTTTTCACCATGCATCTCTCAAAACTAACATATATATATGTTTTTTTGGGAACGACTGTTTTAACCCTTGTCAACACATTTTTGTTATATTTTTAGGGCATTTTGCCAACCTAATCTGCTCAAAACATCAATCAAATAAATTAAATGTGTCATATATATGTAATCAAATTATAGATTGTAGATGTATGGCAATGACACTTATGGTGTGTCTCCAAACTAGCCCTGGTCTTTCATAATACAAGTTTCACCCATGAGTACACATTTTTTGTTGCATTTTGGAGCACTTGTGATCCTTCCATATGTTGGATAAATTACCGATAAGCATGCTAATAAACACCAAATGACAGATAACGCATGAATAAAAAATTAACAAATTGAAAATTTAATAAAACGAAAATGAGTGAATGTGAAAACTTATAAATTGAGGCGACTGTAGCACTTATATATCCTTAAGACGTAGCGTCGAATTCGTGCGCACGGTTCTTGCAATAGTCTCCAAGATGATACAATTATTTCCTTATTTCCAAAACGACACTTCTACAAATAAATAAAAAGCGGCAAACTCGAAATCCTGGTTAATAATCTCCTAATGACTCCGAAAAATGCAGTATTTTGAAAACGATGTATGAGTATGAAAACAAGAGTTGTTGGCGCCTTGGGTATACTAATTTTTCATGTGTATTCTCTCATTAATTTTCATTCACTGCCGGTTTTCTTTAGGTTAATAAATTTGGAGGTACCATTTCGTTTTGTGGCTGCATTAGTTGAAATGAATTGAACCATCGCCACCCAAGCCGAATAGGTATGCGTTGCACCAATTCGAATTCCTCTGAAATTGTATTGGTTCTCCTAAATTCTCCAACAATCCCCTACGTGAATGACAATTAGAGAAAATGCAATGGGGACTCTGAGGAGATTACAAGCAGAAATCTATCGCATCGGGAGAGGTGGTTTTCTACCTTGAACATTCCGTAGTAGAGTACTGTCGGACATACTCGGCTAAGAAATGAACTAGGTCTTAAATTCCTTAGGCTTTGGTGTATGCCTAGACAATGATATCTACACAATAGACCCCCTACCATTATCGAGTTCTTATGGTTGTGTCCATTTGGCCTTGAAACACTCTTGGTTTCAGAAGTGCGTAAGAGAATTCAAGCCTTCCAAATTCTCACAGAAGCGGTCCCACTACACGCTTACATAAGTGACCTTCTATATAGAGTACTCTGCAATACCCCACTTGGTTTGACCAATATATAGGAATCATTAAAAGCACTTGCTTACCCTAACAAAATCACATACAACACTTCTATATTGACAAAATGGGTACTGCTCTCATCACATAGTTGTCCCTTTTGAACCATGATCTTGATATTTCTAGTCAGCATGGCTGGGATACCATCACACAAGAACATGTGTATAGGCTTCAGTCCCATTCCATTTGTCAAAGAATTGACACTCGTTCTCTAGCTAAACCTTTTTATGCTGATCCGCAAGATTCTCGTTTGATTTTATACAATCGAGGAAAATCACTCATTAAATATCAATTATTTGATAGTATTGTGTCCACACCATCACCAATAGTGAACTCATATCCATTGGCGGACTTAGAGTGTTCCACATTTGGTATCCAATTGACATCACAATGCTCATTTATTATGACTGGATCCATCGTAAAATGAAATCCGAGATTCTTATGTATCTCAATTCTCAGATATCTGAACTCTTTGTTAAAACCTTCTATTACGAATGTGTATTATGTAAGATGGTTTGTGTTTAACCTTTGTTAGGAGAGGAATACTTCTTAGTTGAGAAAGATAGTGATGCTGATCTTACTCCTATGTAAGGACTCGTGCATCAAATATTTTATAGCACTTCATGTGTATTTATGGGTTGAGTTGAATTCTATGCTAAATACTTCTTTTTATGCATTTCAAATCTTCAATTACTGGGTATGTGCCTTAGTCATGTTACATGATAATAACTCTATTTTGGAAATTATATGTTTGATGGCTACAGCTTCAACGGCACACCAATGTACCGTATAAGCGGAAGCTTTATTTCTGAAATATGATTCCACATTAGTTTATGATATTCTGGAACTGAATAATTTTCAAATGCTTCTGTATGAATAATCTGTGCAAGATTATGGATTTATGAAATTAGAAATCATGTTTTAGAATTTAGAAAGGAAGATCATGTTCATGTTTTAGTTGGTATTTTAAAAGAGATTCAGGTCTGTTATGTGTTTAGACACCATGCATATAGGTTTCTATGTGGTTAGAAACATGGTACTTGCTTTAACATGTGAAATCATTGAATCTATGCTATTTGTTAAATGTTAAAGATATGTAAATCTTGTTGGAATAACTTTGAAAGGTCAGTATGTGGTGATAGAAAGCATGTTCTTAGGTTATCATGTTATATGGTTATGTGCTAGTTGACATATACTTGTTATGTGACATAGAAAGCAAGTTTTAGGATTATGTGGTAAATTGATGTTTATGGTTTATGAGTACTAATCATGAAATGTAAAAAAAGTTAAGTAATGTCATGAAAAGATAATGAAAAAATGATTTTTAAAAGCACAAAGATATGCTTTAAGCAGGTGTAAATGGTCGAGTAGCAATAAAGACAATGAATCCTCGAGTGCTCTCGACATCAGTCCATGTTTAGGGGCAAGAATAATGAACATATTTGCCGAGCCGATAGCAGGCCCCGACCATAGGATGTAATAGTGGTCAATCTTCCGGTTTGTCAAAGTTAAACTTGCTCACCTTATTGGGATGTACTAGATATGACGTGGTACTCAGGAACACAAGAAATCATCAGGCTCTTTATGTTGCGATATACTAAACATGATATGGTTAATTGAAACCTAGAGTCAAGAAAACATCAAGCTCTTCATGTTGGGCTCTACTAAACATGATATGGCCTTTAAGCTATAAAAGGTGAACAACATGATGTTAATGATGAATGTAATGAAAGTTATGTGTTTTGTGTTTAAGTAGTTTTTAGTCAAAGTGACTTGATCTCTACGTCTGAATCTGCCAGAGCTGTAATCTAGGGTCATCTAACAGATGGTCAGATGAGCTAAGTGTTCAAGTCTTAGAAGGTCAGCTAAAGTGGCATTCAACTGAGTTCTGCTATCAGCCGAGTAAAGTCTGATGAGTCTGTTGAACACGTATGAATCAGTTTTTCTTCTGAACTGGTTACATCTGGTGAATTAGTTGAGCTGAGTACACATCTGGGGTATTTGTGGGAATTCTTACAGAAATCATTATGGTGGCTAAGGTTAGGTTTCCAAAGCTATAAATACCAACATTCATTGTAACCTAGTTGTGTGAAAATCTTCGTGTAATTATGTACATAATAAAATATCTCATTTTCTGTCCGTGGAGTAGTTGGCACAACGCCGTAAACCAAGTTAAATCTATGTGTTATTCTTGTTTCTATTCTTGCTTGATTGTTTACGTTATCTGATATGTTAATTTTATGCCTTTACTTGCAATCTGTTACAATTAAATTGTATCAAAGCGTAGGTTTCTGGGAATCTCTGCAATCAAGCATAATTGATCGTCAACAAGGTCGTCATTAACGCTAGGTTCTAGGATCAAGGTATGTTCTCTGGCAAAGGAAGATGTCTGCAATTAACATAAAAATCGACAAGTTCACAGGGAGAAAAAATTTCAGTTTATGAAAAATCAAGATGCATGCTTTGTTAAAGCAACAAGGGTTGTGGACTCCTTTAACCAAGAAACGGGATGCAAATTTTGATGAGATATCCAGTCTGGAGGAGATGGCACATTCAACCAACATATTGTGCTTATTAGATGATGTTATCACAGAAGTTGCAGTGGAAGACACCGCAACTAAGCTTTGGTCGAATCTTGATATCATGTATATGACTAAGTCATAAACCAACAAGTTGATGTTGAAGCAATGTATGTTCAGCTTGAGGATGCATGAATTTACACAATTGAGAGTTCATCTTGATCAGCTGAACATAATATTGATGGATTTGAGGAATATTGATTTTGAAATTGAAGATGAAGATGCAGCTCTAATCATGTTGCTTATTTCAGTCCTTTGTTGTTGTGAAATATATAGTGTCTTTGAAGGAAGTGAGATCATCTCTCCGTGCAAGGGAGATGAGACACAAGGCAACATATACAGATAGTCATGCACATGGCTTGGTAGCTAGCAACAGCAGTGGGAAATGGCATGGTCATCCTAGGAAGAAAAAATCAAAGAAATATTGCTCCAAAGGTCCTAAGTCCACATATGAGTTTAATTACTATAAGGTGCAAGGGCATTGAAAGTCCAATTGTCCATAGAAGAAGAATCAGCGGAGAACAATTCTAGCATTGCTGCCATTGCAACCAAGCATGACTCAAATGAGGACCTGGCTCTAGTGACATGGGAGTACGCACTCACAATGATGTGTGGATTCTTGATTCTGGAGCATCCTATCATATTAGTCCAATCTGAGAGTGATTCTAAATCCATGGGCAGATGGATGTAGGACTTATTTCTATGGCCAACAGAAAGGTCTGCAAGATAGTTGGGATTGACTTAGTTCAGCTAAGGACTAATGATGGTTGATTTTGCATAGTGAAAGATGCTAGAAATGTACCACAAATGACCAAGAATTTGATCTCTCTTAGTCTATTGGACAACAAAGGGTTCCAATTCATAGGTGAAGGTGAAGTTTCGAGTGTCTACAAAGACTCAGTTGTGGTCCTCAAAGGTGTCAACAAGGCAACCTTGTATTTGCTCAAGACTCTATTGTATCTCGTTGTGCTGTTTTTGCATCATCAGAATTTCAACAGTCACAGCTGACCCAGCTATGGCATATGAGACTAGGTCCTATGGGTGAAAGGGGGATGCAAATTTTGCCAAAAGATGATCTTCTTGGGGGATATAAGGTCAAGAATATGCACTTTTGTGAGCATAGTGTGTTTGGGAAGCTACACAGGAGAAAGTTCTCAAAGTGTATACACAACACAAAGTCATCACTTGATTATATTCATTCTGATTGATGGGGGCCATCAAAGATGGAATCATTGGGTGGTCACATGTATTTTGTGTCATTTATTGTTGACTATTCAAAGATGGCTTGGGTAGTTATAATGAAGCACAAAAGTGATGCATTCAATATTTTCAAGCAGTGGAAGGCTCTATTGAGAATTAGACAAGGAGGAAGTTCAAAAGGCTCCGTACATATAATGAACTAGAATTCAAGGCTATTGCTAGGCATCACACAGTCAGGATACCCTTCAACAAAATGGAGTGGCAGAGCTGTTGAACACGTCTAAACCAGTTTTGAATCTGAGCTAATGATATCTGGTGACTCAGCTGGGCTGAGTACACATTTGTGGTATTCATGGGAATTCTAACAGAAGTCATTATGGCGGATAGTGTTAGGTTTGAAAGGCTATGAATACCAATATTCATTGTAACCTAATTGTGTGTGAAAATCTTCATTTAAATCCGTTCTTAATAAAAGATCTTCTTTTCTGTCCATGGAGTAGTCAGCACAACGGCGGAAACCACGTTAAATCCTTGTGTTCTTCTTGTTTATGTTCTTGCTTGATTGTTTACGTTATTTGATCTGTTAATTTTGTGTATTTACTTGCAATCCATTACAACATGAGTAATAGATTGAAAAGGCATGTTATACTCTCTTTTACGTGGTTAATTGGATATATGTTAGTGTACTTATGCATTTAGTGCTTGCAAAATAAAAGTAAGAACTCTATTATGATCCTTGTAACATGCATTTCCATTTGATGCAATGTTTCCCCAGTGAGCCTCGTAAGCTCACCCATTTTCTTAAATCTTTGCAGATTAGCAACACACCTCCTAGAATGTTTGAGAGGATTCACAAAAGGGTCACTGTAGCTTTTGGTCCTTCTGTTTATGCTAGTGTCCCCATCCAAGTTCCAGGAGGAGCTTTACATGTTAACCCCTTAAGTGAAGTGCCACCTTGCCCGAGGGTATTTTTGGAGATATAGGGAGTAAATTGACATCATAGCAAAGCAAGAAGTTTCATTGAGGACTTCATCAAACACCTTGCACACCAAGGTGGTTGATAAGTTAGTTAAGTAGTTATAACCGAAAATAGGTGGTTAAATTAATATAACTACACCTATATAAGCTGTAAACTACCGTAGGATCATTCATTAATTTGATTATTGATAGCCTTGATGTAATTGTGGCGTAAAAACATTTTTCTGCACTTTACCCTGATTAATCATGCGGTTTCTCCTCACTATTGGTGTTCTTCAATGGTTCCTAGGTTTTCTTTCATTCTTTTTGCATTCTTCGATAATTTTGAATAATTCTACATAGTATCAGAGCAAATGATGCTTATGAATTCTTATCTACTCTGATTCTTCATAATCTTCGTTTTAGTTCTCTTCAAATTTTCCTTGAAAGTTTTTGTTTGGTTCTATGTTCTTGGAAGTGTTCCAATGGCAATGGCTCAGAAACAACAACCTTTAACAGGAAGTTTGTTATACATTCATCCTAGTGAGAATCTCTCACCAATTTTAGTTCATTCACCCCTGAATAACAAGGTTGGCATCCTTGGAGCTGGTCAATGAAGAGTCAACTCATTACTAAGAACAAAATTGGGTTCATAGATGGTTCAGTCGTCAAACTTGCTACTGATTCTTCCCGATTTCCAGGTATGGAAGCAATGTAATGCCTCTGTTACTGGTTGGATAGTGAATTCTACCATTCCTTCTATAGCACAAAGCATCATGTACAAACCTACTTCTAGGGAAATTTGGCTAGATCTTGAATCAAGGTTGGATGTTTTTAGAGTTTCTGATTTGTTGGAAGAGGTTCATACTATAAAACAAGGTGATTTAGATGTTACTAGTTATTTTACCAAAGTAAAAACACTCTGGGATGAAATTGACCTTATGAGGCCGACACAAACCTGTAAATGTGAGCCAAGATGTACTTGTTATGTGATCAAAGTATTTGCTGGATATGCAGAGACAGAAAAGGTAGTTAGATTGTTGAAAGGATTGAACCATGAATATTCCCAAGTCATTACACAGGCTCAGTTGATGCATCGTGTGCCAGATCTTCATACTGTGTTTGCAATGGCCTTAAAACTTGAGGCACATAAAGAATATGAAGCAGCACAGGTTTCTCATCAGATCCTTTATAATAGATCTTTTAATACAGCCGTTGGACCTTCACGGCAAAGTCAAGTTGTTTCCAATAGGCCTTCTAATTTCAGTGGTTCTGGAAATAATCTTTTCACGAAAGGTAATTCTGTTCAAGACATAAAAAACTATAGTGTACCTTTTATGGGTTCACATGGCATACAATTGATAAGTGCTACAAGAAACATGGATATCCACCTGTTTTAAACCAAGAAGCAGGGTCAATATGGTGGAAACTACTGAATAAAACTCTATGGATGAGGCTGCTATGGGTGCTGCACAGGATTTTGAATCTTTTACCTTGAATAAGGTGCAATATCCACACCTTATGAAGTTTCTAGATTCACAAAGGGCAGAGAATTTTGCCTATATGACCAATCAAGTTACAGTTCTCACAATAAATTTTTCTCATAGAAGGTTCTTCTAAATCTTATTTTTATGGATTATAGATAGTGGTGCCACAGAGCATACAGTTAACATGGTTGATTTGTTGGTCAATGCCAAGCCAGTAAACCATATGTTAGTTGGCTTACCTAATGGTTCTAATGTTAGGGTTTCACACGTAGGACAAGTACAATTGAATACTAATCTAATCCTGTCAAATGTCTTATGCATTCCTGACTTTAAATTTAATTTGATCTATCTAGATAAATTGATGGCGAATCTTGTTTTGTCTATAGTTTTTGCCTTTAACAAATGTTTGATACAGGACAAGAAGCTTGGGACTTTGATTGGATCAGCTAGCAAGAGCAGTGGTTTATATGTGTTAGATGTTACATGTCCTACATCCCACATAAGCACAATGTTTCTGTTGTTACTAGTAGTATTTCTGATGAGATTTGGCATTACAGATTAGGTCATTTGTCTAATAAGAGATTAGCAGATTTACATTTGAGCAATGTACCTAAATCTGTAACTACTGTCTCACGTTTACCATTTGGCCAAACATAAAAGAAATTCATTTCCTTTGAGTTCTATTTCTGTTAATGGTATTTTTGACTTGATTCATGCTGATAATTAGGGGCCTTACAGACAACAGAGTGCACAATCAGTCATATTTTCTTACCATTGTTGATGATTTCTCCAGATTTACATGGATATTCTTAATGAAGTGCAAATCTGAGGCTAAGAAACTTGTTAAGTCTTTTTTCAAATTTGCTTATGTTCAGTTCAATAAGCACATTATGAAGAACACAAGGGCCGTGATGTTAAGAACTAACAAGTAGGTCGTGAATTATAGTTGCAAGTATGTGAACTTAAAAAGGTTCTCGACTTTTCGATAGAGAAAATGGGATGTGCACCAAACTTAATGCGAATTCTAGGGTTTCGTTTTCTTTTTCAAGTAAAACAAAACGACATGCAAAACACGATCACGAGATTATTTCTAATACTCTTACTCAAATAATTATAAACGATCTCTCGAATTATAATTAAGTGCATCAATTGAAAAGATCACAACTTTGAACAATATTCTCATATAAATTCAAATCAAACGATAGCTCCATCGATCTCTCGATTCAATAAAACATAAACAATATAACAATATCTAATTGATGAAAAACCATAAATTAACTCACTAAAGATGTAGCTAAAAATCCTCTAATTGGTGTGGTTGTTGATTGGTTTCATCCGTTGTCCTACCGCAAGATGCTTAGCCTTCAATCATCTTCGAACTCTCAAGCAAGATTGAAAGAAAGAAACTCATATTTTTATTTGATGTGGTGCTTTTTCTCGTGTGTAAAATTCGTGTTCTTTCTCTCCGCATGGATGCTCCTTTTATAGGGATCGTGGCCGACATAGGAAGATCTAGAAGATAACGATGCGAAAATCCACCGACCTACCGAGCCGACACGTTCGGTCGACCGAGTGTCATGGCTCGGTCGACCGAACCTACCAAATGCCCGTGTTCACACTGTGCTTCGTATAACGTGTTCCTCACTCCACTCTCTCGATCAGATTTGATTTATCCTTCTTTAATTGCTCCGAATATCTTCTTTATTTCTTGAGATTCTTTTGATTGAATAATATTTATCTTCCCAAAATAAAATCCAAATGATTGAATGAAATTGATCCTCTTGATTAAATAATATCACCCCCTCGCATTTCTTTATTTTCTCGCAAAATGTTGTTACACCAAGTCATCGAATAATAATAATAATAAAAATGTGTAACAAAAATAACAATTAAACCCATAATTTCCTCATAATTAAATTATAATTCCTCAATAACCATTATAGGAATTTAACGGTTAAAACACGCTTTTCTCATTTATTTCCCTTAAAAATAAGGTAAATTGTTTAGGGATTAAGCCCGAAAATATAGTAAAATATACCCTAAACAACTCCCCCACACTTAGCTTTTTGTTCGTCCCGAACAAAACAATCAAAACCGGCTCACTGTACATGTAATCCACATAGATCCCTAACTCACGTAACAAAAGATACAACAACTATAGCAAGTGATACCAACACAGAGATAGATTCGGTGTAAGTGTGACAAGCCATTCTCAATCTTAACAAGCCTTTCAAAGAAATATCCTCTCAAAAATTCCAATGACTATCCTAGGTATAGACAGTAATAGCTCCACTCAAAGCCTTCCCACGCACTCAGTAAGATAATCCCTACAGCATATCATGTGGTTCTACTGGGTATAAGATCCATGATAACAAAGACTTTACTTTATTCTTATTCATCATTTCCAAAATTTTCAAATTTGACGCATATCAGAATGAGCTTTTACCCATCATAGTAGAATAGGATGTTTCGTGATAACACCCTACCTTACTCAAATCATAAGGTAGCTTCTCCTGACTGTCGTGAGCTTTTGGTCATCATAGTGGTATAGGACATACGAGGTATACCCTACCGCACTCAAATCATTAACCAGCTTCCGACAACGTATTTATTATGATTGCTTATTCATTCTTTTTTTTTCAAGACATAAGTTACATCTCACTTATCACATTCAAACTTTATGATATTCACAGTACACGGTCTAACTAAGGTGTTACTTCACTGTTACTATTAGGAACAAATCTCTCTAAGATGAATCACTAAAACAATGAAAGGATATAGTTCAAAAGTCATGCTTAAAAATCAAAGGCTTCCGTGAGTGAAAAACGAAACTATCTCCATAAAAGTAAAACATGCTATAATTATCTCACTAAGTCACATACTATCATCGTTAGAAAACTACAACTAGCAAGCATCTAGTTCCAATTATATGCTCGAGACTCACAAAAAATTTTAAATTTAGTGGAAAATTTAACATTCACTTTTTACTTCAAAGGATATAGCATAAAAACATACCCAATTTACCCCCCCACACTTAAATCACATTATGTCCTCAGAATGTGCAGAATAAAAGAAAAAAAAAACTTAGCTGGTTTCAACAGTGGTTGTCGGATGAAAGTTGGCAGAGGCCAGGCCGGAGCATGAACGTACCGCGACAACTCGAATAGACAACACTGGACAGTAGTAACTCGAAAACCTGCTCAAAAGTATCTGCAACACTCGACATACCATATAATCTCGGGGTACACGGGGTATATAAGCAACACATAACACAAAACACTTACAATGAACGTAAGAGGAATAACCATCAACACAAAATCAACTAAAGTATTATTTCTAAACAATAAAGCAACCTAAGAAAAGAAAACGAACAAAGAAAACTAGGTTGCCTCCTAGGAGCGCTCTTTTAATGTCAATAGCTTGACACAGATTCCAAAAGATCAACCCGGATCGGGCCACTTTGGTTTAACTGCCGCCACCTCAGTATCGGAATTAGAATTACTAAGGCGGAAGTGATTTTCACCACAACAACAAGTCAAGTGCGCAATAAGTTCATTAAACTTTTCTCTCCAAACTACACTGACTCTTTTCTTCTTGTTCTTGCGGATGACGAGGCGTAGGTGTGCTAACATGCTCGGGAGTCCCGAAGAAGGTTCCTCACGGGTAGAGGTAGGAATGTCATCATCCGACTCAAAGAAATAAGATGGAATCTCCTCACAAATCGGGACATCCGTACTCTCATCTCTTCTTTGGAAATAAAGAGTCTCGGGCTTTTCCTTTGGTTGCCCAAAATATTTCTTAAGTCTATGACCATTCACCTTGAAAGCTTGATTACCATACCCGTTCGCAGTAATTACTCCACTTGGATTAACCTCGAGAATCTCAAAGGGACCAGACCATCTAGACTTGAGTTTACCCGGAAACAGGTGAAGTCTAGTATTATAGAGTAAAGCCATTTCACCAACTTTGAATTCTCGGTCTTTGATCTTAGCGTCATGGAGTATCTTAGTTCTCTCCTTGCTGATTTTAGCATTCTCGTATGCTCGGAGTCTGAATTCGTCGAGCTCGTTCAACTGTAACAACCTTTTCTCCCCACAGAGTTGGCTATCAAAATTTAAGAATTTAATTGCCCAGAAAGCTCTGTGTTCAAGTTCGACGGGTAAATGACATGCTTTGCCATAAACCATTTGGAAGGGTGACGTGCCCATCGGGGTCTTGAATGCGTACGATAAGCCCACAATGCGTCATCCAAATTAAGACTCCAATTAGATCTATTATTGTTCACGGTCTTCTCCAAAATTCTTTTCGGGCTCCGGTTGCTTACCTCGACTTGGCCACTAGTTTGAGGATGATATGGTGTACCAATCTTATGTTTGACACCATACTTCTCAAGGATCTTGTCAAGCGGCGCATTGCAAAAGTGAGTACCTTCATCACTAATGAGTGCCCTCGGACGCCGAATCTAGTAAAGATATTCTTTTGCAAGAATTTCTTTACAACCTTGTGATCATTAGTTTGAGTAGCTATGGCCTCGACCCACTTTGAAACATAATCCACACGACGAGGATATACTTATTACCACATGAGGATGGAAAGGGTCCCATAAAATCTATGCCCCATACGTCGAAAACTTCACATTCAAGAATGGGCTTAAGTGGCATTTCCATCCTACTACTCGCCGTCCGGTTCTGCGGCACCTATCACAACCTTTACAAAAGGCTTCTGCATCTTTAAACAGAGTCGGCCAGTAGAATCCAGCTTGTAGGATCTTTGCAACCGTCTTTGGTGTTCCATAGTGACCTCCGGTAGGACCGCTGTGGCATTGTTCTAGGATATCCCACTAATCATGCTCAGGAACACACCGTCGAAGCAAACCATCCTTACAGACCTTGAACAAATAAGGATCTTCCCATACGAGATATTTAAGATCAGAAAAGAACTTTTTCTTCTCCTGATACGTCATATCCTCTAAATGACCACTCGCTAAATAGTTGACGTAGTCGCATACCACGGCCTAACCGTTTCAAGCTTCATCAATTGCTCGGTCGGAAAATCAATGCCTATATCATTGTGATTTTCGCACCCTCATTTACTAAGCGAGATAAATGATCGCCACAATATTCTCACTACCTTTCTTATCTTTAATCACAAGGTCAAACTCTTGTAAAATTAAAATCCATCTAAGTAACCTTGGTTTTGCATCTGCTTTGTCCATAAGGTAGCGCAAGGCTGCATGATCGGTCCAAACAACAACTTGAGATCCTAGAAGATAACTTCTAAACTTGTCAATGGCAAAGACGACGGCTAAGAATTCCTTCTCAGTTGTGGTATAATTGCATTGAGCCGGGTTCAAGGTACGACTCGCATAATAGATGGGCCTGAACCTTTTATCAACTCTTTGACCTAAAACTGCGCCTACGGCGTAATTAAAGGCATCGCACATCAGCTCAAAAGGCTTGGTCCAGTCAGGTGCAACTAAAATAGGGGCACTGATAAGCTTGTCTTTCAGACAATTGAAAGCTTCTTTGCACTTTGCATCGAACAAGAAATCTACATCATCTTTCAAAAGATTTGATAAAGGCTTGGAAATAGTAGAAAAGTCTCGAATAAACCGCCTGTTGAAGCCAACGTGTCCTAGAAAACCTCGTACCTCCTTCACTGTCTTAGGGTACGTCATCCTTTCAATGGCTTCGACCTTAGCCTTATCAACTTGAATACCAGCATTGGACACCTTATGTCCCAAAACGATTCCTTCGTCTACTAGAAAATGGCATTTTTCCCAGTTAAGCACCAGATTTTTCTCAACACACCGTTGGAGTACCATATCTAGATTCTTTAAGATTTCATCAAAGCTATCGCCGTAGACTGAGAAGTCATCCATGAAGACTTCCATGCATTTCTCAACAAGTCCATCAAAAATGGCCAACATACACCGTTGAAAAGTCGCGGGTGCATTGCATAGACCGAATGGCATTCTACGAAAAGCAAAAGTACCAGATGGACATGTAAACGTGGTCTTTTCTTGGTCATTGGGGTCGATGGCTATCTGGAAGTAACCAGAGTATCCATCGAGAAAACAATAATACTTGTGACCACTCAGTCTTTCAATAAGCTGGTCAATGAAGGGTAGGGGAAAGTGGTCCTTGGCAGTAACCTCATTAAGTCTACGATAGTCAATACAGACTCTGTAGCCTGTCACGAGTCGTAAGGCAACTTCCTCCCCTTTTTCATTCTTTTCAACCGTAATACCGCCCTTCTTTGGCACAACTTGAGTAGGGCTGACCCACTCGCTATCGGCGATTGCGTAGATGATTCCCATGTCGAGCCACTTTATAACCTCCTTCTTGACAACCTCTTGCATATGCGGATTCAGCCTTCGCTGAGGTTGTCTTACCTTTTTAGCTCCTTCCTCCGTTCGGATTTTATGCATGCATATGTCTGGGCTGATCCCTCGGATATCACCCACTTGCCAACCGAACGCGAGGATGTTTTTCTTAAGCACTTCTATCACCGTGCTTCTTGATCTTGGTCGAGTTTCGAAGAAATGATCAAAGGCAATTTATCTCCATCCTTAAGAAAGATATACTTAAGGTGTTTTGGAAGCGGTTTGAGCTCTAAATCGCAGGTGGTTGCTCAATGCTAGACTTTAATGGGCCACCTTTTTCTTTATGAGCTTGGAGTGGTTGACTAAAGAATAACTCATCTTCCCGAGGCTCAACCCCGAAAGGTACTTGGATCAAATCATCCATCGGAATCCTCCGGTCAACACTTGCTTCCTTTTTCTTGTGATCGATCATTTTTCTTAACTCTTCATCTTTAAGCTCTTCTCGCCACTCTTCCCAATCATCTACTTCCCAATGAGTAGCTTCTCTCCAAAACTCTACCTCGTCCCAACTACCCATCGAGCTTCTTCTTCACCGGGGATGAAGTCTTCCGACTCGCCTTTGAAATCATCATTTGTTGCCGGGCGTCTCCATGCTTCTAACTCAATAACGGGCCCGGTGTGAGCGAGTGAAGATGACTCGTCAATGCCTACGGCTTGAAATGAATTAGAAGGTGGTCCGCGATCGGCCGGATCCTCAATGTCCATGACTTCAAAAACACCTATCTCTCGTCAACTCCTCTCGCTTCTTCAAAGTAGGCATCTTTTTCGTCCTCATAGATGGCTTCGACAAACGATATTTCATCAATTACGGCTCTTTCGGGATGTGTCCCTCGTGTGAAGGTGACAGATGTGTCACCGACTCTAAGAGTAATCTGTCCTTTGCGAAAGTCGATGAGAGCGTTAGAAGTGTCTAAAAAGGTTCGGCCTAGAATTAGAGGCATCTCCTTATCGGGTGGATAGTCTAGAATAACCCGGTCGGTAGGGAAGACTAAATGTTCAATTTGAAGGAGAACATTAGCTACACAACCGGCTGCGGTCCGGCTAGATTTATCTACCATCGAAGAGAAATCGGGCGTTCCCGCATCCTTTTATCTAACCCGAGCTTTTTGCATACGTTTAATGGCATCACATTAATAGAGGCCCCCGAGTCGCATAAGACATTTTCGAATAAATGGCCTTCGATCTCACGGGAGATTGAAGGTCCGCCGGGGTCACCTCGCTTAACGAGCAATTTTACGTGAAACCATCGCGCAATCCTCGCGAAACACTTCTTCAGCCATCCCCTGAAGCTTTCTCTTGCTCCCACAGAATTCTTTAAGATACTTAGTACATTTAGGCATTTCAGACAATACCTCAGCTAAGGGCATACTCACTTTAGTGTCCCTAAGTATCCTACTCACCCCATCATACTGCTTGTCTTTGGCGAGAGTTCTCTCCTTGCTCTTCGGTGGATAAGGAAGGGCTTTATCATTCTTCGTGGCCTGATTCTTTATCGCCTCATCCTCCTTATCCTTCCATCTCACAAACTTTTCTTCCTTTTTCTTAGTCAGGGGTACCGCCCCTTGACTTTCCTTTCTTTCCTCATCATCAGAATTATTTTCATCCTCCGAAGAATTGTCACTAAGCTCCTCATCGTTGCTTTCTTCGGCATGTGGTTTCTGATTTCCCCCTCCTGAACTCATGGCGTCGGGAGGGGCTACTCGTTTCCCGACACCTTGCCGGGTCCAAATTCTTACCACTTCTCAACGTTACTTCATTCAACTCCTCTTCTTGCCCATACTCCCACCGAGGTGTAATGGCGGTGCAAACATTCACATCGGCTTTCGGATTTCTCTCGGTATAACTCGGAAGTTTACCGTGAGGTCTCGCTTGCTTGCCGGTCCGCCATTTGACCAACTTGTCTCTCAATTGCTTTAACACTAGTAGACGAGTCTTCACCATGTCTACCACTCATCGAATTTGTGTTGAGGGACACATGAGGTGGTATGATTGTTGTTCGAGTTTGATTCCACCACCTTGAGGCCTTTGGGAGTTCGAATCGGCCTTTGATAGTTTGAGTTGAAAGAATTCGCATTTGAAGGGCCGGGTGGTAACTTGGCTTGATTGAAGTTTTGCCTTTGAAATCTGAATAGTTCGGTTCGGTTGAAGTTTCGGAAGGGTTGGTTTTGATTATCCATTAAGTTTACCTCCTCCGTCATCTCGGTCCTCGCTTTGTGTTCCAAGGTAATTCACCTCGAAGGCGTGCATCCGAAGATTGGCCGACCGCTTGCTTATCGATTCCATCCGAGCAACCAACGGTACCGTGTATCGGGATTGCTTGCGTACCTTCTTTCTTAACAATATTGGTCTTCTTAGGAGTCGACCACATGTTGTTCTTGGCAATTGTCTCGGCTACTCGTAAGCGGTCTCATCACCTCCCCTTAAGAAGGATCCATGAGTCCGTGGAGTCAAGATAGTCTCTATTAGGTTGAGAGACACCTCTCGTAAAACAGGCCCAACAACTCATGTCTGTCATATCCGTGATTGGGGCATTTCCTCATCAAAAGATTCAATCTTTCCCAAGCTTTGCCAACGAGTTTCATCCTCCAACCGCTCGAAAGTAGCTATTTCCCGTTTCATCTCCATAATCTTGCCTGGTGAAACCCACTTAAGAGCGAAGGCTCTTTTGACATCATTCCATGTATGGAGAGAATGATGGGCTAATGGCTTAAACCATCTCGCTTGCTTCACCTTTCAAGGCAAAAGGAAATAGCTTCAACTTTACGATCTCGTAATCAACACCAGGATAATGGCCTCGCTTCACGATTTGTACGAATGTGGACAAGAAGTCGTGCGGGTCTTCTTGAGCAAGTGCCATGGAAAGAGCTATTTTGGACTAGTGCAACTACTCCATTTTTAAGGTCGAAATTTACTCCCCCATATCGGGTGGACGAATAGGTCTATGTCCCTCGAGAAAATCTTGATTAAGATATGGGGTGTAGGGGTCCCGGTTCAACCGATTAAGCCGGTTTTGGCGGAATTGTTGAAGTTGTTGATTTATGCCAGCTTGCTGATTCTGCTGTTGCTGCAGAGCTTGCATTTGTTGAAGGAGTAAATTTAACTGAGCTTGGGGATCAGGATTTGGAATTGGTGGATCTTGATCCGCCATTTTGTCCAAATCAGGGAAAAGCCTTCTTCTAAGGATAGATCGTTCAGGATCAGGATCAAAGATCAGAAGTCCCTTCTTACTTCTCGTTTGCATAAACCAGAAGAAAGAAAAAAGGAAGAAATCAACCCTTTGGGGTTGATTAGAACAGGTTTAGAAAAGATTAGATGGTTTAGAGGGAGAGAAGAAAAGAGAAGAAAAGAGAAGAAAAGAAAGAAGTGATGATTGAACAGACTGAACTGGCGTCCAGTGTTAGTGGACGTTCGTTCAGAAGACAGAATTGAGGTGGACGGGCGTTCAAGGTATCGAACGCTCGTTCAGCTACGAAAACCTAAAAAAACTAGAAAAACACTAAGACGGGAAAAAAACGTGTTGAAATCTTCTAGGGCCAAAATGGAGGGGAAAACAGTGGATTTTGACCTCGAAAATGCACTGAACGGCCTACGGCGGTTCACCACGTCGTCGGCGTCGGAACGAGCTTTCCGAATTGGGGTCCTGCGTTCCAAACGGACACTCGAGCCGAAAGTTACGGCCAAAATACTACTGCGTGCTAAAAACGACCCCTTTTGACACGTAAAAAGCGTCCTATGAAGAATCCGACAACCGTTACCGACTCCCCGGCAACGGCGCCAAAAACTTGTTCGGTAAAAACTAGTTTTAAATTTATAAACCGAAACACCCCAAGTATAAGGATCGTAGTATAGGATGTTAACGGGTCGTCCTAAGGGAGTGGAATGTTTATCGGATTCAAATATAAATCTATATCGATTATGTCACAATTATTAACTAAACTAGGGTTTAAACTAATTATGAATAGTAAAAACGACGATGAACAGTAACTTCGATGAATAGTAAATTGGAATCAAATCGATACGAACTATTCGATTTATCAAGTAATTAAAAGGAAACGGCAAGGCAACATGAATCCACCAATCAACCAACCCAACCCCAACTAGACGGCAAGCTAAAGATATAATTTTTAGTAACGATCAATCACGAATTCGATTAAATTTCTCTAAGCGAATTCTAGGGTTTCGTTTTCTTTTTCAAGTAAAACAAAACGACATGCAAAACACGATCACGAGATTATTTTTAATACTCTTACTCAAATAATTATAAACGATCTCTCGAATTATAATTAAGTGCATCAATTGAAAAGATCACAACTTTGAACAATATTCTCATATAAATTCAAATCAAACGATAGCTCCATCGATCTCTCGATTCAATAAAACATAAACAATATAACAATATCTAATTGATGAAAAACCATAAATTAACTCACTAAAGATGTAGCTAAAAATCCTCTAATTGGTGTGGTTGTTGATTGGTTTCATCCGTTGTCCTACCGCAAGATGCTTAGCCTTCAATCATCTTCGAACTCTCAAGCAAGATTGAAAGAAAGAAACTCATATTTTTATTTGATGTGGTGCTTTTTCGTGTGTAAAATTCGTGTTCTTTCTCTCCGCATGGATGCTCCTTTTATAGGGATCGTGGCCGACATAGGAAGATCTAGAAGATAACGATGCGAAAATCCACCGACCTACCGAGCCGACACGTTCGGTCGACCGAGTGTCATGGCTCGGTCGACCGAACCTACCAAATGCCCGTGTTCACACTGTGCTTCGTATAACGTGTTCCTCACTCCACTCTCTCGATCAGATTTGATTTATCCTTCTTTAATTGCTCCGAATATCTTCTTTATTTCTTGAGATTCTTTTGATTGAATAATATTTATCTTCCCAAAATAAAATCCAAATGATTGAATGAAATTGATCCTCTTGATTAAATAATATCACCCCCTGCATTTCTTTATTTTCTGCAAAATGTTGTTACACCAAGTCATCGAATAATAATAATAATAAAAATGTGTAACAAAAATAACAATTAAACCCATAATTTCCTCATAATTAAATTATAATTCCTCAATAACCATTATAGGAATTTAACGGTTAAAACACGCTTTTCTCATTTATTTCCCTTAAAAATAAGGTAAATTGTTTAGGGATTAAGCCCGAAAATATAGTAAAATATACCCTAAACAATTAACCAAAGGAAATATGATTTAAATATCCTGGAAGAATATGGTTCTACTGAAGCAAAACTAGTGAATACACCACTCACTTCCAAACAAAATTTAACAGTAGGGGACTCAGAATTGCTTTAAGACAATACATCATACACAATCCTAGTAGGGAAACTCATCTACCTATCCTTTACTAGGCCTGATTTAGCATTTGCAATGCAACATCTAAGCCAGTATCTTTCAAACCCTACCATCTATCATATGTCGGTTGCACGCAGGTTATTGGGATACATAAAAAAGAATCCTGGACAAGGCCTGCTATTTCCTGCATTCAATGATCTACAATTAAAGGGTTACACAATTCAGATTGGGCTGGTTGTGAGGATTCAATAAAGTCTATTTTTGGTTACATTATGCTCCTAGGAGCAGCTCCAGTATCTTAGAAAACCAAGAAGCAAACTACCATTGCAAAGTGATCATCACAGGCTGAGTATAGGGCAATGGCTTCTGCCATATGTGAACTTTAGTGGCTGGTGTACCTTATGAAAGATCTGCAAATCCATGTTAAGCTTCCAATCTTACTCTTTTGTGATAATGCAAGTGCCATTCCATAGCCAAAAATTATATTTTCCATGAGAGAACCAAGCACATAGAACTTGATTGTCATATTACAAGAGCTAAGGGGCAATCTGGTTTTCCAGACTCATGTCTGTCAGAATACAACACCAGCTAGCAGATATCCTTACCAAAGTTGTGGATGCACCCTTATTTCATTATTTTTTGGGCGAAATAGGCATTCATTCCATTTTCAACCTTCAACAGCATTTAGGGAGTAAATTGCCATCATAGCAAAGCAAGAAGGTCAAGCTTCACTGCATTTCAGCTTGAGGGGGGCTATTGGAGATATAGGGAGTAAATTGACATCATAGCAAAGCAAGAAGGTTCATTGAGGACTTCATCAAACACCTTGCACACCAAGGTGGTTGATAAGTTAGTTAAGTAGTTATAACCGACTATAGATGGTTAAATTAATATAACTACACATATATAAGCCGTAAACTACCGTAGGATCATTCATTAATTTGATTATTGATAGCCTTGCTGTAATTTTGCTGAAAAAACGTTTTTCTGCACTTTCCCATCAATAATGACGCGGTTTCTCCTCACTATTGGTGTTCTTCAATAGTTCTTACATTTCTTTCATTATTTTTGCATTCTTCGATAAGATTGAATAATTCTACAGGTATTAATGGACTACTTATGGTATCAGGACGTCACCTACTATGTGACGTTTTATGATCTAAAGGTAGTGTTGGTGATGTGTAACGATAAGTTGGTTAATGTTGTGGACTTCTAGTTTCTTTGTTTAAGTGTTTTAAGTTGAAGTTTAAGTATGTTAAACTATTATAAATAATGTTGGAATGTTGTGTCGTTTGATGACGTTTAAATGAAATGAATTATTATGTTTTATGATTGGTGTTTTAGTAAGCCGAGTTAATCGTTTTAGCTTCCGTGCAAATATTGTAGCATCAGGCTTCGTGATTCGAGATGAAAAAAAGTACGATATCTTGGGTTATGGCCGAACGGATTGATCCGAAATTGTTCGGGTTTCAGGTTGGATCGTTACCTTTTCCATTTTAGAATTTTTTTGTCTAATAACTGATCAACTGAAAAACTAAAGTGTATCAACAATTTCAGTTTTGAAAACGGCAAGTGTCTATATCCTCTGGTTATTTTCCTCAGTTTTAACCATAAGTGTAACCTTATATATCAGAAACTGATGTAAATTTTTTATGTGGGATTGGTCTATTGTTTAATTTGAAGGGATTTTTATTGTACTCCAGTTTACGAAGATCGTGAGACAATTCAAGACAAATGTTTAAAATGAAAGAAAAAAAAATATATTACTGTGTATTCTAAATTCATGTATTCCATGTGATCGTTCAAAACTTCAAAATTCAGATGCATATTTTATTTTGATATGACCATGTATATTTTTTTGCAAGTAGTTATAATTGATTGAGTGTATCTTACATGAGCAGTCAATGTTTGTTTTATGGGCATCGTTAATGACACCACACGCGATTTATTCGGGTACCTCACCTCGTGCAAGTTTCGACTTTATAGAGGTCGAAATTTATTTTCAACCCCCTCTAGAGTCAAAATTATGCACAAAATTCGATTCTGGAGGAGTTGAAAACTGTAACGCCCCGCTCCCGGATACCGAGCCCTTATCCGGAAGAGAAACGTTCGGCGCGTATAGCATTAAATAAATCTAATATTATACGCAAGCCTCTACGTCGTCGTATCAAAATAAAAGCAAACGGAAGCTAAAAAGACTCGGGTAAAAACATAAAAGCTACTATGAATAGAAATTAACCATACTAAAGATGGATAGACAAATTACAACGACGAATAATCCAAATACTTATACAATACGAGGTCTTAAGAGTACAAGTACAACAAATCTAAGTAAAAGAATACAACTAGTCTAGTACAACCTCTACAAGAAAGAATTAGAAGCTCCGTCAAGACTCCAAGTCTTCAAAACTCATCATCAACACTTGATCTACCTGCTCGTCTTCTCACCCCACAATGCATACAAACATAAAATGCAAAGGAGGTAAGTACAAAGTACTCAGTAAAAGTGAGAAGCTATGACAACAATTATAATTTATAAAGAAAAGATATTTTAATTGATTAGTTATTTATGTGTGACCGACTCAATCTAGGGTTCATTTCATGTCCATCAACATGAATTGACTAAACGTTTCTAACTTAGCTTATCTTTGTTACATCATGAATAACAAGGGCACTACGCCTAGTAATAGGATGTACTAGGACAATCGGGTGCAACCTACTTAGAGACACGCTCTAGTAGCCCCGGGAATATCCGAGTCCCGATAGTGTGATGACCGGCGAGTGCACCGGACGCTTTATCGGCCAATCGATTGACCGGCGTGGGTACGATCTACTTTGTCCGGTCGGAGAACACATCGCGATATTGTACTATGCCTTACCAAGCATTGCATGATGTTTAAGATTTTAAACTAACACATACGTTCGATTAGATGTTTAACTAGCCACCTAAGTGTTTTCACATAAGCTCCCTCACATCTCCTACTCTCGTACTTAGACCCCTAGACACGGACGGTCCTAGCAATTACACGGACATCGATAAACCCTAGTTTATCGAAGCACAAGGCAAATCCGAAGCTTTCGACGGTCCCACCTTTCTTCTTTTTAGGGAATCCATGTGGTGCCGGAACTAAACGCATCAAAAGCTAATTCAGAGCTTTGTCACATTTATACAATATTAACATTTCATGTTTGAAGGTTTAAAATGATCAAAACATGCTTATAACACTAAAACGATAAAAACAGTAAAAGGAATTAAAAACAATTCAGACGCCCGTTTGGAAGCCTGGACGCCCGTCCACTTAAAACCGCTACATCCTGAATCAAAATTAACACCTCAGACGCCCGTCCAGAAAATCCAGACGCCCGTCTGAAATGCAACCAAGGCAGACGCCCGTCCACATGGAGCAGACGCCCGTCTGACCTGGGTATCGGCTAGAACCCTAAAATCATCAACTTACGATTTCTGAACCGTTTCCAACCCAAATAACGAGAAAATTAAGCACGGTAAAACTCGAGAGAAACATATCTAAACATACCATAACATCTATGATCCTTTGATCAACGAGAAACACACCTTTCTAGCACCTACGCATCTTAAAAACATGATCTAAACTTTACGAATCATAATTGAGATCATAAGAAGAGCCTCTTACCTTAAAGGCCTGCAAAACCAACAACAAAACACCAAGCAAGCTGCAACAATTGTTGATCCTCAACCCCCAAAACCTATTTGATCAACAAAAACCCTAAAACCCTATTTTTCCTTTCAAAAACGAAACTGAAAAAGTGCCATAAACTGCAGATTACCTGGGTTAACTGCCACGAAACTATTTTTAGAACAATCTACGTTCCAAGACGATCGTTTCGACTACTCATGGCTGCGAAACAGAGCTACGGATTAAAAGATACGAATTTTCCAAGAATCGGATTCTACGAATACCAAAACTAGGGCTAAACTGAAAACTTACGGATCAAGGATATTTTATTTTCCAAAGTTGCGTCTCCTCGCGCTGATCACTTTTCTCTCTTGCGGCATCTTGATCAGATGAACGGATTGATCACACGGTTGATGCCTACTATTTCGCTTTCTTCCTGCGTCTTCTCATGTTGCCGCCGTTCCTCTTCTTTTTTTTTTTTTTGTCAAAACTTGCGTGTGAAATAATGAGGGAATAATTGGGATTATCTCTTTTTATAGCCAATAATTAAATCCTTTATAATTAATAGCTAAAACCTTTTAATTAAATCCCTTTTATTCATATAAATAGGATAAATAACAATTAGGTCATAGTAAATACGCCCAATGACTATTTTACCCTTTTACGAAAAGTCGGGATGTTACATTCCTCCCCCCTTAAGAGGAGTTTCGTCCTCGAAACTCGAATGTAACCGAGAGGTGCTTGAACTCTGGACTTTGCGAAGCGTTTCGTCTCTTAACTCGTACAGTCTTCTTCTTCTTCCATCTTCCAACCCTTCCACCTGTCTTGAGCTATCTCGAGGTGGCGACGATCTACTTCAATCTTTCGTTGACTTGCTTTGTATCAAATATGGTCTTGTATTCTCG
Source organism: Gentiana straminea (assembly GCA_036785695.1). Lineage (NCBI taxonomy): Eukaryota > Viridiplantae > Streptophyta > Magnoliopsida > Gentianales > Gentianaceae > Gentiana > Gentiana straminea. The sequence continues at coordinate 6,006,553 of JAVUPR010000312.1, read as the reverse complement.
TTGTCGCTCCACTTCATCCTAGAAACTCGTGTTCTTCTATCTCTATCTTCATGAAAGATTTCCGGCGATCTTGTTCCAACTCTTGTACATCTTAGTCGCTCGAGATGAACTGTAATTGCCATCCCGGGTTCTCATTCTTCTTTGTCCTTCCCAATCTTCCGCAATCGGTACCCAAAGGCGATTCCGATTCCAAAGGTTGTCATCTTCATCTAACTTGCGACCATTGGTGGTTTGGCTCCGGCCAACGACTTGTAACTTGGAGACAAATGGATCTTTGCCTTGTTTCATCATGAACTCATCAAGCTTGTCTCGAATCTTGCAATCATCGGTTTACCATTCTTTGCTTGCTCCTGCTGACCTATGTCCTGAGCGCTTGAGCTTCCCAACTGACTCACAGCTTCCTGGCATACTCGACTTCCTTCGATCTCAACTACCATCATGGTACCACAAGCTTGCTGAAGAACTGCAAGGATCCTGGTTGTAGGATTTCTGAGACTTCTTGGGGATAGAGAACATGCTTTGCCATACCTTTTTCTCTGGAGGTCTGATCCAATCCTTGTGCCTATTAGGGTTAGCTTGGAAAATATAAGAAGTTGAAAGGTGACAAGTTGAGTACCAGGGTGGTATGTCAACTAGGTAAGCCAAGGAAGGGTACAATTGCTCTTGAAATAAGAAAGGTTGCTCGGGTTACAAGCAAAACAAGATGATTCCGTGTTGGGGAAGAAGTGAAGGTGGTTCTAGAATGAAGAAGGGGGCACTGTATCACAATACAAAAGATAGCCACCAGAAGGAAAACAAAGGAACACCTTGCAGATGAAATTCTTTTGAGGGAGTGGAATTCCGCAAAATACGGTGGTCTACAAAGACTTCAGAGGCAACTGAAAAGGATGGTAATGAGCTTTCATATAAGCTTTAAGAAAGCGGAGACGTTAAAGGAAACATCACACGATGGACTTGAAAATAATAACTCCAAAGAAAAGAGAATGCTAAACTTGAGGACATTAGGCGGGTGACCTTGATTGTTAAACACTTGGTTAACAAAATGGATGTTGGCGAACTAGGAAAATCTTCGAGTTCACATGAGTTTCGTAGAGGAAACATCACACAACATGAAAACAAAATAAAGGTGCAAGGTCGAGCACCGGAAAACCGAAAAGGATTTAGAAATCAACAGAGAACAAGAATCTCAACATGAAGGAGCCATGGAGACAAAACGAGTACACCAAAAGGTTTCAGAATAAAATAAACACTTGTCAAGAAGTATCCAAGTTTGCAGTAGTCAAAGAGAGGTTATCTCAAGATTTAAAAGAAGTAGAAATTTCCCTCAAGAAATTGTAAGGGATTAACAAAAGTTTGAATAAGTAAACGGCAACCAAGATTTTGAATGTAGGGGAAACGACACTTAAGAACTGTCGGATAAGGTTTAAAGAAAATAGACTTTCAACCAGTATGATAGAATTGTGATAGAAATGCCATAACGAAAGTGGAAAGTCAAAATGGTGTATATGATAGTTCATGGATCTAAATGACACGAAAGAGAGTTAAAGCTGAAGGGTACAAGGTACAATAATCGAAACGGAGATCAAAAGTTTAGGAACTCAAAAGTCGGTTGGCTAGTTAGGTTCGAAGGCACCTTGGCAAAAACTACCTTCTAGTTGAAACTAGTCTAGCATAAAACGCTAGAAGGTTAAAGATAAGTAACGAAGATAGATGTCAAGATAGGGTTAAAGGTCCCAAATTGGTAAGAAGATGAGATGCATACATCGAAAGAATAAGTAGCATCACCAAAATCAACACTACCCTTAGAAGGGAAGGCTGCGAATAAACACAAGTAAGAAAAATGTTCGACCTCATAAGGCTTAGTCAAACTTGAATTTGAAATGAAGGATGGGAGTGTGACACTGCGGTTCGAAGAGATCTTGTTTCTTGATTTGAAAAGAAAGAAGGCATGAATTTGCTCGGAAGAAGGGCTCAATGTGATATATTTCGAGGTAATTCATGACAACAAGTGGAGAGAATTTGTTGAGTTTAAAGATCTCAAGTGAGGGATTACATGAGAAACAAATTACTAGAAAAAGGTATAATTACAACGAGGCACAACAAGGGTCGAACAACAAGCATGGCATGCCGAGGATAGCATCTTGGTTATTGTTTATAACGCAAAAGAAACAACAATGTTAACTTTAACGATTCCTACTAAAAGGTTTAACTCGAAGGAGGTCAAACTTCGAGGAACTACTAAACATGACAATCATAACTTACTACCCTCTTAGCCCAGATCCCAAGTCGAAGAGGTGAAAAAAATTCCTTTTTGGTTGCTGTGTATAATATTTACTCCGGATCTGACATTATCAGTTTTTACAGAACAAAGGAAGAGGAATTTGAGCATGATACAAAGAGATAAGAGTTAGATACTAGAGTTTTCTAGATGATATAAAAATTTTAAAATTTTTGGATGGAAATAACTTGGTCAAAAACATTTATTTCTGATAATTGCACAAGCTGTCAGAATTTCTAGAATCATAAACACTGAGTTGAATTGCAAATTGATATCAAACGAAAAAGAATCTGAACTTAATTCCAAAAGGAAAACTGTAGATAAAAGTCTTATCTGCAACATATCAAAAATTCAGATCATTTGGAGGTGTTTAACCTGTTCAAAACAGAAGAAGAAGCGAAAGTGCTTTGCTGCAGATTTTCTGGACAGAGTGTCCAGCATAAACACGAACTTTCTGAAAAATCCATAACTATTATCGAGTTGATGTAAAAAGAGAAATTGTAGATAAAACAGTAATCTATTTTGCTGAAAATTTTCAGAATTTTTTAGAGTAGTGGAAGACTGTCTTATGTTAAAGGGAAAACACAGAACAGTATTCACTCATGTTGGATAAAGCCAAACACGAGAATGACGAGAAGTATGTGCCAAAGTAAGAGACCTTTAACACTATTAGTTGAAACGACGAAAAGTATTTGGAAGGAATAGAATTACACATTGAGTTCGTGTAGAATCCATCTCAAGCAAAGAAAAGGTCAAAGAATGTTGATGAACTCAAACCAAGTGATGGTGAAAAGAGAAAGCGGAGGATTTGTAGAGTTGAATCAAATATCATTCTCTACCAAGTTAGGCCAAGCCAAAAGTAAACTTAGATATTCGTGTGTAGAGAAGGTGAAGAGATTTCAATAGGGAAAGTAAGGAAAATGAAATCAACCAAGTGGACCTCGACTTTAAGGTGTAGGCATAAAACTCCGATCCCAAAGCTTTACTTAAAACGGTTTCATTTAATCCTATGTGACCAGTTACGGTTTGGAATCTTCAAAAGAAGAGAGAGTTTCTACTAAAGATCCTAGGAGGAACAAAACCTGAGGTGATCACATAAAGGATGTGAACCAAAGACTCAACTCAACTTTCGTCCAAGAAGACTCTTCACATGGTTCTAATGCAACCTAACCACGGTTTAAGGATTCTTAGTCATACGAGGATTACCACCAAGCTCAAGTTCTAAAAGGTCTGAAGGAATCTTATCTTAGAGGAAAAGAAGCCTAGGATAGAAAGGATGCTTCTCTCTGATACCAACTGTAACGCCCCGCTCCCGGATACCGAGCCCTTATCCGGAAGAGAAACGTTCGGCGCGTATAGCATTAAATAAATCTAATATTATACGCAAGCCTCTACGTCGTCGTATCAAAATAAAAGCAAACGGAAGCTAAAAAGACTCGGGTAAAAACATAAAAGCTACTATGAATAGAAATTAACCATACTAAAGATGGATAGACAAATTACAACGACGAATAATCCAAATACTTATACAATACGAGGTCTTAAGAGTACAAGTACAACAAATCTAAGTAAAAGAATACAACTAGTCTAGTACAACCTCTACAAGAAAGAATTAGAAGCTTCGTCAAGACTCCAAGTCTTCAAAACTCATCATCAACACTTGATCTACCTCGCTCGTCTTCTCACCCCACAATGCATACAAACATAAAATGCAAAGGAGGTAAGTACAAAGTACTCAGTAAAAGTGAGAAGCTATGACAACAATTATAATTTATAAAGAAAAGATATTTTAATTGATTAGTTATTTATGTGTGACCGACTCAATCTAGGGTTCATTTCATGTCCATCAACATGAATTGACTAAACGTTTCTAACTTAGCTTATCTTTGTTACATCATGAATAACAAGGGCACTACGCCTAGTAATAGGATGTACTAGGACAATCGGGTGCAACCTACTTAGAGACACGCTCTAGTAGCCCCGGGAATATCCGAGTCCCGATAGTGTGATGACCGGCGAGTGCACCGGACGCTTTATCCGGCCAATCGATTGACCGGCGTGGGTACGCCTACTTTGTCCGGTCGGAGAACACATCGCGATATTGTACTATGCCTTACCAAGCATTGCATGATGTTTAAGATTTTAAACTAACACATACGTTCGATTAGATGTTTAACTAGCCACCTAAGTGTTTTCACATAAGCTCCCTCACATCTCCTACTCTCGTACTTAGACCCCTAGACACGGACGAGTCCTAGCAATTACACGGACATCGATAAACCCTAGTTTATCGAAGCACAAGGCAAATCCGAAGCTTTCGACGGTCCCACCTTTCTTCTTTTTAGGGAATCCATGTGGTGCCGGAACTAAACGCATCAAAAGCTAATTCGAGCTTTGTCACATTTATACAATATTAACATTTCATGTTTGAAGGTTTAAAATGATCAAAACATGCTTATAACACTAAAACGATAAAAACGGAAAAGGAATTAAAAACGGTTCGGACGCCCGTTTGGAAGCACGGACGCCCGTCCACTTAAAACCGCTACATCCCGAATCAAAATTAACACCTCGGACGCCCGTCCGGAAAATCCGGACGCCCGTCCGAAATGCAACCAAGGCGGACGCCCGTCCACACGGAGCGGACGCCCGTCCGACTCCGGTATCGGCTAGAACCCTAAAATCATCAACTTACGATTTACGAACCGTTTCCAACCCAAATAACGAGAAAATTAAGCACGGTAAAACTCAGAGAAACATATCTAAACATACCATAACATCTATGATCCTTTGATCAACGAGAAACACACCTTTCTAGCACCTACGCATCTTAAAAACATGATCTAAACTTTACGAATCATAATTGAGATCATAAGAAGAGCCTCTTACCTTAAAGGCCTGCAAAACCAACAGCAAAACACCAAGCAACGCAACAATTGTTGATCCTCAACCCCCAAAACCTATTTGATCAACAAAAACCCTAAAACCCTATTTTTCCTTTCAAAAACGAAACTGAAAAAGTGCCATAAACTGCAGATTACCTGGGTTAACTGCCACGAAACTATTTTTAGAACAATCTACGTTCCAAGACGATCGTTTCGACTACTCATGGCTGCGAAACAGAGCTACGGATTAAAAGATACGAATTTTCCAAGAATCGGATTCTACGAATACCAAAACTAATTGGCTAAACTGAAAACTTACGGATCAAGGATATTTTATTTTCCAAAGTTGCGTCTCCTCGCGCTGATCACTTTTCTCTCTTGCGGCATCTTGATCAGATGAACGGATTGATCACACGGTTGATGCCTACTATTTCGCTTTCTTCCTGCGTCTTCTCATGTTGCCGCCGTTCCTCTTCTTTTTTTTTTTTTTTGTCAAAACTTGCGTGTGAAATAATGAGGGAATAATTGGGATTATCTCTTTTTATAGCCAATAATTAAATCCTTTATAATTAATAGCTAAAACCTTTTAATTAAATCCCTTTTATTCATATAAATAGGATAAATTTCGACATCTACAAAGTCGAAATTTTCACGATGTGTGGTGTCCGAATAAATTGACCGTGTGCCATTAACAGTGTCCTTGTTTTATGAGTTAGAAATATGCATAAGGAAAAGCCTGCTTAAATGCAATGGCTAAATATATGATTTTGAAAGTATATGCATGGTATGTCAAGTTTTATGTTAATAATATCATGATTTCATGGTATGGTTTCTGTGATTTCATGAGTCTGTTATTTCTTGGTATAGTTTAGGGATGAAACTAAGAACAAAATTTTTAATACACCACAAACTTTGCTCATAAGTTTAGAACTCTCTTATAACCCTATAAAATTTTAAACAAGAGTATTGCCTAAAGTCGGAGCTGTAGATTGGGCTAAAGTGGGCAAAGCCCACCTAATTATTTTTCCAAAATAGCCTATATATAACACAACTCAATAACCCAGTCTAATGACCCAGCCCACCAGACACCTACAGACCACTGCGCTATCTCTTCCAATTAGGATTTGGAATATTAAACTAATTTCTTGCAGTGCTTAAAATAATTAGAAGAACTCAATTTCTCATGTTTAAATTTCGGACTTTTGACACTTTTAGGACCTCATGTTTTAACATTGTCTCAAAATTAACCATTATCTTTTAAAATGACAGTTTTAGGAACTCATGTTTGTGTTTTTTTTAATTTTTAATTTTTTATATTTTTTTATTTTCACTTTTAGGACAATTTCAAGTCCAACTTAAGACTTTTGACACTTTTAAGACCTCATGTTTTAACATTGTCTCAAAATTAACCATTATCTTTTAAAACGACAGTTTTAGGACCTCATGTTTGTGTTTTTATTTATTTATTTATTTATTTTATTTTCACTTTTAGGACAATTTCAAGTCCAACTTAACGTGTTGGAACATTAAGATCCAGCTGGCAGATCCACCTGCACATTTATTATAAAAAAAATCCACCTATTATATCATTGCATTAGCCACGTTATCTATAAAAAAAATCATATTTTTTCGTCATTCCCAATCCCTCCCCATTCAATCGACATATCCCTTCCCCAAAACCCCTAATTCCTTCATGTTGGTCCCTTGAAAATGCTTTGGTTAAGTTTAGAGAGGGGGGGGGGGGGGGGGGATAAACTTAACACTTAAAAGTTTTGGAGTTAACAAACTCAGCAAGGTCAGTAGCCTGCTGACTGCTCTGTAGTCTGCTGACTTTTAATGTAACTGAATTTGTTGCAGCGGAATATATTAAGTTTAAGCCTTATTACTTGTTGTTAAAAGAATGATACTAAGTATTGGATACTCAGTAGTGTAAGTGTGTGATTCAGTTGCTAGTTTCAGTAGGTTGATGTGATCAGTATACTAAATAGCAGTAAGTAAACAACAGTTCTTGACACCTAAGTGCTTCTCTGTCTTCAGCAGGTTTCTTGTATAAGAAAGATTGAATCAAATAATTGATTCAGTTATCAGTAGCTTGATCAGGATGAGATGATCAGCAGCTTGATGTCTTCAAGTGGGTATACTTGATGTAACTTGAAAACAAGTTACACTTGAAGATATTTCTTGATCAGTAAGTTTAAGCTCAGTGTATCTCAGTAGGGTGATTTTCTTGATTAAAAACTTGATAGCTTCGAATAGATTATTTGTGTTTCATCATTTGTATCTGAGTCAGGAGTCTTCTATTTATAGGTGAGAATCCTGTGACTTATGTTTGAATTTCAAACATAGCCGTTTCAGACTTGTCTCCATCTTGACTTGCTTTCTGTCTCTGTTCATAGGACTGACACTGCTAGTCAGCTTTTTGTCAGTTTTCAGACTGTCCACCCTTTGACTTGTATCCATTGGATAAAGCTCTGAATCTTTCCAATGTTCCTTTTATCTTGACCATTGATTTGTTGACAAAATCAAGGCTTGTAATCCATCCTTATCCTTTTAATCTTCCAATGTAACCTTTGATTAAATCGAGAATTATACTCAGTAAATATCTGAAGTATATCAGCCTGCTGATGTGCATATCTGTTAGCAGGTCTAAGTCTGCTGTGTTCCAATAACACTTCCGTTGGATTCTTCTCATCTAAATTTTTATTGTGAAGTTAGAGTAAACCATTTTGAACATAACTAAGTTCCAATCTCCACTTAACATATGGAACTTAGACCTTGTACACAAGGTATATGTAATCATTTTAGGTCATCACAAGCTTCCCTAAATTCTGATTCCATATCCTTGACTTTAAATACTAAGTTTGATCCCTTAGCCTTCAATAGCTGAGTTGGAACCCTCAGCCTTCAGTCTTCAGCAGGTCCCTAGTAAGTCTACTGACCTAGACACTCTACTGACTTAGACAGGTCCGCTGATAAAGTCAGCTGACCTAATTATAGTGCTTGTTTGATCAAACCTATACAAAGATCAAACTCTAATAAACCTATACATTTGATCTAGACATCTTTTTGCATTTGCTCTATAACAACTAGTCGGCACTCATCATTAAAACTTGAAATATGTCCAACACTTCCCCTCTTCCCAATCCCTAATTCCTTCCCCAAAAACAAAATCTTTTCAAAGGTATTCAATTTTCTTATGATTCTTCTCCTTAATTGTTCTTCTTCTTGATTTTTTGTTTGAATTGTTCTCCTTAATTGTTCTTCTTGATTTGTAGCTATGTCATCTTCTTCTTTTTCTGTTGCTGGGAATGAGAATGAGAATGAGAATGCACCATTATGCAATTGCAGACAAAGGATGACTGTAATCACCTCATGAACAGATAGAAATCCTGGCCGAAGGTTCATGCGATGCCCAAAATCCAATGTATGAATAAATTTTCGTCACTGCAATTTTTTTTGGAGAATAGAACTGCAATTTTTATTTATTATCTACTGCTAACTTGCTCTTAGATTCTCTGTTGTATTCGGTCATTTTTCAAGGTTATACTTTCTCTCTAGTGAATGACTGATCCAAAGTGTTGTGTTTTAATTTTATTTTTGGGTTGATGAAATGTACTGCAAGCCTGAACATGTTTTCCTACCATGTAGATGAAGCATTAGTTGATTTTTGAATGGTGACTCTATCTTTTTTTAGAATCAATATATAACCATTTAAAGCTAAATTGTATTTCTATTAATGAATTTGACTTTGATTAGAATATGGAACCGATAATGAGTGCAGTGACATGGAATTGGAACGTGAGAAACACATGACAAAATTGTAGATGACCAACAGAGACCTATGTAAATGGATTGAAATGGACGTTAGATATTCATAATATGCCTTGAAATGAACTTTGACTTTGCTTTATTTGTAAATGTTTTTCGCTGAGAGGAAAAAGGAGTCCTGGTTGAAGAATATTTAGTATATATGGTGTGAAAGTTACCTAACTACATGTTTTGTTTTGCCTTGGATTATTTTTTGAATGCTATCATATTGTTCTCATTGAAGGTTAGAGCACGTTGTCGGCGTTGGGAATGGGTTGATCCACCAATGTGCCCACGTTCGGTGGAGATTATTCCAGGGCTGTTGAAAAGGTGCAACTCCAAGGATGACAAAATAATGCAGGTGAAAAGAAAATTGAAGATGGTGAAGCTAATCATGATATGTTCATGGGTTATTTTTGTTGCGATGTGGATATGTGATAAAGACTAGGTTTAATTTGGTTATGGGTAGTATGACTTCGTAATGGATGATGGGTTGATGGTTGGAATTACAATGGGTTAGTTTTATGTCAATGTTGTCTGAATGAATGGTAGTTTTAGGTTAGATTCTTAGCTTTATGCTAATGTTGTCCGAATGAATGGAAGGTTTATGTAATGATGTTAGTGTAATGTTACCCTAACTTTGTATGTTGTTTTGAATTGTGTTGGATCTTTTTAAGAAATAATTGAAGCGAAATTGCATGTTTATGGTCGATTTTCTCTTTTTCTACAACATTGGTGACCTAACAACAAATTCCCATCACCGAATTTACGTCAAATGGATTGCAAGATATGTCAATATCCATAGGCAACCTACAACAGGTAAGTTGATGCATTTGGTGTCTGCTTGTATTGCTAACATAATCAAATGTAGACGCCAAGAGCATCTTTTTTCTAAGTTTAAGACATACTCAAACCTATGATTTGTAAGCAGAACACCTACTTGTTATTCATACCACTTGTATCCCGCCCTAACTGTGATGGGTACAAATTATGTAACATTCGAGTGGACAGCCTAATGTTGTTGAATTTAAAGAAAACAAACATAACTTGGCATTATATTATAAACTTGTTTGACAACGGCAAAACATCCATAACAACTTAATAACCGATTCCAGTTACTCAAACATTCATACTTGGTGCATTACAAGTTTAAAATACTAGTGATCCAGCATACATGGTGCATAACAAGTTTAAAAGGGTTGCCATCCGACATTAATTACAAAAAAGGATTTCATGCAACCAAAATATCATAGTATTTATACCCAAAATACAAAAAAGAACCACTGCTGCACCATTTTAACAACATGCCACTACATCACAACACTTTAATCTTCATTAGGTGGTAAATTGAAGTGCTCAAGTGGTTTGTTCTTTTGCTCAAAAGCTTTTTTGATGCATGAGATTGGAAGATAATGAGCTCCATTGCGAAAATGGAAATTAGGGATCATTGAGCCTATTGTTGGGCAAAGCATGTAGTAGGGATAAGTAAGAGGAATAAGTAGAGCCTGTAGGTCCACATTCCACATCCTTAAATAAATTTTTGATGTCGGTCAATGGTTTTTCTAGTACCTGGAAAGTGAGCAATTCCACACAACTTTAAATATACACAAGGCAAAAAAAAAAAAAATTGGAAGGAAACATTTCAATCACTTACGGTGGTATTCACTCCTAGAGTATCGTCTGCTTGTTTTTCAACCATATGTTGTGCTTCAACCGAGGGTGTGATTGGTCTTAGTGCTGAAATGGCATGCACATTCCCTAAATGACTTGAAACCGGTTGATTTCCACTTGATGAAGTGCCCTGCAATGGACAACAAAAAAATTATACAATCAGAGATGCTTGGTTGGTATTCAAGTGATGCCTAGAAACAATTAACAAACTCAAATAGCCAGACAACAAAATTATGAAATTAATTTATTTCATGTTCACATCTCTAATACGCACAAGGCACAAAAATAATAACATAAGGAATAATTTCAATCACTTACAATGGTATTCACTCCTACAGTATTTTCTGCTTGCAGATTCCCTAATTGACTTGAAACCGGTTGATTTCCACTTGATGAAGTGACCTCCAATGGAAAGCAAAAAATAAAAGAATCAGAGATGCTTCATCTTATTTTATAACTCATCAATCAAGTTAAAATCATGAAAATAATTAGACACTTTTTCTATAAAATAGTTACAAAACTACTTACTTTTTTATTTTGCCTTGCACTACCATTTCCGGTTCCTTTCCGTTTGCCCTGCAAGGAAATGTAATCCAAGTAATTGTAAGTATTTATGAATGATGCCATTGTCCAACTGCTTAAATTAAAATTCATGCCAGCACACTTCGAACAGCCTCAGTTGTCTCTCCCTGGTTAGCAACAGTAGCAACAATGCCTTTGCGTTGAACCTACAAACAATGTAAATAAATATTGTTACAATCATAAATGCAGCCAACAAATTACCTTGCAATAAAAAAATGAACATTGAAAGTGAACTTAATGGTCATTTTCTAGGCCTATGTCCTTGATTACTTCCTTCAGCTTCCTCTTGGGTGACTGTACTCATTTAATTGCTTTCTTGACTTTCATCAAATATCGTACAAACTGTCTGTCCAACATCTCTTTCACCTGTAGCTTTCATCATATCTAGGCATTTTGTTTTGTTGTGACCTGGTTTACCACAATGTCCACATTTCCAAGTCAATCCGGCCCTACTCATCTTTTTTGTGTCTTTCCTCTTCCCATTGTCCTATTTTATCCTCGACAATTTTGCTTCTCCTTAGGATTTTTCCTCACCTTTTTAGGCTTACCAGCCTTTTTGCTAATTACCGGAGGCAACATTGTTTGTTCGACAGTTGAAGATAACTGCTTTATACCACATGCAAGCTGTATTGCCAACTCATACACTCATACACATTTTTATACGTATCTACCATGTAGCATTCAGCCACACACTCTTCAGGTTCAGCCCTAGTAGCTGAAATGGCAGCACATGCATGAGAGCAAGGTATGCCTATGAGTTGCCATCTCCTACAAGAACATACCCTATCCTTCAAGTTAACAATATATTGCATTCCATCAAACTGGTGACATTCATACTTGTTGTCATCGCACTTATAAGGTATGCTATCTGTAAAAAGTTCAATGTTCTTATCCAACTTTTCCTTTATCCTTGGACATATCTTCTTTTCTTTCCATTTATTTTTTGCCATCTCCCTATTTTCTTGAAACCTCACCATCAGAAATTTTCGATGCTCTCAAACATTGATAGTATTGGCATTTCTCTAGCATCTCTTATCCTACCATTGAAGCTTTCACACAAATTATTCAACAACATGTCACACTTGCATGATTGGAAATAAGACCTACTCCATTGTCATGGTGGTCTTTGCTCTATCCATTCATGAGCTTTAGGTGATACTCCCTTAATAAGTGCCATTGCTTGCTCAAATGCATGATTAGTTGTGGCTAATGCAGCTCGATAAAATGCTTCTTTCATATTACCACCGGTATAGCCACCGATACCCAATTGGCATGCATATGCCGTATGCAAAACCTATGATCAGAATTTGGAAAAATTGCTTCACATGCTTGTATCAAACCCTTCTGCTTATCTGAAATTATAGTCCACTCAAAGTCACTTTCAATCAATAAATCTTTTCTTAGCAAGTCTAAGAACCATATCCAAGAGTCAGTATTTTCACCTTCCATGACAGCATAAGCAATAGGAAAAAGGTTGTTGTTTGGATCAATACCCACCGCGGTTTATTGTCAAAAAGGATAATTTGAACATAGAAGAAGCATGCCTTCATTCTCACCTCTTAAATGGCATCCATAAATGCCAAATATTTTCCTACATCCTGCCAACATTCCTTTTTTCAAGGCAGAGAATCAACAGTACAATCTGAAAAATCTTTGGGCAAACTCATGTCCACTCCCTATATTATCACCATCTTCAATTCTTTCAGCACTTTTTGTTTGCAAAATCATTGTTGCTTCCGGGTCACTACTCTTAACCTCCTCAATATAAGCTTGTACAAGACAATATTGATCAATTTGACTACCCCTTATTTTTTCCAAGGCTTTTTTTTTCTAGCCCTATAAACTTGTGACTTTGAAATCTGACACCCATTGTCACGTATTACATTCTTCGCAAAATTATGCATGTTTGGGTTAGGCTCAAGAATGAAATCAGGCATGTATTTCATTGAAAGCCAAGACTTTACATTATTGTTCCTACAGCTAAAACTGCATGACTGTTTTGACTCAAAACCTCTAATCTCTGCCTTTCCCATTAGCTGCATCATACGAGCATAAACATACCACGCACACTTAGCTTTTTTACATTTAGCACGACACCGTACCTTATCAGTCTTGGTGAACATTATTGGTCTTCCCCTCTTGATTGAATAATTTCTAACTACCTCCTTGAACTCTTTAATATCATTGAAGGTTAAACCATAAAACAGATCAGGATCCTCCATGTTTTTCTGTGGGTTAAATCTAGTGTGGTATTCCTTTGAGCACTCTTCATCGGAGTCATTAATGCTTTCCAATTCATCATCACTTGCAGCTAAATCAATGCTACCTGTATCAGAACCAAAATCAATCCTCCCTGTATAACCACATCCAGTATGATTTGTGCCTTCCAAACCAACCGATTCATCATTAAGATCCACATTTTCATCAAACATTATGTCATCCTCACCGTCTTCTTCCTTTTCATCCCAATTCTCCTTAGTGTTCGTTTCATTTGAGTCAAACTCATCACAATGATCCTCTTCCTCGTTCACAACTTCTCTAGTTTCAACATCATTCAAAGATCCTAACTGAGCTTCCACCAAACTTCTATCTATGTCTACGTACAAGTGGACATCTGTGTTGGATGCTAGGTGTTCGGTACACACCTCGCGAACTGTCTTATCATTTTGAATGAGAAGAAAACCACCACTTACGTCAATGTAATAGCGTTTAAAACCAACCAACCCTCTTAAATTGCACAGATCATCTAACAGCAACAAATTAACATCGGCCACTTCAACAAAATCATAAATTACTGTCTCACCACCCCTGTAACTAGCCCTAGGAACATGTACGAACTGACCACCATGATGAAACACAATCGTGACGAGCCTGCAACCTTCTCCTACAAAATAAAGGAGGAAATACAAAAATTCAATTACTATAAAATACCACAAATACATGGATGGTGGCATTTGGTTATCAATCTTGAGGACAACATAGCTATATCATAGAATTATGTTAGTAGGAAGAACTTAGTGAATGTCAATAAATTTTCTAAAGAGGCCAAATGCATGTTGTTTAGTGCGTGGAACTAAAGATAGGGCAAACTTATTTGACAAATTTAAGATTGCAAATTCAAATCCCTGCATTCAAGTTTCCCATTTGAATAGTAGAGGTGTACCCAAAAAATCCAGAAACATTCATGATTTCAAATTCGTGTTTTTTTTTCTTCTAGAAACAATTATAGATTAAGTGACCCCAAAAAAATCCAAATCTAAAGTTTTCTTCTTGCAGAATCAGTCTGAAAAAAAAAACAACAACAACATCAAATCTTAGTGTATCTTTTTTTCCCGAAAAAAATTCCACATCTTTACTAAGTTTTTTGGTTTTTTGCCAAAAAAAAGCCTATTATTTGGAGAAGAACATCTTACGGTATGTTTTCCACAAAAAAAATGCAGTTTCATTCTCTACTAACCATAAATCGGATGGGATTGGCTACACAACCGCAACGCCATGGATTCCTCAGTAACACTCGATCAAGGTAGCTAAATCACGAACTGAGCTTAATCTTCATTACTCCCCTTCCCAGCAACAGAGAAAATTGAATGCCTTTGAAAAGATTTTGTTTTTGGGAAGGAATTAGGGATTGGGAAGAGGGGAAGAAATTAGGGGTTTTGGGGAGGGGATATGTCGATTGAATGGGGAGGGATTGGGAATGACGAAAAAATATGATTTTTTTTTATAGATAACGTGGCTGATGCAATGATATAATAGGTGGATTTTTTTATAATAAATGTACAGGTGGATCTTCAAGCTGGATCTTAACGTTCCAACACGTTAAGTTGGACGGAATTTTTGAAATTGTTTTAAAAGTGAAAAAAAAAAACACAATCATGAAGTCCTAAAACTGTCATTTTAAAGATAAAGGGTTAATTTTGAGACAATGTTAAAACATGAGGTCCTAAAAATATCAAAAGCGCTTTAAATTTCAACCGAGTGTTTCCATGTTTAAATTTCTCAATTTCTTACACATCAACTCTAACGATTCAAATAAGTGTCAACCGGGTGTTTCCATGTTTAAATTTCAGTTTTTTTATTTATATAAAAATAAAAAATCTTTTAAACATTTCTTTTCCTATTAGTTTAGCCCACCCAAGATTATATTCTTACTCTGTCCTTTTAGGCGGGAAAATTATTCTTACTACAACGGGGAAACTATTTTCCGGATGAAAGAATATATTTTTTTTTTTCGTAACACACGCACACATTTTTTTTCCTCACTGGGACTCAAACCCGGAACCTTCGGATTAACAACCTCAGTGATTACTACTGGGCTAATGCCTACTTAGCTAAAGAATAATTTTGTTCCACAACAAAGTGGTCTAACTCATCTAAAAAAAAATTGGTTCTAAAATGTTACAACACAATTTTACATCATTGTTCACTATGGATGCATAGGAAATAATACACACCGTAATCAATTAATGGTGCAAAAGTGTGATGTGCATTTTGTTGTTGAAAATCACTACTAATCGATGAATGTCATAAGTGCTAGTAGTGGCCATTATTGAGGGTTAGTGACCTTAGGAGTGGGAGTTACTTTTTCCACCTATATAAACCCTCTTTGGTGGAAATGTCACAACACAAGTTTCTCCAAATAATACTTTTTCCATCTCATATAGTAAAGTAGTTTGTTTTTTGTTGTTGAAGAGATCCTGAAGCACCAAGAGTTCGTTGAGTTCAGAAGCTGAAGTACCTCAATTCTGAACATGTAATTGGGTTAACCTGGGAGACAAGTGCTATACCGTGGGTACTGCCGGAGCATAATTGTCTTAAGGACAGAGATTAGCTCGTCCCGGTTACATATCCTTGTTGTTTTTCTTTATGTTTTTCCTTTCTGTTTGTGTCAGTCCAGAATATAATAAAATTGTTCTTCATCTTTTCTGTTCTTTATTTTTTACTTTCGCATTGTACTTTGGGTATAACAATCTTAAGCCAATTCTTTTCAGAGCCTCTTTGCTCTAAAAAGTATATCTTTGTGAAAGGAAAAATAAATTTCAGTCTGCTTGCTGAACTTTTTATTTTTTCTGTTCGTTCTGAGTATCATATGTGATACTCAGTTGGTCGGTGTCTCCTTTTTGGTATCGGTTTCTGGTAAAACCGGTCCTTTTTTTTTTGGTATTGGTTTTTTTGTAAAAACCGGTACATTCTCCTTTTTGGTATCGGTTTCTGGTAAAACCGGTCCTTTTTTTTTTGGTATTGGTTTTTTTTTTGTTTGTAAAAACCGGTCCATCTTCCTTTTTGGTATTGGTTTCTGGTAAAACCGGTCCGTTTTTTTTTTTTTTTTGGTATTGGTTTTTGGTAAAAACCGGTCCATCTTCCTTTTTTATCGTTTTCTGGCAAAAACGATTTTCTGCTTTTTTGTCTCGTTTTTTTGGCAAAAACGACTTAGTTGTGTTGTTGATATTCTATTTCAATTTTGAACAGAAATGACTGGAGTCACTGATGCGTCTGTGACAACTACTATTGGAACCACATCAACCACAAGTCTGAATCCACTTTTGGATGCTAATGTGTCCGTCGTGACACAACTCCGTTGTTACCATTGCTTTGTACTTCTCATACTTCTCATGGAGAGAAACCAGAAAAGTTCAATGGCCTAAATTTCAAGCGTTGGCAGCAAGAAGATGTTGTTCTATCTCACTACACTTGGACTAGCAAGGATGCTCACTGAAGAGAAACCAGTTGTGCCTCCTGAAAACACTGAGCACAGGGTGTTGCTGGCTATAGAGAGTTGGAAGCATAGTGATTTTATATGCAAAAATTATATTTTGAATTGCGTAGATAATAGTCTGTATGGTGTTTATTCTATGTATGAAAGTGCAAAAACACTGTGGCTTGCATTAGAGAAAAAATATAAAACTGAAGATGCAGGCGCTAAGAAATTTATAGTGGGTAAATTTCTAGACTATAAGATGGTCGAATCCAAAACTATTATTAAACAAGTTAAGGAATTAAAAATCATTATATCCGAAATTTTAGAAGAAGATATGATGATAAGTGAGAATTTTCAAGTAGCCTGTGTGATTGAGAAACTTCCTGAATCTTGGAGGGAGTATAAGAGTTATCTCAAACACAAGTGAAAGCAAATGTCAATAGAGGATCTGATTGTCCGACTCCGTATAGAGGAGGACAATAAGGGCTCCGAAAGAAAATCTGTTGTGCAGGTTGGATAGGCCAAAGCTCATGTTGCTGAGGTAAAGAATCAGAAAAGGAAGAAATCTGGTCAATCTTCCAAGAAAAATGCTGAATCTTACAAGAAACCACAGACTGTGTACAAGTTCAATGGCAACTCTAACAATTGTGAAAAGTTTGCGCACCGTGCTGCTGAGTGCCGTTCAAAGAAGCCAATTCAGCCAAGGGCACATCTGGCTGAAACTGATGGTGATGAGGAAATGTTCTGCGCTGTGGTGTTAGAATGTAACTTTGTGGGGAATCCAAGGCAATGGTTTGTGGACACTGGAGCCACAAGACATGTTTGTGCTGACCGGGCTGTGTTTTCAACTTACAAGGCTGGCACAGGGGACAAACTGTGGATGGGGAATTCATCAACTTCTCCAATTGCTGGATCAGGGACAGTGATTCTGAAGATGACTTCAGGAACAAAGCCGACTCGAATGATGTGTCGCATGTTCCCGAGATTCGTAGGAATCTCATTTCTGGTGACAAATTGAACAAGGCTGGTTTCAATTTGAATTTTGGTTCTGATAAGGTCATTTTGACCAAGAATGGTGTGTTTCTCGGTAGGGGTTATTCCACCGAGGGTATGTTTAAGCTTAATGTAATGGCAATTATGCCAAAGAATGTTGTGACCAATGAGGCTAATAAAATTGCATCCTCTTCCGCTTACTTGATTGAGACTTCTTGCTTATGGCACAATAGATTGGGACACGTAAATAATAAATCAATTCGACGGATGATGAGTTTAGATTTATTACCTAATTTAAAATTTAATAATAATGAAAAATGCCTTATATGTGTCGAAGCTAAGATGACTAAGGCACCTTTTCCTTCCGTGGAAAGAAACACCGAACCGTTAGATTTAATTCATACAGACTTGTGTGATTTAAAATTTGTACAAACGAGAGGCGGTAAAAAATACTTTGTAACTTTTATCGATGATTGTACAAGATACTGTTATGTCTATTTGCTAAGTAGCAAAGATGAGACACTTGAGGCTTTTAAAAACTATAAGAATGAAGTCGAGAATCAACTTAGCAAACGAATCAAGAAGGTTCGTAGTGATAGAGGTGGTGAATATGATGCACCGTTCAATGAATTATGTTCATACTCTGGTATTATCCATCAAACAACTGCACCTTATGCACCTCAATCAAACGGTATTGATGAACGCAAAAATCGTACTCTTAAGGAGATGATGAATGCTATGTTGATAAGTTCGTGTTTACCTCAGAACTTGTGGGGGGAAGCGATACTTTCCGCCAATGTCATTCTTAATAGAGTTTTGTCTAAAAAAATGGATAAAACACCCTACGAGTTATGGAAAGGCTACAAGCCTAGCTACAAATACTTGAAAGTGTGGGGGTGTTTAGCAAAGGTCGAAGTGCCTAAACCTAAACAAATAAAAATTGGGCCTAAAACGATAGATAGTATATTTATCGGTTATGCAAATAACAGTAGTGCACATATATTTCTAGTGCATAAATATGACAATCCGGATGTTCACGTGAATACAATCATGGAATCAAGAAATTCTGTATTTTTGAGGATGTATTTCCATGTAAAGAAAGAAGTCAAGAAAACACAAGCTTAAATAAGCGGCCAAATGAACCAACAAGTGAAACTGCTCCAGAAACTGAGGGTCCAGAACCTCGTAGGAGTAAACGGGCAAGGACTTCAACGTCTTTCGGTCCTGATTTTTTCACCTATATGGTAGAAAATGAACCAAGTACATATGCTCAGGCTATGTCAAATCCAGAAGCGCCGTTCTGGAAAGAAGCAGTCAATAGTGAAATCGATTCCATTATGCAAAATCATACTTGGGAATTAGTAAATATCCCACCAGGACATAAACCTCTCGGTTGTAAGTGGATTTTTAAAAAAAATTCAAGGTCGATGGATCGATCGATAAATATAAGGCCAGACTGGTAGCTAAAGGTTATCGTCAAAAAGAAGGTCTTGACTTCTTCGATACATATTCACCGGTTACTCGGATCACGTCGATACGAGTTCTTATCGCAATTGCTATAATCTAGAAATACATCAAATGGATGTAAAGACTGCTTTCTTAAATGGTGAATTGGAAGAAGAAATCTATATGGAACAACCCGAGGGTTATGTGGTTCCAGGTCAAGAACACAAAGTATGTCGACTCGTTAAGTCATTATATGGGCTTAAGCAAGCGCCAAAACAATGGCACCAAAAATTTG
The DNA here is from genome assembly GCA_036785695.1 of Gentiana straminea. NCBI lineage: Eukaryota > Viridiplantae > Streptophyta > Magnoliopsida > Gentianales > Gentianaceae > Gentiana > Gentiana straminea. The sequence goes on along the minus strand of JAVUPR010000312.1, from coordinate 5,986,898 downwards.
ATCAACCGATGTTATCAAATGGGTTTAAAATCAACGAGTGCGATAAATGTGTTTATGTCAATAACACTTCTAATTCCTTTGTGATAGTATGTCTATATGTTGATGACATGTTAATCTTGGGTAGTACTCATGATATAATCATAAATACTAAGAATATGTTAACAAGAAACTTCGATATGAAGGATATGGGAGTTGCAGATGTAATTTTGGGGATTAAAATCTCTAGAATGTCGGATGGACTTGCATTGTCACAGTCTCATTATGTTGAGTCTGTTCTAAAAAGATTTAACGTATTTAATGAAAGTCCGATAAAAACTCCTATTGAATTGACTATGCACTTAGTCAAAAATAAAGGAGAACTTGTGTCTCAGTTAAAATATTCACAAATCATAGGTCGTCTGATGTACATAACCAATTGTACTAGACCAGACTTAGCATGTGTCGTAAATAAATAAGCGAAATATTTACAAGTAATCCAAGTGAGGATCATTGGAAAGCATTGAATAGAGTACGAGGTACTTAAAATTCACAATGAATCTTGGATTATGGTACACGAGATATCCAGCAGTATTAGAAGGATACTGTGATGCAAATTGGATATCTGACTCGAAAGATTCAAAGTCCACAAGTGGATATGTATTCACTATTGGTGGTGCTATTGTGTCATGGAAATCCACAAAGCAAACTTGCATTGCTCGTTCCATTATGGAACCTGAGTTCATTGCATTGGACAAGGCAGGAGAAGAAGCAGAATGGCTTCATAATTTCCTCGAGGATATTCCATGCTGGACTAAGCCTATTGCTCCTATAAGCATACATAGCGATAGTCAGTCGGCTATAAGCCGGGTACAAAATAGTATGTACAATGGTAAGTCAAGATATATTCGTCGTAGACATAATACCATTAAACAACTGATCTCTAACGGCGTCATTTCCGTCGATTTTGTTAAATCGAAGGACAATCTTGCGGATCCGCTAACAAAAGGTTTACCTAGAGATCAAATGTCAAAGTTGACATACGGAATGGGACTGAAGCCAATTACGACAGAAACTTTGTAATCGTAACCCCACCATGTTGACTGGAGATCCCAAGATCATGGTTCAAAGGGTCAACTAAGTTATGTAGGTTCATTGAACACTTACCCATTCTATGAATAAAAGTGTTATCTGTAAGATGTGTAAGGATAAGTGAAAACTTTTAATGATTCCTATAGCTTGATTAAATTCGAGTAGGGTATGGCAGAATACTCTTGATAGGAGGTCACCTATGTAAGTGTGAAGTGGGGCCGCTTCTGTGAGAATTCAGTGGCTTGAAATCTCTAACGCACTTTCTGAAACCAGGGTGTTTCATGGCCAAAATGAGCACAACCATGAGAACCAATACGTGTTAAGGGAAATATTGTGTGAGTACTATTGTTTGGTTTTACATTAAAGGCTGAAAAGTTCAAGACATAGTTCACTGATTAGCCGAGTAGATCCGATAGTATTTCACTAAGGCAGGTTCAAAGCCAGAAGCTACCTCTCCTGATGCAATATTTTCTGTCAGAATCTCTTCAGGGTCTGCATTTGCATTAATGTCCATTTTGTGGGGGATTGTTGGGGAAATTGTCCATTAATGACTTAGTGGGTTAGTGGTCACTTAGTGGTCATAAGTGCTAGTAGTGGCCATTATTGAGGGTTAGTGACCTTAGGAGTGGGAGTTACTTTTTCCACCTATATAAACCCTCTTTGGTGGAAATGTCACAACACAAATTTCTCCAAATAATACTTTTTTCATCTCATATAGTAAAGTAGTTTGTTTTTTTGTTGAAGAGATCCTGAAGCACCAAGAGTTCGTTGAGTTCAGAAGCTGAAGTACCTCAATTCTGAACAGGTAATTGGGTTATCCTGGGAGACAAGTGCTAAACCGTGGGTACTGCCGGAGCATAATTGTCTTAAGGACAGAGATTAGCTCGTCCCGGTTACATATCCTTGTTGTTTTTCTTTCTGTTTTTCCTTTCTGTTTGTGTCAGTCCAGAATATAATAAAATTGTTCTTCATCTTTTTTGTTCTTTATTTTTTACTTTCGCATTGTAATACTTTAGGTATAACAATATGTGTGTAAAAATTTACAATTTTTTGAGATGACTTTTAGTCACAAGTGCATCAATACTATGATGATCATGATACACATGGGCGGTATTAATATTTGGAAAATATAAACAAGTAATATTTCGTCCCTTTGTATTCCCTCCGTTTTTTTTTAATGTTGAAGAGAGAAGAATCATATAGATTACGAAAGTAATTAATGTGTCTGAAATAGAGTGTAAAATAAAAAAAATTACCCTTCATTCCTTGTGTATGGAAAATTGTATCAAAATTTGGATTATTGAAATGAAGGGTAAAGGAGGAGAAGATAATAATAAATGCTGTATTGGAAATGTAAAATGACAGATAAAGAAAAAAAAAGTGAATTCTGAAAAATGAAAGTTAAAAAAACGAAGGATTATATCAAAGGCATCTATTGGCGGAATGGTATACTGCTCCAGTTGATTCTCTCATTCCACTTGATGTGATATTTTTTCAAAATATATTTTTAGTTAAATTTTGTTACAAATCAAACTATTTTTTATTTGCATGCTATTGGAAACTGATGTTCCTCGCTTGATGGGAGTTACTTCAACTCGCTGGAATAGGTTAGTTCCTTCTAAAGTAAATATTGTTAATTGGAAAGCAGCTAAATGTAGACTTCCTACTCTTAGTAACCTATCGAAAAAAGTAATTTTTAAAACCCCATCCCGGATACCGAGTTCTTATCCAGAAAATAGAACGTTTGACACGTGACATTTACAGAAAACCCTAAATCTCACTCAAGACATACGTCATATCAGAGTAATTAACGAAAGACGCAAAAGAACAAACAATCAAAAGACTCGGGAAATAGGCCCTCAGGGCCTTCCAAAACAACCACTCAACTGAATACAATTTTTGCCAAACTAAATCATATATAATTGAAATTAACTACTAAATCCCAAAAGCCAAATTAGTCTGAAGAAAAAAAAACAACTACGACTACTAGCAATGATGCTTATTCAAAAGTATCTACTAAAAGATAGACTAAAGCATAAAACTCCAAACCTCCATTCTAAGCTTCCTGCCCAAGCTTATCATCAAACACTTCAACAACCTGCATATCTTCTTATTCCAATCAAAGGAGTAAGCACATGCATTAAGCTAAGTAAGGAGAAAGAAAACCAAACGAGAGATTCATGTTTGTCTAATTCCGGGAGACATGACATGAATCTACTTTATTCAGTTTACAAAAAACCGTTGAAAACATTACTTGAAACGTAGAGAAATCCACTTTAAAACTACGTTAAAAAATGCGTATAAAACATGTTTGCCTACTACATCGGCATGTCTTGCACGTACTTGTTCAGTTAGATTACTTACTTGTCATAACCATGTTTAGTCTTATCTTCCATGCTCATGTTTGTTACGTAGCACCAAAATACATAGTTTGTGGGCACGGTGTACAATACGACTAGTATGACTAACTATACCTCAAACTTGGGACTTTGAAAAATACCCAGGGTACTCTATAATCCACCGCCATAAGAACGGCATGGTTAATACAACTAGTCACACCTCCGACATAGGACATTGAATAATACACATGGTACTCCATACATTATGTTTCTAATAACAATTACTTCCCGAATTATATTTGGACAAACACATAAAGCATGTAGGAGCACGTAAAACACATAAGTTCACGTTAAAATCCATATCTAACCTACATGAGTGATGACGGTCAATATGGTACCATATTTTACCATCAATTTACCCTGAATTCGTGTGCTTAATTCTTATAATATGTAGGAAATCATGAGTTAATTAGCTAAACGTGATTATGTCACAATTGGGTTGTCTTATTTGGTATTATGCGTATTTGCTATGTATTTTATGTGTTATTTGTCGGAAATATAAGCCACCAAGTGTGTTATGTTTTTATAGACAGAAGAATAATTTTCTAGAGTAACATTTGAGCTAAATATTGGAGTTAATTGATAAAAACGTGAACATATCTGAAGGTTGAAGTGTTTTGAGCCAAGATTGGACCCGATAATCAGATTGGTGATCTTGCAACATAGTTTCGAAAACCTTACATGATGAATTTGGCTCAGACTGTTTCAAGAAAGTTTTAAGGATCAAAAAAAGTTTTCCAAATCGGAGTTAGAGAATTGAAGTTATGGTCCAAATACCGAAGTCAGTTCGAAGTGTAGCCCAGCCGCAAAGGGCTAGTTTTAGGCTGCGGCCCGGGAAGCGAAAACGGCCAGAAACGTGTTTTCTTGTCCTACAAGGATTAGGTTTTCTCATATGTCATCCAATACACTCTACATAAAGCCTATGTATCTACGAATTTTGTATTCTATCAACCATTCTATAATCTATTCATCAATCATATACAATGTAGCCTTTTAGCAATAAAAGTTTCTTTTCTTTTCTTGCAAATAAATCATCAATCTTTCATTATTGAATTGTGTTTGGTTTACGTTCATCATGGATCAATTCAAATCACTAGAGAGATATAATTGAGGAGTAGAATTGTTTTTCGTCACGGGTAACATCTATTCCATTGTTTTATTTCGTATCCTAAATTTGTGATTGTTCTCATGATAGATCTAAACTAAACTTGAAATTAACCAAAATATGTAGTAATTAAACAAACCTTAATCCTGATTATAATTTGATTCGTTTATATAGAGAATGTAACGTTCTAGGTTACGCCGCTCTCGCAACGGAAGCGGTCTTTACCGCCGCAACGTGACACCTAGTAAACCCTAATTCGTGGTTCGCCGCTAACTACGTCATTTTTTTAGTTTTAATTAGTGTGTCGTAAGCCTGATCAACTCACGAACATTATTGTAAATTAACTTGAAGGAACCATGTTGTAGTGTTAATTAAGACATAATTAATCGGATGGTTCAAGTACTGTCAGCCCTTCCATAGTGGTTGCCTAGATGAGGTTTACGGTAACCCCGACATCCCTAATTCTTAATGCATGTGATGTTAATACGGCCAAAGGTAGGTTAGCTGTACATTGGGCTAAGCTGTCTAGAAAAAGGGTTTAGCAAAATTAGGGAAATGCACTCGTAGCTTAATTACATATAAAATACGGATTAGATATTATCACGGATGGGGGAGATTAGTTGTGAATAGTTTGGGTAATACCTTTTCAAAACTTGATTTTTTTTGGTTTATTTGCATCTCTTCTATTTACCTTTCCGATTTGTGTTGGTCAAGGACCATCCTTTTGGTTAACATATAAATTCATGGTTGTGTTTCACATAATTAAATAACAGTCTCTATGAGATCGACCTTGAATCGCCCTTCTATACTACGGTTGACCTAGTCCTCTTGCTAGTACAACGACTTACATGCGATCAATGAGCATACAAAGGCCATATCAACACCGAATTACCATCATATCTCCACTATTTGTATGAAAACAAAACCTGGATAAGTATCCAGAAAGCCAAATAACATTTTGAAAACACAGTTTACATCACAGAATGGCCAAAAAGTTGTTCTGAGGTTTTCCCCGTGCACTTTCCCGAGTGCAGTGCCCGGGTAGGCGGCTTGGTCAATGCCCATAGACCCTCTTTTTGAATCGCAAATCGCAAATACCTGTCAGCTACCTAAACACATAACATGTCCAATTTTCATGCAATTTAACCAGAAACATTGTAACGCCCCGTACCCGGACACCGGGTTCTTATCCGGAAAAGAAACGTCCGGCACGTATAATATAGAATAAATTTCACATTATACGTAAGCCTCTACTACATCGTATCGAGTTAAGAAAAACGGAAGCAAAAGACTCGGGTATATTTTTTTCCAACCAATGACAATAATAGAAACATCCACTAAAGATAGAAATGTAACTTATTACAATGAAACTCCAAAAGAACTTGTAATGTACGAAACCTCCAAAAAGAATAAATAAAATAAATTACAAAGTCTCAAAGGAAACGTATCGTATTCCAAAACCAAAAGGAACAACTAGTCCAAAACGTCATGTGAAAATTAAATAAAATAAAGCTTTAACGCGGAGTCTCAAACGTCGTCTTCGAATTCCTCGACAAAATCTGGATCAACATGTTCATCTTCTCATCCCCAAACACATAACAATATGCATTTGAGGTAAGTACAAAGTACTTAATACAAGGAAGAAGCTATGATTTAATTACATATTATAGCATAAGAATCAAAATTATTAAATTATCTTTATGTGACCGAGTATGTCTAGGGTTCATTACATGCTCATCAACATGTTATGACTATACGCTTCTAACTTAAATTATATATGTTACATCCGCATTCAAGGGCACTACGCATGGTTTATATCCGCCATGAGATATCGTATGCAACCTATTAGTGGATCACACCAATAGCCACGGGCTAGTCCCGATAATGTACACGTTCGGCGAGGTCCTTCTGTACTTGGGGTCTTGAAAACCTACGGAGTTATTCACTTTCTCTGACCGCCCACACATCGTGATATGAACCGGTGCCTATCCAAGAATGGCACGATGTTCCGTCTTTTACTACACAAGTATGTATTTCATCAATTGTTAACTAGCCACATAAGTGTTTTCAAGGTAAACCTCACCTTAACAACTCTACTCCCTCACTTAGACATCTAGACACAACATCCTATCACATACAGAGACATTGAAGATGTTGGTCCCTTGAAAAGGCTTTAGTTAAGTTTAGAGGGGGGGGGGGGGGGTGAATAAACTTAACTCTTAAAACTTTTGGAGTTAACAAACTCAAAGAACTTCGGCGAAGCCTGGCGGCGACCGGTCGATGTCCGTCGATACTCGCAGTAGTCTGCTGACTGTTGAGTTTTACTGAATTTGTTGCAGCGGAATATATTTAAATTAAGCCTTATTACTTGTTGATAAAATATGATACCAAGTATTAGATACTCAGTAGTGTATGTGTGTGATTCAGTTGCTAGATTCAGTAGGTTGATGTGCTAAATATACTAAATGCGAATATAAATACAGAAAGTAAGTAGGCAGATTTTATAGTGGTTCCGGGTGGTGTAATCCTGTCGGTCCACTCTTCTCCCGTGATGTTGGAGGTAATTCACTAGAGATTCTTGAGGTAGCAAGCTACAAAAATCCCTAAGTTGCTTGTCCTTCACCAATAACCATGGCTTCACAAATCGAACACTTGGAGCAGTAGGATTGCTTTGCTCCAAAGTCTTCCACTGGTCCTTGAAGGGTAGGATTGCCTCTTCACCAGCTCCACCACAAACAATAGTCCTTGACACAAATGTGCTTCACTATCTTCAGCAGATTCCGTGTAAAAGAAAGTTTGAATCAAGTAAGTGATTCAGCTTTCAGCAGCTTGATCAGGATGATATGATCAGCAGTTTGAGGTCTTCAAGTGTGTAAACTTGATGTAGATTGAAAGCAGATTACACTTGAAGATGTTTACTTGATCAGTAACTTTGTGCTCAGTAGGGCCAGCAGGGTGTTTGATCGATGTAAATCTGATAGCTCAAGATGGATCCTTAATTTTCCTCAATCTTCATCACTTGTATCTGAATTTGGAGTCCTCTATTTATAGGTAGGAAATCCTTGTGACTTATGTTTGAAATTCAAACATAGCCGTTTCAGATTTTGTCCTATTTGACTTGCTTTCTGTCACTGTTCATAGTACTGACACTGTCAGAATACTTTTTGACAGTTTACAGTCTATCCACCGTTTGACTTGTATCCATTGGATAATCCTCTGTTTCTTCCCAACTTCCAATTAATCTTAACCATTGATTTGTTTGATAAAATCAGAGGTTGTTAGCTGTCCCTTTCTTTGTAATCTTCCAATGTATCCTTTGATTAATTCAAAATATATATCAGCAGGTTCCTGAGGATATTAGTCTACTGAAATATATATAAGTCAGCTAATCCATGTTGATGTGTTTATTAAAACACTTCAGCTGACTTCTCTTATATCTAAATTTTTATTGTGAAGTTAGATTACACCATTTTGAATATAACCAAGTTCCAATCATCACTTAACTTGTGGAACTTAGACCTTGTACACAAGGTATATGTAATCAGTTTAGGTCATCACAGACTTCCCTAAATTCTGATTCCATATCCTTGACTTTAAATACTAAGTTTGATCCCTTAGCCTTCAATAACTGAGTTTGAGCCCTCAGCCTTCAGTCTTCAGTAGGTTCCTAAACTAGTCTACTGACTCAGGTACCCTACTGATCTAGACAGGTCTGTTGATGAAAGTCAGCTGACCTTTTAAAGTGCTTTTTTGATCAAACCTATACAAGATCAAACTCTAATAAGCCTATACATTTGATCTAGACATCTTTTTGCCTTTGCTCTATAACAGTTAGTCTGGAACTCATCACTAAAACTTAAAATAAGTCCAACAATTTCCCTCTTTTTGGTGATGATGCCAATACCCTCTTTACAACAATGCAAAAAGATTAATAACAAAAACAGAACAAATATAGTCATTTCTCATTATAATAATTTGTTCAAAAGTATTACAGACTAGATTCAGCAAAAATAATAAGAATGTGTAGGTGTGCTGATCTAGTGTCTTCTTTCTCTTTCTTCTCTTTCCTTCTCTATCTGCTCATGATATGCTCTTATCTCTCTAACTATTTCTCTCATCCATTCATTTTCAATAAGAGATAAATCAATGTGAGGATTCAATTCTTTCCACCATTTCCATGCCTCAGGTAGAGTAAGGTTGATCTGATGTACTCTAAAGCCTAAACGCATGTATACTTCTTTGAATTCATTCAGTGATTCCTTTGCATTGGTTGTGGGAAGACTTCTTCCACCTCTACCACCTGTTCCACCTGTTCCACCTCTATGTGCAGCTCTTAAAGCTTTAACCCTTGTTTCCCAAAACTTGAGTCCCAGAAAAGAATTAAGTCCCTAATGAAAACCCTTGTCATGGTAGGGTCTTCTCTTGTTGTTGTACAGCTTCTTATATTCTCTGAGAAGATCATCAGTAAGTGGAAGTCTGCCAGGTGCAGGTTCTCTAAAAGCATTGGTGTCAGCTTCCCATCTCTTCTTAGCAAACACTCTCCTGTGTGATTACCAGATTGTTCAGTTGACCCTCCATAATTTCAGTTCTTGTGTCAACTGCAGTAATCCTTTCTTGCATAGTTTGCTCCGGTAGATTGATCCTCTCAGTAAACTTAGGATCCAATCCAGCAGGTTGAAGTGTTTCAGCAGGCTCAGCCACAGCAAGGCTTAGGTGCATCAGTAAGTTTATCTAGTTTCTGATGAATAGATTCAAGTTGGTCCTTCAGAAACTTATCCTTCAATGTATTACCTTGTCTGATCCCTCTTACATCTTGAGCAACGTCAGCAAGAGCATAATGAGTGGAAGTGATATTGGAGGCAACTGTTTCTGTAGTCCTCCCTCTATTTTCCACCAGATTTATCAAATCATCAAACCTCTGCTCTTTCCTGTCAAGTTGAGTTCTCAACCTTGTTATGTCATTTCTGACAGTCATCAACTCATCCAAAATCTCTGTTGGTACCCCATCAGCCATTCCTCCAGCCATATGTCCAGCAGCTTCATAGCAGGCTCTTCAACATTGTATTGTGCCCTCTGTCTGTTGACAACCATGGCCCAGCTCATATCTCTCCCAGCTGGGTTAGGACCCTGGTACTCCTATAGTATAGGATCTAGGGCAAGTTCTTCAAAAATAGGTACAAATGCCTGTTGAGGTTCAGCATCTATAGGTTCTTCCTCAGGCACTTGAAATTCTTAATCACTGTAGACATAGTCCAGTAGCTGTTCATCTTCATCAATAAAAGCAGTCTGCTGACCATCTTTCTCTACATTGGACTTTCCTCCAACAGGCTCCCCTACATCAGCCTGTTCTTCAACAACAGCAGGGGTTTCCTCCAAATGCATAGATAGTTCCAACCTATGTCCAGGTGCTGTGTGTACATCAGCAGCCTGTACCTCATGTTCCAACACCTTTGTTCAGGTGCTATTTGTACCTCCTGTTCCAACCTTTGTTCGAGTGTTTGTCGATCTTCACGGCTTCGAACCTCTTCAACAATCAATGGTGATCCTTCAAATCCCATCACCATGTCTAACCTCTGTGCTACCACTGTTTGTTCCTTAGTGATCAGCACTCTCTGTACAAGGACTGCAGGGAAGTCAACCATATTATCTCTTTGAAATTCCCCAACATCAGCAATCCTTCTTATAAAATTGGCAGTTTTGGATAGGGTGCCCTCAGTGTCAATCCAATCTTGATATTGAACTGAATCCTCTGAACTGACATCAGGTACACTAAGATCAGTAACCCTTTCTTCATCCAAATCTTCAGTCTGCTGATCATCAGTATGTGCAGTAGATTCTTCAATGAGGACAGTATCTAACTCACCAACCATCATGTTTGCTCCAAGATTTATCCCATCATTTATCAAGGCTTCCAAACCATCTATAGTTAAATCTTCCAAATCTTCATCCATCTGTTTAGTTTGTTGCCTCTCAGTGGACTGCCCAGCATCAGTAGCCTGCTCTACTCTTGGTTCATTTATCAATGCAGTGCCACTGGTCTCTCCTTGTCCAGAAGGATGATCATCACCAGAATCAGATGATGAAGAGTCATCACTGTCTGATGCATCTCTAGGATCTCTGAACTTGATACCCTCTTCCTTCTTTTGCTCATCAACAACATCCATCAATCTTGCTTCCAATAAAGAGGTATCAACCAGATCCAACAAATTTTCCACTCCTAGCCTCTCAAAAGCCCATTCTTCAAAATCTGTCATTGGTTCTGCAGCTGGGTTTTGTCTTTTATAAAATCCAAATTTCCATTGAAAGTAGTTTGCAACCAGTAGGAGTTTAGGATCAACATATCCTTCTTTCTTTCTCTTCTCCTTTCTTTCAAATGGCATGGTTGGCCTTCTAGGAGCAGTTTGAGTACCTTGCTGACCTCCAAAGGTCTCAACAAGTAGGTTAAAAGTTTCTTCCACAGATGCTTCTAGGTTAGTAGGTTGCTCAGATTGTACATTGGTGCCTACTACCTCCATATGTTCCACACTGGGTTCCCCCTGACTTATATGCTCATCAGCAGGGTTAGCAACAGATTGCTCTTCCCCCTGAACTATTGCGGAACTTGCAGGGTCTTGTACCAACATATCCACTTCCACAACATGTGCAGACTCAGTAGTTTGCTGTGGTTTTTCAACAAGTTGCTCAACAACAACTTGTGCAACTTCAGTAGGCTCAGCAGCCATTACAGGGGAGGATTCAACAAATTCTACAACAGGCTCAGGTTCAGTAGACTGCTGTGATTCTCCAGTAGGTTGTTCAGCAACATCCTCTACTATCTCAGTAGGCTTAATAGTTGTTAGGGGCTCAGCCTCAATAGCCTCTTCTTCCTCTTCTTCCCTCTGAGCCTTCAAAATCCTTAATTGTTTCCCTTTGCCATGTTTCTTTTTCTTGGCAATTTCTTTCATTCTTTTGGAAAGTTCTTCAGATTCAATCTCAGTAGCTTTCCTCTTTTTACTGAATTCTTTTTGTTGCTCCTTCAAAACTTCAGCAACAGTCTTCTTAGGTGCAACAGACTTAGCAACTTTCTTAATCTGCTCACCACCAGCATCATCATCTCCACCATCATTATCACTTTGTGTAGCCTCAACATCCACATCTTTTTCATCATCCAAACCAGGGATGAGATAGTCAATCCCTTTCTTGTATCTGGATTTATTTAGCTTTTCAGGTGCAATATCAGCAATTCCCAGATGATTCAGTAGGGCCTGAACCAACAATCCCAAAGGTAAGGCCTTGGATTTCCTTGTCCCTTCTCTTTCTTCTGTTATCACTTTCTTCATGTAGTGGACAATGAATCCAGCCCAATCAAACTTCATGCTTCTGCAGATGACCATCAACAGTTCTATTTTGGGTCCTGATAAGGTATCCAGGCTTCCACTGAGTCCTAAGATGTTCTTTGCAATAATCTTGCTCAGCAGGTTGTACTCCATCCCTATATGCTTCACATTGATGCCCAGTGTTGATTTGATGGCATCATTAGTCTTTATTCTGTCAACAAAGTCCAGTTTTGACAACCCCATTTCCTCAGGATTGGTTGGAGCATCGATTACTGGTGCAAAACCAAAAGCTTCCCTCAGCAGGTTTGAGGAAACTTCAATCTCCTGGGCATTCACCGTTGTAGTAAATGCCTCTCTATTGTCTCTTATCACAATGTTTTTCCAGAAACTGACAACATTTGTATATGATATTCTTTCCAATCTTATATTGAGCACATTTTCCAACCCTTCATATCTTCTGATTCTACGACCAATATTGATAGTTAATTCTGTTTTGTTAGCATCAACAACAAAGCCTCGCACACTTTGACTTGTTCCGATGTGAACATCATCCTTATCCGTCATTGTTTAAGAAAGAAAAAAAATGAAGAAGATAGCTTACAAATCTGTGTTCACACAGTGTATACGCAGAGAAAATCAATCTGAGTGTTTGAAAGTAACTTCTGTGTATAGGTCTGTATATATAACAGAGAGTAGTGGTTGGAAATTGTCAGATCGTGTACTGTAGCATTAACCACGATTAAATATGAATAAATGGGATCTTGACACGTGGCTCAAAACTCATCCATGAAGATTTGTAACCGCTCTATCGTGTAACCGCAGTTATAAAGATAAGATAAATATCCCGCTATTTTGCTTTTTGACTTTAGTAAAGTTTGACAGAGTAACGTTTATTTCAGCATCCTTGTCATCAGTAGACTTGGCTCAAGCAACCTGCTGATAAAGATGCCTCTGCAGCCTGCTGATAAAGTTACTCTGCTGATCATCAATTCTTCTTGTTTTGTCCAACTGATAATACAAGATGAAGTCTAATACCAATGACTGATCTGTCAAGTGAGCTCACCCAACATGACAAAGACCAATCCCCTTGGCAACTTCATTTTCTCAATTGTCCAGACATAAGTACATGGAATTGTTGATACCAATGACTAATCTGCTAAGTGAGCTCTCCCAACATAGCAAAGACTAATCCCCTTGGTGAATTCCAGTACATTGCTGATCATAGATGTATCAGTCAACTCTTATAATTCCAAGTTCAGTCCTTAGTTTAGCAAATCTTTCACTGTCCAATGGTTTAGTGAAAATATCAGCAAGTTGATCTTCAGTAGGGATATACAGAACCACCACATCTTTCTTTTCAAAATGATCTCTTATAAAGTGATGTCTCACATCAATGTGCTTGGTTCTTGAGTGCAAAACAAGATTTTCTGTGATTGCTATTGCACTTGTGTTGTCACACATTATAGGAATTTCTCTTTCTTCAATTCCATAATCCCTTAATTGTTGTCTTAACCATAGTATTTGTGCACAGAAGCTTCCAGCAGCAATATATTCAGCTTCAGCAGTGGAAGTTGATATTGAATTCTGTTTCTTGCTAAACCAGGAAACCAGTCTATTTCCCATTAACTGACAGGTTCCTGTGGTGATTTTTCTATCAATCTTGCATCCAGCATAATCGGAATCTGAGTAGGATATAACTTTGAAGGTTCCATCTTTTGAATACCAAATTCCTACATCCAAAGTCTCTTTTAGATATTTGAGAACTCTTTTAACTGCAGCTAAATGAATTTCCTTAAGTTTTGATTGAAATCTTGCACAAACACCTACAACAAAGGATATATCAGGTCTGCTGGCAGTAAGGTACAGCAGACTGCCTATCATCCTTCTGTATAAAGTCTGATCAACATCTTTGCCATATTTGTCTTCATCCAATCTAATATTTCCATACCTAACTTCTTCAGCAGCTCCTTGGTGTACTTGGTTTGATGAATGAAGATTCCATCTTTCATTTGTTTGACTTGTAAGCCCAAAAAGTAGTTCATTTCACCCATCATACTCATTTGGAATTTACTTTTCATCTGATTTGCAAACTTTTCACAAAGTAAATCATTTTCAGAACCAAATATTATGTCATCAACATAAATCTTGTACCAGAGGGTCTTTGTCTCCTACACTGATTCTGAAAAGAGTCTTGTCAATGGTACCTTTGGTAAAACCATTGTCCACCAAGAATTGAGATATGGTCTCATACCATGCTCTTGGTGCTTGTTTCAAACCATAAAGTGCTTTATTAAGTCTATACACTTTATCTTCTTGATTTTTAACTTCAAACCCAGGAGGTTGCTGAACATAGACCTCCTCTTCCAGAATGCCATTCAAAAATTCACTTTTGACATCCATCTGATATACCTTGAAGTTTTTATAAGCGGCATATGCCAAGAATAATCTTATTGCTTCCAATCTTGCAACAGGGGCATATGTTTCATCAAAATCTATTCCTTCTGCTTGAGAATAGCCTTTTGCTACTAGTCTAGCCTTATTCCTTACAATGGTACCAGATTCATCCAATTTGTTTCTGTATACCCATTTGGTTCCAATTATATTTGCATGATTAGGCCTTTCCACTAGTGTCCAGACTTGATTTCTTTCAAATTCATTTAATTCTTCTTGCATTGCAATTATCCAATCTGGATCTGATATTGCTTCTTTAACAACTTTAGGTTCCATTTGAGATAGAAAACATGTAAACATTGCTTCTAATTGTCTTCTAGTCCTCACACCTTGCTGTATATTGCCAATAACTTGTTCAGCAGGGTGATCCCTTAACCATTGTGGATTTTGGTTAGATTGATTCTCAGGAACATCATCTTCAGTAGGGTCTGCTGTTTCTTCAACAGGGGGCACAACAGATCCTTGAACTGCTTCAATTGTCGCATCAGTAGTGTTACCAGAAGGGTGTTCAGCAGGGGCAGAATCAGAAAATTTTAAGTCATTAAATCTTTCCAAAACATCAACACATTTAGGATCAGTGACTTGTTGATTCTCAGCAGGCTCTAAGTCTTCATCTTGCATTCTAGTGAACTTAGGTTCATCAAACACAACATGTATTGTTTCTTCATGTTTGAGTGTCCTTTTGTTCATTACCTTAAATGCCTTGCTGACAGAAGAATATCCCAAGAAGATTCCTTCATCTGATTTTGGTTGGAGGGTCTTCAATTGCTCCTTATGATTTAAGATAAAACATTTGCTTCCAAATGGATGGAAATAAGATATATTAGGTTTCCTTCCATTCCAAATCTCATAAGGTGTCTTCAGCAGCTTCTTGTTCACTGAGGTTCTATTTTGTGTGTAGCATGCTGTATTAACTGCTCAGCCCAATATCTTTCAGGCAATAATGCTTCACAAATCATTGTCATTCCTGCTTCTTTCAAATTCCTGTTTCTTCTTTCAGCAACACCATTTTGCTGAGGTGTACCAGCAGCAGGCAAGTTGATGTAGTACACCATTCTGTTCACAATATTCTCTTATAACTTTGTTGAGAAATTCAGTACCCTTATCTGATCTGATCTGATCTTCACTACTGTCAAAATTTTCTCATTTTGCAATCTCTTCAAACGTCCAGGAATCTTTTGAAGTGTTACACTTTTCTTGTTCATGAATACTACCCAAGTGTTTCTTGAATAATCATCCACAACCACTAAGGTGTACTTCTTTCCTGTTACACTTGTTGGTGTTACTGGTCCAAATAGATCCATATGCATCAGCTACAAAACTCTTTTTGTTGATTGCATTGTCTTTGATTTGAAGCTTGATTTTGTCTGTTTACCTTGCTGACAGGCATCACATATAGCATCCTTTTTGAATGTGATCTCAGGTAAACCAATCACCAGTTTCTTCTTCACCAACTGATTGATATCATCAAAATTTAGATGATTCAACTTCTTATGCCATAGCCAATTAAGTTCTGACTTGGTATGCACAATCGGGCGAGTTTCGGGACGACGGTAGACCAATCCACAACATACATGTTTTGTTGTCTTCTTCCGGCCAACACAACTTGATCACCTCTTTCACTAATGACAATACAGTTGTTTTTGTCAAAAGTGACCTTGTAACCCATGTCACAAAATTGTCCAGTGCTCAGTAGGTTGTAGTCCAGTCCTTCCATATATGCAACGTTCCTGATTGTTAATCCATTTCTCACAAGTGTGCCATATTGTGTATCCTGGTGTGTTCTTGTTGCCAAAATTCACTCTTGGACCATCCTTTGCCACAAAGTTTGATAGACAGTGCTTATTCTTTGTCATATGTCTGGAACATCCACTGTCAAAGTACCAGACACCCTACAAAACAAAGTTAATGCATTTTAGGTACCCAAAACTGTTTGGGTCCATAGTGGTCAGTGGCAAGCATGACCCTTGGCAAATTTCCATAAGGTCTTCTTTGAAATGTATCATACTTTGGTTCATACATGTATTCTACACATCCATAAGGTTTAACAATTGGTTGTGTAGGATTCACATATGCTTTCTGGCCTTTTGGAATATAATGATGTTTAAAGTGATTTCTTTTGTTAGAAGCACTAAGATAACCATAGGTTTGCTGTCTGTTAGGAACAACCCTGTAATATGGAGTCTGCTAAGGTCCCTGCTGAGGTCTTGTATAAGTCCTCTGCTGATTCCATTGCTTAGGTTTTACCCTAGCAGCATGGTTATATCTGTTGTTTCTAGAAGTAGGTGCATGAATATTCCAATCCTCATCAGTAGGGAATAATCTACCTTTCCCCCTGAGATAAGTATCCCTTGAATGATTAACATTTTTGGGTTTAGGATTTTTATCCTTGGAATATTTTTGATTTTCACCTTTTTGTGGTCCAGCAGACTTGGTAGCAGGTCTACTATCAGCAGGTCTAGAAGGTACATCAGTCCTAGTTTTAGATTTGTTCTTTTTGTTAGGTTCTGTTGACCTTTTTGACTTCTAATTTTGCTTTCTTGAAGTCTTCTCAGTAGGCTTTACTGCCTTAGCAACCTTTTTGGGAGTTGGATCTTGTGCAGGCACAAACATAGAACCAATTATGGTACTAGGTTCAGTGACCTTACTGGATCCACTCTTGTAAGATTGTTGAGTTCCAAATCCAAGGCCTGTTCTATCACCATAAGGCTTTCCAGATTTGAATGCAGTGTAGGAACAAGATTGTTCAACAGATTCAGCAGCTACTGAATGTACAGCAGACTTATGTTGATTCTGTCCAACTTCATTTTCCTTACACTTGAGAAATCTTAATTCAAATTTCTTTAATCTTTCTACTTCGATCGAAGAGCTTCTTTTTCACCTTCACAATCTCATAACCGATTGTATTATCCTCGCTTGATTAAGGATGGCATCCAAAGTTTCTTCATTGTCAGAATTTTTAGGATTTGAACCACAAGTTGATTCACAATCACTTCCAGCAGGAATGTTCATAGATACAGAATTGTATACCTCCTCTGTTTCATTCATATTTGCCATTAAAGCATAATCATCCATATCGGCAACAAGTGCAGAATCATCAGATTCATTCCTTTTTTCTGATTCTACTTCATATCCTGATTCATCTTCAGCAACCATAGCTTTCTTGCCAGATCTTCTTTGTTGGCTCTTGCTCTTCAGTAGGTCTGGACAATCAGGTCTAAAATGTCTAGGTTTCTTGCAGTTGAAGCAAAGATAACCAGGTTCCTTTTTCTATTTTAATTCAGGACAGTCAGGTTTGAAGTGTCCTGGTTTCTTGCAATGATAGCACAAATAATCATTATCTTTCTTGGATTCTTCCTTCTTCTTTTTGTCACGGATTTTTGCAATGAAATAAACAAGTAATAAATTTATAAATCCGGTATACCCCAACTGTAGGGATCGTAGCATAGCGATTAATACCAGAGTCGATCTCAGGGAATCGGGGTATCTAGTTCATTAATTTTCCTAAGATTGATACCATTATTATTAAAACCTAAAATAACAAAACGAAAAGTAAACTGGACAGAGGATTGTCAGTCCAAAGCCAGGAAAGATCGTTGCGAACATAACTAAACTATAAACGAGAAAAACAATAAAACTTATAAAAGCATGATAATGACTATAGCGATTAAACATAGAACAAGCAATGATCCACCATCCCACAACCCTTAATTTCCTCTCTAGATTATCTTATGATGATTTAACTAAAATTGTGATTCACCTATCAAAGGTATGAACTCCTAATCTCTTAGAAAAGTTCGCCTATCAATCTTTTATCTTTCGATCTTAAAGATTAACGCTTTCAAACCAAGGTTCAAGATTTATTCAATCCAACAATCTAGATATTCAACCTAATCAACTCTCGTTACTTATAGGTTAAAGATCCAATCTTTCCTATGGTGATCTAGGTTTACACCGACTCTCGTCATATAGTAAACATCAATAGCAAAACATCTCTCGATATAAATTTGCATAACACATAATCATAGAAAAGAAACAACTTAATTAAAACTCACGAAATCATCCAAAGGAAGAAATAAAAACGATGCTGAAAAGTTTTACATGCTTGCTCCAAGTTTGATCAGCTTCAAGCCATCCTCATGAATCGAACAAGAAGAAACGACATAAAATAAAAAAAAACCTAACTACCTCGGTCGACAGGCACAAGGCTCTGCCGACCGAGCCTGCCTCTGCTCAGAATTTAGGGTTCTGTGGCGGCTGCAGTCGATATGATGATAATTAGGGTTGAGAATGCGGCTGCTTTTAAAGAAAACTAGGTCGGTTTCAGCATGACGGCGGACGGACGCCCGTCCACTCCTTCTGGACGCTCGTCCAGTTGGCTTGAAATCTTCGAATCAGGCCCAGTCTTCTCAAATGCCCGTCTTATACATTTTCAAACGCCCGTTCACTAAAAATCTGAACATCCTGATCCAACTTCTCCTCCTGGACGCCAGTCCACTCTTACCGGACGCCCGTTTGGGTAAAAATCATGCTTTCCCGAATTGAGTATCTCCAAAGGGACGCCGGTCCATGCTTCGGACGCCTTGATCCGGAGTTGGACGGATGGCAAACGTGCGTTCGCCTCTTAAATCTTCATTCTACCTTCGACTTGCATCTCCTTCCATTTAACCTTCAATCAAATATCTTTTCAGCTCCTTCAATCCCTCTCCATGACATGTAAATGTACCTTCAAAACCATAAAAACACGCAAAGTGTAAAACCATAGATAATTACCAATAAAATCATGAAATTAGCTCAAGTTTACACTTAAATACTTTTAAAACTCATTTGCTCAATAATTCGATTAAACCCTTAATTTCTATGCAAATTATATGAATATGGGGGAAATCATTGTAAAATATAACGTTATAAATCATATAAAATCACCCTTAACACTTTTCACTAAATTTCTTTGTGAAATTCCTTGGGGAACCCTTTCCTGTTTTCATCATTCTGATTTTCTTGCTCAGTAGGGCAATTTGCTCCTGCATCTCATCCAGTATATCATCTTGAGCTGCTGATGTTTCTTCTTGATGTGTAGCAGCCAATGCAGTAGTCTTTGGTTCTTCTTTTTCAGTCTCAGGTACAAGTTTCTTACTGAATTCATATGCGTTGAGGTCTGAAAATAATTTAAAAGTGTCTTCTTCATGCAAACTCCTCATTTCTTCTATGGAAGTCACCTTCATCTCCCAAACTTCTTTTGCAGGTAATGCTTCCAAGATTTTTGAGTTGATTTCTTCCTGTGAGTACTTCACACTCAGTAGGGTGAGTTCATCCATGATTGCATTGAATCTTGACTCCATTTTTTCAATGGTTTCATTAGGTTTCATTTTGAACTCATGAAACTACTTCTTTGCTACACTGATCTTATTCTTCTTGATAGCATCAGTGCCTTCACAGATTAACTGCAACTTATCCCAAAGTTCTTTTGCAGTCTTGAAATCCTTCACCTTCATATACATATGCTATCCAAGGTTCTGTATATAATATCAATAGCAATGTTGTTGAGGTTTGCTCTTTTTCTATCTTCAACAGTCCATTCTCTTTTTGGCTTTGGAATGTACTGTGTCTCATCTCCCACTATGACTGACTTGGTGATCTCTAGTGGTCCATCTGTCAGCACATCCATCATTTCATCATGTGTTTCAGCTAGATAAGCCTGCATACGAAGTTTATACTCATCAAAACGATCTAAAGAACACATCAACATTGTTCGAGCATACTGGTTGTTATCCATGATGCAAAGCTTTGAAAATTAGAAATTTGAAAAAGTTTTCAAAGTATTTTCACAAGCACAACAAGTAGGATTACTTCAGAATAGAAGCACTGCTTTGATACCAATTGTTGGTCCCTTGAAAAGGCTTTAGTTAAGTTTAGAGGAGGGAGGGGGGTGAATAAACTTATCTCTTAAAACTTTTGTAGTTAACAAACTCAGAAACTTCAGCAGCCTGCTGACTGTTGAGTTTTACTGAATTCGTTGCAGCGGAATATTTTTAAATTAAGCCTTATTACTTGTTGATAAAATATGATACCAAGTATTAGATACTCAGTAGTGTATGTGTGTGATTCAGTTGCTAAATATACTAAATGCAGAATATAAATGAAGAAAGTAAGTAGACATATTTTATAGTGGTTCTAGGTGGTGTAATCCTGTCAGTCCACTCTTATCCTGTGATGTTGGAGGTAATTCACTAGAGATTCTTGAGGTAGCAGTTACAAAAATCCCTAAGTTGCTGGTCCTTCACCAATAACTATGGCTTCACAAACTGAACACTTAGAACAGGTAGGATTGCTGCTCCAAAGTCTTCCACTGGTCCTTGAAGGGTAGGATTGCCTCTTCACCAGCTCCACCACAAACAACAGTCATTGACACAAATGTGCTTCAACGTCTTCAATGATTCCTTATAAAAGAAAGTTTGAATCAAGTAAGTGATTCACTTTTTCGGCGAACTTGATCAGGATGATATGATCAGCAGCTTGAGGTCTTCAAGTGTGTAAACTTGATGTAGCTTGAAAGCAGATTACACTTGAAGATGTTTACTTGATCAGTAACTTTGTGCTCAGTAGGGTCAGCAGGGTGTTTGATCGATGTAAATCTGATAGCTCAAGATGGATCCTTAATTTTCCTCAATGTTCATCACTTGTATCTGAATTTGGAGTCCTCTATTTATAGGTAGGAAATCCTTGTGACTTATGTTTGAAATTCAAACCTAGCCGTTTCAGATTTTGTCCCATTTGACTTGCTTTCTCGTCATCGTTCATAGTACGACAATTTGTCGAATACTTTTTGACAAGTTTACGATCATCCACCCTTTGACTTGTATCCATTGGATAATCCTCTGTTTCTTCCCAACGTCCAATTAATCTTAACCATTGATTTGTTTGATAAAATCAGAGGTTGTTAGCGGTCCCTTTCTTTGTAATCTTCCAATGTATCCTTTGAATTATTCGAAATATATATCAGCAGGTTCCTGAGGATATTAGTCTACTGAAATATATATAAGTCAGCTAATCCATGTTGCTGTGTTTATTAAAACACTTCAGCTGACTTCTCTTATATCTAACTTTTTATTGTGAAGTTAGATTACACCATTTTGAATATAACCAAGTTCCAATCATCACTTAACTTGTGGAACATAGACCTTGTACACAAGGTATATGTAATCAGTTTAGGTTATCACAGACTTCCCTAAATTCTGATTCCATATCCTTGACTTTAAATACTAAGTTTGATCCCTTAGCCTTCAATAACTGAGTTTGAGCCCTTAGCCTTCAGTCTTCAGTAGGTTCCTAAACTAGTCTACTGACTCAGGTACCCTACTGATCTAGACAGGTCTACTGATGAAAGTCAGCTGACCTTTTACAGTGCTTGTTTGATCAAACCTATACAAGATCAAACTCTAATAAGCCTATACATTTGATCTAGACATCTTTTTGCCTTTGCTCTATAACAGTTAGTCTGGCACTCATCACTAAAACTTAAAATAAGTCCAACAGAAGAATACTAACTCATCAAAGCACAAGCCTATCATGCCCTTCCGACGGTCCCGAATTTCAACTCTTTGGAAGGATCCATTCGGTGCCGGAACTAAACGCATCAGAAACACAATCAAGGCTAGTTCATGTTCAATTAATGTTATTAGATCGGGAAACAACATTTAAAACTGGTCTCGGGGCTTAAAATTCACAAATTCCCAAAACAGGGGCTAATGCATGCGCATCCTTTGGAATGTGAGCACATTGAGCAACCAGAAACATTCAGGATGTTTCTTTCCGATGAATTCATGCTCATTACCTACCTAATGCGTGTGCATTAACTCCCAATAGCACTTTGCTCACTTTCTGACCCTCAATGCATGCGCATTCTAACCTGTGCGTGCGCATTGAGCATCCTAATCAAAAACCGACTTTCTGTCGCATCAATGCGTGCGCATTACCCGCTGAAAAACCCTAGACATGTTTTCTCTGCACTTCTACGATTTCTACCCAATTCCAATCACATTCAACATCGATAAAACTCAAAAAATAGTAGAAAAATACATCTTTAGCATAGCAAATCATCTCATAATCTCCTGACAACAAAAAGACATGATTTCTAACATCTAAACATATCAAAACATCAACCTTAACCCTATAAACCATAATTAAATCGTAGGAAGAGCCTCTTACTTGTTTGCAATCAAATCCAATTCCAAAAGCTATGAAAATCTACAGCAAAACTTGACCTTCCCACAGAAAAACCTATGTGATCAATTCCGAACCAAGGTTAGATTCGATCACACGTTTCTATAACAACGATCCTACGAAAACATGAGTTTTAATCCATCAACTCATCTAAAACACAACTAGGGCTCGAAAATTCTTACCTTTAGAGAACTCCAAAATTTTGGTATTGAAATGACGCCATGTTCACGACGATTCAAAAGCTCTACTCGAATCTGAAAACGATGAACAACTCCGTGAGAAATTGGAAGAACTCCTTTGACTGCACTTTTTCTCTCAATTTCTGATGATACTGATAGGTTATAAGAATTATGAGATTTATTTTCCTTAAAAAACTTTTCCCAAAAATAATAATTACTTATATATATATATATATATATATATATATATATATATATATATATATGTATATATATATGTATATGTATATGTATATATATATATATATATATATATATATATATATATATATATATATATACTTATATATATATATTATATATAAAACGAATATAATATATACTTTCCATAGTAAATGATTATAATATTTCGTGCTTGCAAAAATGACACGTCTGCTCTTTTCTCGAGAATCGGAATATTACATTCCTCCACCCTTAAGAGGAGTATCATCCTCGAAACTGAAACATGCCTGTTAAATCCACAAAGTCTAGGAAACTCACTAATCATATCGTCTTCAACTTCCCAAGTTGCCTCGTTCGGTGAATGACTGCTCCATTGCACCAACACCAAAGAGATCATCCGTCTCTTGATCATCTTTTGCTTCCGGTCTAGAATCTTGATCGGTTTCTCATCATAGGCAAGATTATCTTGAAGAATTTCCTGATCAATGGTTGCTTCAACATCCGTCTTTGTCAAACACTTCTTCAACATTAAACATGGAACACATTGTGTACCCTTGACATTGATTCCGGTAACTTCAACTTATTGGCCAAAGGTCCAACATTCTCGATGATCTCAAAAGGTCCAACATACCTCGGACTTAACTTTCCTTTCTGTCCAAACCGTTTAACCCCCTTCATTGGTGAAGCTCGTAGGTAAACTCTTTCCCCAACATCAAACTCTAGCGGTCTTCCTCTAACATCAGCCCAACTTTTCTGTTTGTCTTGATCTTCAATGAAGTTCTTCTTTACCAACAAAACCCTTTCTTTAGCTTGTTCAAACATTTCCGGCCCGGTGACTTGTCTCTCCCCGTGTTCATCCAAAAACAGCAGCGTTCGACATCTTCTCCCATACAAAGCTTCAAACGGCGGCATACCCACACTGGCGTGATAAATATTGTTATAAGCGAACTTTGCCACGGGTAGGTAATCATCCCATGATCTGCCTACTTCCAAAACACATTCTCTTATCATATCTTCAAGTGTTTGGATTGTCCATTCTGACTGTCCATCTGTTTGAGGATGAAAGGTCGTACTCAAATCCAACTTTGTACCTAAAGCCTTTTGCAAACTCTTCCAAAACCGACTGTCATGATCCGAAACTATCGAGATAGGTACTCCATGCAACTTTACTATATTATCCACGTATATTGTTGTCATCTTCTTCAAGGACATATCTACCTTAGTTGGCAAGAAATGGGCGGACTTGGTCAATCTATCCACAATCACCCAAATCATGTCATGTCCAATATTTGTCTTTGGTAACCCGGCGATGAAATCCATTGTGATCTTATCCCACTTCCACTCGGGGATATCCAAGTGGCTTAAGAATACCCCTAGTCTTCTATGTTCTGCCTTAACTTTCTGGCATACGTTGCATTCTGCCACAAATTTTGCTATTTCCAACTTCATTGAAGGCCACCAAAAGCGTTCCTTCAAATCGATGTACATTTTAGTAGCTCCTGGGTGAATTGCAAAGGCAATCCTATGTGCCTCTTCATAATCCTTTGCCTTAAATCTCCAACATTAGGCACACATAAATGATCTTGGTACCAAAGGTTCCCATTTTTATCTAACACATAACCCGCTGTAGGTTTCTCTCTTACAACATGCTTCAAATCAACCAACACTGGATCTTCATCTTGCTTTTCTCGTATATCATCCATCAACTCAGATCTTGCTAACAACGGTGCCACGAACTGTCGATCTTCAATCTTCTCAAAACCCTGGATTTTCACCCATCTAACTATTCTATCATATCTTCAACACTTGAAACTATAGACACTGGTTTTATACTCAAGGCATCTGCAACCACATTTTCTTTACCCGGATGGTATTGTATATCCAAATTGTAATCCTTTACAAACTCTAACCATCTCCGCTGCCTCATATTCAGATTATCTTGAGTGAAGAAATACTTTAAACTTTGTGGTCCATGAAGATCCTAGCCTTGACTCCATACAAGTAATGCCTCCAAGTCTTTAAGTCAAATACTACTACTGCCAACTCTAAATCGTGTGTTGGATAACTCTTTTCATGCACCTTTAACTGTCTAGACGCATAGGAAATTACCTTTCCTCTTTGAATCAACACACAACCTAACCCTTTTCCCGAAGCATCGGTGTAGACGTCGTAATTATCAAAGATCTCCGGAACCACCAACACTGGGACTGTAGTCAAGTTGTCTTTCAAAGTCTGAAAAGCTGACTCACACTCACTAGTCTACATAAACTTCACATTCTTCTGTGTAAGTTTGGTGAGTGGTGTAGCTATCTTAGAGAAGTCTTGCACGAACTTCCGGTAATAACCCATTAAACCCAGAAAACTTCTCACTTTTGAGACCGTAGTAAGTCTAGGCCATTTCTCAACTGCTTCGATCTTTGCCGGATCAACTTGAATGCCATCTCCATAAATTACATGGCCCAAGAAACTAACTTGATTCAACCAAAAGTCATTCTTTGAAAACTTAGCATACAATTGTTTCTCTTTCAAGGTTTTTAACACAATTCTTAGGTGTTCTTCGTGCTCTTTCTTATCCTTTGAGTAGACAAGGATGTCGTCTATGAAAACTATCACGAATTTATCCAAGTAGGGCATGAAAATACACTGCATTAAATCCATAAATTCCGATGGAGCATTAGTGAGTCCAAAAGGCATAACCAAGAACTCATAATGTCAATACCTTTTACTAAATGCCATCTTTGGTATGTCTGCTACCTTAATCTTCAGCTGATGATAACCCGACCTAAGATCAATCTTGAAAAACACTCTCTTTCCTTGAAACTGATTAAATAGATCGTCAATCCTTGTAGTGGATACTTGTTCTTGATGGTGAGGTTATTCAAAGCTCGTAGTCTATACACATTCTCATGCTACCGTCTTTCTTCTTAACAAACAACACAGGGGCTCTTCACGGTGATGTACTTGGCTGAATTATATTCCTTTCAAGCATATCTTTAAGTGGTGCCTTCAACTCTTTAAATTCACCCAGAGCCATCCTATAGGGTGCCGTAGAAACGGGTTCCTCTCCTGGCATTAGCTTGATCTCGAACGCTATTTCCATATCCGGCATGTTTCCCTGTAACTCATCCGGAAATAATTTAGGGTACTCTTTTACTATATGGGTTTCCTCTAAGTTAGGCTTCATTTGTTCCACATCCATTGCATACAACAAGTAGCCTTCACAACCTTTCTGACAAACTCTTACAACCTTAACTGCTGATATTATCGGACGACGCTTCTTACTCGGCTTGTAAACATTACCTTGATAGGTCTTAGATGATTTTCCGGGTACTTTAAAAGTCACTCTCTTTTCCTACATTCCAAGTGTACATAATTTTTGGATAGCCAATCTATTCCAAGAATTACATCAAAATCTGAAAAGTCCATAACGGTGAAGTCACTCTTGCACCGATACGATCCTACTCGAACATCTATTTGAGGTATCGTCCTAGTTACCTTAGTTACCTTTCCGAAAGGTGTAGTGATTTCCAAAGTGTCTCTTAAGGGTTCCGAAGGTAGATTCAACTTCTTAGATATCTTAGTTGACACAAAGGTGTTAGACGCTCCATATCAATATGGCCGTATCTGCTAGGTTATCTAATATTATTGTACCTAAGATGCGAATTTGTTTATTTAAATACAAATACAACATGATTTAACATGCTATACTAGTACTTTAACAAAATAGAATAAACAAACTAAGGGTACCTGAGATAACATTGTCGTCTGGCTCAGCAATCTCGGCATCCACTGCAAAGACTCGAACAGGCCGACTCGGGCCCCTTTTACCGCTTCCTTGAGCTTGGTTCCCTTTGTTCCCCTGAGTTGGGCATGCTCTTGCATAATGCCCTGGATCTCCACATAAGTAGAAACCACTTATATTTGCTCGACACTCACCCGAATGATTCTTGTTGCACTTCGAGCAAAGCGGTGAACCGGTTGATTGTTTATCTGCCAAAGGGGTTTTGTCTTCTTAGCATTTTGTTGGGGTGCTTCCCGACTATTACCTTGGCTCGTCCCAAAAGTTCTCTTCACACCAATGATGACTGAGGGCTTGTTCTTGAAGGTCTCAACTTTCAAAGCTTTATTCAACATTTCAGCCATATTCCTCGGTGTAGCTCCAATCATCCCTGCTTGAATATCACGGGAAAAACCATTATTGTAGAGGGCCATCTTTCTCTCTTCCACTCTCATGATCTCCGGGTAGAACCTACTCAACTCATTGAACTTGTTAGTGTACTGTGAGACCGTCGTATGAATTCCTTGTTTGTGACTCAAGAACTGGCTCGCTTTATCCGCTTGCACCGTAGCTGGGAAGTATTCATTGTAAAACAGGTTCTTAAATGCTTCCCAATCTGTAACATTCCCATTGCTACTCTCAATAGCTTTGATCCATGCTTTGGCTATACCCAAAAGAAAACCAACCGCTAACTGCGCCATCTCCGCTTCGGGGACATTCACGTTTCTCATGCCTTTTCAAAACTTCTTAACCGAACCTCAGCCTTAGCCGGTTCCACATTCCCGTAAAAGTCTTCAACACGGTACCTCTTCATTTTTGAGTACCAATCAACCAGAGGTGCTTGATCAAAGGCTGGTGGTGGTCCAACTGGTGGGATGGCTGGTTGGTAAACTGGAGGGTATCGAAGAGGTACTTGTGTTGCTTGTTGTGGGTGAGGTTGCGGCTGTGGATATGGTGGTGGTTGAGGCTGTATTGGAGGGACCACTTGTGGCTCAATCTGGTAAGGATGAAATCTCTGATGATGTTGTGGGGTGTGATGGGGCTGGTGAAATCCATAAGGTGGGTAACCAACACCATGCTGGTGGTCAAAACGTAGTGATTGTGGTATAGTAGGTCGAGGGGTGTGGCCTACTGGTGGAGGGTAAAAGGTCTGTTGGTGGTGATGGAACACTGGAGGATAATGGTGGCTTACCGGTGGAGGTGGAGGTAGATGCTGGTTACCGGTGGCACATACACTGGTGGGATCTCACCTACTACGGTGACACGTATGGGTTCCTGCCCAGGTCTGCGTGGAATGTAGTTATACCTTGGATCCTGCTGAAACTAAGGTCGTGGTGTTGGGCTCCGATTAGGTCATGGAGTATGGTTCTGATGAGGTGAAGGATTTGTTCGCACAAACCCGCCGCCAACCACGGGTATCGGACTCTCCTCCTGTACCCCTGAACTTTCAGCACCATGAACTCCCGTTCTAGTTGTTACCATTTTGAAAGATCACAGAAAGACCGAACGTTACTAAAAGATCTAAAGAAATCTTATCTTAAAAGTAAGAAAGCCTAAAGAATGCTTCGCTCTGATACCAACTGTAACGCTCCGTTCCCGGCCACCGAGTCCTTATCCGGAAAAGGAACGTTCCGCACGTATAATATAGAAAAAATTTAACATTATACATAAGCCTCTACTACATCGTATCGAGTTAAGCAAAACAGAAGCAAAAGACTCGGGTATATTTTTTTTCCAACCAACGACAAGAATAGAAACATCCACTAAAGATAGAAATGTAACTTATTACAACGAAATCTCCAAAAGAACTTATAACGTACGAAACCTCCAAAAAGAATAAATAAAAGAAATTACAAAGTCTCAAAGGAAACGTATTGTATTCCAAAACCAAAAGGAACAACTAGTCCAAAATGTCATGTGAAAATTAAATAAAATAAAGCTTTAACGTCGGCATCCTTAAACGTCGTCTTCGAATTCCTCGTCGAAATCCGGATCTACCCGTTCATCTTCTCATCCCCAAACACATAACAAACATGCATTTGAGGTAAGTACACAGTTCTTAATACAAGGAAGAAGCTATGATTTAATTACAGATTATAGAATAAGAATCAAAATAATTAAATTATCTTTATGTGACCGAGTAGGTCTAGGGTTCATTACATGCTCATCAACATGTTATGACTATATGTTTCTAACTTAACTTATATATGTTACATCTGCATTCAAGGGCACTACGCATGGTGTATATCCGCCATGAGATATCGTATGCAACCTATTAGTGGATCACACCAATAGCCACAGGCTAGTCCCGATAATGTACACGTTCGGAGAAGTCCCTCCGTACTTGGGGTCTTGTAAACCTACGGAGTTATTCACTTTCTCTGACCGCCCACACATCGCGATATGAACCGGTGCCTATCCAAGAATGGCATGATGTTTAGTTTTTTACTAGACAAGTATGTATTTCATTAATTGTTAACTAGCCACCTAAGTGTTTTCAAGGTAACCCTCACCATAACAACTCTACTCCCTCACTTAGACAGCTAGACACAACATCCTATCACATACACAGACATTGATAAATACTAACTCATCAAAGCACAGCCTATCATGCCTCTCTAACGGTCCTGAACTTCAACTCTTTGGAAGGATCCATTCGGTGCCGGAACTAAATGCATCAGAAACTCAATCAAGGCTTGTTCATTTTCAATTAATGTTATTAGATCGGGAAACAACATTTAAAACTGGACTCGGGGCTTAAAACTCATAAATTCCCAAAAACGGGGGCCAATGCGTGCGCATTGAGCAACCAGATTCAGGATGCTTCTGTCCGACCAATGCGTGCGCATTACTTACCTAATGCCTGTGCGCATTAACTCCTAATATCAATTTTCTCACTTCGTGACCCTCAATGCATGCGCATTCTAACCTGTGTGTGCGCATTGAGCATCCTGAACCAAAACCTGACTTTCATTATCATCAATGCGTGCGCATTGCACATTGAAAAACCCTAAACATGTTTTCCTCTGCACTTCTACGATTTCTACCCAATTCCAATCACATTCAACATCGATAAAACTCAGAAAATGGCAGAAAAACACATTTTTAGCAAAGCAAATAGTCTCATAATCCCTTGACAACAAAAAGACATGATTTCTAACATCTAAACATATCAAAATATCAACCTTAACCTTATAAACCATAATTAAATCGTAGGAAGAGCCTCTTACTTGTTTGCAAGCAAATCCAAATCCAAAAGCTATGAAAATCTGCAACAAAACTTGAACCTTTCCACCGAAAACCTATGTGATCAATTCCGAACTAATGTTAGATTTGATCACGCGTTTCTATAACAACGATCCTACAAAACATGAGTTTTAATCCATCAACTCATCCAAAACACAACTAGGGGCTCGAAAATTCTTACCTTTAGAAAACGTCAAACATTTGGTATTGAAACGACGCCCTCTTCACGACGATTCCAAAGCTCTACTCGAATCTGAAAATGATCAACAACTCCCTGAGAAATTGGGAGAACTCCCGTGACTATACTTTTCCTCTCAGCCTTTTCTCAGAGAACGTAAAAGACAACTTCTGATGAAATTAACAGATAGGTTATAAGAATTATGGGATTATATATATATATGTATATATAATTACAATATATATATATATATATATATATATATATATATATATATATATATATATATATATATATATATATATATAAATATATATACATATATATATATATATATATATATATCCGTCCCAAAATGTAAGTCGATTTAACTTTTTGATTTTGTCCCAAAATATAGGTCTATTTAGATAACCAATAAAGTATTTATTACATTTTTCTCCTTCTACCTCTCATTTATTACATATACTCAACAACTTTTTACTACTTTGCATTAATATCAATAAAAAGTCATTTTAATCAAAATTAATGACACATAACAAATTCAACTAACTTTCTTAATATGTGTGAAAAAGTCCAAACATACTTACATTTTGGGACGGGGGTAGTGTGTATATATATATATATATATATATATATATGGGGAATGAGGGAGAAAGACAAAAATATTTCATCAATTAAGTAGAAGGACGGAAACTTTTGCATAAAGGACAAAACTATTTATCCACTATCGAAATTCACTTGTGTTCGAAATTCACCGTTTAAATTCACCGAAATTCACCGTCGAAATTCAGTGAAATTTACTAATTTTCAAAATTCATTGTCGGGATTCACCGATATTCATAAAATTCATATCGAAATTCATTTCGGGATTCATAGGGAGATTCACTAATTTTCGGGATTCATTTGTCCTTCTCGCTATAAAAATTATGCGGTTGTCCTTCTCCCTATAAAAAATATATTGTCCTGTTAATAATATTTCGATATATCCTTATCCCTAATTTTCCAAATTTTATATACTTAAATTCCATAGTAAATGAATATAATATTTCGTTCTCGCAAAATGCCACATCGGCCCTTTTTCCGAGAATCGAAATATTACAAACACAGTAACGAAAACAAAGTAAAACACGATCTTTAAATATAGACAGATCATTGGATAAGAAGAACTCATTACCTCGTATATGGAACAAAAACGAAAGCCAATCAACGACCAGTCTAAGATTATAATTTGAATTCTTGCGAATCTATGAACAAACGGAAACCTTAACGTCAAAACTATGAATTCTAATGTAAATGAGATTGAAATCTCGAATTAAACGGAGAACTACGATAATTACCTTCACAAGACGAAATCAAATCTGAATCTGCTCGTGGAATCAAATCTGATTCATGTTCGATGCTTTGATATGAAAAAATGAACCTAGAATAGTCAAGCGGGGTTGACTCGTGCCCTGTCCCGGGAAGGGTTCTCGGGAATGTGTGCCAAGCTCTTTCTGAAACGCTAAAATTGCGATCTCGTGGTGTCTAGGGCCTTTTTATAGGCTTTTGACAACCCTAGATTGGTTTTCAGCAACTTGAAGGAAAAACAAAACCTAAAATAAGGAGAAAGAAATTTAGATTTTGAAAACACTAAAACACCCGAAGTGAGAGATTTTATATTTTTGAAAATTTGTTACACCACATGATAACATATGCTTACAAAGTAATTTTTTTTTTGGGCTTTTCAAATGTCTAAATTAATATCTTCTTAATTTTTTCCAAAATCATTCCACACGGTATTTAACTTGGAAAAAAAATCCTATGTCCGCATGTTTTTGTTCACACATTATCTGTGATATTTGATTGAGAATTATGCTCCCTTAATCGAAATCCTGGGTCCGTCCTACGATATGTAGCCTACAACATTATGAACAACCTTTTTTGTTTGTTTTTAAAGATATGCATCCTTTTATTGTGTTAAACTCTCTAAAAATTCTAAAACGGTGTTTATTCGCACCACGACTGATCTATTTCTTGTCTCACACCTTCCGGTACACCACACAATTTTTCACAAAATCGACCATGTGGAAGTCAAATGTTATAGGTAACATTATATTTCCCGCACTAACTAATTAGAATCGACACTAAGAAGACCAAATGTTGCCTATAAATTCGTTCTTCAATGAGTCGATTTTTTACTGCGGTACACATGTGGTATTCGTTTCAGCACGAATAAAGGGCCCGTCTAAAAAACAGTTTTTTTTATTTTAAATAAGTAATATTGTAGTTTTACCGACTAAATCACGTCGTCGTTTAAAACATGATAAAACCCTTTTTGTTGTGCAAAACGTTATCATGGAAATATGTCCAAAATAGATGAACTTTTTGACTTTGAAAGCACAGTAGAAAACGAAATAATCTATGTAAACGTAACCATCATGATATTTTACTACGATATTATGGATACACCGTATTCGGTTAAAAAAACATATAATCCTAGTTTAAGACAATGACACTTCGTGAAGAAATTTATGTGTAAATTAAGACTACGAGATAAAAGCTCAGCCACAATTATTCTTCCATTAGTTTCCAGAACTTCACCAATATAGGTGAGGAAAATGACTCTTGAAAACAATCTAACTTGTTGCATGGAAATGACTTGTTTATCTCAATAAGTATAAGTACACATAATATTTTTATAAAAATAATTTATTGACAACAATATTATTTATGATTCGGAAATAAAAATGAAAAACCAAAAGTCAGAGGATAGATGATAACTTTATTTGAAATTGGTAACAATTCGGGTAACTGGACTTCGTAAAGAATGATCTAACTATTTGACTGGAGAGTTTTGTGATGAATTATAGATGAGTCAATGTAGATTGACTGCTACGTAGTCAGAGATTTGGGATCAAGCTATCAACAATTCTTAAATGTGAGGATAATAATATTTTTATAGGCACTCCTCGTGGAGGAGTTGGTTCTATAAGAATTGAAGTTGTGGTCAATGGCCTGAATAAGTTACGGAGCAGTCATAATGTAATAATGGCCATATATGCGTAAATCATGGATCCAAGAAGATATGGTTAACAAAGGGTGTCTAAAACTGTTTTGCGGGACTTCTAGGATAATTGTTAGTGGCTATTCTAAAAGAAGACAGAAAATTCACACCGAAGATGATCTTCAAAGATAAATGATGAATCCAGGTGAGTGATTTCATCAACTACTCAAAAAGGAGAAGATGTACTGGAAAGATCAAATGTTACAACCAATGAAAAAGATCAAATATGAGTTGAAATCAGTCGGACATGACAAGGCAAGTTTGGAATCTGAATTAAATTCTAGACTGGAACCAGAAAAGGCCAAATCTGGAACCAAGTCTGTAAAATCCCACATCGGGAAATTAACAGAAAGCTCACCTTCATATAAATGTCAGACATAAAATATTTTGTCAACTTAGGTTAGCCCTTTTAGACCAAACGGGACGGCGGTCTAAGCAGTTGACCGGGCCATTTATGACTCATTTAGCGCTACCAGGCCTGGGGTCTGGGGCGTCAAAGAATGGTAGCATAGCCGACTATCAGACGGCCCTAAGCGCTGCACCGTATAAGAAAGATGGTGTAGTTGCCTCTGGTAGAGACGATCCAGGACGAGTCTTGGCCGTCCTGGCGAGGACGCCGGGTCCCCTTCTGCAGGGGTGAGAATGTAAAATCCCACATCGGGAAATTAGCAGAAAGCTCACCTCCATATAAATGTGAGACATAAAATATCTTGTCAACTCGGGTTAGCCCTTTTAGACCAAGCGAGGACGATGGTCTAAACAGTTGGTCTAAACAGTTGACCGGACAATTTATGGCTCATGTAGCATTACCAGGCGCCAGGTCTGGGGGCGTTACAAAGTCTACATCTGATTCAAACACCATACCTGAGTTTAGATCTGGAAATAGATTTAGATGTAAATTTAGACCCAAAAATAAATTAACATCAGACTAATATCAAGTCTAGACCTATTTTCAGATTCAACTCTGGGAATGAATCCAAAACTGAATATAAGTCATAACTTATGTTCAAATCAGGAAATAGATCTAAACTTGTCAAGCCTGTTCAGAAGATAACTTACAGAAAAAATATAATCAATAGCAGATCCAAAACTGTTATTCATTCTAGAAATGTTGAAATCAAAGGTAAAGGTGATGTAAAAGTCAACCAGATGATGCATTTCTAGATTAATTATCCCCATTTCTCACGCATTTATCGATGTTTTGACATCAACTTGAGTAATTATTGTGATAATTTGGACCATTTTGTGTACCTAAGGAATATCATAGAAAAACTACATTTTGCTTATGATGTAGGCTTATTAGCCATTTTTTTATCAGTTTTACGCGTGGTATCTTTGTGTTCGTTTTGTAGCACAGGTACCAAGGCCAAGAGCTTGGATTTTGGATATGTTGATGCTAGGAGAATGCTTAGGGAGAAGATTCATGGCAATTAGGCAAAGGTTATACCAATGAAGGCATCATGGCGCACGCCAAGAGGATTGACCCGTGCCGGAGGTGAATAAATACGATCAGAGAGCATTGCATGTATATTTGGCGCACGCCATGTGACATTGGCCCACACCAGGTGAGAACCTCAAGGACTTCTGGAGAATTAAAGCGTGGTGTCAGTCATCCAACTACCAAATCAGAGAATGCGCACGCCACTAGCTTTGACCGACGCCATGAAGCCACAAAAACAATATGCTGCACGCCATGATGTCTGACGCACGTCATGAGTGCCGAGTCAGCAGCCTTGGATCGAATTTATTCATTTCAATTACCATATCACAAAAAAATCATCATCATCTTCTCCACTCTCTCACTCTCTCTTGCAGGCACCAACACCCAAGGGTTGTTCTAGCCGGATTTTGCAACCAAAATTTGCTCTTAATTTCTAGTATAACCTTGAAGAATTCCTAGTTGTTGATTCTACTACTTTAGTTGGAACTAGATTACACTTGTGTATCAAAACTCCATTGAAGTTTTTGAAGCTCTAATGAAGGTTTCCATTTTCTAGTTATCAGCTTGTGATTGGTATAATTGTTTATCTTTACTTTGAATTAATTGTTCGTATGATTATGAATGCTTACATTGACAAGTTTGTGTTTTTAATCATGAGTGGCCAGCTCACCACTAGCCAAGATGATGTTGTAGAACTAGTTTAATCTTTATTGTTGATTATGAATGGTTGTTTATGTTGTTAGTTTCAATTGTGATGAATCTTTTCCTTCTTGCATTGTATTGTTTGCTTGTATTGGAGTAATTAACTAATGCTTTCATTTACACACTTAATGGAGACCGAAAGGAGATGTTAGGTGTGAGAAGAGGGTAGGAGAACCGGAAGGTAAAATTGACCTCTCGAGGAACTTGATTTCTTATCCGGGGATTGTTGACTTCATTGCATTCAAGTGCTTATCATGCCAATTCATTAGGTTTAGAACATCTAGGCCAAGGAGGAGGTAAAGAGTAGTTTCATACACTCATATGAGGGGGAACTACTTGCTTAGGAATGCACCGTTTCACACTTTTGAGTACCATTGGTTGGAAGGAAGGAAATCATTCCCATGATACTTCGAGAGATTTGCTAGTCTACACATTATCTTGGTTAGGTTTCTTTTATCATTTACCACCCTTACTACTAGAGATGTTATTTATGCACTTACTTCTTGATCAATTACGACCTAGATCGAATCAATATAAGTGTTTTGGTGTTTAACCTCGAAATCCTCGTGGGATATGATCTTGACCACTGTACTAGGCTACAATTGACCTAGTACACTGCCGGTTAGATTGGACTCAAGAAAAGTCGCATCAAGCTTTTTGTTGCCGTTGCTGGGGATTTGTGTAACGGTTAATACTTGCACTCGCTTAAAAATTTCGAGAATAGGTCAAAAAAATTTCTAGTCTCTTTCTATCTTATTTCTTTGGTGCTTACCTCTTGATAGGTTACCAAGTGTTATTTTATTGTGTTCTTGTTGTTTCTATCTTGTAGTGGATGACCAAGACTCGACGTGGTAAGGCACCGCTTACTCCTCTCATTCCGGATATCAATACGTATATCAGGGAATGAGTATCCGAGACCAAAGTTGGTCAAACTCGTCGTGGTTTGGAACTTAGTGGAGACTCCTCCCAAGGTTTATCGACCCAAGGAATAGAAATGGATTAGGACTTAGTGAATGCACAAGGTGGGCAAGAACATGAAAATTCCCAAAACAATGAACAAAACCCAAACCTTCACATCCTTAACCCCCAAAATCCCAACAACAATCCACCACCACCAAACAATAACCAATAAAACAACAACCGAAACCCAAACCAGAACAACAACAACCCCCAAGCCCAAGACCCATTTGTGATCAAGCTGTGAGAATAAATGAGACCAACAATCCAATTCGTTTATCAAATTTTGGAGCAAACAATTTTGAGGTTAAAGCTCATCTTTTTGGATTGGTTGGAGCAAGAGCTCAATTTCATGGGCAGCAAGTTCTTCATTACCAATGATAGAATACCCTCTTAGAATAACAAAACATATTATATTTGTCGAGAAGTTCAAAATCGTCTGAATACGATACTCATTGTGTATCTTAATTAGTTGGATCGTTTCTCGTTGGATTCCTATACAAAGCTTGTGTAGACGTATTTCTGAGTATTCTTCAATCAATTTGTTGAAGACGAACAGTGATGATGAAGATCCACACCACCAACTTTACAACTTTGAGGAGTTATGTAATACGGCCAAGAGTCAAGGTTCTAATAGAGAGTTGACAAGAATGTCCATGTTTCCTTTTTTCCTTGGATGGGAAGGCAAAGGATTGGTTTATGTCACTTCCTCACCATTCCTTCACAAGTTGGGGGGAAATCCAAAATGAATTCTTGAAACAATACTTTACTCCGGACCGGAATTTGGAATTGAAAGTTGAGATTTCCAACTTCAAGCAAGGTGAACATGAATCACTTGGAGTTGCAGGGGAGCGATTGAAGAGGTTGTTGAGAGCTTGTCCCGATTACGGTTATCCCTTAGATATGCAAATTCAATTCTTCTGTCGGAAGCTTAGAAATAATCATGCGCCGATGTTGATCAAGCATGTAATGGTTCATTGATGATGAGCACGGCACAAGATGTGTACGATGCTATTGAAAAGATTGGAAAGAATAACCGAATGTGGGAAACCGGCTCAAGTACAAGAAAAGTTGCTTTTATGGGAGAATCCACCGCTCAATCGGAAGTGTTAGCTCAACTGGCTTCTCTTAGCAAGAAAGTTGATGAAATAAAATGAAGTAAAAGCTTGGAGGGAAATACATCCAATGACATGAGTAGTGTGATCTCGTTGCAGGACTTACGTCGATTTTTACTAGCACGAGTACTAGGTTAATCGTAGGATAGCAAGGGCGAATCAAGGTCGATCCCACAGAGACAATGCAACCTAAGCATAAACAATTCTAATCCAATCAAGATGACATAAGTGGTCATTGACCAACAACGAACATAAAAGAAACATGGTATTCCTTCCCTATCTCTTCTATCGACTAACTTGGTTTAGATAATCCTTATGTTTAGTTCCCCACATAATTTCCTTAAACTAATTGAGCTTTTAATTCAGTTTTAGCTACGGGTGTAATTCCTAACCCTATCTACTCCGACCATGGTAGTAGATAATCTATACGCCAGCTACCCTCCTAATTTGTCCGTAAAGCCCATACGCACGAAGAACTAGAATTGCCAGTATTGAGCGCTAACCCATACCGCTAACCCGCCTAGGCAGCTATCGACACTGATTAGCACGTTCCTAGGGTCCATCAAGACAATGTCCTAATTAACACTTCACTAACAGTTCTTCATGTTAATTTACGAATTACGAATACTAGATTAGCTAGACCTATTACTCTTTTTAATTATTTCTATCGATCAACATATCTGACGCTGAACCTCCAGATTCAGGTTTTCTAAATTTTGCCTCGGTAAGCTGGTATAGACCGCCGGGTTACCGAGGGCGGCTTTTCCTATTTTTGGATCTTCATTGATCGATTCAGATTAATTCAAGTAAATTATGGAGTTGTTAAACATGCAGATCAACTATAACACGTAAATACAAGCAGATATACCATATTAAAGACATAAAGGAACGTTCAAAGCTTCATACCTTTAACAATGGAGATCTAGCTTGATCCACTCAAGCTAGAGATGGCAAGGAAGGGAAGGAAACCAGAAAATAAACTCCAAAAGCTTAAAAGAACTTTATTGCATCAAAATTGTATAATGAAATAATAATAATTTTGTAATATATTTGAAACCTATGTAATAATCATTTTGTGCGGCCTTATATAGATACATTGGCCGACTTATGACTCAAAGAAATCCTAACCGACATAGTAGATACGGTAGATTCGGTTTTTGTTCCCCAAGACCCTCGGTTTATCGGGCCTAGCCCATGGTAAACCGGGCTCACTTTTCCTCTTTTTCTCTGGCAGATCTCTTCTTGGACTTACTCCACTCAGCCCAACATTCTTCCCTTTATCCAGATCCGTACTTAAGTGGTCCAGATTTGATACATCCTATAAAATACATAAAACAAGACAAAACAGTACCAAATCTTCGGGATAACAACATAGACGCAGAATTATGAACTTAGGAACATGCACTCAGTGTTTAACATACATTCCTTCACAATAATGGGCTTATCTACACTCTCAAGAGCAGAATTCAGGGTAAATAAAGGTTAATATAATGGTGCATTTAGAGCGTTATCAACTACCCCCCACTTAGCTTTTGATCGTCCCGAGCAAAGAAAGCGAACAGTGCCTCACATAGCTGGGGATAAAAGATCATGCCACTCATATCCATAAGTTACACCTTAAAGAATATTCGTGTCATGAACCAATGCATGTGTGCAATGACTCTCAATCATCAGTTACGCATACATAATCACATTATATCAACCATTATTTTAGGCAAAACACATATCATACATCACTCCATAAGCTCCCCATTAATCATCACCTACCAATGCATCAATGTTTCGTGTGATAAATCTTTTGTGATATTGTACTCAAGAAAAGATTGAAGTTATAGAGACCCCGCAATCATTACTTACCAATGTGCACACTCGGTCCTCCTCCTTTCAGACTTAGGCAAACAACATGGAACCTTACTTGGACCGGACACACTTGGGGACCGAGTATCACACTTAGGTCCTCGTTTGTTCCATTTTTATGCGAGGGTCGTGCCCTTTTTGCTACAAATTTGTTTCCCTCGCTACCTTTATTAGATAGATTTTTTTCCAGAATTTTTTTTTCTTTTTCTTTTCCATGGCATATTTCTCACTTTTTTTGCTCTCACTCGCAAGTCTGTTTGTCCCGGTGTACCTTGCTTGGCACTCAGGTTTCTACCCTCCTCTTGCAACAAGGGGTTTGTTGGTCCTAGAGAAGGGTAATACTATAGTCAGAGGGGGGTGAATGACTATAGTAGAGTATCAAAAACTTTTCTTGTATTTAAAATCTTTGGGCAGTGGATAAGTCCCTTCTTAAAATGTTGTTTCAAAGTATATTAAGCAATCACAAATATAGAATATGCAACGAAATAAAATGTTGTAAGGTAAATTGCTGAAAGTAAATAGACACAAAGGTTTATAGTGGTTGAGGGTGGTGTAATCCCTTAATCCACTATTCTCCTGTGATGATTGGAGGAATTCACTATTGTTTTCACAGATACAATAGTACGATTGTCCTTGACTACACAGTCTTCACAATCTTCAAGATTATCACTCCCTGGCTTCAAAAGCTTCAGTGACTCAGTCTCTATCACTGCTCCTTGAGAACAAATCTTTCAGCAGCTATCACAAAACTTGCAACTCCTTCTCAGATTTCTCTGATTCAATTGCCTCGGTTGGTGTGAATTGGATTCACAAGTTTGTTGATCAATCTCAGAGCTTGATTTGCAAATGAGGTTCTGATTCCTGAGTTGATCTCTAGATGTTTCCTTTTAGTACAGATGGAAGGCTTTTCACTTTGACAGAGTTTCTGCTTATTTTTTTCAGTCCTTTTTATTGCTTTTTCTGTCAATGCCTTCTATTTATAGCCTTGATGATCCTTAATTTGAATTTCCGTCCTTGGCTATTTAATGTGGAGAATAATCCTTGATTTAATTCTTGATTCCCCCTTAATTGTATTCTTCTTGATTTCAGTGATCGGATTTTTCCTCAAACGTTTATTAGAAAATCCATCCTTGATTTATTCTTAATTGATTGTGCATTTAATGCTTGATCTTCAATGTTTGAAATCTGAATGAGTGATGTTTACTTGACCGTTCCCTGAACGGTTCAGTGATTCCTTCTGACTTGGCTGTTCGGTCTTCCTTCAATGCTCTGTCTTTACTCAGCCGAAAGTCAGTTTACTTTGCCGGTTTACTACATTCTTGTTTTCTCTCATTCTTTAGAGTACTTTTTGTACTTCACTGATCCTTGATTTGGGTGAGATCAGTGTACACCATATTTGATACCATATTTCATTCCTTAGACTTATCCAAGGTCATCACAGCACTACAACATTTTTGGCTTTTTGTGGCACAATATAAATGCCGTTAAATAGTAAATAAGCGCCGTAAAAAGTATTCCCGACACATAAAACGGCGGTTATTTAAGTGTCATCAATACTGATGTCGGCAATGTTTTGCGGCAGTTTGTTGTTCCGCCGGGAAGATTTTGCGGCAATTATATGGCACATAATAAAAAGCAACGCATGTTTTATTTGTGGCATTTTGCTGACATTTCCAAATGTATCGGTTATTTTTTATGACATTTTTTCTGGCACTTGATTAATGTGGCGGACATATAATTATGGGAATTTAAGGACACTTATTTTGATTGTTTCATGTTGATGTGACAAATTTGACATCACTTTCATTTAGTGGGACACATGTTTGTATAACGGCATTTGTTCCATTTGATAGTTTTTATTACATTTTACGACACGTATTAAAAATGTGAAATTTGTTTTTAAGGCAATTTTGTGACACTTGATATTTTTGCCAGATACATTTGATCAAATGTGACATAAATATGGTCAACGATTCAGTTAGTTCAAGAGATGTGTAAGAAAAGTCGGTTAATATTTTTGTCGGAAAGATATTTAACATCATTTTTTATGCACTATTTTGAACTAATAGAATTGTTGACCATATTTAGGTCACATTTGATCAATATACCATTGAATACTATTATTCTTACATGACATTCAAATATAGTAGTAATCAACATACGAACAAAGACAAAGAACGAAATAAAAAATTTCGAAATATTGAAGATTGAAGTCGAAGGAAGTGAAAACTACACACCAAAGAACAATTGTTCAAACATTCAATCCAATAATAAGTTGTACTTAAAAAAGAACAAAGAAAATGATTTTCTAATGCTCTTATTTAATAAGTTCAATACTCAGAGACATAACTATCTTCGGAAAGACAAAACTATCTTCCTCCTGAAAAAGAACAAGCATCCAATCT
This sequence comes from Gentiana straminea, assembly GCA_036785695.1. Lineage (NCBI taxonomy): Eukaryota > Viridiplantae > Streptophyta > Magnoliopsida > Gentianales > Gentianaceae > Gentiana > Gentiana straminea. The sequence goes on along the minus strand of JAVUPR010000312.1, from coordinate 5,945,213 downwards.
CAATAACTTCCATTCCCTGTAGCATTAATATGTCCTGCATAAGATAAATTGAATGGTATGAAAATTTGTAATCGTTTAGAAAACTATAGTGATATATATGATGTGTGTATATATTTTACCTTTCATTTACATCTCCCATGTTCGTTTTTCTTCTTCCTTGATCAATCCTGCATTCATGGAAAGGAAAACAAACAACTCTTTAGGACAAGACAAAAACTATTCGTATGCAAGTTTTTTCTTCAATGGATAAAAAGTTCTTTTATTATAAATTATCAGCAAAAGACCAACACGAAATTTTATAAATAATCAGGAAAAAAACAACAACAAGTGAGTTTAACATTTGATCAAAGATACCTATATTTTGGTCAACAGATTCTTACAACTCTTTTGTTTCAAGAATTAGAGATTCGTTCAAAGCATGTTCAAAATTCAAAGGCATGCTACAAATAAGGAGAAAGACACCAACTTGATTGATATGGCGTAGTCATCCCATCAAACATTTCCAAACTGAGTTTTAATTACATTTGTACATAAACTAATAATAATTAGTGTACAACTTCAAACACACTACACAACAAACCAAGAGTAAAATCTTAATTAGTCGAAAGTTTGAACAATTCAAAATCAAATCAGCAGTAGCATGTTGATCACCATTAAAAGACTTCAAACTAATGATTGTTTGAAATCTCACACTTATTCATCGATGCAGCAAAAAGATGCATCATTTGACACATAATAGTGTTTGATATTTAAGGTAAATAGGTATATATGCATCAAAAAAAGATGTAGCATAGTTAAAAGGCTTTATATGCATAGAAGATATGCAATCCCATCCAAATTCGTAATAACAAATTAACATATATTTAGAAGAATGTCTTAAGTACATACATCTAAGAAAATAAAAAAATTGACGTCGAACTACAAAATTCAAAAAGAACTTTTGAAATATATATATATATATATATATATATAGAGAGAGAGAGAGAGAGAGAGAGAGAGAGAGGGGGGGGGGGGGGGGGGGGGTAAATCAGTTTTAGCTCTAGGGCATCAATATACATAAAATCCTTCAATAAAAAGGACCGAAATTTGCAGCATGCTTAGATCTTTTTAGTTATATATATATATATATATATATATATATATATATATATATATATATATATATATATATATATATATATATATATATATATATATATATATATATATATATATATATATATATATATGTGTGTGTGTGTGTGTGTTTTTTAGGAACTAGGCAGAAAAAAAAGGGTAAAAGCTTCCACCTTTTATCATAGAATTCCAAAATAAAATATAAAGCTCACATTCTACACTAGATTTTTGAGAGAAGACAACAATTCTTCAAAACAAACTTTGTAGATTCAACTTTAAACCGACAAAAAATTTATGCGATTCCACGTCCTATGGTGAATCAAAGGTGAAATCAATTTAGACTAAAAAAAACTTACATTGATGGAAGAAAAATAGAATTGGAGGAACTGTTCGTCTTCGACGAATTGATCGAAGAATACTCAGAAATACCTCTACACTCAATCATGCCTTTCATGTGAGCCGTTACCTTTGCAATCTTAGCTATCGTTTCAGAAGCAACCACCATAAAGAACCCGCTTGGTAATCCTCTTATTATAAATGTGGATTTTTTTCAGGAGCATCATGGAAAATATTTTTTTTAAGGGGAAGAACAATAGAGTTTTGGTAAAACTCGTTTGCTGAAAGTTGTGGGGGAAAAATGGTAGTAATATGTTTATCTGTAAGGATTTAAAATTTTCGGTTTTGAAAAACAGGATTTGAAATTTTGTTTTAATTGGTAATGGAACTTAATTGTGTTTTAAATTTTCATAAATCAGTTTTTCGTAAATCTCAAATCTTTGGTGCGAAAAAAAACGTGCCCACTATGAGCAGCTTCCCACGTTTATATGTATATATATATATATATATATATATATATATATATATATATATATATATATATCCTTTTTTCTTGAAATGACATTTTTTTATTACCATAGAAATGCAATTTTTTTAATACTGCATTTCAAACCAAAAAAAATAAATTATATTTCGACATTCTTTTGGTCTATTTATCCAGCATATTTCACATAAGGTATTTCATAATAGAACATGTGTTTTTATTATATATTTTATAAATTTGTATAACTTAACAATTTTATGGTTTCGATGTAACCTATACTTACTGCATAAAAAAAATTAATAACCTATGCTTAGAAAATATAGTTGTCACCTTTAAAAATAAAATTAGTATATATATAATTTTTTTTGTTATATGTACTTTAAAAATTATCATTGTTTTTTTTAGGAATATATTTGATAACAATAATGTTGTTGTCTATTATAAAATTATTACACATCTATTGGCTAAAAAGATTATATGTGTGGTATATATATATATATATATATATATATATATATATATATATATATATATATATATATATATATATATATATATATATATATATATATATATACACACACCATATCATATGTCAAAACAATCATCCACGTCCATCTGACCACAATTTAGATCTTCGGCTCATGGTTCAATAATTGAGTGAACTGGTTAATGAATAGATGGTTGATGAACCGATAGTTCGACCACGGTTCGTTGTAGTTTAGATCACGGTTTAGGTCATTGGTCAACTAATATTCTTTTTTCACACACTCCAAAACGGTTTATCTCATCAATAATTAATCAAATCATACTTAACATAATATCAATTTGGTGCCATAATAGAATTGAACTTCAATTAACATATAGTTGGTATTTGGTCATTGAACATAGCAAGTATAAGTTTTTTTTAGAAGAGCAAGTATAAATCATAAGGGGTTAAAAGGGATTAAAAATTGATAATGGGGTTAATGTGTTATGTTGGCTAAATTAGTACTTAGGATATTGACGGATTATGAATAACTCCAAGGCACGTAAGAACGCTGTCTTTTAAGAGACGTTTCGTCCCATACGATATGTCACTTAGGGATCAAACGAAAATCTCTCTCAGGATACATTGAGGATGTTTGATTCAAACAGTGACTTGTTTGAATCAAACCCAATGACACTCAGGATATTTTTGGTTGGTGACCCACTTGTTCATGAATAAGTAGTGTATGATCATACGGTTCAACCATGGTCTGAAACAGTTCAAATCACTTTTCAGATCATTGATTAACTAATATTTTTTTTCACAAACTTAAAAAAATAGTTTATTTTATGAATAATAGAGAGAATAATATTTAAAATGATATTCAGTTGGTGTTTGTAATCCAATTGAGCATAGATTAACATCAAGATGGTATTTGGTCGTCGAATTATAGTAAATATGGATTATAGGGTGCTAAAAATGGATGAAGGGGTAATGGATTTTTTATAATGTCATGTTTTTTTATAGGGGAATGTCATGTATTTTGATGATATAACGTCAACTATACTCAAGAATCGACTTAAGCGCATGTTTGACAGTTTTGGTCACTGACCTATTGGTTCATTTCGGTCACGGTTCAAGTCATTGGTCAATTAATATTCTATTTTTTCACACACTTCAAATATAATCAACTTTATAAATAATTAATCAATTCGAACAAAAAATTATATCAAATTGGTGTTTATAATGGAATTTAACTTCAATTAACATCAAGCTGCTCTTGGTTATCGAATCATAGTATGCATGAATTATAGGGGGTTAAAATTTTATAAGGGTTTCCTCAACAAAAAAAAAAAAAAAAATTATAAGGGGATCAATGATTTACTATAATGTCATGTATGTATTTCAATGATATAATATCAATAGTATTTAAAAAATGACAAAACCAATTGATGGTTTTGGTTGGTCACCCACCGGTTCATTTATGAACAGACGGTTCGATCATGATTTGATACGGTTCGAGTCTTGTTTCAGGTCATTGGTCGACTAATATTCTTTTTTTATCACTTGAAAAATATTTTATTTTATAAAGGACTAATCAAATCGAACTTTAAAAAGTATCAACCCATTATTTGTAATCGAATTGAACTTCAAGTAACATCAACATGGTATTAGGTCATCGAATATGTTATCAAACACCTTTTAATTTAAATATCACTTAATTTTCAAAATAATTACTTACTAATATTAGCAAATAGTCCAAAGCATATAAACGTACTACTAAAAGTGTATGATTCGTCTTCAAAAAGAATTTTAAAAAACAAATTGTGTTAAAAAAACACTACGGAATAATAAGATAAGAATAACAACAAAACAATAACTAATAAGGAAGCATCGTATAATTTTATTTTTTTTGGAACAAGCATCGTATAATTTGAACAAAATGAATACAAGTCAACCACCATGATTTAGTAAGTAGTACATAAATTATATTTTTTTTTACTGTCATATCAATTATCTTAAAAAGTTAAGATAAGTAAACAAAAGGGGCGTTGAAATCCATAGTTAAAAAATCGAAGAATCATATTTATGAAAATCTGAAAAAAAAAAAAGAAAAGAAAAGAAAAGAAAACGAGTTTGTTAAAAAATAACTTTTAAATAACTTTTAAACGAGTTTTGTTATAAAAAAAAAAAAGAAGAAAAGAAAACGAGTATTATGATAAGAAATATTAAAGGAGCCAGATATGTGCTTAAAAAATAAACGGGAGGCATAAAAAATGAAAATACGAAATGAAAAATTAAAGCACAGTAGTCGAACTCAAGACCCACGGAAAAGAGTTTGTTTTATTGATACGTCACTGGAGCTAAAGTATATAACATTATAACAATAGGGATATATATTATATGTGATATGGGTTTTAGCATATTAACATTAGGAAGGATAATTTACAAATAAAAAAAGGAATGATACTTTAAAATTATCTCGGAAAATCTGGGGGGGTGGGTGGGTGTGGCACGAGCCTCTTAACTAATAATATTTTTCTTCACACTTTTTTTTTCTAGGGAGTTTTTTTCACACTTAAAAACAAACTAATTTCTAATATAAATAATTCTACACACATGTATGTATATATAGAGAGATTGTTTCTAAGACAATCCAATTATGTCGGCGTGTAGAACGAACTGAGCATTTGAAGTTCAGAAGGTATATGAGCACTAGGGGCGCCCAACGAGGCCATGGCCCATGCCCCCCTCCTAATCGATGAATTTAAGGGCTCCGGTTTTTTTTTTATCCAATGACATATATATATATATATATATATATATATATATATATATATATATATATATATATATATATATATATATTTTGTATTTATACATTAAACTTCAATAATTTATCAAATAACAAGGTATAAACATAGTGGTGAGCAATATAATATAACAAATTAAATAATCAGGGTTCAAGTCTTGTTAGGTGCAAAAATAAATATTGGTTATTCTTTTTTTCTAAGAAGGGCCTAAATTGTTTTTTGCCCCGAGCCTAAATTAATTTGGACTGGAACGCCTCTGATGGCACCGGTCGATAATTCTCTTAATTCCCCGAATCATGTTATGATACGGTCATACCTCCGATGTTGTTAGCTTTAATGCATTAAAACATGCATTAATAGCCACATGATGCTGCTTCTGGTGCATCTTCGGGGGGTTATCCCCGTGTGCCGGAATCACTTTTGCTTGAAGTTAGCTGATCATTTTTATTTCTATAGCGAATTTTCATATAATGTCATGAAAATGCTTTATATTTCATTGCTTAAAAAAAGTGTGTGTATATATATATATATATATAGATATAGCTTGTGGCAATTCAAAAAATGTCGTGTATTTGGTGGCATCATGTTCAAATGTCGGGAAGTTGTCATGATTTTTTTGACATATTTACGAAGTGTTGAAAGAGTGACGTATTCTATATGACATAACATTAAACCGCCACAAAAAAATGTCACACGTTCATGACATAAACAATGAATGCCGGCTAATTGTCGGCAATTAACGGCATAAATTGATATGTCACAAAAATGTCATGATTCCATGGCACTTAATAACATACGCCGGTAAATTTACGGCACTTGTCAAACTGCCACAAAGAAAGTGTCGCCAAAGGCCTACTATGTTGTACTTCCTTGGTTATAAGTCAGACCATAATGTCCACTACTAGAATTTCCGGCAATTCCTACGGGAGAATTCGTCGGTATTTTGTCGTAAAGACGTGTTTCCGACCAATTTCCGAAGAAATATGGGTTGTTGGAAAAAAGCCCATTGGAAACGTGTTGCGACGAAATTTCCGACGAGTATAGCGACAAAATTTGCTATGAATGGTTCCGACAAAATTAGCGACGATGTTCTTACGAAATGATTCCAACGAACTTCTGACAATTTATTCCAACGAACTTCTGCTAGTACCGGACTGGCTTCACTCTGCCGAATATCTGTTCTTACTCAGCCATCCTACCAACTAATACAATACTTGTCTGACTCAACTTATACAACATGTCAGACTCTAAGTAAAGACTTATACAGAGAATTCTAACTTATTTCAGGCTTGCTATAACAGTTAGTATGGCCATCATCAAAACATAATAAAATGTTCCTTTCAATTTCCCTCTTTTTGATGATGCAAAAATCCTCATAAGCCTGAACATAAGTGTAACAAATTTTTCTTAATAAACAACAAAAAAAAACTAAAAAATTTTATTCATCCATTCAAGGGCAGTAAGATATTGCATCTTTTTATTAAAATCAAAGGCATAGAGTAAATTAAAGACGTATGAAAAGGGCTATTTCTTCTTTTCTTCAAACCTGATGCCCTTGCCTTTGCCTTTGATGCCCTTGCCCTTGTCTATTGGGCTTTGTTTCTTTCCACTAGAGTTTTCAGGCTTTGAGCTTCCTCCCCCCTTTTTGGCAACACCAAACCGTGCCTCAAGAAATTTGTTTGCTTCCTCAGATTCTAGGAGAGGGCCATATTTCTTCTCTAGGATTTTGTTGTTTGCTTCAGTGACTTTGATTATGAGGGTGTCGAGTTGTTGGCCAGATTAGTTCATAACCTCATCTAGATGGTGGAGCTATTGTGTGTGATCATTCAAGGTGTCCACCAATGGTTTGATGTTTTCATCAACCTTGTCAGCATGAAATTCGAGATTTGTCTGGACATGGTAGGGAATGAGATACTGTAGATTGCAAAGTAGGTTTCCTTGTTTCTTCCTCACCTCATCTTGAATCTTAATGTGATTAATGAGTGCTTCAATTTTGTGATTGAAGGAGGTTGCATCACTCCTTAATGCAGCTTTTAGATTTTGCCTGCTGTGGTACTGGCTTTTCCATGTCCACAATTAATGGTTGAATGTTCGATTGAAGAGTCTCTCTAGATCAACTTCTTCTGGTGCTGATGCATCATCCTTATTGTCCTCATCTTCCTCATTTTCCTCTTCTTTCTCTTCTTCTTCCTTTTCTTCTCCTTTCATTTCTTTTATCTCTTCTTCAGCACTCTCAGGTTCGGAGAGAGACTTCTGAGAGATGCTTGCACTTGCCTGGCCCTAGAATGGCTGATTGTCTTTTTCATCTGCCGGAGACTTAACATCTTCGGCTGGTTTTCCCCTTGATCAATGCTGGGGGTGTGGAAAGTTCGGCAGAGTGAGCTTGATCAGCTGGCTCACTCGGCTGTTTGGCCACTTTGCCGAGGCTTCTAAGGAGTACCTCTTGAATTGTCACATCATCATTAAAAATGTCCATAATTTCTTGATCTCTTCCAAACTGACCCCCTTCCGTGGTTCTTCTGCATTCTTTTCTACCTCACTGTCAGTAGCAGTTTCTTCATCTTCACTGTCTCCTTCATCAGATGAAGTAAGATGATATTCTTCTTCAGCTTCTTCCAGGTAGGTGACTTCTTCTTGTTTCTCTTCCTCAGTTGCCACATCATCACCGATAACCACTAGGTTGGCCTAGTTGCTGGCACTGATGGAAGGAGTATCATCTTTTGCTTTTTGAGATCTGGTTCTTCTTCCCACTCCTGATTTGCTGCTTTCAGAATTTTTCCTTTTTCGAACGGTAGTGGGTTTGGGTTTCTGGGATGCCTTTACATAGGTAAACATTACCTTGGCTTTGTGTGGAGGCTGCAGATTGATGGGTTTCACCTTCAATTTTTCAAACGGATGTTGGAGAGGGAACCCATAAGATTTCCTTTCCCAAAAGTCTCATTTCTTCTGCAAACCCTTGTTTGGTGCCGTAATTGCCAGATCAATTTCCTTCTGTATCTGACCTTTCAACCTGTTGAAAATAAACTGTGACCAGTTGAAGGGAATACCTTGATAGATAATCTCCATTAGCTTCACCCGTAGCTCACTTAGGTTCTCCATGGATCCTTTTCTCCCTTCAATGTTCTTGGTGATTACCGGTGCAAATTCAGCAAATGAACGTTTGATTGTTGATTTTGGGAGGTTGTATGTCTTGCTGTTCTTTTTTGGGATTCATGGCTATTTCTGTCCAGAAAGTGTTGATGTCAATCTGTATATCTTTCACATCAGCCGGACCAGTGTTGGGGAGATTCAGAAAACGGTTGAGTAGACCAGGTGTGATGACTACTTGTTTGCCAAATTTGGAGCTCTTAATGCAATTGGGGTCACTCTTCATTGTGTTGGGCACAAACTGTGCATTTTCCAAAACGCAATCAGGTTTTTATAGCATATCTCCTCGATCGGGGGGTTTAGGAATGTCATTAACCCCAGATTAGTATAGCCATCAACTAAGCGTCTGGCCTGTACATTGTTGTCGCAAAAAGGTAGGTAATTTCAGGCCTAAAAAACGATCCGGTGATGATCGATTTTTTGTAATATTGTTTTGTGGCAGAGACTATAGAGGATGAAGCCATTGATGAATGAGATTAGTATGTAAGAAGGCTTTGATTTTTCAAAGAAGGAAATAGGGTTTTTGATTTTGCAAGAGAGCGTAAAGAATTCTAAAAAACCCTCTAAGTGTGGTTTATATATGATGATTTTTGGTGGTGTGAACGTGGTTGTATGGAAGGATTTTGTGACGTAATGGCATGATTTTATGTATATAAATCACGGTATTTGAGTGTAGTGGGGGAGTGGATTTAGGTAAGTAATGATAAATCCCGGGAATCGAGGCGTTTGTAATTCGAAAATAATATAGTTACCTCCACGATTAAAAACTGATCTCCACATATGTGATTCTTCCACAAGATAATCATCCATAACTATCTGATATTTCCACGTGTATAAAACTGATTTATTTCACACTTTAGTTTGTTGTTTTGCTTTAGTATACAATTCGGTGGAGAGCCTTGGCTAGGTCACTAAGCCGGTGTAGTGACTTATTTACTGAGCTGTTATTTTTGACTGTTCCTAACAATCAGTGTAGTTGACTTCACTGAGTGCCAGTGCCTTACGTACCAAATAAGCTCATTCAAAGCGGCAAGGGTTTGCACAACTGGTGAAGTTACTTAGCTGATTACTCAAGTTAGCTGCTCCTTAGTACTTAATCAATTTCTATTATTCCTAACTCAGTTCTCAACTAGCTGAATCTTTCATGACTGCGTGGTTTTGTGAAGATGTCAGCTAATTGATCTTCAGTAGGTATATATCTTAGAATAACATCTCCTTTTTCAACATGATCTCTGATGAAGTGATGTCTCACATCAATGTGTTTTGTTCTTGAGTGTAATACTGGATTTTCAGTAATGGATATTGCACTTGTGTTGTCACACATTATTGGAATTGTCTTCTCCTCCATTGCATAATCCCTTAGCTGTTGTCTGATCCATAGTACTTGTGCACATCAACTGCCTGCTGCTATATATTTTACTTCAACTGGTGGTGTAGATATGGAGTTTTGCTTTTTGCTAAACCATGAAACTAGTCTGCTGCCTAGCATTTGACAAGTTCCAGAAGTACTTTTTCTATCTATCTTGCATCCAACATAGTCAGAGTCTGAATATGATATCAACTTAAATCCTCCATCCTTTGGATACCAAATTCCAACATTGATGGTGTTCTTCAGATATTTGATTATTCTTTTGGCTGCTAGAAGGTGTGATTCCTTTGGTTGAGATTGAAATCTTGCACATACTCCCACTGCAAATGCTATATCAGGTCTACTTGCTGTTAAATAAAGTAGGGATCCAATGATTCCTCTATAAAGCTTCTGATCTACATTCTTTCCATTTTCATCTTTTCCAAGAATAGCTCTTGCACACATTGGTGTATCTGATATCCCACTTGTGTCCATGCCATACTTGTGTATCAAGTCTTTTGTGTACTTGGCTTGATTGATAAAGATGCCATCTTTCATTTGCTTGACTTGTAGTCCAAGAAAATAATTCAGTTCTCCCATCATGCTCATCTGAAATTTGCTTTTCATTAAGTTTGCAAATTTCTCACATAACTTTTCATCTTCTGATCCAAAGATGATGTCATCAACATAAATTTGGACTAATAGAGTGCTTGTTCCTTCCTCTAGCTTGAAGAGAGTCTTGTCAATGGTTCCTTTGTTGAATCCATTGTTGATCAGGAATTGTGATAGTGTTTCATACCAGGCCCTGGGTGCCTGTTTGAGTCCATAAAGTGCCTTTTTCAGCTTGTACACTTTATCTTCTTTCCTTTTGAGTTGAAAACAAGGAGGTTGTTCCACATATACTTCTTCTTCCAAAAGTCCATTTAGGAATGCACTCTTGACATCCATTTGGTAAACTTTGAAGTCTTTGTGGGCTTCAAAGGCTAAAAATAGTCTGATTGCTTCCAGTCTTGCTACCGGAGCAAAGGTTTCATCATAATCTATGCCTTCTGCTTGAGAATAGCCTTTTGCTACTAGCCTTGCTTTGTTTATGACAATTGTCCCTTGTTCATCCATCTTGTTTCTGAATACCCATTTTGTTCCAATGATGTTGGCTTTGCCTGGTCTATCAACAAGTTCCCAGACCTCATTTCTTTCAAATTCATTTAGTTCTTCTTGCATAGCTGTAATCCAGTCAGCATCTTGAATTGCATCATTTATTGTTTTGGGTTCCACTTGTGATAGAAAACATGTTAGCATATTCTCCAAATGTCTTCTGGTTTTGACTCCTGTATGAATGTCTCCAATGACTTGATCTTCAGGATGGTCTCTTAACTAGTTAAGATCAGGTTGAAGTTGTTCTTGACTTGGTGCTTCCACAACTTCGAGTTTGTACATCAACTTCATGTTCTTGTTCTGGTGCTTCTTCTGTTGTATGTACTGGTGGCTCATCTTGATTTCCAAAGTTGTGATTCAGAATTGTAGCTGGTACTGTTGTATTCATATAAACTTGCCTTTGTGCTACTCCTTCTTCTTGTTCTTGAAGGCCTTCACCATTTGTGTTTGGTTCATCAAAGACTACATGAATTGACTCTTCAATCACCAGGGTTCTTTTGTTGAGCACTCTGAAGGCTTTTATGGTGTCTGAATATCCCATAAAGATTGCTTCATCAGCTTTTTCATCAAAAGTATGTAGCTGATTCCTGTTCAAAATAAATCATTTAGATCCAAACATATGTAAGTGTGAAATATTAGGTTTTCTTCCATTCCATATTTCATATGGAGTTTTTCCATGATGTTTGTTGATGATTGATCTGTTTTGAGTATAACATGTTGTATTTGCTGCTTCAGCCCAAAATCTCTTTGGCAAACATGCTTCTGCAATCATTGTTCTGACTGCTTCTTTGAGTGTCCTGTTTCTTCTTTTTGCTACACTATTCTGTTGTGGAGTCCCTGCTGCTAATAGTTGATGCAATACTCCATTCTCTTCACAGTAAGTTCTGATTATTTCATTTAGGAACTCGTTCCTCTATCTGATATGATCTTTATGATCTTCAGTTCTTTTTCATTTTGGATTCTTCTTAGCAAATCTGGCAACCTCTTTGAGTGTCTCTCTTTCTTGTTCATGAATATGGTCCAGGTGAATTTTGAGAAGTCATCTACCACCACTAGAGTGTATTTCTTTCCACTTACACTTACTGGTGTGACTGGTCCAAACAAATCCATATGTAATAGATGTAGGATCCTTGTTGTTGATTGATAGGGTTTTGACTTGAATGAGCTTTTGATTTGCTTCCCTTTTTGACATGCATCACAAAGACTTTCTTTCTTGAATGTAATCTCTGTAAGCCTTCAACCAACTTGTTCTTTGACACTGTGTTGATGGTTTTGAAATTTAGATGATTCAATCTTCTATGCCAAATCCAGCTGGTTGATTGTTTACTTTTGACAAGCAAACATGTTTCTGATGTTGTTATCCTCCAGTCTACCACATACATGTTGTCTTCTCTTCTTCCTGCCAGTACAACTGTTTTGGTTTGGCTGTGAATCACTTTGCATCCTTCCTTGTTGAAGTGCACATTGTAGCCTTTGTCACAGAATTGACTGATACTCAGTAGATTGAAATTCAGTCCTTTAAAATAAGCCACATTTTGAATCTTCAAGCTGTTTTTGATCATTGTTCCTTCCCTCTTAATTTTACCAGGGTTTTTTTTTCCTCCAAAAGTAACTTTGGGTCCATCAAAAGCTTTAAAGTCAGTGAGCCATCCTTTGTTCCCTGTCATGTGTCTGGAACATCCACTGTCTTTGTACCAGACATCCTGCAAAACAAATTAATTTTGTTTAGGTACCCAACACTGTTTGGGTCCATGCCTGTTAGCAGTCATGCCTCATACTCCAAGTGTATATCCAAATGATCTTCTCTTTGGATAGTTGAAGTCATCAACTTCAAATGTATAAGTCATGGCAGAATATCTTCTAATCTTTCCACTAAAGGTATTCTGATACCTTTCTCTACTTTTGGTGCATTTGCATCCTTTTTCACTTTCCAATATGTAGGAGGAAACTCATTTCCATGCTGCTTCTTGTGTCCAGGAATATGCCTTGGCTGGCTTTTCTTAAACACATGATGCATATTATGAAATGGTTTCTTCTTATACTTTGCAGGTGTAACATTCCAATCATCCTCAAAAGGGTAAAGTCTTCCCTTACCTTTCTGAACTCCTTTGCCTTTACTTGGCTGGATTGATGATTTACTCTACCGTTTCACTACACTAGGTTTTGACTTCACCGGTGCAAGATGAGTGGTAGAAACTATGACCTGTCCTTTTCTGAATTTTGGTCCATTGTTGGCCCTAGATTCAGGTTTGGGTTGACTATTGTTTCTATTGTCATCCTGACTGTTGTAGCCAAGACCAGATCTGGATCCAAACCTTTTTGGGGGTTTGTAAGCTAGTGCACTAAGTGGTGCAATGGTAATCTTAACTGGTAGGGAGATTTCTCAACTGGTCTTTCAACATTGGATGGGTGATCATCTGCTGTTTGTTGATCAGTTGAGTGGATCTCCTTACTAGTTTGTTCAGCTTTTACTTTGTCCAGTTCTTTCTTTAATCTTTTATTTTCCTTTCTTAGATTCTCACATTCATGTTCCAGAATTTCATGATTTATCTCAATTTCTTCAAATTTTCTAATGAGATTTTGGATTAGGTTTGCAGAATCTAGTGGAAGAATAGAAGATTGTGCAGTGTCAGATATGGATGCACTAGATGATGAGTGTGAGCTGGATGTTACCTCAGTTTCATTAGATTCTTTAGCCATAAGGCATATGTAAGCTTTTTCATTGTCTGAGCTGTCAGCTTCATCATCATCTCCAGAATCATTTTCAGATGATTCTTCATTCTTTTCACTGCTAGTTTCAGCTTTGAGTGCCTTCTTGCTTTTCCTCTTATCATTTGTCTTGTATTTCTTTTTATCCTCATCTTTGTCTTTTTCTTTAGGACAATCAGCTTTGAAATGCCCTTTCTTCTTGCAGTTGAAGCATCTATATTCATCATCCTTTTTCTTCATGTCTTTGCTTGTGCTAGACTTCTTGTATGATGATGATCCTCCTTTGAATTGCTTCTTCTTGCTAAACCTATCAAAATGTTTTACCAGTAAAGCTACATGTTCCTTCAGCTCATGTGTCTCTTTGCTGTTTGCATCAGATGTGTTACTTTGCTGGGGTGCAATTAGTGCACTGGTCTTATATGTCTCTGCTGGTGCACTGTCGCCGTTCAACTCAAATTCCCGAGCCTTTAGTTGAGACATTAGAGTTAAGGTATTAGTGTTTGTAAGATTTGTTGTCCCTCTGATTACTGATGTAATGATCTTCCATCTTTCAGGTAAGCCTCTCAAGATCTTCAGGCACACGTATTTCTGTGGATATATGTGTCCAAGTTGTTGTAGTTCACTGATGATGCTTGAGAATCTGTTGTCCATTTGATCAATGGTTTCACCAGTCTTCATTTTAAAGTTCTCAAATTTCTATTTTGCAACAGACAATTTGTTTTCTTTGACTGCTTCTGATCCTTCATTGATCAGTACCAATTTGTCCCACATCTCCTTTACGGTTGTGCAATCTTTGATCCTCATGAACATATTACTGTCCAGAGTCTTCAAAATCATGTCTTTTGCAACAAAGTCGAGATTTGCTCTTCTCCTATCATCCTTGGTCCAATCTTTCTTGAGTTTGTCTATTACTTTTCCTTGATCTTCTCCTATGGATACCACAGTTGTGATCTCAATTGGGCCATCATTGATTACATCCAGCATCTCCTCAATTGTTGCTGCAAGATGAGACAACATTCTTCTTTTATATTCATCAAAATTATTAACATTGAATACAGGTACCTTTGACATAAAATTTGAGGAATCCATAAGTGTAAATAAGAGATATATAAATAGAAAGCACAAATTTGAAAACTACTTTGAAAATATGTGATCTCCTTGTTACCAGAAATTAGATCTGAACATCTTATGATACTAGAACACTACTCTGCTACCAATTGTTGGTCCTAGAGAAGGGTAAAACTATAGTCAGAGGGGGTGAATGACTATAGTACGTGGAGTTTCAAAAACTTTTCTTGTATTTAAAATCTTTTGGGCAACGGATAAGTCCCTTCTTAAAATATTGTTTCAAAGTAGATTATGCAATCACAAATATAGAGTATGCAACGAAATAAAATGCTGTAAGGTAAATTGCTGAAAGTAAATAGACACAAAGGTTTATAGTGGTTCAGGGTGGTGTAATCCCTTAATCCACTCTTCTCCTGTGATGATTGGAGGAATTCACTATTGTTTTCACAGATACAATAGTACGATTGTCCTTGACTACACAGGCTTCACAATCTTCAAGACTATCACTCCCTGGCTTCAAAAGCTTCAGTGACTCAGTCTCTATCACTGCTCATTGAGAACAAATCTTTCAACAGCTATCACAAAACTTGCAACTCCTTCTCAGATTTCTCTGATTCATTTGCCTCAGTTGATGTGAATTGGATTCACAAGTTTGTTGATCAATCTCAGAGCTTGATTTGCAATTGAGGTTCTGATTCCTGAGTTGATCTCTATATGTTTCCTTTTAGTACAGATGGAAGGCTTTTCATTTTGACAGAGTTTCTGCTTATTTTCTTTTCAGTCCTTTTTATTGCTTTTTCTGTCAATGCCTTCTATTTATAGCCTTGATGATCCTTAATTTGAATTTCCGTCCGTTGGCTATTTAATATGGAGAATAATCCTTGATTTAATTCTTGATTCCCCCTTAATTGTATTTTCCTTGATTTCAGTGATCGGATTTTTCCTCAAACGTTTATCAGAAAATCCGTCCTTGATTTATCCTTAATTGATTGTGCATTTAATGCTTGATCTTCATTGTTTGAAATCTGAATGAGTGAAGTTTACTTGACCGTTCCCTGAACGGTTCAATGATTCCTTCTGACTTGGCTGTTCGGTTCTTCCTTCAATGCTCTGTATTTACTCAGCCGAAAGTCAGTTTACTTTGCCGGTTTACTGCATTCTTGTTTTCTCTCATTCTTTAGAGTACTTTTTGTACTTCACTGATCCTTGATTTGGGTGAGATATGTGTACACCATATTTCATTACTTAGACTTATCCAAGGTCATCACAGAATTCCTTGGTTATAAGTCAGACCATAATGTCTTCATTGCTTCTCTGCTGGTACTTGACTGGCTTCACTCTGCTGAATATCTGTTCTTACTCAGCTATCCTACCAACTAGTACAATACTTGTCTAACTCAACTTATACAACATGTCAGACTCTAAGTAAAGACTTATACAGAGAATTCTAACTTATTTCAAGCTTGCTATAACAGTTAGTATGGCCATCATCAAAACATAATAAAATGTTCCTAACAGGGTTAAAGTATATCCATCGACAAATATCGATTCCCGGTCTATGATAACTCTTCATCTAATCTAAATACTTCTCACTCAGAATGCGTGCTCAAAAATTGATTACAAATGGCAAAAAACAATTAATAAGTCAACTACATCATACAGTCATAACACATGCTCATTCTTCCATACTAAATCGTATAATGCGTCATCTATATTACATACTGAAGAATTGAGTCATACGTGCTTAAAAAGTGTGGTTCATAACAGAATGTATGAAGCATGTGTCACTACTTCAAAAGTGGACATGATTCTCACCTAACTTTCAAAGATATTATTAATTAGCTCAAGTTTATTGATTAGAATAATTCAAAAGTCTATGTGGTGAAAAATGCATCAAAAGAATCAAGATAATCTAATGATTTGGAGTATAATGTTAAAATGCTAAGTTCCGTCCTACCCCCCCCTTAATCGAAACATTTTCCTCAATGCGAAGATGATAACATAAAACAAAAAGGACTTAGCTTCGGTTAAGCGTGGAGCCAAGTAAGAAACTGGATCATCTTAATGGCACTGGGCTTGATGTAAGCAGGCCTCGAAAAAAATCTGCGCTAATTAACTCAAAAAATCCAAGAATAATTGGGTGACAACAAACCGTATAATAATATTGCGGCGGTAAAAGAGAAATGAAATAACTCCAAAAAAATTAAGCCATCAAAATCATTATATTATTATAAAATATGCTACATTACTAGATAGAAAATAAAATAAAAACAAGAAATGGAAAATAACAACAATCAAAAGAAAGAAAACTACTCCTCGTCATAATAATCCTCACAATCATCTCTATGCTCAAAACCGGGAGGTGGTCCAGAAATTGAGGCAGCAGCAACGGAGGAAGAGCTCCGTGATGTAGGGCAGTCCTAGGTGGTGGGGTCGATGGAGGAATGCCTAAAAAGTCTATAATACGATCCATTTTGTGATGCAGACTCGCAATCTCTCATGAGTGCTCCTCTAACAAGGCTCTCTAGGGATCGAGGTCCTCCGAGGACCAGAGTATGCTCTCTCTCAGCTTTTGAACCGACCCATCTGGGTACTCTCAGAAACGACTGGGAACATATCTTCGGTTCAGGCTCTTCCCAATCGTCACTGACTAAAACATGAACCTCGTCCTCCGTAGCGAACATGTCTATCATTGGGCCATAAGGCAACTACTCTCGCTCGGAATCCTTGGAAATCTCATGAATACGGATGTGCATTAATAAGCCAATATTGACTGGAAATCCCTGCTCCAGATAGTGAAGGATGCAGGTTCTTGGATCTAAACGAATTAGATCTATGCGCAGCGGATGGATCACGATTTATATGACACAATTCATAATTAAAGGACTTAAGTACTACAAGGGGGTTTAAGATTATGTTACCAATAACGGGAAGAGTCGCCTTGATCTTCCGATGTGTTCTCCAAACGGCGGTTGGTGGACACCCTTCTTGATACACAAACCTCCTCGATATGCAACACTAAGAAAAACTCCAAGTTTTTCTTCCTCTAAAACCCTAGACAAGAGAAACAAATTTTTCCTCTCTTTTTTAATGAGTGGGGCGAAATTTTCCATGTCATCTACACTTGGAATAACTCTCCTTTTATAGGAGAGTAAATCCTTGGTCTCCAAGTTTTAATTAATTAAACAAATAATTAATTAAATTAAATAAAAAGATATTTTCCTTAATGAATAATTGTGACATGTCATTGACCAATAGGAAACCAAATAACATGTCATACAACCAATCACATAACAAGAATATATTTTATTTTCCATAACACAAGAAAATCAATTCTTGTGCTAAAGGAGATCACAAATGGCGCCACCTCCCTAGGGTTTTAGCCCACAAAAATGTCTTTTATGTGTATTATATTATTTAGCCCAACTAAATAATATTCATGCATATCAATTAATCAGCCCAGCCAATTAATTAATTATCACTGAGGCCTAAGTAACAAGATTATTAGTCCGAATTACAGAAGCCACATCGGGGACCATGGACCTATAACCAGTAGCTCCAATAATTAATTATTCATCGAATAGAATAAGTACATTAATTATTAATTCCGGGATTACGCCACCATAAAACCGAAACTGAACTCTACCGATTATAGATGTATACTTATACTCAACCCATAGAGTGAATAAGTGTCCATTGATATAATCACTACATACGGATTAACCCTCCATAGACTGTCCATTCTGAGTGGGAAGTCTCCGTGAACCCGACTCAGAATATCTTATCCTTATTTACCATTAACCCCCTGATGATCAATTAGCACACATATCGACTAGTAGCTAATTAGTCAAATGTGAACTCCCGGGATCGATCACTTTCTTAGGGCTAACAAATAAGGGGGATCGTCTCTCTACTTCTGCGGGAAGGAATGGATTCCATGTCGTGAAAATCGAACTACTCACTCATCCGGAGATAGTGCCAATGAGAAGTGGCTTGGAACACATTATTTAAGTGAACCGTAACCGACACATCAAACACTACCCCGGGACAAGCGGCACCCGTGATCACCTCGGGATTAAGGTTGATCCATATATGATCATTTAATGATTTAATAAGATTCCTCGATTACGGAATTATACCGAAAAATTCGGATTAAATCGGTCCGGTCCTATATGAATGCCATCATATATAAATGCCCCACGTAGGTACCTCTCTACCGACAAACCGGATAAGACTATCACACCCTTAGGTGTTCGGGCGCATTATTGGTGTTTTAATCAAGAGACCCTAAACTCGATTAAGTTCACCACGGACTAACGATTTAAGTATATCACCACTAACTCAATCCTCACGTGCATGACATACACCGAGTTAAGCGGTTACATACCGATATACTTAGGGTTTGCGAAAGCAGTGTATTATTTACAAGCACAAAGCAAGTAATAAGGTGAGATAAAATCTGTCATCCATTGTTAAAAACAATTACACAAATTGTCTTTCGGGCACTACACCTAACAATCTCCCACTTGCACGAAATGACAAGTGATGATTGTTTTTAGAGCACACCCTTTCTCATCTTATTCACAACACTCTCCCACTTGCTCTAAAAGTAGATGAGACATATCCATCAATGATGTACCCTCCAAGCACTCGACTTGGTACACTGATTAGCTAGGTTGTCGACTCGAGACGATCTTTAGGATTGAAACGTTGTCGGTCCTTCCAATCAGGCGGTACTCTCTCTCAATATGCTTTTGACTTCTTGTGACCGAGAAGATCCTTCTAAGCTATCTCTTCACTTGTTTTCGAAATGAAGTGATATCGGCTTATCGGACACGGAATTACTCCCCGGACCAAAAAGGAAATTCTAAGCACTATGAGTAAACACCGAGCCCGAGATCAACTTAATGATCATCCTTAATCGACTACAAGTCGAATCGGTGTAGTCAACCATATTCAAGTTTGCACTCGAATATACAAGCATATGATTCCTCGTTCTCTAACGATACTTGAGGACGTACTAAAATGCTTTCCAATGCATGAATCCGAGATTCGACTACTATTGACTTGTGATAACCTGACTTGCCGTTATCCAAGAGAGACTCTATCCCATTTTCTCTTTATTCGGAGATTTAGAGAATCATTCCTGAGATGTAAGGTAGGACTACTCTCGTTGAATGTTGTATAAGTATATGCATGATCATCTTAACCAATAAGACGGATGGGATAGCCAATGACTCATTCTTGTGAATTTGACCGAATCAAATTCTTAGAATATAGTCCAATTCTCTCATCCAGAGAATCTTGGCGTGTCAGTTTCCGACTTCAGATAGCACACCCATGTTGTTTCCAACCGTTTTAGTGTTATCATTTATGAACACTAATACTACTACTACATTACCAATATTGATATCCAGTCTTCGAAAAACTTATCAATATTTTGGTCAAGTCCACATATTTTAAAACACGTGACTTTTAAATGACCGAGAGGTTCTCTTAAATCCACAAAGGATATAAGCCATGGCAGGCCTCCTACCGAAGGTTCTTTCTGAATGAATTAAGATATCGTTAGTCTCGCAAAAAGGTCTTAGGGAATCACCCCTATCTTCTCGCTTTGTAACGAATCCGTTATTCATTCTTAGCTAAAACCCTTCGTTCGAATGAATTCGATTCCGTTGTTCGGCAAGAAAGTCTCGGGGAATCACCCCTATTTTCTCGCTTTCTAACGAAATCTAGCAAGACGAGTGGTGAGAGAGTTCAAGGTCCGGTTAACTCTCTACTTGTCGGGGAATCACCCCTATACCACTCACCTTTGCGCCGAAAGTTTAAACTTTCCTATTCATTCGACTCTTTTCTATGTAGATCCAATTGCTCCCACCGGGCTGAGACACTCGGTGGTTCTACAAGAGGTCGAAACAGAACTGGAGTACCAAAACTCCATTCACAGGGTTAAGGTTTTCAAACCAACCTCTATAATCAAATCCTATACAGCCCACCAAGAGCCATAGGTTATCAATCACCCCAAGCAGATTATAAAGTCCACAAAATCACAATGGGTCAACGGTTAAACCATACTCCCACTGTGTCTTGGGTGGATTGACATTCTGATCTAGTAGTATTTATCAGTGTAATCACCAACAACTAATGTTGGATGTGGTCTGATTAAATCAGATAGTAACTACCCTTGGGTAACCGTACTCCAAGGTTTAAGGTTGTTACTTATAGATTCTATCAGAAGGCTTGTGACAGTTCAACCGTCACTTTCTGATCTCAAGAATCTTATAATCAACCTTCACTCGTCTCATTAAGATATTTCACGAACAGTCACAATCTGAACGTATGCGCAAAATCCCCAGTCCTACCTTCAAGCATTAAATGCTAAATGCCTACATTTACGGATGTGGTGTGAACCGAATTCACTCCTTATCCATAAACTCACTAGCATCTTCTAGGTAGACTTCTCGGTTTACATAATAATGTTAACCGTTATTTGCAACGAATTATCTTAATCGAGTTTAGCAGTGTATTGTAGCATATCAATAACTATATAGGGCAAGTCTATGGTTTCTTCCTCAGTGAGAAACATTCCACTAGGAGGTAGGCCGAGCATCAGTCCCAAAACTATGCGATAGCCTATTTCTGAGCATGGAATACTCTATTCTCTACTAAAATCAGAGACTCCTCCTCGTATTCTTTCGACAAACTAAATCACGTTTCGAGTAGTTATCAGACAAAATGTCACCACTCAAAATCTCCCACTAGCTTGAATCTCTCACTAGACCCCGAAGGTCATGGTGAACAAGCTATGTTACCCCTTCAAATCTATTACCCTTTCCCGATTGAAAGGAAACTTAGTCATTGTTCCTTTGAGATAGTGTTCCTAGACGGGAGATAGGAATCACCCTTAGCCGCCGTCGGTCTTATCTCTAGGATATATGCATTAATTAACGAGATATTGAAAGGTCGCTTATCTTAATACGGAAACCTTTTACCTTTAATAGTTTTAGATGTATTACACATACTTATTCAAATTTGTTCTAAGTGGTTCGACTTTATCAAACAAAAGCCCGAGTCTCGGATTCGTACTACAAATGTCATATTCACTTTCTATGAGGCAACAATATATCGAGTTGAAAGTGAATCCAATTGTTTCAACGAATCTGTAAACAGAAAAATAAATTTTTCTGTGATATTCAAGGATAGAATCCGAAATTCATTTCCTTATATCACTCCCACTATTATAGCTGAAATAACTGCCCGTTGTCTACTTTATTAATTGTTAATGCATAGCTTCCTTGTTCTTCCAAAGAACTAAGCTACCGAGTCGAGTTACTCGGTTAAGAAAGTCGCTAAGGATTCATTGGTTAGTGATCCGAAATCACTTTCCTTATCCTATACTTTCTTTAATTAATGTTTCGGTTTAGCCTCAAAACTTTAGTTAAGATGATTAACACTTATAGACATTCTTTCCCATTCTTAACTTTCCTTAAAAGGAAATAGTCTTGAACTAGCGGTTCGTTTGAGTAGACACTACTCGTGAACCGTGGGATGTCTAATGAAAGTGTTACCCGGTGGGACCGATTTTCTAATAAATTAGAAAAACATAATATAAAAGCTCCCACTAGTTTATCGGTTCCAAATACCGTCTAACTAGCGACACTTTAATTTATGATTCTCCAATTTTTCTATCGAAAAAATTTCTCGTGTAGACACTACACAATTCACTAGAAGAATTTTATCGTCCCAATCATCTTTCAAACTAACTACGGTTGTCTCTCGTTCTGCACGAGCGACAGCAGTGACACGTCTATTTACGTCACTTAAGTTTTGAAGGCTTCAAGAGAAATATCTCTTCCGAAAAATTAATCGCATGTGAGATTAATAAATACAACGTTCTAGTTACTTACCACCTTTTAACGAAGTCATTACTAGTCAATTTTACACTAGCAGTCTAGCACCTTAGAGAGATATATTTAACAGTTGTAAATAAAATAGACAGAAAATAAATCCAAATCATACACTACTAAAATTTTAGGAACATAAACTAAGTACTTATAGTCTATCCTACCGTTCCAAGGATTTAATCTAACGCCTCAGTGCCGCCTTAGGGTAGGTCAAAGAGGTTTCGATTAATATTGAAGATCAGATTGAGAATCGAACATCTCATTTGTGATCTTCAATCACCTTTCCTTTTTCAGCCAAGGTACTTCCAAAAATACCCTTTATGAGTGTGACCTACTGTCTCAGATTTTTAGGTAGACCCCGAGTGTGCCGCCTTAGGGTCGGTCAGTGACCCGACAAGTACCCAAAATCCTATCCTTTCGGAGACCAAGCCTTGAATTTTGATAACGGTGAAGGCCTTCCTTAGGGAGGCCGGTCCCGAGCCGGCACGAGGCGTCACCATTCTCTCACGTTGCTTGTGTCAACAGTAGAGGCCGTGGGGTCGGCTGTCGCCTCTCCCGCTCCCACTCAATATTTTGAAAAAGTGGTGGGTTTACTGATCACGTTTTTGGACTTGATGTTACATTAAGGAACAATAAATCATAGGCCCGAATGTTGTCGGTTATGTGGGCTAGCCCACCCGACCTATTCGTTAGAACATATGTGGCCGTCGGACGGGTCAAGGCTAGGAGCGGTCCGTTGAGCCGTAGTGGCTCTTCGGATGGCTCAGTATTGCCAGACCCCCGTGCAAACGCCACACGTGGAGGGTGAAGTCGATTGAGCCGTAGCTACTGTTGACCACCCAACCGTGGTTAAACCACTTTCGAACCTGTTTGCCTGTGATTATCCAATCCTTAAACATCAAACTTTCACGTAGACACTACGGAACAAAAACGTAATCTCGTCTTAGGTAAGTGGAATTCACTAAGAATCCAACACCTTAACCACGAGGTTTCGGGATTTTACTCCTTATGCTTTCGCAGAGTGGGATTCACCGAGAATCCATCACCCAACCTCGACGATTGAAAAAACCCGTGTTCCTCGGTTTTTTCCCTAATTAGTTTCTAATTAATATCAAACAATTAATTAAAACTAATCGTGTGTTTTATACATGCCTAACTAATTCCTCGAATTAATTTCTACATGTATGCATATGGAGTGGAATTCATGATATGATGCATGTCATGGCAATTTTCCGGTTCTACACATACAATCTAAACATGTATACTAGTGCGGAAAATAATCACCGAGATGGACCGTTGGCACCCCCGTAACTAATCTATTCGAAAATAAATTAAAAACCCTAATCTGCAATACTGTTTAGAATCTTCGACGATCGGCATATCAAACGAACTCGGATCGGGACGAAACTTTCCAGATCTGATCTTCATTCTTCGGACTTCAATATGGACGGTCGGATCGGAGCTTTGACTTGTCAATCTTCCTCGGTGAGCTGCCCAACTTGCTGCTGAAACAGACTCTTAAAGCAGCGCATCATTTACTTCCCGAGACCGATCGGGGATCAAGATAAATCCCGATCGTCCTGAAAATTTTATCTCACGTCCAAAACCCCATGAGATCTGACCGGTCAGATTTTCGTTTCAACAGTCCAATCCTTTCTAGAAAATCGAGGAAGTCACGGTTAGGGTTTCGTGAATCCTGCGTTTTTCTGTTACAGCTGCCTCTTCTCATCAACGAACGGACATCCAAATGGACTCGATCGACGCCAAATTTTGTGGGATTGTTCATCAACTTCCAATATCGATTCTGACCGGAGGGATCTTCGTTTTAACGGCTCAAACAACGGAAACAACGAAAACACTATACAGCTACTAAACAGATCTATTTACAGGAAATTAAACTTGCAATAATAAATAAATTACATAATTTCCTATACTCATATGAACGAATTTTCATCGTTTATATGAGTTTACAATAGATCTAACGGGAAAATGGTGCCAACCCCAATCCATCTCTTCAACCATTTCAATTTAAAAATTATTAATGCATAATAATAAGTAAAATATCACCTACATGCAATTCCACTCCTTTAAGTCGTTTAATTACGATTATGACTATATAAATCGTGGAACCTGGCTCCGATACCACATGAAGGATGCATGTTCTTGGATCTAAACGAATTAGATCTATGCGCAGCGGATGGATCATGATTTATATGACACAATTCATAATTAAAGGACTTAAGTACTACAAGGGGGTTTAAGATTATGTTACCAATAACGGGAAGAGTCGCCTTGATCTTCCGATGTGTTCTCCAAACGGCGGTTGGTGGACACCCTTCTTGATACACAAACCTCCTCGATATGCAACACTAAGAAAAACTCCAAGTTTTTCTTCCTCTAAAACCCTAGACAAGAGAAACAAATTTTTCCTCTGTTTTTTAATGAGTGGGGCGAAATTTTCCATGTCATCTACACTTGGAATAACTCTCCTTTTATAGGAGAGTAAATCCTTGGTCTCCAAGTTTTAATTAATTAAACAAATAATTAATTAAATAAAATAAAAAGATATTTTCCTTAATGAATAATTGTGACATGTCATTGACCAATAGGAAACCAAATAACATGTCATACAACCAATCACATTACAAGAATATCTTTTATTTTCCATAACACAAGAAAATCAATTCTTGTGCTAAAGGAGATCACAAATGGCGCCACCTCCCTAGGGTTTTAGCCCACATAAAATGTCTTTTATGTGTATTATATTATTTAGCCCAACTAAATAATATTCATGCATATCAATTAATCAGCCCAGCCAATTAATTATCACTGAGGCCTAAGTAACAAGATTATTAGTCCGAATTACAGAAGCCACATCGGGGACCATGGACCTATAACCAGTAGCTCCAATAAATAATTATTCATCGAACATAATAAGTACATTAATTATTAATTCCGGGATTACGCCACCATAAACCCGAAACGAACTCTACCGATTATAGATGTATACTTATACTCAACCCATAGAGTGAATAAGCGTCCATTGATATAATCACTACATACGGATTAACCCTCCATAGATCGTCCATTCGAGTGGGAAGTCTCCGTGAACCCGACTCAGAATATCTTATCCTTATTTACCATTAACCCCCTGATGATCAATTAGCACACATATCTGACTAGTAGCTAATTAGTCAAATGTGAACTCCCGGGATCGATCACTTTCTTAGGGCTAACAAATAAGGGGACTGTCTTTCTACTTCCCGCAGGAAGGAATGGATTCCATGTCTGTGAAAATCAGAACTACTCACTCATCTAGAGATAGTGCCAATGAGAAGTGGCTTGGAACACATTATTTAAGTGAACCGTAACTGACACATCAAACACTACCCCGGGACAAGCAGCACCCTGTGATCACCTCAGGATTAAGGTTGATCCATATATGATCATCTAATGATTTAATAAGATTCCTCGATTACGGAATTATACCGAAAAATTCGAGATTAAATCGGTCCGAGTCTTATATGAATGTCATCATATATAAATGCCCCACGTAGGTACCCTCTACCGACAGTCCGGATAAGACTATCACACCCTAAGGTGTTACGGGCGCATTATTGGTGTTTTAATCAAGAGACCCTAAACTCGATTAAGTTCACCACGGACTAACGATTTAAGTATATCACCACTAACTCAATCCTCACGTGCATGCCATACACCGAGTTAAGCGGTTACATACCGATATACTTAGGGTTTGCAGCAGTGTATTATTTACAAGCACAAAGCAAGTAATAAGGTGAGATAAAATCTGTCATCCATTGTTAAAAACAATTACACAAATTGTCTTTCGGGCACTACACCTAACAGATAGAACATCAACTCCGCCCACTTCGGTGTGACAGATGCCGTGTGCTTGGTCGGCAGAAGGCAGGAACATACAAATCTGTTGACCATCTTCCTATCCCAAGATAAGGCATATAATTCTCGCACCACCGTAGCATTGAATCGGCTTGGTGCCTCCGCCATATCTAAAATGTCCTGAACTTTCATAGCTCTTGGCAAGTTCGAGCTAGAATCCTCCAAGTCTTTGCCGCGCGTATATGAAACATGCCATCCGTTCCAGTGACTGCGAAATGACTCATAAATCTCCCATGAATCAAATTGCTCAACCCTTTCGATTAAGGGGTTTGAGTCTCCATACATAACCTGTTGACCGCTTGGACGACAAGCGGTTCTTCAACGCTTGGGGGCCATTCCTGATGATAACAGAGATAGAAGAAGACGCTGAAACAGAAAATGGACCCTCGGTAAATCGGCAGGTACTCCCGATTTACGCTGCTAATTTTGTTTGATTTTTACTGCGACTGTGCTTTTGATGAAGAAAAATGAAGAACTGCAGCAACTACCCTGTTGTAGCAGTACCACTCAGCAACAATGGATGGAAGAAGGGTAATTTAGGTGTTAAATGAAAGAAAGAGGGTTGGTTTTGGTGGTAATAGTGGTGGTAATTTTGGCCTAGATTTTTAGAATAAGAAGAAATAGAGAAATTGGTGTTGATGATGAAGAAGATGATTGATGAAGATGGTGAATTATGGTGATATAATGGTGTTTATATAGGAGAAAATGGTAGAATTTGGTGGGATAGCGGGTATAGGAGTGCTGAGGGTGAGGGATTTGAGGGGTTTGATTGATGGGATTGAGGTGGAGTTATGCTGGAGTGTGGGAAATGATGAAATGATGAAAATGGGGTGGTTTTGCAGACTGGTGGACTGACCGATGCAACGTGTGTCCATCACGTGTCATCAAAAGGTCTGCTTTTTAATCTGACACGTAAAAACTGACAAACCCTAGCTCGGTAACCCGGGGGTTACTCCCGATTTATCAGGGCCTATTTCTCCAAATTTTTCTGTTCTTCTGTTCTGCACACTTTACCTTAGCCCACTGCTCAATCCTGACCTCAAAATTTCTAGTTTCTTACTCCTTTTGTTGCTACTTCCAACTCAATCCTAACCTACTTCACTAGAATCCACAACGAGTAAAAAAAACCTTCCCAAAACAGGATTGCTGCCAATGTCACATGGGGTCTACATGTCGAAGGGAATGAGTCCTGAGACAGAGGAGGAAATGGTGCAAATGAGTAAGGTCCCTTACGCTTTGTCTATAGGATCCATCATGTACGCCATGTTGTGCACTAGACCAGATGTCTCGTACCCTCTTAGCGCAACTAGTAGGTACCAGTCCAATCTAGGTGATGGTCACTGGGTTGCAGTCAAGAATATTCTCAAGTATATGAGACGTACTAGGGATATGTTCCTGGTTTTCGAGAACTTTCATTTAGTATTACGAGGTTACACAGATGCCATTTTCCAAACTGACAAGGATGACTTTAAGTCATAGTCTGGATTTGTTTTCACGCTTAACGGCGGAGCAGAGAGATGGAAGAGTTCCAAGCAGGAGACTACTACAGACTCTACAACGGAAGCCGAATACATAGCCGCCTCGGAGGCAGCAAAGGAAGCAGTTTGGATGAACAAGTTCATTACTGAACTTGATGTAGTTCCCACCATTGAAGGTCCAGTGCCGATGTACTGTGATAACAATAGGGCGATATCTCAGTCAAAGGAACCAAGGTCTCATCAGAAGTCCAACATGTACTACATCGCTATCGCTTGATTAGAGATATAATAGATAGAGGAGATGTAAAGATAGAGAAAGTCCACACGGATGATAACATAGATCATCCGTTAACCAAGGCATTGTCACAAGCAAAAGCATGAGAAACAAGTTCATATGCAAGGGCTTAGGCATATGGGTGATTGGCTTTAGGCCAAATGGTATATTGTTGAATAGATGTCCTAACCGAATCGGGTTGGACCGGATCCGACCGGATCGGGTCATTTACAGTCTGTTTTAGTTCATATAATAACTTATTATGATTAATAAAAGAACTTTTGTTATTCTATATTGTTTATCTTCATGTTATTGGTTGTGTATATATATTAACGTCCCTAGTGTCAAACTATGATAGAGAAACCATGATAGTGATTATGGTTGATGAGATCTCTAATCACTTTAATAAGTTTGATACTTAAATGTCTCTAGTCGTATGTACTGTCAAATGGGACATTGATAGTACAATTAGACTAGCATGTATTTGATGTCTTCTATCTTATAGAAGGTAGAGATAGATCTCGTCTATCGAAGTGTAAAGACACTTGGACTGTACATTGACGTGTATTAAAGAATGCGTACGTTAGACTGATCCACTTACATTAAGTGTCACACTATGTGGCGGTTGTGTAATTATCCTTTAGACTGGAGTCTTCATGGCATCACGGTGTGGATTGTCATGCTTTGACACTATTGAGATTTCCCCTATTCACGGGGTGATCATGCGGTAGTGATTGGGCTTGATATTGAAGCATGCGGAGTATACATGATTGGTCGTCTAGGAATCGCGTATCCTATGATTGGGATTGAATTTCCGAAATGGCCTTCTTATAAGGAATGTCTAGATCTCAAGAATCTTTGCAAAGTGGGAGTAAATGTGTTATTCCGAGAGAGCATAATATCCAGATTATAAAATACGATCGTTAATGTATTGACACTTGAGATACGATCGTATGGATATTATTACAGCGATAGGATTGTAGTTTACACGTTAACTGTTTCACATGAAAGGTAGTAGTCATTGCATTTGACTCTTCCGATGATTGGGTGTCACGGTGTGTTGCTAGACGCCATCCCGTGATCGTTAGGCATGAAGGGCATTTTCATAATTTTCACTTTGTGTCTACGGCCAACATATTCGGAAGCCTATCGGGTCACACACATATGAACATCGAGTCGGATTAAAATGCGGTTATAGTTGATAACCAAATAAGGAAAGTTTATCTCAAGACTATAAAGGTTATAGTGGTAAATTAATATGGTGGTATTTATTTATTATGAATAAATAAAATACAAGATGTTAATTATACATAAATTATATTAATTAAAGAATATTCCGGATGCCAAACATTGGCAATTTGGGGCGCCACTTTTAGGTGTTTAAGATACACTTGGATTGTGCACTTTAATTAATAAGATTACCATAATATTAATATTGGATATTAATTGATTTTGGAAAAATAGATTTATGGTAATAATATAAATATATTCAATATAAAATATTGGCAATATTTAGTTTTTATTTAATATGAGATATTATAATAAAAGAGATAAATCAATCTAAGTGATTTTCCTTATTTTATTGGGAAAAATGTTTTTCTCTTTCATCTATCTTCTAGGAAGCTTCTCCTAATCAAATTAGGGGACTAGGGGCACCACTTTCACCCTATATAAGAAAGGGTTGGCTAGCTCAATTGTACAACACAATTTCAAGAACTAATAGATCTTGTGTAAAATAAAGAGCTTCCTATAGAGAGTTAGAGAGAGAGAGAGAGAAAAAGGCCGGTCTAGCAGCCGAATTTTTGTGATAGCAATCCAAGGAGGATTCCGGTAAGGAGATCGTGTGGATCAACCATAGAGGCCGGACACGTGGACGGCTTGCGCACGGGACTACTCTTAGTTGACGGTCAAAACGACGATCTTATAGATCATCCAAGGTATATTCCGCCAAACTACTTAACGCGTTAATTGCATTAAACGATGACAATCTAGAAAAGGAAATCAAAATTTTAAATTCCGCTGCGTTAAACTAGTGATTTCCTAACAGAAAGAACATTGAAGGAAAGCTCGAGCCATGAATGCCATGACAGAGGCTAGAATGCGACTTATGGGCATTATTTACAATGGCCTGAGTTCAACTGGACCACCTACTTTTTCAAACGCATCAAAGAACATATTCAAGGAGAGAGATCTGCCGCTGAGAAAGGAATAGCCGCATGAAGGAAGAAAAATGGGATCTTCTGGGTAAAGAAGTCATACGCCAAAGTTGGGAGGCGGTGGAAAAAGAAAACAATCCACCAAAAAAACCACCACCAAAGGAAAAAAGCAAAAAGTTCAAAGTAATTTGGACAAGGAATCATTTGGCCAATTGATAGATGAAGATGAGGAACAACAGAAACCAGAAGAGCAAACAGAACGACAAGAGGAAAATGGAGATGATGATAATGAATAGAATGATGAGACTACATAAGAACCAACAAACGTACCTAAAAGAGATATAGATGACAGAGTTGCTGAATATCTCAACTGGAAGCAAGAGATTCCAGACTTCAACTTCACAATTCTGAGCATATGTTTGCAGAAGAAGATTGGTTCTTTGGTTTTCTTGGCATCACAACCCTTGTAGGTGTGCTTGATGAATCACCACTTTGGGACAAGATAG
Source organism: Gentiana straminea (assembly GCA_036785695.1). Taxonomy (NCBI): domain Eukaryota; kingdom Viridiplantae; phylum Streptophyta; class Magnoliopsida; order Gentianales; family Gentianaceae; genus Gentiana; species Gentiana straminea. The sequence continues at coordinate 5,914,332 of JAVUPR010000312.1, read as the reverse complement.
ACGTGGCCAAGGCAAAATGCATCAGACATCTGATAAAGAAAGTGAAAGATCAATCTGATGATGATGATGATGATGATCAAGATAATGATATTCATGATAATGGTGATGACCAAAATGATGATGATGATAATGATGGTCCGGATAGAGACAATGAGCAAACAACAGACGCAATTGATAATGATATCACTCTCAATGCATTTCTGCAAACAAAAGTAGCAGGAAAGCAAACAACTCCGGTGAAGCAACACCCCCAGCTGATGTTAACCAACAGTAGAACTACGGCAGCTGAGTGCAACCCTGAGCCAACCAGCAGTAAACAACAACTCTCTGTTGATGTATCAGCTGATCCCACAGGAATTGTTAGACACTAGATCAGCTGCTGCTACTCTAGCTAAGTCTATTCCCAGCAAAGAATAGGGACGCAAAGAGAAAGAGAGAACATGAGAAAATGTTGAACCTGAAATCTTCACAACTCAAGTACTTGAAGAAGGAATAGGTGAAGCTAATGTTACTCAACCGATAGCACAAAACCAGGAACCAACATTAATTCCTCCCACTTTGCCACAACAGAACAGAGAACAGCAAACAGAACCAGAGCCAGATATAAGGCAAAAATTTGCTCAGCTTCCCACTGGCATATCCAATGAATCCTTTCAAAAGGCAGCAGATCATGATGGTTAACGAGCTGGAACAGCAAGCATTGTATCTCAGATCCATGACTGCAGCTTTCAAAGATGAAAGCCAATCAATAGAGAGAAGATTCTAGGCTGTTGCTGAATACATTGATGCACAAAATATTGTTGTGGAAAGGCATGGTGACTTGATGCGCCAGATGAATATAAACTTCACCAACAACCTTGTAGGCCTAAGACAACATGTCTCACAGGAAAATGAGGCAATGGAAGTGGCTTTTGGCATAAGATTTGGCAGTGTGACAAAGAAGTTATCCGATAATGACAAAATATTCACATCCATTGAATCTAAATTAGACACTCTGATTGGTATAGCTGAAGCTACAAATAGCATCTTATTGCAACAAAAGGATGATGCTGCCAAAAAAGGGGGAAAGAGATGATAAGCCCGAAGGATCAACAGTTAGACCCCTAAATTTTACTGAAGAATAACTAAGAGCAAGGGACAGAGAGATGAAAATCAGAAATGAAGCTGAAGAACAACAAATAAAAGCTCGGGAGGAGAGGGAATGAAGCACAAATGAGCCTTGTATTGGATTCCCTCATCCAATTCAAAGAAAAGATTACGACAGAGATAAATCATGAAGGCAGCAAAGGCCTGGATCTAGTCAGCAAAGAGGCTCTTCAAGTCAACATCGATCCAACACAAGAAGAGGCAGTATCCGTAGACAAAGACAATCAACTGAAAGCTTTTCTGGTCAGAAAAGGACCTTTACTACCTACAGAAACAAGGAAGAGAATGAAGCAGTAGTGTTGGACAATGTGAAGGAATTCTTTAGAAATCAAGACAGTTTGTATCGAAATCAATCAAGATGAAGCTTGGGCAGATAGGCTTAGTTATCAAGATGATGAGATAAGGGTAGATATAGAAAAGATCTACAATGATGTAAAGAAAGAATATGCCTCTCTCAGGAATGGATCCAAAGAAGGAGCATCTGGCTCAATGTCTCGGATTTATCTAATGAAAAATAAACAAGTAATAAATTTATAAATCCGGTATACCCCAAGTGTAGGGATCGTAGTATAGAGGTTGATACCGGGTCGATCTTACGGGGAATCGGGGTTGCTTAATCTAGTCTTTATTATCTAACCTAACTATGTCACGATTACTACTAAAAAGATACGAAAATAAAACAGTGAAGAACTAAAACGAAAAACGAAACTAACAATAAGAATGACTGGACAGAAGATCGAGATCTAAAGCCACGAAAATATGGTTGCGAACAAAATTATCTAAACTAAATCTATTCTAAATCTATTGTGAAATAAAGATTGTAAATTTACTAAGCAGTTCAAGTTCAAGTGAGTTAATCAATAATTTACGAACGAACAAGCTATTGATCCACCTATCCTACAACAATCAATTTCTATCTCGATTATCTCGTGATTTCTAACCAAGTTGTGATTCACCTAGCCAAGGTATGAACTCCTAATTTCTTAGAAAAGTTCGCCTATTAATCTTCTATCTTTCGATCCTAAAGATTAACGCTTTCCAATCCAAGGTGTGAAATTTATAAGTTTCTAACCTAGAAATCTAACCTAATAACTCTCGTTATTTAGATCAAAGATCTATTCTTTATCATGGCGATCTAGGGTTTAACATGATTCTCATCAATATAAACAATCAACATGCAAAGATCTTTCGATATAAATTGCATAAAAACATGATAAACATAATAAAGAAACAACTTGAATTAAATACTCACAAGACAATCGAGAAACGAAACTGAATTGTTGATTGGATGGCTTCACAACGCTTGTTCAATAGAGGTCTAGCCTCTTAACATCACCTTCGAGCTCGAATTACTTGAATAAAAGTACATAAAAGTGTTTGATCTAAACTAGAGATTTAAAAGCATAAACTTTGAGTGAAAACTAATAAAAATCGCAGCTAGGCCGCCCCTAGGGTTCGAATAATGATGATATTATGAGGAGAAAACGCAGCCTTTTTATAGATTTCTGAGGCGGTTCAGCAAAGGCGGTTTAAGGACGCCCGTCCAAAGAATCAAACGCCCGTCCAACCTTCAATGCAACTTCGAATCGGGCCGAGTCATGGTCAGACGTCCGTCCTTCTTTAATTTGGACGCTCGTTCAGCAATTTAAACAAAACTCTGATCTGAATTTGCCAACCTGGACGCCCGTCCGAATAACCAGACGCCCGTCCAACTGGACGGGACTTGAACGCTCGTTCAGTGGACTTGAAGTTCGATTTCTCCATCTTTATCTCTTTTCTTCTATTCAAATCTTCCTTATCTCTTTTTCATCAATTAAATCCGACATTTATCTTCACTTAATCATCTTTTGAGCCACAATTATGCATCTACAAGTCATTAAAAACACCGAAAAATGTAATAATATTCAAATAAACATAAAATCATCAATAAAACACCTAAATTAACCAATTTTGCGAATAAACTGTTTAAAAACTCATTTGCTCAATAAATCAATTAAACACTTAATTTCTATGCGAATTATACGAATATGGAGAGAATTGTTACAAAATATAACGATATAAATCATATAAAATCACCCTTAACAACTCCCCCACACTTAGCTTTTGCTCGTCCCGAGCAAAACAAGACAAAACCAAGGCTCGGAAAAAAGATAGACATCTCAGCAAATATAACACATATTCAATAACTTAGAGGTTCACACCGGTATGTGTGCAGAGCCATAACAAAGTTCCACTAAGTCCAAACTTGAAAATTTCAAAGCAAACTAGCTAATACCCCTTTCAAACTAGAGATAAATGATACTTATAAGATGTACCCTACAAAACGTGACATATCCCGAAAAAGATGATAGAATACATCTAGGGCCTTTTTGATATACTCAGAGGATAATCCCTACAACATATCTGCCAGTTTATACTAGGGATAAGGTGTACGATAACTAAATCTTCCATTCATTTCATGCTAGATTCCTCATATAAGTTGATTTAACTATTTTCACATTTAAACGCACATCAGAATGAGCTCTTGCCCTGTCATAGCAGAATAGGATATTCGAGATATACCTTACTCAAATCATAAGGCAGCTTCTTCTGACTGTCGTGAGCTTTTGGTCATCATAATGGTATAGGACATTCGAGATATGACCTACCGCACTCAAATCATCGACCAGCTTTCGACACACACACTTATTTCATTTACTTGAAACAACTTTTTCAACAACATTAGTTACGTTTTACTTATCACATTCAAACCTCAGATATTCACAGTATGTCATACTTTGTCTATAAATACAAACTATCATAATCATCACGATACATACGTTAGCACTAAGCACATGACTTATAAGATAACAAAAATCACTAATCAAAAGGGGTATAGCTTTATATTATAGCTCATCATTCACTATGGCTCGTGAAAAATATATATCGGGTGAAACAACTAACTTACTGGACATACAATATATAGCATCAATGACTATAAAAAAAACGAACAAAGATTATGCATTGCTTACTCGGGACAGAAAAAAAATTTCAAAAAAATTAGCTCATTTTGCATAGAAACATAACGATATAATTAAGCAAATGGTAGATACACATAACCATTCCCCTCCCCCACACTTAAACCACAACATGTCCTCAGGTTGTGCAGAATTTAAAAAGAAATGAAGGACTTAGCTAATTGCGTAGATATTCGAGCCGTTGGTCAGGCTGGTGCATGAAAATGCCAACGCTCTCGAAGGCGTATAGAACTCGTTCCAACATGACTCAAATGTTACCTCGACAAAACGTCTAGAAAGATATCTGCACTACTTGATAAACACGGGAAAATCTCGGGGAAAACGGGGAAATTATACCATAATGAAGGAAATGAAAGATAACGAAAGGATAGGGTAAAATCGAATTAGATCAAAAGATAAAACATTCAATACAATGAAAATCGAAAGCATAGTAAAGTCAAATGAAAGTACGGAATGCCTTAAGGCTTACATGATTCATCCAGAAAAATACAGCAACGAGAACTGACAGTAGGTAATCATGAAAAGTACAATGAATCAAGTAAGGAAATGTAGCAGGACAAGACAAGAAAATGAGCTAAAATACATAAGCTAGAATTAGAAACATAACATCAGGTCTGCCCCGGTGCTGAAGAATCACCAGCAGGAGGTGCTCCACCCGTAGGAGTATCAGAAGAGGGTCCAGCCTGTGTAGTGGTAGTCCTCTCTGCTGTGTCAGTCTGCTCCTCATCACAAGACGACAAATCCTGAATAACCTCCGCAATGGCCTACTCAATCTCGTCAGAGTAAACGTAATCTATAATGCTTGGGTCGAAGACTCTGTCGTCCCTCGGAGGACGGCCCTCACTCATACACCGCAGAATAGCCAAGATATTGTTCTATGAAGTCCTAATATCCTCCATCCAATCCCGTATACTATTATCCATGCTCAACCTCATCCGGACTGAGTGAGATAAAGAAGGACGGGAAGATGCCGGAGGCGGTGCCGAAGATGAACCGGGCTCAGGTGCTGCCTCCTCAGACTGACCTATAGACTTCACTTTCTCCCGCTGCAAGTACCGTGGATTCTTCGGTTTGTGATCAGTCTTGTACTCGGGAACCCTAGCATCTTGACAGAGACTGTGGATCAAATGCGGACATATCAAACACCTAGCATAGACCTTCTGATTCATTGCTATCTCATCAAAAATGGCTTGTCTTAATCAACATTCAGTTTGAAGTTCAATGCATATAACATCCCGAGGTCACCAATGTGAAAATGAGTCAGGTTGTTCTTAGGTAACAACCTGTTCTCAATAAAACGACATTGGACCTTCCAATCCTTCGTCCAACTCGTTGTGACCAACTCCTTTCTATCTCCGCCCGGTCTGAGTGTCCACGGCACATCCGGGCACACCAACAATCTCAACTCCTCCAACGGATCCTCTCCCGCATCCCGCTTAGCTTTTATCGCCTCCTTATAGTCCAACCCCTCAAAAAGTGCCAAGTTGTATTTTTCGTTTATAACCTTAGGCGTAAACGGGACCTTTACTCCCCTGACCATCACAACTCCGGTTTCCAAATCCGTTTCTGAGCAGTTTGCATAAAACTCTCGCACTAACATTGCATTAACCGGAGTCCTCGGGGTCTTCATCAATGCTCCCCACTTCCTATCCGTAAGCATTTTAACAAAAGAGGGATCAACCTGGGTCTCAAGGACGGCTCACTCTATTAACATCGTTCTCGTCAGATAATGCTTATTATAGACCTCAAAAGCCTTAGGATTAATGAACCTACGAGCCAAGGGAATAGGGATAGGAGGTCTCACATTCTGCCTAGCCGGCTCCACTACCTCAGTTGCTTCCTCGGTTCTAGGCCTAGGTTCATCGTCATCTCTCTCAACTTGAGCCTCCGCCACCCTAGTCTTCTTCCTCACTAATGGCTCATCATCAATGTCCGATCCCGACTCAGACTCATCCCTTAAAGGAAACCTAGGTTGACCTCTAGGAGGATTTTGACGTTCACCAATACGGATGCCTTGGTTCGGATTGACTAATGTGGGGTCTACAGCCTTTTTCTTCTTAGGAGGTTCATTGGCAACCCCCTTACCATGCCGTTTCTGTACCGCTTTACGCACCATTATAAACTAAGGCTAAACAAACAACAATCCTAAAACCAAATTCAAACAAAACCACCCGTTTATCGTCCAAACGGGATTTCCCAACCAATTCAACACCAAAACCACAATGCAACCCATTCATGATTCATCAACATCACCCCAATCATCAACAAGGCAAGAAACAAAAACAAAGCAAGAGAAAAAAACAAATAAGGTAAAATTCATAGAAAAGAGTCGACTCGAAGATCGAACTCATAAAAAAAATGAAATAACTCTTGAAAAGTTGATAAAAACATACCAAATAGGATGATGGGATGATGATAAAGAGGATTATAAGTCCAAACAATGCCAAATTGACCCAAAAAATCGAATCTTTTTCTTCAAAAAAGTCGGACTATAAGTGTCACTGAATCCGATTAAATGTTGTTTGTTGGAGGATTTGGAGTGAAAAATCGAAAAGAGGGGATTGAGAGCTGTTGATAGAGCCTTGAATTACTCAATTTGGTTTAGATATAAGGATTTCAGGGCAAAAAGAGGTTGAAAAGTCGGGTTTGTAATTTGAAAATTCTGATTCGAATAAAGCTCAGGGTTGGAGGTATTTATAGGAACAGGGTTGAACGGGCGTCCAGACAATCCGGACGAGCGTCCACTGGGAATGGTATGAACTGGACGGGCGTCCAGAATAAACAGACGCTCGTCCAAGTTTGAAAAACAAATACAGAGTTGGAGGGAGTTAGGCGGACGGGCGTCCATTGAGAATGGACGAACGTTCGCATAGAAAAACAACCCAGACGGGCGTCCATCACTATGGACGGACGTCCAATGCAGAAAATAATCAACACTATATAATTTCCATTCAATTCAAATTCCAACTTGCATTTTCTCATTAAAACTAAATAAAACTTCAATAATACAAAAGAAAACTAGAACAAAACATAAAACACTAGAAAATAGTGGGTTGCCTCCCACCGAGCGCTTTTGTTTAACGTCGTTTGCTCGACGAAACGGCTTAACGACGCTAGTCATCGTAAATCTCCGCCCAATCCACAATCCGGATCAGACGGCGGAGCATGTCAATAGCAGGAGGAAAATCATACTCGTCCTGTAAAGCCCAGTCCTCGCCAGCAACATCCACTCCTCGGAAATGCTCAGCTTGCAGCACTAGCGCCAAGTCAGTCAGCATCGGATCATTGAGGATTGTATACGCTTGTCCTAAAGTCTCCCGCAGTCCTCTGAGCTAAAATCTCCACCTCCCGAAGATCGGGGTACAATGAGAACATATGTAACGGTCCTGATGCGGGTACTAATATCAAAGTCTACGTCCAAAATGATAGTCCCTCCGGGTCCGTCACCTAGAGTGATAAGTGGGATCCTACTAATGAAAGGAAACTCCTGTGGTAGAACTCCGTAATCCATATCTAAAAACACAGCTAAACTGAACAGGTTCAAACAAAATCTTAATTAGACTTAAGATAAAAGCTAAATCAAAGAAAAAAAGACATAAAAGAGAGTACTAATATAATAAAGGATATCTAGGATGCCCCTTAGTGGCGCTTTTGGTTAATGTCGTTAGCTCGACACTCTTTTAGCTCAGCCTGGATCAGGCCATTTAACTTTTCTGCCAGCCACTACCTCGTGTAGGCTTTGATCCGTAGTGTGGCCGCAGAAACAGCATCTAACACATGGGGTTAATTCTTTAATTGCCTTCCACACATGTTTAATCCTCCCCACGGTTGATTTCTTCTTCTTCTGACGACGTTTCAACCGTTGCTCCTTTTCAAACTCTTCCATGTCCCAACTACCTGGCTAGAACTTCCTCAGAGGGACCCCTACCGTCATCCTCAGAAAACAAATCGGGCGAAAACTCGTCAAATTTATTGACTTCTGAAGTACCACACCCGAGGATATCGAGGAATCGAACAATCAAAGGCTTTTTCTTGGCTTGACCAATGTAATGCTTGCACCTTTGACCATTCACTCGGAACGGCTGGTCACCATAACCTCGTAGTTCTAAAACACTTCCAGGAATGATTTGGAGAATTTCAAAGGGACCGGACCATCGTGTCCTCAGCTTACCAGGGAACAGATGTAATCTGGAATTGTACAATAAAACTTGTTCCCTACTTGAAATTCTCGCTTCTTGATTTTGGCATCGTGAAGGAGTTTTGTCTTTTCCTTACTTATCCTGGCACTTTCGCAGGCCTGAAGTCTAAATTCGTCTAACTCATGCAATTGCTGCAGTCGGTGTTTTCCACAAGATTGGATATCGAAGTTCAAAAACTTCGTGGCCCAATACGCTCTATGCTCTAACTCAACTGGCAAGTGGCATGGTTTACCATAAACCATTTGATAGGGTGATGTACCCATGGGGGTCTTATATGCAGTTCGATATGCCCACAGTACGTCATCCAACTTTAGACTCCAGTCTTTTCTATGACTGTTCACGACTTTTTCCAGGATCTTCTTCAAACTTTGGTTGCTTCTTTCAACCTGACCACAAGTCATAGGATGATATGGTGTGCCAGTTTTGTGCCGGACACCATATTTCTCAAGCACTTTCTCCAAAGGTCGGTTGCAAAAGTGTGTCCCTTCATCACTAATCAAGGCGCGTGGACACCCGAATCTCACGAAGATGTTTTTCTTTAGAAACTTCATGACCGTCTTATGATCATTGTGAGACGTGGCTTGAGCCTCCACCCATTTCGATACGTAATCCACACAGACTAAGATGTATTTATTTCCACAAGATGATAGGAATGGTCCCATAAAATCGATACCCCATACATCAAAGACTTCGCATTCTAAGATGGGTTTCAATGGCATGTCGAAACGCCTTGTTAAAGTTCCGGTTCTTTGACACCTATCACAAGCTTTACAGAAAGCTTCTGTATCTTTAAAGATCGTGGGCCAATAGAAGCCGGATTGAAAGATCTTAGCAACGGTTTTCCAAGGACCAAAGTGACCGCAAGTGGGTCCACTGTGGCATTGCTCAATAATATCACGTTGCTCAGATTCAGGAACACATCTTCTCAGCAACCCATCTTTACAAATCTTGAAGAGGTAAGGTTCATCCCAAACGAATGTTTTCAAATCAGAGAAGAATTTCTTCTTCTCCTGATAGGACAGTTCTGGATCAAGATATTGGGAATGAAGGTAGTTTACGATGGAAGAATACCATGGAACATCCGGAGCACAACCGTCGATAAGCATGACATTCTCCGAGGAAAGTAAAGATCTATATCGTCGTGGTCATCCTTTTCCTCACTCAACATTCTTGAAACATGATCGCCCACTACGTTTTCACCGCCTTTTTGTCTTTAATTTGGACATCAAACTCTTGTAGGATCAGTATCCAACGTAGTAAGTGTGGTTTAGCCTCTTTCTTTGTCATCAAGTATCGCAAAGCAGCGTGATCAGTCCACACAACCACTTGAGCACCCAACAAGTAACTACGAAACTTGTCCATAGCAAAGACTACGACCAATAATTCCTTTTTAGTCGTCGTGTAGTTTACTTGAGACGGATTTAGTGAGTGACTGGCGTAATAGATTGGCTGGAATTTCCCTTTTATTCCCTGTCCTATGACTGCGCCAACAGCATAGTTTGATGCATCGCACATAAGCTCGAAGGGTAGATTCTAGTCAGGCGAAATAAGGATCGGCGCGGAGATTAATCGACTTTTAAGCTCCTCAAACGCTTGCTTGCAACTTCCATCAAAATCGAATACAACGTCTTCTTTAAGTAGTGTAGACAGGGGCTTGGCTATCTTGGAAAAGTCTTGAATGAATCTCCTATAGAAACCGATATGTCCAAGAAAACCTCTGACTTCGCGCACATTCTTAAGATAACTCATCTTCTCGATAGCTTCTACTTTGGCCCTGTCTACCTCAATACCTTTGGCGGAGATCTTATGGCCAAGAACTATTCCCTCTTCTATCATGAAATGGCACTTTTCCCAGTTTAGGACTAAGTTCTTTTCCACACGTCTGGATAAGACCTGGTCAAGATTGTCAAGACAATCATCGAAGGATTGACCAAAGACCGAAAAGTCATCCATGAAAATTTCCATACACTTTTCAACTAGCCTCGTCAAAGATAGCCGCATACATCTTTGAAATGTAGGCAGGGCATTGCAAAGACCAAATGGCATCCGCCTGTAAGCGAATGTACCATAAGGGCAGGTGAAAGTGGTCTTTTCTTGGTCAACTGGATCGATGGGTATTTGAAAATATCCTGAATATCCGTCCATGAAACAGTAGAATGCGTGTCCCGCCAGACGCTCAAGCATCTGATCAATGAAAGGAAGGGGGAAATGATCTTTCATTGTTACCTCATTGAGTTTCCTGTAATCAATGCAGACTCTGTAACCAGTAACAAGCCTCAATGCTATTTCTTCTCCCTTCTCATTCTTCTTAATAGTAATTCCTCCCTTTTTAGGAACTACTAGAGTCGGGGATACCCATCACTGTCAGCGATTGTGTATATGATACCCATATCTAAAAGCTTGATAATTTCCTTCTTGACCACCTCTTACATATGAGGGTTGAGCCTCCTCTGGGGCTGTCTAACACATTTTGCACCCTCTTCAGCCTTGATTTTATGCATACGGATGTCGGGAGATTTCCCTCGATGTCTCCTACTTGCCAACCAAAGGCTTTCTCATTTTTCCTCAAGACGTTTACCAGCTCCATTTCTTCTAATCGAGACAGCTTGCCAGATATAATTAATGGAAGCTTGTCACCTTCTCTTAAAAACACATACTTTAGATGTTTAGGCAACGGCTTCAGTACCAGATCTGCAGGGGGGTCTTCCAAACTAGATTTAAGATCCCCACTTTTCAACTCAACATCACTGAGTTTACTCAGTGGTCCTACTGCCAAAGCTTCTCCTTTCAACAACACATCCTCAAATTCAGCTTCTAACTGTTCTAGATTCACCACACCATGATTATTCAGCTTCTCAACTAGCGCTCATATTCAGTTGCAACAGCCATGACTTGCTTTTCCATGAAATCATTGAAGTCATCAGACATATCGTCAATGGAGAAGCCGGTTGGTATTCAGAGGGTCTCTGGATAGCTTTGGAAACATTGTAACTCACCTCTTGATCACCAACTCGTATCGTCACTTGCCCACCATCACAGTCAATGAGGGCTCTGGCTGTAGGCAGAAAAGGTCTTCCAAGAATTGTAGGGACATTCTCATCCTTCTCTATGTCCGTAACGTACCGATCAACCGGGAAGGTAAATCTATCAATTTGAACTAACACGTCCTTTAATATTCCCGTAGCTTTCTTGGAAGATCTATCGGCAAATTGAAGATTCATGGTGGTGGGTTCTAGAAGATTGTCTAACCCAAGTTTGTTTGCGTACGTACAATGGCATCGTGGGTTATGGATGCACCAAGGTCACATAAAGAGTTTGGGAAGACTAGGCCTCCCATCGAATGTGAGCACAAATTTCCCGGGGTCACCCCTCTTGATTGCGTATCTTCATAATTGATCATAGAGCAATCCTCACCAATCAACCGATCCATGTCTCGCTAACTTCTTCTTAGAAGAAACAACATCCTTGATGAATTTGGTATACTTAGGCATCTCAACCAAAACCTCGGATAATGGAAGATTAACCTGAGTATTTTTCAGAAGGTTTAGCACTTTTTCATACTTTTTATCCTCATTCAAGGAGATGTTGCTTTTTCTAGGTGGAAATGGAAGCTTTTTCAAGTCACTCTCCGAAAAGACTTTCTTCGAGGATGAACTGACAGCTTTGTCTTCCAAGTCCTTCCACCTCACCACTTTTTCATTCTTCTTACTAGTCAGGGGGTCAGCCTCCTGACTCTCACTTGATTCTTCATTCCTCAGGGGTTCAGCCACCTGAGGACTTCCAACTCTTTCACCTCTCAGGGGATCAGCCACCTGAGTATTCTCTTGCAGCCAAGGGGAACGTAAGTGCTCGACTTCCCCTCTTGCCTTATCGCTGGGAGGAGGGGTTAGTGGTTTCCCCGGTGAGAGGGACCACTCGCCTTGAGTACCGACCCTAAGTTCATCGCACCGGCCTCTTCTCTACCGTACGGAATTGAAGGTACCGTGTCGGTGCATTGGCTATTATTCAAATCGGCCTGAGCAACTTGACCACCCTTTGGATTCTTTTCTGTGAAGCTGGGCAACTGCCCTGGGGGTCTAGAAGCTAACTGTTCAGTCAATTGCCCTATTTGCCTCTCAAGATTCTTGTTTGTGCTCATCAGGAGTTGGATGTTTTTATTTTGCTCCTCCCGAAAGGAGCTCCATTCACTTGGATATCATTCGAGTGCGAGGGGCCTTGAGAGTTTTGGAAGTTCTGTAGATAAGGCTGGCTGGACCGATTCTGAAATGTAGAATTAGAATTGTTAGGCCAATTCTGACTGAACCTTTGATTCTGATCGGAAAAATTGGAGTTCTGGTTTTGGTTGTAAGTAGGGTTTCGATTGAAGTTTTGATTTTGATTAAAATTCGAATTTGGATTGAAATTTTGATTCTGACTGAAACCCTGGTTTTGAGGATTACTCTGGCCAGAGAATTGATTATTAAACCTCTGATTGGACTGGCCAGAGAAAGCGTTTACTTCAGCATTCTGGTCCGTTCATAGGACGAAACGAGATGTATGCCCCACATTGTCACAGTTCTGACATGTGACTGGATTATACTGTCCATAGTCATGAACATCATTAACTTGATAGGCAGAGGGGGAGACAAATTGACACTGGCCAACCATATGGCCAGTATGACAACAATTTTCACAGTACAGAACTTGAGAGTTCTGTTGAAAAGAAGAATTCTGATTGATCGGATTAGGAGAAATTTGAGAAGCTGCTATCTGCTTTTGCAGCATGGCGATCAAACTTTGCATATTCACCTCCTCGATTTTGGGAGGAGGAGGAGGTGCTTGGATAGCTTGAGAGGAGGGGGCGTAATTATACTTGGCAATATCCTCAAATAGTGCCCATCCCTCTTCAGGTGTCTTTCTCAAGAATGCCCCACCAGAAGAACTATTGACCATGCCCTTAGTGAGCTCGGTCAATCCATCGAAAAAACGTGTTGACTTGCCTCGCAAGTCCAACCCGTGGTGGGGACATTTACGAAGAAGAGATTGGAATCTCTTCCAAGCATCAAAGAATGACTTGTTTTCCTTCTGATAAAATGTAAAAATTTCACTGAGGCATTGGGCTGTCTTGGAAGGTGGGAAGTATTGACTTAGGAACTCTTTTTCGAGTCCAGCCCAAGTGGTGATGGATTCAGCAGGGAAGAGTTGTACCACTCTTCTGCCTCCCCCTTCAAGGAAAACGGAAAAAGTTTCAGTTTAATCGCATCCTCACTGATTCCTTGGATGCGAGTCGTACCACATATCTCCAGAAATGAGTGTACGTGTGTATGAGGATTTTTAGATTGAAACCCGTGGAAGATGGATGCTTGTTGCATCATTTGAATGAGTCCGGGTTTCAGTTCAAAGGTAGGTACATTGATGGTTGGTAGAACGATAGCCGGGTTGACCCTGACTTCGCCAGGCATGGCGTAGTCAACCAACGTACGTCTATCTTCAGCAGCCATAATGACTATATTTTTTGATTTCTTGAGCTAGATCTTGCTCGATATCTCGATCAACTGTGTTCTCTTCGTCAGAGAGGTCCGCAAAATGGAGCCTTCTCCTGTTTGGTCGGACTATGGTCCGCACGAGGTCAGGGGTATAGAGTAGTGGCCCCTTTTGACTCCAAGTTTGCATAAACCGATACCAAAAGCTAGTTGTTTAACCTTTTAATCAAAGGTTAAAACTAAGAAAAGATTTTAAAGAAAAAGAGGTCAGACGGGCGTCCGGATTGCTGGACGGGTGTCTGCCTTGAGAATGAACAGGACGGACGTCTGGATAACCAGACGCTCGTCTGACTGGTTAAAATACGAACAGAGTTATAAAAAATTTGAACGGACGGCCGTCCACTACCCAGACGCCCGTTTACTGGAACAGAAGCGAAACAGAAACTAAAAACAAAATATCTAAATTAAATTACTAACGAAAATAAAAACTAGACAACCGTCCGGTTCCCCAGCAACGGCGCCAAAATCTTGTCTCGGATTTATCTAATGAAAAATAAACAAGTAAAAATTTATAAATCCGGTATACCCCAAGTGTAGGGGTCTTAGTATAGAGGTTGATACCGGGTCGATCTTACGGGGAATCGGGGTTGCTTAATCTAGTCTTTATTATCTAACCTAACTATGTCACGATTACTACTAAAAAGATACGAAAATAAAATAGTGAAGAACTAAAACGAAAAACGAAACTAACAATAAGAATAATTGGACAGAAGATCGAGATCTAAAGCCAGGAAAATATGGTTGCGAACAAAATTATCTAAACTAAATCTATTCTAAATCTATTGTGAAATAAAGATTGTATATAAATTTACTATGCAGTTCAAGTTCAAGTGATTTAATCAATAATTTACGACGAACAAGCTATTGATCCACCTATCCTACAACAATCAATTTCTATCTCGATTATCTCATGATTTCTAACCAAGTTGTGATTCACCTAGCCAAGGTATGAACTCCTAATTTCTTAGACAAGTTCGCCTATTAATCTTCTATCTTTCGATCCTAAAGATTAACGCTTTCCAATCCAAGGTGTGAAATTTATAAGTTTCTAACCCAGAAATCTAACCTAATAACTCTCGTTATTTAGATCAAAGATCTATTCTTTATCATGGCGATCTAGGGTTTAACATGATTCTCATCAATATAAACAATCAACATGCAAAGATCTTTCGATATAAATTGCATAAAAACATGATAAACATAATAAAGAAACAACTTGAATTAAATACTCACAAGACAATCGAGAAACGAAACTGAATTGTTGATCGGATGGCTTCACAACGCTTGTTCAATAGAGGTCTAGCCTCTTAACATCACCTTCGAGCTCGAATTACTTGAATAAAAGTACATAAAAGTGTTTGATCTAAACTAGAGATTTAAAAGCATAAACTTTGAGTGAAAACTAATAAAAATCGCAGCTAGGCCGCCCCTAGGGTTTAGGGTTCGAATAATGATGATATTATGTGGAGAAAACGCAGCCTTTTTATAGATTTCTGAGGCGGTTCAGCAAAGGCGGTTTAAGGACGCCCGTCCAAAGAATCAAACGCCCGTCCAACCTTCAATGCAACTTCGAATCGGGCCGAGTCATGGTCAGACGTCCGTCCTTCTTTAATTTGGACTCTCGTTCAGCAATTTAAACAAAACTCTGATCTGAATTTGCCAAACTGGACGCCCGTCCGAATAATCAGACGCCCGTCCAACTGGACGGGACTTGAACGCTCGTTCAGTGGACTTGAAGTTCGATTTCTCCATCTTTATCTCTTTTCTTCTATTCAAATCTTCCTTATCTCTTTTTCATCAATTAAATCCGACATTTATCTTCACTTAATCATCTTTTGAGCCGCAATTATGCATCTACAAGTCATTAAAAACACCGCAAAATGTAATAATATTCAAATAAACATAAAATCATCAATAAAACACCTAAATTAACCAATTTTGCGAATAGACCGTTTAAAAACTCATTTGCTCAATAAATCAATTAAACACTTAATTTCTATGCGAATTATACGAATATAGAGAGAATTGTTACAAAATATAACGATATAAATCATATAAAATCACCCTTAACACTCAACCAGCATATCTAATCCAACAATACCTCCCAATGCAAAAGGACCAGAGGACTTATCTAGTGAGAAGCAGGAAGAAATCAATAACATGGTGAAATATTTTTGTCCAATGATCAGACTGAACCCCTCACAACAGGGGATAATGTATAAGAATTTGAAGTTTGCATATTCCCACATTGATGAAGCTAAGGATAGACATGAAAAGTACTTTGGAGAGCCACAGGCAAATGAGACTATGCCTGACTTCCATAGACTCATCAATAAGAGAGTATTCCTTGGCATTTTGAACACACTGCTATGGCATACTGAAAATGGCAGTTTCCAGAAGTTGACTGGAAGGACATGGAATGGATTCAGACTACAAATTTCAAGAGGTACAAAGAGAACCTAAGTAAAATGTAGTGTAGCATTCTGATTATGTCTTGAACTTATTTTAATTGCTCTTTATGGATGAATAAAATTGCTGAGTTTTATTCTTGATTATATGAAAAATATTTACTTGTGTTCAGCCTTATGAGGATTTTGGCATCATCAAAAATAGGGAAATTGTTAGGAACATTTTATTATGTTTTGATGATGGCCATACTAGCTGTTATAGCAAGCCTGAAATAAGTTAAAATCTATGTATAAGTCTTTACTTAGAGTCTGACATGTTGTATAAGTTCACTCAAACAAGTATTGTATTAGTTGGTAGGATGGCTAAGTAAAATAGAAATTCGGCAGAGCAAAGACAGCCAAGTACCATCAAAGAAGCATGAAGACATATGGACTGACTTATAACCAGGGAAGTCTGTGATGACCTTGGATAAGTCTAAGTAATATTACAAGTGATGAAATTCATTGTTTGAATATGGTGTACACTGATCCCACACAAATCAAGGATCAGTTAAGTACAAGTACACTTATAAAATCAAAGAAAGAAAGAAAGCCCGGTGAAGTAAACATTCTATCGGCTAAGTAAGGAATACAAGTAAAGAAAGAAGCATATCAGCTAAGTCAGCAGATCTACTCAACTGATGACACAACAGTCAAGTGAAGGAATAGCTGAGTAAGATATATCATATATACTTATTCAGAACATGTGAAAATAAGAAGATCAAGCATTAAATGCAGAATCAATCAAGGACGGATTTTATGATAGACGTTTGATTAAAATCCGGATCACCAAGAAATCGGTCAAATTATACCCGTAAAAGTCATCAACATTGTCCTTAAATCGAGATATAATATATATTTTATATTAAATCACAGTTCTTTACAAGTTCTCGTTATGTAAGTTCTTGTATTTATTTGTTCTTTTTTCTTTGTAATTAAGTCCCCCCAATTATTGTTTATTGTTTGAGGTTGTTCGTTCTTCTCCGAACGATGTAGATCTAAGGATACAATATGAGGTCGTTGGTCCTTTGAAAAGGCTTTGGTTAAGTTTAGAGGGGGGGGGGGGGGGGGTGAATAAACTTAACACTTAAAACTTTGGAGTTAACAAATTTCGCAACTTCGGCGGTCCGCGATACTTCGCAGTCCGTCGAGACCTCGCAGCTAGCCGCCGATAAACGTAGTCTACCGACAGTTCGCTCCGCCTTGCTGAATTTGTGCAAATGCGAATAATATCAAAATTAAGCCTTGTTACTTGTTGTTAAATATGATACTAAGTATTTGATACTCGAGTAGTGTATGTGTGTGATTTCGGTTCCTAGATTCGGTAGATTGATGAGTGAAATACACTAAGTGCGTAAAGTAAATGCGAAAGTAAATAGCCCGATTTTATAGTGGTTCCGTGTGATGTAATCCTGTCGGTCCACTCTTCTCCCGTGATGTTGGAGGAAATTCACTAGAGATCTTTGATGTAGCTTTTACAAAGATTCCTAAGTTGTTTGTCCTTCACCAATAGCTATGGCTTCACAAATCGAAAACTCGGGAACAGTAGGATTGCTTGCTCCCGAGTCTTCCACTCGGTCCTTGAAGGGTAGGATTGCCTCTTCACCACTCCACCACAAACAACAAGCCTTTCACACCTAACGATGATTCATCGTCTTCGGCGGTTTCTTTATAAAATAAAGAATGAATCAAATAGATGATTCAATTGCAAGCGGCTTGATTGGGATGATGTAATCAAGAAATTTGCGCCTTCAAGTGTGTATGCTTGATGCAAATTGAACACGAATGCACTTGAAGAAAATAACTAGATCGGCGGCCTTAAGCTCGGTAAGTTCAAACAGGTGTTTTTCACTTTCGCATTGTCACTTAAAGTTTATCCCAAAATTCATCATCTTGTTTCTGAGTTGAAAGTCCTCTATTTATAGGTAGGAATGCATGTGACTTGAATTTGAAATTCAAATGTGACCGTTCCTTGCTTTTGTCCCATCTGTTCTGCATTCTGTCACTATTCATAGGACTGACACTGTCAGGATTACTTTTTGACAAGGCAAGTCCGTCCACCCTTTGACTTGTATCCAATGGATAAAAATATGGATCATCCCAACGTCTTTTTAATATCACCTTTGATTTGCTTGATAAGTCGAGGTAGTTGGTCGTTCTTATCCATGTAATCTTCCAATAATCTTGAATTAATCGAGGTATATATCGCGGTTCATCGGTCCGTCGTAATACCAATCGATCTCGAGCATCATAATTTTGTCCGTAAAATATAATGCAAACTGATTACTTTTATCTAACTTTTATTTGTGAAGTTAGATTACATCATTTTAATTATAACCAAGTTCCAAACATCATCCAACTTGTGGAACTTAGACCTTCTACACAAGGCATATGTAATCGCTTTAGGTCATCACGTACTTGCCTAAATTCGATTCTATATCCTTGACTTTAAATACTAAGTTTGATCCCTTAGCCTTCATTAACCGAGTTTGAACCCTCGACCCTTCGGTCTTCGCCTTCAAGAAATCCTAACCGCCCATCGACCTATCTACCCTACCGACCTAGACCACCTCCGTTGATATCAATCGCCAGCCCTTTACGCGCTTGTTTGATCAAACCTATTTATGAATCAAACTCTAATAAACCTATACATTTTATCTAGACATCTTTTTGCCTTTGCACTATAACAGTTAGTATGGCACTCATCATCCAAACTAAGAAATAAGTCCAACAATTTCCCCCTTTTTGGTGATGATGCCACTACCCTCACCTAATCAGCAAAGCAAAAAGATAAAAACAAAACAGAACAAATTCAATCAATTTTCATTATAAATATTTGTTCACGGTTATTACAACTAGATACAAGAAAGATAAACAAAGTGATAAGTAGCCGATCTATTGTCTCTTCTCTCTTTCTTGTCTAGCCTTCTCACTTGCTCTTGATAGGCTCGATCTCTTCTATCATTTGACTCATCCATTCATTCTCAATTAGTGTAAAATCAATATAAGAATTGACTTGTTTCCACCAGCTTCCATGCTCCAGTGTGACAAGATTGTTGTCATTCACTCGAATCCAAACCTCATATAAAGATCCTTGAATTCATTAAGTGAGTCTTTTACTTTTGTGATAGGCGACTCTATCACCTCTCGCCACTTCTTCCACCTCTCGCCTCCTCTCGTAAGTTGCCCTTAAAGCTTTGACTCTTGCTTCCCAAAATTTTAATCCCAAGAAAGAGTTTAGACCTTCATGAAATCCCATGTCATGATAAGGTCTCCTTCGTTATAATACTCTTTCTTGTATTGTGACAGAGATCATCGTGAGTTGAACTCGCCAGTGCGTGTCTCCCGAAAGCATTGGTATCATCAATCCATCTCTTCGTGCAAAGAGTCTTGCAGCCTCCTTTGTCGTACCGATTGGCCCTCTTCCCCCTTAGTGACATCATCAACAAAACAGGATATGAGGCCATGAATACCCTCATGTGATACAATCACTCTATGCAATTGACCTTCCATGGTTCCAGCTTCTAGTATCAATGGCGGTGATCCTAGATTGCAATGTCTCCTCCACCGTCGTGATCCTTTCAAGAAATTTGGGATCGGCATAGCAGTTGTTGTGCGGCAGAACGAGGCTCGCAGAGGTTTAGGCGTATCAGCAAGCTTGTCAAGTTTCTCATGGATAGAAATAAGTTGGTCTTTTAGAAACTTGTCTTTGGCAGTATTTCCAACCCTGATACCCTTGACATCTAGTATCAAGTCATTCATAGCATTTTGAGTGGATGCAAAATTTGAAGCAACTGTATCAGTAGATTGTCTGTTATCATTTATCATCTTCATTAGTTCTTCAAATCTCTCGTTCTTGCTTGTCCAAATGAGTTCTTAACTCGTTGCATATCATTTCTTACGACTTAACTCATTGAAAACTTCAACTCGGCACTCCACCGGTCATTCTACTAGCAAGTAGGTCCATCGACAGTGCTCTTCAACTCTATATTGTGCCCGTTGTCCGCCGATGACTATTTCTTTACTCATATCTCTCCCAACAGGGGGAGGTCCTTCCTCAACCATTGCACCAAGAATGTCTTCCATAACCGGATCTTGTGCAGGTTCCTCAGCAACTTCTTCTTCTCCAAAAATTTGAAATTCATCATCACTGTAGTCATAGTCCAACAGCTGTTCTTCTTGATTAACAACAGCAGCTTGCTGACTATCCTTCCCTACAGTGGCCTTGGCTCCAGCAGGCTCCACTACAGCAGCCTCATCAAAAACAGGGGTTTCCTCCAAACCCAAAGTTTGTTCCAACCTGTGTCCAGGTGTTGTTTGAGACTCAGCAACATGTACCTCCTGTTCCAACCTTTGTGCAGGTGCTGTTTGTATCCCAAAGAACTCCGTACCTCCTCTTCGCCTTCTCTGTGGATTGAATATAGCCTCATTATCCACTTGAAAACCTTCAAGATGACCAATCTTGTGCGGGATGATGGCGCTTTTAGTAAGAGTGCCTTCAATGTCAAATCCATCTTGATATTCAATGGATTCTTCCGAGCCGGCACTAGGTTCATTAAAATCGAAGAATCGTTTCTCCATCCAAATCCTTACTCGTTCATCTTCATTTTGTGCAAGCAGGCTCTACAACATGAAATGTACTTGGTTCATCACCACCTACCAAAGACTCAAAGTGATTCCTTCATTGATCGGTGCTTCAAGATCATCCATGGTGAGATCCCGTAGATCCTCATTCATTTCTCCACCGCCGGCCCTCGCGACTTACCGCATCGCAGATCGTTGTGCGGGAGGTTCATTTATCAATGCAACCCCACCGGTTTCTCCCGGGTCCGGAGGGGAAATCTCCTTCGAGTCGATGATGAGGAAGAATCATCATCTCCATCTCTTGGATCCCTAAACTTAATACCCTCCTCCTTCGTTGCTCATCAAATAGATCCATCGTCCGGATTGCGAAACAGGTGGTATCAACCGATCCAAGCAAGTTCTCCACTCCCAACTTGTTAAAAGCCCATTCCTCAAAATCGCCATAGTTCAAGAAATGGCTTTTGTCTCTTGTAGAAACCAAACTTCCATTGAAAATAATCAGCAATTTGCTGAAGTTTGGGATCCACATATTCTTCAATTTTCTTCCTCTCTTTCACATGCCTTTCAAAGGGCATGAAAGATCTCCTGGGAGCAGCTCCAGTAGCTTGTTGACCTCCAAAGGTTCCAACAAGCAGACTCATGGTCTCTTCTACAGGTGTTTGAAAGTCAGCAGGTTGCTGTGATTGTGTAATTGTACCTACTACTTCCATCTGTATCACACTTGGTTCCCCCTGACTTACATGCTCATCGCCAGGTTAGCACGGATCGCTCTTCCCCCGAACTATTGCCAAACTTGCAGGGGTCTTCAACCAAGTCTTCAATCACCTCTTCAACTACCACAAAGCGGTTCGCAGATTGTCGTGGTTCTTCGCTGATACTACAAAGCGAGCTCGTGTTCCGTAGACTCGCCGTGTATCTTCAACCGTTGCTCAACAACGACCTGTGCAGCTTCAGTAGATTCACCAATAATGTTTTCTACAAGAGCTCGCACAGACCGCCGTGATTCTTCAACGGATTGCTCATCAACAACCCGTTCACTTCCGCAGATTTAATAACCTCTTCGGTGAGGAATCACCGATTACAACCGGTGGAATGATAGTTAAGGGCTCAGCCTCAACAGCCTCTTCTTCCTCTTCTACTGAAGCTTATTCTTGGACTTTTTGTTTTTCCAAGATTCTCAGTTCTTTTCCTTTGCCATGCTTTTTCTTTTTGGCAACTTCTTTCATCCTCTTGGATAGGGGTTCATCATCATCATCATCATGTCCAAGAGACTTTCTCTTTCTACTATCTTCTTTCTCGTTGCTTTGTCGAATTTCAACAACAGCTTCTTCTTGCACCACAAAAGGTCGGTAACCTCCACTTGACCCTCGCAGACTCGACCAGCCTCGTGTCGTTTCCTTCCTTGTTTTCTTTGAGGGTTTTGATGCCTCGGTTGTTTTCTTTTTATCTCCACTCTTTCTTTTAACAAGAAGCTTTCTTTGGTGCAAAGGTTTAATAGATATCTTCTTAGTTTGCCGAACTCGCTCACCACCAAGCATCACCATCATCTCCATCATTATCATCACCAAGCAGTTCTCCAAAGAATCTCTTCATCATCATCGAGACCAGGAATAGTATAATCAATCTTCTTCTTGAATCTAGACTGATTGATGTTCTCAGATTCAAGATCAGGAACGTGCAGATGATTCAGCAGGGTATGAATCATCAAACCTAAGGGTAAGGCCTTTGATTTCCTTTTCCCTAATTTCTCCTCCTTGGCTACTTTCTTCATATAATGAATAAAATAACCAGCCCAATCAAATTTCATGCTCCTACAGATGATTATCATCAGCTCTATCTTGGGTCCTGATAGAGTATCCATACTGCCAACTAGCCCAAGTATGTTCTTTGCAATGAGCTTGCTCAGCAGGCTGTATTCTTGTCCAATATGTTTGCAATTGATGCCTGGTACTGATTTGATAGCTGCATTTGTCTTGATCTGATTAACAAAAGTCATCTTGTCCAATCCCATTGCTTCAGGATTGACCGGACCATCTACAACTTCTTCAAAACCAAACACTTCTCTCGCAGGACCGGAGGAGATTACAAGCTCCTCAAAGATTCACAGCTTGTCTTGAATGCTTCAGCTTCCTTCTTCTACAACTATATTCTTCCGTAAATCAATAACATTTGTGTATGAAATTGTTTCTAATCCGATGTTGAGTTTGTTCTCCAAGCCTCGCAAACCTCCTTATTCTTCGACCTATATTAATGGCCGCTTCCGTTCGTTTGCATCAACAACATAGCCTCTTACACTTTGGCTTGATTCGATTTGAACCTCAATCTTTTCCGCCATTGAAATAAGAAAAAGATGAAGAAAAATTGCTCTCAAATCTGTGTTCACACGATGTAGAATTTGCAGAGATAAAGCTGAAATTGCAAGTGGAGAAACTGCTGTATAACAGTATGATTATATAGACAGTGAGTGGTTGAAACTGTCATTGCACGTACATTGAGGTAACCACGATTAAATCTGAATAAATGCTGTCTTGACACGTGGCCCATTACTCCTCCATAATGTTTGTAACCGTTGGATGGTTTGACTGTGGTAATAATGGATAAAATAAATATCCCGCCAATATGCTTTTTGACTTTAATTACTTTGATCGAGTAAAGTTCCCTCCAAACAGGGGTAATCCTCAGCAGGGTGGGCTCAGCAGTCTGCTGATAAGTAGGCTTCAGCAGCCTGCTGACAAAAGTACTCTGCTGATCCTTGTTTTCTTCTTGTTTTGTTCAATTGATAATACAAGATGAAGTTTAATACTAATGACTGATCTGTCAAGTGAGCTCACCCAAAATGACAAAGACCAATCCCCTTGGCAACCTTATTTGCTCAATTGTCCAAACATAAGTACATGGAATTGTTGAAACCAATGACTAATCTGCTAAGTGAGCTCACCCAACATAGCAAAGACAAATCCCCTTGGTGAATTCCAGTACACTACTGAATATCACTCAACCTTTATGATTCCAAGTTCGAGTCCTTAACTTAGCAAATCTTTCACTATCAAGTGGCTTAGTGAAAATATCGCAAGTTGATCTTCGCAGGGATGTATAGAACCACCACATCTTTCTTTTCAACATGATCTCTTATAAAATGATGCCTCACATCAATGTGTTTGGTTCTTGAGTGTAAACAGATTTTCTCGTGATTGCAATTGCACTTGTGTTATCACACATAATTGGAATTTCCTTTTCTTCAATTCCATAATCCCTTAATTGTTGTCTTAGCCATAGTACTTGTGCACAAGAACTTCCAAAGAAGAATGTATTCAAATTTTTCAAGAAGTGGAAGTTGAAATAGAATTTCGTTTCTTGCTAAACCAGGAGACCCGCCTATTTCCCATTAACCGACAGTGTTCCCGTTGTGCTTTTTCTATCAATCTTGCATCCAAGATAATCGAATCCGAGTAGGATATAACTTTGAAGCTTCCTTCCTTGGAGTACCAAATCCCTACTCCCAATGTCTCTTTGAGATACTTGAGAAATCTCTTAACTCGCACCTAAGTGACTTTCTTTAGGTTTAGATTGAAATCTTGCACAAACACCTACAAGAAAGGATATATCGTCCGTCAAGGCAAATCAGTACAAAGCAGGCCGCCTATCATCCTTCCGTATAAGGTCCGATCAACATCTTTGCCTTCTTTATCTTCATCCAATCCGATGTTTGTACTCATAGGAGTTGAATTCTTAGTGCTATTTTCCATACCAAACTTCTTCAAAGAACTCCTTGGTGTACTTGGTTTGATGAATGAAGATTCCATCCTTCATTTGTTTGACTTGCAATCCCAAAAAGTAATTCATTTCTCCCATCATACTCATTTGGAATTTGCTCTTCATTAGATTTGCAAACTTTTCACAAAGTAAATCATTCTCGAACCAAATATTATGTCATCCACATAAATTTGTACCAAAGAGGTGGTGTCGTTTCCTTCACCGATTCTCGAAAAGTGTCTTATCAATGGTGCCTTTTGTGAAACCATTGTCTACCAAGAATTGAGATAGAGTCTCATACCATGCTCTTGGTGCTTGTTTCAATCCATAAAGCGCTTTGTTGAGTTTATACACTTTATCTTCTTGATCTTTAACTTCAAATCCAGGAGGTTGCTGAACATACACTTCCTCCTCAAGGATACCATTCAAAAATGCACTCTTGACATCCATTTGATATACTTTGAAGTTCTTATATGCAAAGCATGTGCTAAGAATAATCTGATAGCTTCCAATCTTGCAACAAAGTATAAGTTTCATCAAAATCTATTCCTTCTGCTTGAGAATAGCCTTTTGCAACTAGTCTGGCCTTATTTCTTACAATGGTACCTGATTCATCAAGTTTATTTCTGTATACCCACTTAGTACCAATGATATTTGCATAACTTGGCCTTTCAACTAGTGTCCAAACATGATTTCTTTCAAATTCATTTAATTCTTCTTGCATGGCAATTATCCAATCTGGATCTGAAATTGCTTCTTCAACAACTTTAGGTTCCATTTGAGATAGAAAGCAAGTAAACATAGCTTCCAGTTGTCTTCTAGTCCTCACACCTTGCTGTACATTGCCAATAACTTGTTCAGCAGGGTGATTCCTTAACCATTGTGGATTTTGGTTATTTTGATTTTCAGGAACATCATCTTCGCAGGGTCCGCCGTAGTTTCTTCTACAAGGGGGTCGCATCCTTGAACCGCTTCAGCTTGTTGCATCGCAATATTGTCGCATGGTGTTCAAATAGGGCGTATCGAAACTTTCAAGTCATTGAATCTTTCCAAAACTTCAACACAATCTGGATCGTGACCTGTTGATTCTCAAAGCAGTCCACAATCTTCATCTTCCATACCAAGAAACTTAGGTTCATCAAACACAACATGGATTGTTTCTTCATGTTTTAGTGACCTTTTGTTCGCACTCGAATGCTCACGACCGAAGAATATCCCAAGAATATGCCTTCATCCGATTTTGGTTGGAATGTTTTCAAATGAACTTTATGATTTAGAATGAAACATTTACTTCCAAATGGATGGAAATAGGATATATTGGGTATCCTTCCATTCCGCACCTCATAGGGTGTCTTCAAAGCAGCTTCTTGTTTACCGATGTTCTGTTTTGTGTATAGCATGTCGTATTTATCGCTTCAAATTTCAATATCTTTCGTAGCAATGCTTCACAAATCATTGTTCTTCCAAATTTTTCCTTTAAGGTTCTCGTTTCTTCTTTCAAAGAACCCCATTTTGCCGAGGTGTACCAAGCAGCAGCAAGTTGATGTAGTACACCATTCCGTCGTTCACAATATTCTCTTATAACTTTGTTGAGAAATTCAAGACTCGATCCGATCTTATCTTTATGATCGTTAAACTTTTCTCATTTTGTAATCTCTTCAAAAGATTAGGCATGCTTTGAAGTGTTTCACTTTTCTTGTTCATGAATATCACCCAAGTGTATCTAGAATAATCATCCACAACCACTTGGGTATACTTCTTTCCTGTTACACTTGTTGGAGTTATTGGTCCATAAAGATCCATGTGCATCAGCTCCAACACTCTATTAGTTGATTGTTTGGTCTTTGATTTGAAACTTGATTTTATCTCGTTTACCTTGCCGATTGTGCATCACATATTGCATCCTTTTTGAATGTGATCTCGTGTAAACCAATCACCAGCTTTCTTCTTCACCAACCGATTAATATCATCAAAGTTTAAGTGATTCAACTTCTTGTGCCATAACCAATTTAGTTCGTACTTGGTATGCACTAACAGTGTGTTTCTTCGGAACTCGCAGTAGACCAATCCACAACATACATGTTCTCGTTGTCTTCTACCAAAGAAGTACAACTTGATCACCTCTTTCACTAATGACAATACAAATTGTCTTTGTCAAAAGTGACCTTGTATCCCATGTCACGAATTGTCCAAAGGCTCGCAAGTTGTAGTCCAAATTCTTCCACATATGCAACATTCTTGATTGTGAGTCCATTTCGATAAGTGTGCCATATCCTCTTGTATATCCAGTGTGTATTTTTGTTGCCAAAATTCACCCTTGGACCATCTTTTGCCACAAAGTTTGTTAGACAAAGGCTTATTCTTTGTCATGTGTCCGGAACATCCACCGTCAAAGTACCGTACACCATACAAAACAAAGTTAATGCATTTTAGGTACCCAAACCCGTTTCGTTTGGGTCCATAGTGGTCAAGTAGCAAGCATGACCCTTGGTATGTTTCCATAAGGTCTTCTCCCGAATGTGTCATACTTTGGTTCATACTTTGGTTCATACATGTATTCCACACATCCATAAGTTCTAACAAGAGGTTGTGTAGGAATCACATATGTTTTCCGGCCTTTTGGTACATAAGTGCCGTTTGAAATGATTCTTGTTGTTAAAAACATTTGCATAACCATAGGTGTGTGTCTTCGTTAGAACACCCTATAATATGGAGTCTACCGAGGTCTCTCGCCGAGGCCTTTGCCGATTCCAATGCATAGGTTTTACCCTAGCAAGATGGTCATACTTGCTATTTTTAACAAGAAGTGCAGAATATTCCAATCATCATCGCAGGGAACAATCTACCTTTCCCCCGAGATAAGTATCCCTTGAATGATCAACATTTTTGGGTTTAGGATTCTTATCCTTGGAATATTTCGTTTCTTACCCTTCGTGGTCCAAATAGACTTAGTAGCAGTGTCCGCTATCAAGAAGCTTAAGGCACAAGAAATTCTATTTTTAGATTTATTCTTTTTACTAGAGCCGTTGACTTCTTAGACTTCGATTTTGCTTCCTTGAAGCATTCTCAATGGGTTTTACCGTTTCAAAGAACCTTATCGGGAGTTGGATCTAGTGCAGGTGCACAAACTTAGGACCAATTTCGGTACTAGTTCAAGAACCTTACCGGATCCACTCTTGTTAGATTGCCGAGTTCCAAATCCAAGCCCCGTTCTATCTCCATAAGGCTTTCCCGATTTGTATGCGTATTGGAACAAAATGGTTCAAATAGATTCGTAGGCCGCCGGATGTTCAAAGCAGACTTATTTTGATTCTCGTCCAACATCTTTTACCTTACCCTTGAGAACTCTTAATTCAAATTTTCAATCTTCCAACTTCTAACTCAAGAGATTTCTTTTTCACCTTCACAACCTCATAACCAGATTGTATTATCCTCGCTGATTAAGGATGGCATCCAAAGTCTCATTGTTGTCGAATTTCTAGGATTTGAACCACAAGTTGATTCACAATCACTTCCAAGAGTGTTTATAGATACGTTGTTGTATACCTCCTCGCTTTCATCCATATTGGCCATCGTGCATAATCTTCCATCTCAAAGAACCAATGCCGTGTCATCCGATTCATTTCCCTTTTCGCATTCAACTTCATAGCCCGATTCATCTTCAAGAACCATAGCCTTCTTGCCAAGTCTTCTTTGTTGACTTTTGGTCTTCGCAAGTCGACAATCGTGTCTAAAATGTCCAGGCTTCTTGTAGTTGAAGCAAAGATAATCGTGTTCCTTGCCTTGTTTTAACTCGTGACACCAGTTTGAAGTGTCCCGGTTTCTTGCAATGAAAGCACGATAGTCATTATCTTTTCTTGGTTCTTCTTTCCTTCTTTCGCAGGGCCTTTTTGTAAAATTTCTTGCAGAGCCTTTCCGCCTTCATCATCCCGATTTTCTTGCTCGCAGGGCAATTTGTTCTTGCATCTCATCCAAGATATCATCCTCGTCCTCCCGATGTTTCTTCATGATGTGAAGCAGCCAATGCCGTGGTCTTTGGCTCTTCCTTTTCGCCTGTGCACAAGCTTTTTGCTAAATTCATAAGCCTTTAAATCGAAAATAATTTGAAGGTGTCTTCTTCATGCAACTTTCTCATTTCCTCAATTGCAATCACCTTCATTTTCCAAACATCTCTTGCAGTAGAGCTTCCAAGATTTTGGTGTTTATTTCCTCTTTTGAATAACTTACACTCAAATAGGTAAGTTCATCCAGGATTGCATTGAATCTTGATTCCATTTGCTCAATGGTTTCATTAGGTAGCATCTTGAACTTTTGAAACCTCTTTCTGGCCACACTGATTTTGTTCTTCTTTATTGCATCAGTGCCTTCACAGATTAAGTGGATCTTATCCCAAAGTTCCTTTGCAAGCCTTGCAATCTTTAACCTTCATATACATATTGCTATCCAAGGTTCTCGTAAATGATATCAATAGAATGTTGTTGAGGTTTGCTCTTTTTCTCGTCTTCTCGCATTCCATTCTCTTTTTGGTTTAGAATGTACTTAGTTTTGTCACCCACCGTTATCGCCTTTGTAATCTCCAAGGGTCCTTCGCTAGTACATCCATCATCTCATCATGAGTAGCAAGAAGATATGCCTCGCATTCGACGTTTATACTCATCAAATCTATCAAGAGAACACATCAACATAGTTCTAGCATACCGTGTGTTGTCCATGATGCAAGTCTTGTAAATCGTAACTTGAAAGAAAGTTTTAAAGAATTTTCACAAGCACAACAAGTAGGAATCCTTCGGTAACGTGCTAATCGCTCCGATACCAATTGTTGGTCCCTTGAAAAGGCTTTGGTTAAGTTTAGAGGGGGGTGAATAAACTTAACACTTAAAACTTTGGAGTTAACAAATTCTACAACTTCGAGCCTCCGTCGATACTTCGCAGTCCGTCGAGACCTCGCAGCTCCGCCGATAAACGTAGTCTACCGATTAGTTCGCCTTGCCGAATTTGTGCAAATGGAATAATATCAAAATTAAGCCTTGTTACTTGTTGTTAAATATGATACTAAGTATTTGATACTCGCAGTGTATGTGTGTGATTTCGCTTGCTAGATTCAGTAGATTGATGAGTGAAATAAACTAAGTGCGTAAAGTAAATGCGTAAAGTAAATAGCCCGATTTTATAGTGGTTCCAGGTGATGTAATCCCGTCGTCCACTCTTCTCCCGTGATGTTGGAGGAAATTCACTAGAGATCTTTGATGTAGCTTTTACAAAGATTCCTAAGTTGTTTGTCCTTCACCAATAGCTATGGCTTCACAACCGAAAACTCGGGAACAGTAGGATTGTCGCTCCCGAGTCTTCCACCGGTCCTTGAAGGGTAGGATTGCCTCTTCACCACCTCCACCACAAACAACAAGCTTTTCACACCTAACGTATGCTTCATCGTTTTTCAAGAGGTTCTTTATAAAATAAAGAATGAATCAAATAGATGATTCAATTGCAAAGCTTGATTGGGATGATGTAATCAAGCAGCTTTGCGCCTTCAAGTGTGTATGCTTGATGCAGCTTGAACACGTAATGCACTTGAAGAAAATAACTAGATCAAAGAAATTTTTAAGCTCGAAAGTTCAAGCAGGTGTTTTTCACCAAGCATTGTCACTTAAAGTTTATCCCAAAATTCATCATCTTGTTTCGAGTTGAAAGTCCTCTATTTATAGGTAGAATGCATGTGACTTGAATTTGAAATTCAAATGTGACCGTTCCTTGCTTTTGTCCCATCCGTTCGCATTCCGTCACTATTCATAGGATCCGACACCGTCAGATTACTTTTTGACAAAGCAAGTACCGTCCACCCCTTTGACTTGTATCCAATGGATAAAAATATGGATCATCCCAACGTCTTTTTAATCTCACCTTTGATTTGCTTGATAAGTCGAGGTAGTTGGTCGTTCTTATCCATGTAATCTTCCAATAATCTTGAATTAATCGAGGTATATATCGCCAGGTTCATCACCGTCGTAATACCAATCGTCCGCCGAGCATCATAATTTTGTCCGTAAAATATAATGCACTCGATTACTTTTATCTAACTTTTATTTGTGAAGTTAGATTACATCATTTTAATTATAACCAAGTTCCAAACATCATCCAACTTGTGGAACTTAGACCTTCTACACAAGGCATATGTAATCGCTTTAGGTCATCACGACTTGCCTAAATTCTCGATTCCATATCCTTGACTTTAAATACTAAGTTTGATCCCTTAGCCTTCATTAACCGAGTTTGAACCCTCACCTTCGGTCTTCGCCTTCGCGGGTTCCCGACCGCCCATCGACCTATCTACCCTATCGACCTAGACCACCGCCTCCGTCGATATCAATCGCCAGCCCTTTACGTTGCTTGTTTGATCAAACCTATTTATGAATCAAACTCTAATAAACCTATACATTTTATCTAGACATCTTTTTGCCTTTGCACTATAACAACCTAGTATGGCACTCATCATCAAAACTAAGAAATAAGTCCAACATTCCTTGTCTATAAGTATAAGGGTCCACACGCCCCGCATCGGTTATCCGGTGACCTATAGATGACTTTGGTATGATCGACAACCGTGTTTTTAGTAGATCTATATAATTTCTTTATGAGTCTCTATTTTATCCGTTACGTATGTAGAAACGCTAAGATTTAGGTTTTCACCGCGTCAATCTAGCCACGTCTTTATGGTGTGCTTGTCCACCTAGAATTTCTTATCTTAGTAGGTATGGCTAAGGCTACGTTGCTCGTCTGTTTTAATTAGCGTATGATTAAGAAATACCAATATAGGGCTCCTAGGTCGGCTCATGAATTGATCTTCCGGGACTTTCAGCGAGATCTAGATCTGTTCTGTATTAGGGAATTGTGCACACCTAGTTATACGTAAATCGTAGATTAACATGAGACCGTGCAGGTAATTGTTAATGGGACAGAGACTGATGCGATCGCTTAGGAAGTACGCCTAATCACACGAATGTTGCCTAGGTGAGGAATACGGTTAATATCGGCATCCCTAGTTTTCTAAGCGTGTGAGTCATATGAGATGGAGGCCTAAAAAGCGAAGTCACGTGATGTAGCATAGTGATCTAGATGGCCTACCCGGAGCTAGATCCAGTTTAGGGGATGACTCCTGTAGCCAATATAAAAAAAATACAAATCGGATTAATAGTTGTCGAGTCTAGCTTAATTATACAGAATCTCTAGATCCAAACGATAACATAATAATTGGGGAGGTTAATTACGTTGTTTATGTGTTGTGTCGTGTCGAGTCCTTTATCTTTCTTGTCTTCTGTTGGTCGTAGACCGCCTCTATGTCCTTGACATGAATGATTAATTGTTTGTATATAAATGATCCACAATTGGTTCCCTGTGGGATCGACCTTGATTCGCTATAGCTATACTACGATGGACCTAGTCCTCTTGCTAGTATTGGTTTTGGTGGTCAAGTATTTTAATTTCACTTGATCTACGTCATCAAGTTTTTGGCGCCGTAGCCGGGGAACCAACTGTCAATTTTATATATAAATATTTTTTTATTCATGTTAAGTTTTCTGTTTTAGAGTCTGTTTTTTTTTTTACGTTTTTGAGTCCCTCTGGTTGTCTGCTCTGTGTAAAAAATTCCAGAATCTGGAACAGCTGGCTTCGCTCCCAGCGAGACTTCCTCTCGCCGCCAGCGAGCCTGGTTCTGTTTTCTGGGACTTCACGTGTCTGTTTATCTCTGTATGTTTAATCCGTAGGTCTAATAGCAGCATGAGAAACCATGTTAAAATCAGTCTACGGTCTACTATGTTTTTGTTTTTCTTTTGTTTGCAGAAACCAGGGAAGCAATAATTTGAGTCAGTAATTTTTCATGGGCACTGAGGAAATAACCCAGCAACATGTGGGGCTACGAATCTACGATGGGAAAAGTGATGGAAGCAACACCTTTAAAGCACCAAGATGGCTCCGAGAAAATAAATATTAAATGGTTCAAATTATTCGTGGTACAATGTTGAAGGCAAGGTATTACCTTTTTTGCTTATGTTTTACTATCTTTTGGTTTTTTGAGCATAAGTTAGCCTATACATGAACCTGAGTATGCATCTTAGCCCGGAGTTGGTTTGTAAGATTAATTTTATTAGTGTGGAAGGTTCTGCCCCAAATCTATCTCATCTAGAGGGTGTAAGGAAACATGTAGTAGTTGAAGGAAGCAGTGAATAAAGAGTTCCTCGTAGTTCTGTTAAAATCTCATTGTCCTATGCATGAGATTGCTTCTACTGGCCATGGGAGCAACAATTTGTGTAGTTTAAGCATTCACCTAGATGATATGATTAAAATGGGTCCCTAGGACTAAATCTCCTGAGAATTCACTAATTCCTAAAATGAGAGCAGATGTAAGAGCTTTGTATAAATGGTACGGATAGATGTCGTTTCCTAGGTCTCACAACCAAGGGAAGGATATTAATCCGCAAAAACGACGAGCCCACCTCTCATAGTGCTCAAAGGGTCAACATCTAACGATCCAAGAAGGATGACTGACAAGGATAACTTTTGGGAAAGTCGAGCTGAGGACTTTAAACTCAGAATTACTTCTTCAAATCCCTTAGGATTTCTTTTTTTTTTAGGATTTTAGGTTTTGTTTTCTTTGTGTCAAATAAGAGTAACGTGACATATGTTGAGGTTTTTTATTTTGCCGTGTTCCGATGGGCGTTAGGCTAAGGATGTGCAAATCTTTTTTACTCAATATAGGCCACGTGAAATAAAGTTTCTTAGGAGAGTCGTGAAATTGCTAAAGAAAAGGAAATTTAGCAATCAACCTTAAGATGAAAGCATTAAGAGAGCTTGAGAATTATTGCAAATGTAACAGAGAATGATTGGTGCAAACAAGAACGTTTTTTGGTCTGATCAACATACAATTTATCTTTCTACCGGATGTTTTAAATTTCACACTTTTACGCCTATTCCGGCTTTTCGAGATGATGAGTTTCGTTCTAAATATCACACCAATCCGACCTTGTTGATGACGGTGATGACTTCTATGTGCTACATTGGGTTATTAGTAATTTCGAGGAGAAGCTACATCTCCCTAAGTTGTTGATATCCAATCCAAACGTGAAGCGTCTGCGCCGAGTTTCTGATCCTATCTTTTACTAATAGGTCACATTGAATCTGTTATACCTTACCAAGTGTCTCTTTTACGCTGGATTAAATACTTATCAATCCGGTAAACCTCGTGTTTTCACACATGGGGTAATTCTTTTTGATCTTTATCTTCTCCACCCGGTTTTACTCATATTTTTTTGCGGTGGAGGATATAGATGAAGACTGCCATCTTTAGTTGCTTGCTTATTTTTTCTTTCTATTTAGTATATTTTCCTTTGTATCGAGTCTGTTGTCAGTTTTCTAAATCATAATGTTGTACTCAAAACAAGTCGGGTTTAATAATTCCAATGTTTCACAAATGTAATCGTTGTAAGGACTTAAAAATGTTTGAGGTTTAATGTATTCCTTTTACTGTCCCTTTGTTTCGATTATTATTTTTTATGAGCTAACGCTGTAACGAGTTTCGAGCTTTGTTGAAGACTCATTTTGCAGTGATAGAACTTCGTGTTCGATCTCCGGTTTGCTTATATTCATAGAGGTCCCTCGACGTGCTTGGACTACTCCGATATTCTGCATCTACTTGAGAGCCGTTTCCAGAGCTAAGTCTTTTTCTTAAATTCTCATTTTTATTTGTCATTAGGGACAATGCCATGTTTAAGTGGGGGGTAAGAGACTTAGCTATGATATGTTATAATTGAAAATTGAATGAAACGGTGAAAAATTGAAAAAATTGAATAAATGCCATATTATTTATCTCGTATCCTTAGAATTGTGAGTTCCTAGCTAAGAATTGATAGGAAATGAACCAAGTTGCATGAGTACGTGATCATTTTATACTTATGTGAATGTAAATTTAAGGATATTCATGCCGATTGTTGCAAGTAGTTATTTATTATTCGATTACTCAATCTTTGAATCGAGTTTTACCGCGCAAATTATAATAACTGAAGAATTATGTGTACATTGCGTAGATGATTGGTTATGTAGACTTAGTGTCGATATTTATCTGCTGATGTATTCCTATCTTCTGGCCATCAAAGTGGAGTAATAAGCTTGAGAATAATCTGTGTTTTGACAAAGCGTTAAACACTGGGCTTGTAGTAACATTACCAAAGTAGCCTCGCGCTTGTGGTAATATTCATGTTATTGACCAATCCGTGAAAGGGGATTCTTGCAATGCATAATTTACTTTTAAAGCAAGTTTCTTTCTTGAGATGTGTTAATGCTTGAAAATATGAAAATGTGAGAAAAAAAATTCAATTTTTAAGAGGCTTCGAGTATTTTTCTCGGTCTCCAAGTCCAAAAACCTTCTGGATGACGCTCTTGCTTATTGCACCATGTTTTTACCCATGCGAGGCTTAAGAAGTAGGAATGCTGATGTTGGTAGGTTGAGATTGCGAAGTTAGCATAAACTCTAATCTTGCCACGAATATATAAAACTGAATGCACATGCACACATCACTTCGATTCATAACGAGTAGTGAATAATGGGTACCTTATGAGCATGAATGGTATGAGTTGACTCGAGTTTCTTGTGTAAGTATGATTTGACCATGGAAAATGTTGTCTTGGGGAATGACTTATTGATGCTTTGTTCGGGACGATCAAAGCCTAAGTGGGGGGTAGTTGATGACGGTCAAATTATACCCGTAAAAGTCATCAACATTGTCCTTAAATCGAGATTAATAATATATATATATATATATATATATATTATATTAAATCACATGTTATATTTATTATTTAATGTTATGTGATTTATAAGATATAATTTGGTATTTATCCGTTTTTATTTAAATATGATTTACTTTGGGATAAATATCTATTTTGTAGATTGGGATAATTTTTGGAGGATAAATACAAATGGAAGAATTAAATCTCAAGATAAATCAAAGAAAATCCGGAGTGCATTGAAGATAAAGATCGGATAAGCACGAAAAGAGGAGTAAGGAAGAGTTGGCGCCAAAGAAGGGGGCGCATAAGGGAGGGGCGCATTTTGCCCTAGAGCTTCCGGATCGACTTGGAATTATCCTAACGCGTTTTCATACTTCTTTTGGATTTAGGAAAACTATTTCAGATTGGTTTAGGCTTATCCTATGCAAATTTTTACTCCTATATATTTGTACATACATTACACACGAAAAACACACCTTAGACACAACATACACACAATTCATAATTAAATCTTCAGTTTTTCTTAGAGCAGTTTTTTTACAAGTTCTGCAGTTATGTAAGTTCTTGTATTTATTTGTTCTTTGTTCTTTGTAATTAAGTCCCCCCAATTATTGTTTATTGTTTGAGGTTGTTCGTTCTTCTCCAAACGATGTAGATCTAAGGATACGATATGAGGCAGTGGGGATTCCTTGTCTATAAGGGTCCACACGCCCAGATCGGTTATCCGGTGACCTATGGATGACTTTGGTATGATCGACAACCGTGTTTTTAGTAGATCTATATAATTGCTTTATGAGTCTCTATTTTATCCGTTACGTATGTAGAAACGCTAAGATTTAGGTTTTCGCCGCGTCAATCTAGCCACGTCTTTATGGTGTGATTGTCCACCTAGAATTTCTTATCTTAGTAGGTATGGCTACGTTGCTCGTCTGTTTTAATTAGCGTATGATTAGGAAATACCAATATAGGGCTCCTAGGTCGGCTCATGAATTGATCTTCCGGGACTTTCAGCGAGATCTAGATATGTTCTGTATTAGGGAATTGTGCACACCTAGTTATACGTAAATCGTAGATTAACATGAGACCGTGCAGGTAATTGTTAATGGGACAGAGACTGATGCGATCGCTTAGGAAGTATGCCTAATCACACGAATGTTGCCTAGGTGAGGAATACGGTTAATATCGGCATCCCTAGTTTTGTAAGCGTGTGAGTCATATGAGATGGAGGCCTAAAAAGCGAAGTCACGTGATGTAGCATAGTGATCTAGATGGCCTACCCGGAGCTAGATCCAGTTTAGGGGATGACACCCGTAGCCAATATAAAAGAAATACAAATCAGATTAATAGTTGTCGAGTCTAGCTTAATTATATAGAATCTCTAGATCCAAACGATAACATAATAATTGGGGAGGTTAATTACGTTGTTTATGTGTTGTGTCGTGTCGAGTCCTTTATCTTTTTTGTCTTCTGTTGGTCGTAGACCGCCTCTGTGTGCTTGACATGAATGATTAATTGTTTGTATATAAATGATCCACAATTGGTTCCCTGTGGGATCGACCTTGATTCGCTATAGCTATACTACGATGGACCTAGTCCTCTTGCTAGTATTGGTTTTGGTGGTCAAGTATTTTAATTTCACTTGATCTACGTCATCAATAATCAAGGGAGAATCAATGTTTAATTCGTAATTATTCCCTACATTAAATACATATATATATATATATATATATATATATATATATATATATATATATATATATATATGTGGAAATATTACATATCAAATAATATGTAATATTTATTTATTTCGTGTATACATTATTTGTACACTTTATTTGTAAAAAGACATATTAATTGTGGTACATATAAACAATTAATATGTCAAACTCTAGTTACTTTATGTCATAGACATACTTTTACTTTTACTTTTACATACATGCATGCCGCCCATCTAGTGGCCACCCAAGCTAGCTAGTATCTCCCATCAATTGTAACTATTTATATCTCTTCCATTTGATGAATAAACTAAGTTGAAGTTTACTCAAGTAGTATTTACTTTCTCAAACTCTCTTCATGGTATCGAGAGACTTAAACTCCCGAATCTGCTTGCAAATTCTCGACCCCGCTCGAATCAAGAATGTCTTCATTATCCGAAGCTTCCTCACCCTCGCTTGAGTCCCGCCGCCTCGGCGACCGGGGTCACCGACTCTTCATCTTACACAAATCATAGACTTGATGGCAACAACTACTTGCCGTGGTCAAGATCTATGAAAATGTACATCTCCGGACAAGGTAAGATGGGATACCCGTCCGGCTCTAAACCCGCCCCCGCCGAAGATGACCCAGGATTTGAAGCATGGGATACTACTAATAATCAAGTCATGACCATTCTCACAAGATCAATGACAAAAGAGATTAGTGAGAACTTTATGATGTATGATACTGCAAAGGAGATCTGGGATAATGCCAGGGATCTTTACTCCAAGAAAGACAATACATCTGAAGTGTATGAACTTGAAGCTCAGATTCAAAATTGCAGACAAGGAGATATGTCTGTAACTCAATACTTCAACCAACTGTCTAGGGCATGGCAACACCCGGACATGTTGGAAACTCACCCCCGGAATGATGTCAAGGATGCTCGCCCTTTATAAGGACATTATTGAGAAAAGAGAGTATTCAAGTTTCTTACCGGACCGAATCCTACTCTTGATGATGTTAGGGGAAGAA
This sequence comes from Gentiana straminea, assembly GCA_036785695.1. Lineage (NCBI taxonomy): Eukaryota > Viridiplantae > Streptophyta > Magnoliopsida > Gentianales > Gentianaceae > Gentiana > Gentiana straminea. Next base: position 5,876,155 of record JAVUPR010000312.1, on the reverse strand, counting down.
TCCTTGCCACAAAACCTCTCCCCAATCTCAAATCCATGTTTGCCGAAGTCAAACATGAGGAAAGCGAGAGAAAAGTGATGCCGCCGAACTCCCCCCGACAACCCCCGCCGAAAGTGCTACCCCGCCGACCGTCGGGAAGCCTGCTGAGGTTACTGAGACTGTCAGGAAGCCTACTGATCGAACTGGAAAGTTGTTCTGTGAGCACTGCAAACGCACAAATCACACCAAGGACACTTGCTGGAAGCTACATGGCATGCCTAAATCCTCCAAGCCTACCAGGGAAAGTCCGGGCAGGCATGTCAATGAAGGGGAGAATGATAACAAGTTGAATGCTCAGTTTGCTGCATTCAAAGCTTTCCTCACTCAAAAAAAAGAAGGTAGTCCCTCTACTGACATGGCCACTCAGGCTAGTGCAGGTAAATTCTACTCTTCTATTAGTAATGAAACATGGATTGTTGATTCTGGGGCCTCCTCGCATATGACTGGTAATAAAAACCTCATAACTCACCTTATGCCATGTCATCAAATTCATTAAATTAAGACTGCTGATGGATCTATCTCTCATGCAAAAGGTTTTGGAAATGTTAAAATCACTAATAAGATATGCCTAAAGGATGTCCTATTTGTTCCAAAATTAGACTGCAATCTCATATCCGTCGGTAAACTTGCAAAAGATTTGAATTGGACTGTGGTGTTTAATAAGAATCAGTGCACTTTCCAGGACCCTTCTTCACGGGAAGTGATTGGGAGGGCTAAACCCCGCTCGGGATTGTATGTGGTCAACCTGTCGAAGACGGAAGACCGAAGACCGAATCCGCCTCAAAGAACCTTTGCACTCAAACCTTAGACAATATCATGTTATGGCATTATAGACTAGGACATCCAAGTTTTGGTTATTTAAAGTCTCGTAATTCCCGAATTATTTAAAGGATGCAATGTCAATGATCTTCAATGTGATATTTGTCAATTTGCCAAACTTACCAAATCTGTGTATACCAAACTACCTTATTTGCCTTCCAAACCTTTCACTTAAATTCATAGTGATGTATGGGGACCTTCAAGAGTAAAAAGTATAACGGGGAAAAGGTGGTTTGTCACTTTCATTGATGATCATACCAGAAACACATGGCTGTTTTTAATGAAGGATAAATCTGAAGTTGGAACTGTTTTTCAGGAATTTTACAACATGATCTCTACTCAATTTGACACTAAGATCAAGATCTTAAAGATCGATAATGCACTTGAATACTATGAGTCTAACCTCGCAATTTCTTGATGGATAAGGGGATTGTCCATGTCGGTAGTTGTGTGGAAACACCTCAACAAAATGGGGTTGCCGAGAGAAAGAACAGTGCACTGCTTGGAGATGGCTAGATCACTCATGTTCACCACACATGTTCCAAAGTATATGTGGGGTGAAGCTATATTAATCTTGCCACATACTTAATCAACGTACTTCCCGGTAGAGTGTTAGGCTTCAAAACTCCTATCCAAACCCTTCTGACCACTCACTCCTGCCCTCATCTTATTTCCCAATTACCTCCAAAAATCTTTGGTTGTACTGTGTTTGTTTATATCCATGCCCAACACAGAAGCAAACTTGATCCCAAAGCTCACAAGTGCATTTTCCTAGGATATGCAAAGGACATGAAAGGTTACAAGTGCTATTCTCCTTCTGAAAAGAGATTTTACAATTCTATGGATGTAAAATTCTTTGAAAGGACCCCCTACTACAAGTCCACCGAGGCGGCCTACGATGGAAACTTGATTGAAATTGACCTAAATCCGTTCCCACAAAGAAGCTCTTAACCTCGGCAACCTGCGATTCTCGGCAAGAACCGAACCCCGCATACCTGCGACCCCCGCCCCACCGAACCGGGGCCTACCGAACCGAGCCTGCGAACCAAAGGTGCCAACTGAAACTCAGCAACCTACTGACTCTCAGCAGCCTACTGACATCGATGATAGACCTATTGCTATCAGGAAGGGAAAGAGATCTTGCACTACTGATCATTCTATTCAAAATTATCTGTCTTATGATCGCTTATCACCGCCTTTGTCATGTTTACACAGGGACTTGGATTCTCACTCTATTCCTAAGAATATACAGAAGCTCTCCAACATGATAAGTGGAAGGTCGCTTGTCAAGACCGAAATGACCGCCTCCTAGATAATCATACTTGGGATCTAACAGCTCTCCCCAAAGGCAAAAAGACGACAAATACCGCAAGTGGTTATTTACCATCAAATACAATGCGATGGTACAATTGACAAGTATAAGGCCAGACTAGTTGTAAGGGGTTTCACTCAAACTTATGGCATTGACTACAAATAAACTTTTGCACCAGTTGCAAAACTGAACACTGTCAGAATACTGATATCTCTTGCTGTCCAACTTGACTGGCCTCTTCACCAATTGGATATCAAAAATGCCTTCCTCAATGGTGACCTTACTGAGGAAGTTTACATGAATGTACCTCCTGGTTTTACCAATCCTAACACTCAAGGAAAGGTCTGCAAATTGAGGAAATCTCTATATGGCCTAAAGCAATCCCCAAGAGCCTGGTTTGGGAAACTCACTACTGTGGTTAAAGCTGCTGGATATCATCAATGCAACTCAGACCACACCATGTTTATCAAGACCACTAGCCAGAAAAGATCTATCCTTATTGTATATGTGGATGATATCATCCTCACCGGTGATGACTCTACCGAGATCCGAGAATTTGAAGACTCTCCCGGCAAAGGTTTTTCAAGTCAAAGATTTGGGCTATCTTAAATACTTCCTTGGTATGGAAATTGCAAGAAACAACCAGGGTATCTCTATCTCTCAAAGGAAATATGTGTCTTGGACTGCTAAAGGAAAGGCGGTATCTTTGGGATGCAAACCCTCGCTATATCCCCAAGTAGACCCCGCAATACCTGTCGCATGGTGACATTGTTTGTCGAAAGGATCAATATCAAAGGCTTGTAGGGAAACTCATTTATCCGTCCCATACAAGACCCGATATTGCATATGGAGTCGATCCGGTTAGCCGCTTCATGCTTGTCCTACCGATCAACATTGGGATGCGTGAACGGGATACGAGGTACTTGAAATCCACTCTATATATATATATATATATATAAACAATTAATATGTCAAACTATGTCATAGACATGTGCCGTGTGTGTGTGTATCTCCCATCAATTGTAACTATTTATTTCTTCCATTTGATGAATAAACTAAGTTGAAGATCCAATGAAAGGCTAGTGCCCCACTAAGTTCAATGTACATCCGCCCATGGACGCCTGCCCAGTGTCGGAAGGTCAAGAAAGTTGGTGACCTAATGACAAGGGAGCCGGCAACCAAAGCCTAGGTGAATTAAAAAAAAATTATTTGGAATACATAGCAAGAGAATTTTGCTAAGTACTACCTCTCCGTAAATAACTCTAGTCAATTTTGAAAAATAACGTGTCCTTTAATATTAATCACTTTAGCATATCAAAAAAAAAATTTATTACATTTTTACTTCCAACTACACGTGATTCATTATTCAATCAAAAAATGTCAAACTTTACCCTCATTGTATTAATGTTATTTAAAGGATAAATTAGACACTTTATTTAAAATTAATTACACGTATTATATTGATCAAAAAAATTACACGTATTATAAACCATAAAAATTGTAGTAATTATTGAAGAAAATCAGACTGAATTATTGTAGGAGACGTATGTGGACAACTGGAAGGCAGAAATAATACCAACCCCGTCTAAAAGCAACATAAAACAAATTTAACAAACTTTGACCCTCTCAAAAAAAATAAAAAAACAACAAACTTTGACCTTGTCTCTTACCAAACATTGGACAAATGGGTTCAATTCGTCTTAGGCTTACCTTGGTGCGAAATGGTCAAGGCAACATTAACTCTGGTCCTATGTTTAACATCATTTCTGCAACAAAATTAATTTCCTTCTTTGTTCCGGCAGCCTACGAAAATTTCCTAGTGAATTATTTCTTTCCAAAATTTACTTTTTTGACCATATCCTTAATAAACTTTTTTGACCATATCCTTAATAAACTTGCTACTTAGGTAGTATTTTTCTATAGCTAGTAAACAGAAAATTTATTCTTTTGTAATGCATGGTGGTAGACTTAAATGAACACTATATCACATGTATCGTGTCTTGTTCGTCGCAATAGTATTTATGATATACTACAAAAGACATATACAATAATGAGAATATATGTAAATAACACTAGTATGAAAAAACAAGGTGACTTGGCAGCGCCGTATTTATTTGTGCTATGTATGGAAGTGCTAAGTAAAATGATTAACTCAACTGTCGAGGAAGGTACTTGGAAGCCTATTCGCATCACGAAACAGGGTCCACCTATCTCCTACATTTTTTTCGCCGATGACTTATTACTATTTGGAGAAGCTACAAGGCACAAGCAGCGATTATGGAACGGGCCTTACACATTTTACACGTCCAAAAATGTGGGGGTGACCAAGCGGAATAACATTGCAAGTATCCTGAATATGCAATATACGCCAAGTCTAGGGGATTATTTGGGTGTTCCCATAATCCAAGGCTGTCTCAAAGTGTCCCACTTCATGTCCATTCTAGATAAAATGAGGTCTAAACTGGCATCATGGCGCTCTAAGGCACTGACCAAAGCAGGTAGGAGCATCCTAATTAAAAGCTCGCTATCCACCCAAGCTTACTACCAAATGCAAACATTTAAACTGCCGTAATCTATAACGTCGGCTATGGAACGGATTTTCCGTGATTTCCTATGGGGTGATGACGAAGGAGCTCGTACGATGCATACGATCTCGTGGGACAAAATTTGTAAACCGGAAGAGTGGGGAGGCCTGGGATTCCGTAAATTACAGGAGATGAACCTGGCCTTCTTGGGAAACTAGTGTGGCAGCTTGGTCCAGCAGAAGGAAAGACTATGGGTTAGTGTGCTATCCCATAAATATAAAGAATTGACGGCTTCTCCCAAATCTGGCTGCTACCCTTTCTGGCGCGGTATATGTAAAGCCTACTCCATTCTTTGGAAAGGCTTGGCAAATGAGAATTATAATTTTGTATGGAAAGACGAGCCGAAGGATGGTTATACAGTCGCGTCTGGATACATGCTCCAGCTGCAGGAACAAGAATTGGAGAATTTTCCTGACAAGGACAAAAGCGTATGGCAACAAATTTGGGTTCTCAAAGGACCATTCCGAGGAAATTACCTTATTTGGAGTATGAAACAATGGCTACCTATCTACGAGATTCTAGCGAAATGTCACATTATCTCCTCCCCGATGTGTCCGATTTGCGGTATGGAATCGGAGATCATCCTTCACACTATGAGAGAGTGCAATGGGTGAGCCAGGTTTGGTGCTCACTACTTCCCATGAACGAATGGAGCAAATTCTTCAAGCTAAAGACAACTGTGGAGTGGATTGAGATGAATATTAAGAGCGGAAGGAGTTCGTATCTCGGGTCGTGGGAGTGGAAATACATTTGGAAGGAAACTACCTATAGTATTTGGCTATGGAAAAATAGGATTGTCCATGGTACGGCAAGTGAACGCCCTCCAGCGTTTGTGTTCACATCGCAAGCTGTTGAACGGGCTAAGAACCTTAGATTAGCTTGGCAAAATAATTTATAATTTAACATTCTTCTTTCGCTAATTTTGTTTTAGTTTTCTGCAGTCCCTTTGGACGATTTGACTGATTGTAAAAACGTTTTGGGAGGCCTTTTGGCGATGAAGTTAATAAAGGGCTCGTTTAAAAAAACACTTTTGAAGTCTAAAATTATTGATGATGAAACATCTACGACGTCATAAATATAGTACTGTTCAGATCATTTACTATTTCAGGAACTCACTGTTCCATCAATAAAATAGTATAACCACTACCGTCGTGACAAAACACAATTTACATGAATGATGATGATATAGAAACTCAATGATCTTTACATAGATTCATCATAATTACGAGTGTAAAAACGTGTTGTTTCGACAAGATTATTATTGGGCAAGATTTGTTATATGGTATCAGAATCACAATTTGTGTTGTTTAAGTGTTGGTCTATTTGTTATAGAACCATTTTCTTTTTAACAACAAATAATATTATTATTATTAAGGGATCTAGTAAGGCGCTACAAGTCCAAAAGTTATCAAATTACAGACGCTCACCTGATCATAGGAAACAAACCGATCAATCCAAAACAAATTAAAGTTGCATCAATCAGCTACACAATGACTAAAATATGCAAAAAAAAAAAAAAGAACACACAAGTCTTTCAAGGTGTCCAATCATTACTGACATTACTTTTCCTAGCATGATCCAAGAGAAGCTTCTAATTTGAATTTTCCTGAACCAATTGTCCACATTGAGATCTTTTGTGTCGAAGACAACTTCATTCCTAGTCATCTAGATAGCCCAAATAACAACTTTTTTAGCATCCATACTTTGAATTTCTCACCTTGTCCAGTCGAAAATGGGGATGATTGAATGATGAATCCCAATCCATAAGAAACTCATGGAATAGAGAGGCAATCAACAATCTTACGCCAAATAGAAGAAGCAAAAAAGGGCGGTGAAATAGTATATGCGAGATGTCCTCATTCACCACCGTGCAAATGGGCCAGACCAAACTGTCAAGAGGAATACCTCTTTTGGTGATATCGGTACGAGTGGGGATACGGTTGTGAACAACCTTCCAATTAAAGATGTTGACCATTGAGGGAATAGCAGCATTCCACCTCCATGGGAAGGTAACTGATGGAACTCAAATAGATGTAATGCCAAGAAAGGTTTTTTAAGCCGAGCCACTGAAAAGATACCATTATAGAAAAGTTACTGATATGGGGTATCTGAATTACCTACAATGGGAGAGATATTTGAGAGCAAAGCAATAAGGTCAAACTCTCCCCACTCCCAACCCCTCATCTCTCTTCTCCACCTCCATTCCCAAGACAACCCTCTATCCACAAATCTCCCTATATCGCACACCAAACACTAGTCAAATTCCTCTAGAGAGAGTCTAGGGAAACACACATCAAGAGAACTCTCTTTAATCCAAGAATCCTTCCAAAACCTCACTTTATTTCCCTAGCCCAACTTCCAACCAAGGGAGGACAGAAGCTTCACCCCTCGCTTTTCCAATTCTACATCCATAAAGCCCTTATCCTTACCATTCAAAGCACTAATGGCTTTGTTCCATGAGACACCCTTCTCAGTCTTTCATCCCCACCACCACTTCCCAAGCAAGGCAACATTTTGCAAACACCCCCCCCCCCCACACACACACACTCACACGTGCTTTTTTGTTTTAAAATAGTGTTCCAAGAAACCCAAGCAATATATCTCTCATTGTTACTCTCTCCCCAAAAGAAGAGAGCTCTCAATTATTCTATTATGCGTATCACGAGAATAGGATCATGAAAGATGGAGAAAAAGTTTAAAGGCAAACTACCCAATACTGCTTTAACCAGAGTCAATCTACCACCCACATAAAAGAGCGTAGCTTTCCACCCTGTCAATTTTCGCTCCCTGTCAATGACCGGCTGCCACGATGAGACACTTTTCATATTTTTCTCAACCGGAAGATCCAATTACCTGAATGGAAGGTAACCGGAGCTGCAACATAAAGATGTCGCTCCCCTCTCAAGATCCAAACCACTAATATTCATACCAAACAACTTGTTTTTGTTCATGTTTATTTTTAGGCCCGAAACCACAACTAAGAGTTTCAGATGTCTACCAAGGTTAGAAGGTTCTCCATATTCCACGTATCGAAAAAGATAGCATCGTCTGCAAATTGAAGATGAGAAGTCGGTAGGCCATCCTTGTTCAAATAAACTCCATTAATCAAATTCTTTTGCACCGCTTCGCACATCATAATATTAAGAGCCTCCGCAATAAGTAAAAATAAAAAAGGGGAGAGAGGGTCCGCTTGACTAATACCTCATTCCATCTAAAACTACTTGGTGGACTGCCATTAACAAGCAAAGATAGTCTAGCAGTGTATAAACAACCTCTTATCCATTTTCTCAATGTATGACCAAAATTCATTTTGACTCATAGCAGAATCAAGAAAATCCCAGTTTACAGAATCAAAAGCCTTTTCAAAATCAGCTTTGAAGATGAACGTTTGCTTCTTGCTCTTCTTAACAAATTCCACCACCTCCTTGGCCACCAACACACCATCTGAAATATTTTACCAAGAATGCAAGTTGTTTGACAACAACCACACTTGAGCGTGTATTATTAAAGTTCTTTGCCATTTGTTATTGCTTCACCCGATTATATATTAAGACATTACAACTAATTACCTATGTTTTGAGGATAAAGTATTTCCTCTGATATCATGTTGGACAAGATTTTCAACACATACGTGTGAGTGTATTAAAGGGGAGTAGTTTAAAAGGTCAAAAAAGAGGAGGAAAATAGGAATCAGGACATGAAAATATAAATTGGGTGATAAGGACAAATCCACAGTTCATAACCCCATATCCACTGTTTGCTGCATTGGAACTGACCTCAAATATAATGTTTCACTATCACAGTGGAATAAGGACATGTTTTTTTTTACCCGAAAAGAAATTTCACCGTCTTTTTTTTTATTTTCATATTCAAATTGTAATTTTTAACAATAAACCAGTGTATTTAATAGGGCATGTGATTGTGTTTTTCCATTTAGTATCCTTTTTTATACATAAAGAGGAACTCCTCTCAACTGATCGTGAAAGATATTTTAAATAAACTTTATTTTCAACGTCATATATCAAACTCATTAATGACTCAAAACTTGAATTGTTGGTATAATTTTATGATCCTTGACACTTTGTTATTGTAAGTATACATTTTTATTTAGGAAATTATTTCAAATTCAAGTTCAAATTGTCTTTTAAATATACGGGTGATCCTTGATATTTGAACAACCTGCAACAAATGAATAAACACTAGCTAGATGACCCAAAGTTGCATCTCCTGAAAGTCCATTTGACGCTCAAATTAGTTTTCAGTGTGTATATATATATATATATATTTATGAGACCAAATGTTGACCTTGCAAGTGTGATTTAATTACAATATATCGTACCCTATAAATGATAGAAATGGAACAACGGATGGAAATAAAATTACAAAAATAAAGCCGGAACACATGCTGGACCACACGCTGGCCTAATTCTAGCTAGCAAGGAAAAACACAACATATACAAAAATAAAATAAAAGCTAATGGCAATGCCACTGCTGGCACTACATAGAACTAGTCTTGACGACATAGGATTCATGTATACTTTCACGTTGTGTCACAATCTGCACCATTGATTATAATGATGCAAACACATTATAATCAGATTAGCGTTGTGTCAGCGGCTGTGTCAATGATCGTGGATCAACGGTGAAGATGACACAAAGGTTGTGTCCGTATCGATCATTAATACTCTGCTCCCATATTTACATATGCATTTGCTCTCTTAACTAACCAGGCAATTGTCAAGGAGAGTAGATAACCAACAAAAGAAAAAAAAAATCTAAATTTGACCAATTACACTATATTTACACAGAATACTAAATGTCAAAAGGGAACAGAACTATAATTGAGTCTGAGTCCATGTTACAAATGTCAAACAAACTAGCCAAACCTAGGTCTATGTCCAATGGAGCAAGAGCCGCCACAAAACATTTCTCCACAAACTTATCTACTACCTTCATTCCAAAATACTACCTCCGGTCCAAAATATAAGTCATCCTGGGAGTTTTCACACAGATTAAGGAATTGGTTGAATGTCATTAATTTGAAGGTTAATGTCTAAAATACCCCTTGACTATCATTAATGCAATAGTTGTTAAGTAATGAAAAGTTGTTGAATTCATAATAAATTATGGGTAAGATAGAGAAAGAGCAATAAATGTTGCATTGGTAATGTAGAATGACTTATATTATGAGACAAGTAGAAAAGTGTAGGATGACTTATATTTTGGACCGGAGGTAGTATAAATCAATTTGAATGTTTTCACACAGATTAGAGAAGTTGGTTAAATTGATTGTGTGTCATTAATTTTGATAAAAAAAAGTGTAAAGTGCCCTTTGACTGTTATTAATGCAAATAGTAAAAGTTGGTGGATAGATAATAAATGAAGAGTAAAAGGAGAAAAATGTAATAAATGCTTCCTTGATAATTTAAATGGACTTATATTTTGAGACAAAGCTAAATGGAGTTACGTTTTAGGACGGATGTAGTATTTTATTAAACTTAAATACATATTGGGATTTTAGTTCTATATAGCTTCAATAAAATTGATTCTAACCCTCCTAATGCAATGGAATACAAAGATGAGTTATAATCAAACATAAATTGATTAATTAAAAGAGAAGATAAAGAACATGATTAGACAATGAGATTAATAGGGTTCCCTCAATGATCCAAATTAACCAAACTCTATTACCACAAATTTAATTACACAAAAAAAAAAAAGTAAAAAATTCAAGAAAATAAATTCTTACGAGCCTGCAGGATAACTTATATGATCATCATCAGTAGCATATTCTTGAATATTCATCCCTTGTTCAAGAGCTTGGAAATTGTTAGCCACAAGAGGAAATACAACAGAAGAACTCATCTCCCCCCAATGCGAGCTCACCCCGCCACCACAAGAAGAACTTCCATTAATATTTCTTGCATTATTCATCATCATGATATCATCTCCATATAAGAATTCAAGTCCTTCCAATTTTTCTGGGTTGTTATAGATTATTTGCTCGAGTTCAGACGCAAAGCCATATGCCGTAGTAGTAGTAGTATCCACCACCGACGAATATTGAGTATCCGGCAAGGTGGAATAATTAGTAGTAGTGGTAGTGTTCAAGACATGAACATTTGTGGGAGGAGAAGCCAGCTGGACATTAAGTTGTGGTTGGTACATTTGTGGTGGCACCAATGACGAATTACACTCAACATTTTCCAATGTCGTCGTGGGCCTGTTTTCCGGTGGTAGATTGTCGTCGTCGGAGAATCTCCCGCCGAGCTTCATCAACAACATTCTAATAGAAGTATGGTCATTAAGTACTCGTGGCTCTTCGTTGGAGTATGGTATCGGTGGTAGCACATGCAGTTGATGATGATGATTAGGCCTACTATTATAAGGGTTTTCGTTATAATTAGGCCTAATCATATTATTCGAAGAAATCAAGAAATTTTCTCTCCCTTTTTTCATCATCTCCCCCTTTTGGTGGTGGTTTCCATTTCTCCGTGCTTGTTGATGTTGTTGTTGCTCCTTTCGCTGTTTTCCAAGAAGCTTCTTTTTCAATCTCGTGTTCCAGTAGTTCTTGATATCATTATCTGTTCTTCCTGGTAATTGTGCTGCAATTATTGACCACCTAATTCAACAAATAACAAAACACAAGCTAGGTATCACTATTTTATAGATTAATAAATTCCATTTTTTTTTTCTCTTGAAAAAGTGTTATATATATGTATTTTACCTGCTCCCAATACTTATGTAGAGGTTACATATGATGTTATCTTCTTCTTCAGAAAACCCTCCATGTTTGATGTTTGGACGAAGATAGTTGAGCCATCTTAACCTGCAGCTTTTCCCACATCTCTTGAGGCCTAATTTTATTTTATTTTAGGTCAAATAGGTTAATTATATACTTGTTAATATAGATTAATAAACACAAAAGTTATATACTTGGGATTTGCTACTAGCTAGATTCCATTTACTCAAAGAAACATATATATTTGCAAGTAAGTGAAATTAATTAAAGCAGAGGGATTAATTTCAAGAAATGAAGTGTAAATTAAATTAAATTAAAGTACCAATTTTTTGAGGCAAAGCAATCCAATTTCCACCAGTACCATGTTGCTCAATATATGACTTAAGTGTGGCATCTTCTTCAGGAGACCATGGACCTTTCTTGACGTTGGCTTTGTCACAACAAGGTGCTCTCCCCATCTTTTAATTAGCTAAGCTAATTAAGGCTGCAGTTTGAAGCTCTTAGTTTCTTCAGTAATTAAAGAAAGAGTGTGTGTGTGTATGTGTGTGTGTGAGAGAGAGAGAGAAAGGGGGATTATTATTATTATAATATGTGGAAAAGGATGAACATGATTCCAGCAAAAGCAACCATATGATTCAAACAACAATTGGGGTTCCAGAAAAGATGCAGGGGGTGTCGTATAGAAAATTGTATGCCAGAATGGGAGACGAGGGTTTTTCTTCTTGTCTTTCTCAATCTAGAATCATTATTATTTGTATTGGCACCAAATAGAGAGAGAGAGAGAGAGAGAATGCGCTACATGAGGTTTGTCTTAAGAAATCTTCTTCGATCAGACACAACCGTTGTATCACAACGAGTGATACGATAGTCATTTAGATCGTTGATTGTGATGAGTTAATATGATCAATTAAGATTCATCATAATCAACGGTGTAGATTATCGCTCCGTCATTCGTTATGATACAACGGTTGTGTCTGTGTTATAATCTTTGTCTAAAGAGCACCAATAGTTCCAAGACAAAACGGTGATAACGAAGTGTGTACAATAGACTTTAACCTTTTTTTTTTAACCACAATGGTAGAAAAGAGTGTTGTACATTTTTACACAATTAATCATTGTATTAAACCTATTTATTCCTATAATAAGTCCCATAAAGTAAAGGCACGTTTTGCTGTGACTATTTTGTTGTTAAACAAATATTTTCTTTGTCTAATCGTTCTTTTGAAAGATAGTCATAATGCTACTTTTACGAGAAACTTCCAGAATAAACGATTACAACATACTTTTACAACAATTATAATTAAATATGATATATTAATTAATTGATATATTTCCCATCATAACTAGTTGTTGTGTTAATTTAATGTGATATTTTGTTATGAAAGTAATTATCATTTCTGTCATAAATTATGTAGAAATTATACTGCTATTTCCGTAACAAAATGTTACAAAAAAATGATCATGATAGAGTGTTATGTCATCGAGTATGATATCATGACTACGATATAATATTATGTCATCGATTATGATGTCATGACTGCGATAGACTATAATATCTTCGATTATGATTTATGACATATTTATTGATATTAATTAGCATTTAGCAATACTTTGATCGACATTTTGAAGGTGTGTGATGATCCTTTTTGTTGTGGAATCAACATTTCTGCTATAGAATATTGTCAAACCGGACTTCTACCAAATGTTATTGAACAACACACGAGGACGGACCCAGCCTCTGGCTAGGGTGGGCGCGCCCACTCGATTTTTTTTTGGTACACAAAAAACTTTATATAAATCAGTGCAACACAATTAGTTGTTTTAATCAAATCCACCCCGAACATATAAAATATAGTCCATTAACCCGCGCGACCACCAAATCTTGGTTCCGTCCCTACACACGATCTTGTTTTAAATTTTAAAACAATAAGGATAAACTGCATTATATTTTGACATCGTACGGAAACCTAATTAAATTTTACTCTCCAAATGTTTTACGATTGCCTCCCTCATTACTTTTTATTCTGCACAATTTATAACGCTCATATATCAACATTTTTTTTTGAGAGAGTTCATATATCAACATTTGGTCCTTAAATTAAAAATCACGGCTCTTTCATAAAAAATAAATTAATCTTTTTACCCTATTTATTTTTTGATCCATATTGAACGCATTTTGAAGTCATTTATGAGTCGGGTAATGATAGACTTACTTCCTCAAATCTACACCATGTTTACATCCAAGATAATCTTGTGCTTGTGATTATTTCAAGTTTTTTTATAAGTGAAAAATATGTGGTGAGATGATAATGGTGTAAAAAATGATGTAGATTTGAGGAAGTAAAACATATCACTCACCGAGTCGGGTAATCTTAGAAATGCATTTTTCCAACCCATTTGTATAATAATGCATAAGGGAAGCCTGGCTTCGTACACCATAATGACCATTATATTATCCAAGAACCAGCCTAAAGTACAAGAATCATCTATAAATAGAAAAAGGCCAGCAGTATTGCCAGGGCCATAATTGTTATTGTCAGGGCTATTTTATAATAGGACCAAAAAAAAAAATACATGGTGTGTCCTGGTATTACCAATATTTTCACTTGTAATACCAGCCATCATAGAAAAATACGCATTTTAGGCAAGAACATTGCAGTGCCAAGTCTTGGTTTTTCTCCTTGCTTTTTTTTTCTTATTATTGGGGAGGGGATGGAGATTCGAATCCTGATTGATACCACAAAGTGAAATGACCTTCACCACTAGGCCAAGTGTTGTAACATCCCGACTTTTCATAAAAGGATAAAATAGTCAATTTACTACGACCCAATTATTATTTATCCTATTTATTTAATTAAAAATGATTTAATTAAAAGGATTTAGTTATTTAATTAAAGAATTTAATTAAATTGCTATAAAAAGAAATAATCCCCAAAATCACTGATTTACGCAAATTCTGAAAATAAAAGGGGAGGAACGGCGATTAAGCAACGCAGGAGATGTCAGAAAAAGGGAGAACGTAAACTTCAGCCGTGTGACCAATCCGTTCATCTGTTCAAGATGCCGCAGGAGAGAAAAGTGATCAGCGCGAGGAGACGCAACTTTGGAAAATAACATCTTTCGTAAGTTTTCGTAAGTTTTCAGTTTAGCCCTAGTTTTCGGTATTCGTAGAGTTCGATTCTTGAAAAATTCGTATCTTTCAATCCGTAACTCTGTTTTTCACCATGAGTAGTCGAAACGATCGTCTTGGAGCGTAGATCATTCTAAAAATAGTTATGCAGCAGTTAATCCAGGAAATCTGCAGTTTTATGGACTTTTTCAGTTTCGGTTTTCTGCAAAGAAATAGGATTTTAGGGTTTCTCGTTGATCAAATAAGTTTTGGGGTTGAGGATCAACAGTTGTTGCAGTTGCTTGACGTTTTGCTTTCGGTTTTGCTGGAAATTAAGGTAAGAGGCTCTCCTAATGAGTAATTATAGTTTTATAACGATTGGTTGAGTTTTGGCGAGTCTTGGTGTTATTGGGTGATAGAATTCATGCTAAGTTGTAATTATTGAGTTGTGATATGTTTTGGTATATTTGTGTTGAGTTTTAGATTTCTAATTTTTTTTATTCAACAACATTAATTAAACATAAACAAGCTTCGATTGAACTTCTGATTCGTTCAGTTAAAACACCGAATGTACTCTTAAAGGGAGTTGAAGTTCGGATCCGTCGGAAGAGCATGAAAAGGCTTGTGCTTTGATGAGTTAGCATTCATCAATGTCTGTGTATTTTCTAGGCCTTGTCCGTGTCTAGTGGTATAGGAAATAGAGTAGTGTATGTGAGGGAGCTTACTTGAAAACACTTAGGTGACTAGTTGATTCACAATAATAATTACATAAGTGTAGTAAAAGCTAAAACGTCACTTATTCTCGGTCAGGCACTGATTCAAATCGGCGATGTGATACGTTCATAAAAGGTGGACAACGCTACTGGCTCAAAAAGGCTGAAGGGTAGTGGAGGAAATCCATCGAACGTTTATGCATACCGGGGAGATCCCGGGACTACCGGTGCTAATCACTGTAGTTGGCAAGTATATCTCGTGGTGGAATTTTCACCATGCATTGTGTCCTTGTGTAATGATGTAACCAAGATAAGCTAAGCTAGAAACCTTTAGTCATGACATGTCGATGGGCATGGATTGAACCCTAGATTGAGTTGGTCTCATAAAGATAATTAATAATCATAATAATAACCTTTCGTTGTATAACTTAGTTATTCATTAGTTTCTCACTTTCACTAAGTACTTTGTACTTACCTCCTTTGCATTTTCTTTTGTATGCATTGTGGGGTGAGAAGACGAACAGGTTGATCAGGTAGATGACGAATTTTGAAGGCTTTGAAGTCTTGACGAAATTTCTAGTTCCTTTTCTTTGTAAAGGTTGTACTAGACTAGTTGTATTTATTTTCTTAGACTTATTGTATTTCTACTTTTAAGACCTCGTATTGTATAAGTCTTTGGGTTTTTCGTCGTTGTAATTTAACTATCCATCTTTAGTATGGTTAATTTCTATTTTTAGTAGCATTTATGTTTTACCCGAGTCTTTTTAGCTTCCGTTTGCTTTTATTTGATACGACGACGTAGAGGCTTGCGTATAATATTAGATTTATTTAATGATATACGCGCCGAACGTTTCTCTTCCGGATAAGGGCTCAGTATCCGGGAGCGGGGCGTTACAAGTGTTGGTTTTGATATACTCAGTTTACTGACCCGAAAA
Source organism: Gentiana straminea (assembly GCA_036785695.1). NCBI lineage: Eukaryota > Viridiplantae > Streptophyta > Magnoliopsida > Gentianales > Gentianaceae > Gentiana > Gentiana straminea. The sequence goes on along the minus strand of JAVUPR010000312.1, from coordinate 5,859,900 downwards.
CCGGGTCCGAATCAGGAAACATGTTTTGGTTATGAGTCCGCATCTCTGACATTGCATTGGTGGAAACAGCGTTGCATCGGAAGCTCTGAATCAAATTTGATATAGTAAACAGAACTAAGTAATATCATTGTGTAATGAACAAGGAAAATAAAGAAGAAAATCAAGAGGAAAACAAAGGTAAACACTCAATTGAGCTAAGAATTGGTTATTTCATTCGGTAGTTCTCTCATTTACAGTCAATTGGCCTTATATAATCTATACCCTGCTACTAACTGCTACTAACGGTTATCTAACAGAATTATTGCTCCTCTAACCAATCTAACTACCAAGTAACGGCTATCAACTGCTATTTGTAACAATACCCTCCCCTTTGAAAGCTTCCATGTCCTCATGGAAGAGGTAGGGTTGGCTTGAACTTGGGAAACAGGGACTTGATGATAATGGCATCCTCCCATGTAGCTGAAGAAGCATCCAAGTTGACCCACTGAATCAGCCATTGTACTAATGGATAGATGCCCCTCTTGATGGTTCTGATTTGTAGGACAAATTCTGGGTAGATTAGTAGTTGGCCTTCTGCATTAACTGATCGTGTGCAAAGCACTTACTAGCAATAGGACTAGGTCTATTGTAGTAGAATATTGGCGAGTCAATGTCGATCCCACAGAGACTCGTAAGAACATCTAATTATCAAGATTGAGCTTGTCACGATACTGGTCTACGACCAACTATAATATATACAGTAGTAATTTTGGTGCCTTAAACTATCAAGGTTATGCTAGTTCACACTAAGCAAAATGAGTTTCTAATGTATTAGTTCAATTATGAGTAATTAGTTATTCCCCCCACACATGTAACAGTCCTCCCTATTGATGAATTTATTCATTGTTCAGCTACGGGTACAACTCCTAACCCTATCTACTCCGACAATGGTAGTAGACAATCTATACGCAAGCTACCATCCTTAATTGGTCCGTAATAGCCCATACGCATAAAGAACTAGAGCTGTCGATATTGAGCACTAACTCATACCGCAAACCCGCCTAGACAGCTGTCGACATTGATCAGCACGTTCCTGGGGTCCATTCAAGATAATGTCCAAACATAGCACTTCGCTATTCATATTTCATGCTAGTTTACGATAACATGCAAATAGCTGATCAAGCTAAGAACATGTAAATTAAATCTATCGATCAACGTAGCTGGCGCCGATTATCATGAACTAGTAATTTACTAGGTATTCAGATCTAGCGATATAGACCGTCGCAGATCTAAAAAACGCAACCACTATTTCATGATTTCTTCACCAACGAATCAGATCTATAACACATGGGTAAAATAAACTAACTACTACATAATTAAACTAAATAAGCAATGACAACATACTAGTCGAATAGAACAACGATAGATCTACATCTTGGAAAAGACAGAAAATCATACCCTCAAAGATGAGCGTAGATCTCCCTCGGATCTCTCCCTAGACGGCGACTCTGTCGTCTCTCCAACCAGAACTCATAAAATAAATAAAATAAAGAACAAAGAACTTTTATTGCATAATTTGCCTTGAATAATTTGAGTACATTGTGTTCTGAGGCGAAGCCTCTTATTTATAGCCATCTAAACCGACTTAGAAAACCCCTCATCCAAGAAAACGTGTTTTGGAAGGATCTGGACTCTCGGTAAGTCGGCACCGCCTCTCGGTAAAACGGGGGTATTTTTGTCTTTTTTCTTCAGCCGACTTAACTTGGAAGGTTCTGGAATACCCTAGGCCCATTCTTTTCATTCAATCCGCTCCAGATTCGTCCATGATGCTCAGCCCAATATTTCGTATCCTGAAAATCATCAAATAATGCACGAAATAATATCGAAATAGGGAAAATAAACGCAAAATGTAGATTTCTCGACACACGAACCCGACATATGATATTCAACTCAAATGGTTCATTTTTATTGGTCGAAACAACTAATTTTAGCTCATAATGGATAGAATGTTGATGTCGTAGGATAGACTATTTTAACCGTCATCAACTACCCCCCACTAGCCTTTTGCTCGTCCGCGAGCAGAGTATCAAGGCGGAATGTACCTCCAAGAAAAATCTCCATCAACTACCACACATTCAATCAAGATTTCCGGCAGAGACACATATTAAGCCACAATCCATAAGCTTCCCATTAATCACTACCTATCACGCATCAATGTGTCGTGTGATGAATCAGTTGTGATAGTGCGTTTGTGAGGAGAGTCAAGTTGTATTAACCACACAATCTTAACTTACCTACGCATACTCTCGCTCATCTTGCCTTCAGACTTGGTTACACAACATGGTACGTTAATCGGGCCGGGCAGACTCGGGGACTGAGCATCGCTCTTAAGTCCTCGTTTGTTTCTTTTTATGCGAGGGTCGTGCACTTTTTACACAAGTTCGCTTCCCTCACTGCCTTTATTGCATATAATTTTCTTTTTTTTTTGTTTTCCTCACTTTTTTCTCTTTCTCTCACAAGTCCGTTGTCCCGGTCACCTCTCATCATCCAAGTTGCTTCTCTTGTCTTACTACAATTTGTTGAAGTATATAGACAGACAAATAATGATTCCCGGCTAAAACAACTCGTCATCTAATCTTAAACACTTCTCACTCAGATTATGTGCTCAAATATTGATTGCAATGATAGAATAATAATTAATAAGTTACTACTTCATGCAACATAACATATGCCCATTCTTCCATACTAAATTGAATATGCTATAGCTTACTTCAAATTGAACTTAGGCTCCTTTTCTACCGATTCCTTACTCGAAAACGTGCAATACGCAAGCTAAAAACAGTGTTTTAAAATTTCAAAAATATTACCTTTTTCGACTACCCAACTAAGACGCCTACCCCCCATTTATTATAGACATTGTCCCCAATGACTAATAATAAAGAAAAGAAAAGGTACTTAGCTCTGGAAATGTCGGCTGAGTCAAAACGACTCTTGGAGCAAAATCATTGGCTCCTAGGTCATTCCTCTTCCAAGTTGTTACCTGCTTTCCAAAATACTTCCAAAAACTGTGAGTAACATGCGAAGGGCAATAAGAAAATATGGTGGCGGTAATTGGGCATACCGGAGGAATACGCAAAAACAGTTTAAGCCATTTTATTCTGTCATTGGCCTAAGCAAGACGTGAAAACTTTTACGAGGGTATCACAAATCATGAAGGAAAATACCACATATATCTCTAGTAAGGTGACTGAAGATATATGTTATGAAAAAAACCTTGCGATTGTCATGCTACTTTATTGACTCAAAATAACTAAATAAACAAAAGCAATAAATAAGGGTTTTTAGAAATAGTTCTGAGTTTATAGTCGCCAGTTCGACTGTACTATCAGGGCTCCTTCATTCATATTCTGGATCTGTCAACATAAAGACTTCCAACTCAGGGTTATACTTGTGCTCTAGGTATGCTTCAGCCTATGGCCGTTAACTGTGAAAATATGCCCAGAGTATTCATTTCTAACTTCACATGCTCCTGAATTGAAAACTTTCATGACTACATGTGGTCCATAGCATCTAGACTTCAACTTCCCAAGAAAAAGACGAAGACGTGAATTATATACCATCACCTTATCTCCAACTTGAAATGTGCGGTTAAGAATTTTCTTATCATGCAGACGCTTCGTTCTCTCCTTGTAAATCCTTGCATTCTCATAAGCTTGAAGTCTAAACTCCTCCAATCTATTCAACTCTAGCATTCTCTTTTCACCGGCTAAATTCTCATCCATGTTTAAAATCTCGTAGCCCACAACGCTCGGTGCTCGAGTTCTACCGGCAAATGACATGCTTTTCCAAACACTATCATATATGGTGACATCCCAATCGTGGTCCTATAAGCTGTTCTGTACACCCAAAGACCAATCATTCCTCGTGGGATTCACAGTCTTCTCTAAGATCCTCTTAATCTCTCTATTCGTGACTTCTACTTGTCCCCTCGTCTGGGGGTGATGTGCTGCTGCAATCTTATGTCTAACCCCATATCTCATCATCAACTTCTCAAACAGCCTATTAGATAAATGACTCCCTCCGTCACTAATTATGGCTCTGGACACTCCAAACCTCGTCAAAATGTTTTTCTTAAGAAACCTCAGGACAACCCTGGCATCATTAGTAGGTGAAGCTGCTCCTTCCACCCATTTGGAAACATAATAAACTGCTACCAGGATGTAACGATTTGATTCTAACGATGTGAAAGGCCCAACAAAATCAATTCCCCAAACATCGAATAGCTCCACTTCTAAGATACTCTGCAGTGGCATCTCATTCGGCTTAGAAATATTACCAGTCATTTGACAGGAATGACAGGATCTTGTAAACTCGTAAGCAGATTTATGAATTGTTGGCCAATAGAATCCACACTGCAGTACCATTGCTGCTGTCTTATCTGGCCTATAATGACCTCCAGCCTCTCTAGAATGACACATGTGCAAAATACTTGGAATCTCATCATCATGGACGCATCTCCTAAGAATGGCATTAAGGCACAATTTGTATAGGTAGGGATCGTCCCAATGATAATGCCTCAGATATGTGAAAAACTTCTTCGTATCTGTATATGTGAATTCTGGTGAAAGGTATCTTCCTGCTAGATAATTGACAATATTGGCAAACCAAGGGTATACCTTTCCCACTCGTGATGTATGTTGTCGGGACTGAGATTCAACACGAGCTACCACTGAGATGGCAAAAAGTTGTTCATCAGGAAAGCTCTCCCTGATCTCAGTCGGTTGCTCTTCTTCCAGCAAAGTTAATCTTGACAGGTGATCAGCCACCTGGTTCTCAGATACCTTTTTATCTTTAATCTCAACATCAAACTCTTGTAAGAGTAGAATCCATCTCAACAATCTTGGCTTGGAGTCTTGCTTGGTTAAAAGGTATTTCAAAGCTGTGTGGTCAGTGAACACAATGACTTTCGATCCTATTAGATAAGGTCGAAACTTATCAAATGCAAAGATGACAGCTAATAGTTCCTTCTCTGTAGTCGCATAATTCCTCTGGGCACTGTTAAGGGTATGACTGGCGTAATAGATAGGTTTAAAGATTTTATCCTCTATTTGTCCCAGGGCTGCTCCAACTGCCGTGTCGATTGCATCATACATAAGCTCAAAAGGTTTATTTTAATCTGTGGCTACCAGAATTGGGGCGGTTATAAGCATTTGCTTTAATGTGTTGAATGCTTTCTTGCACTCTTCTCAAAATACGAAAGGTACATCCTTTGCAAGTAATTGAGTCAAAGGTCTAGAGACCTTAGATAAGTCTTTGATAAACCTCCTATAAAATCCTACGTGGCCAAGAAAGGCTCGCAACGTCTTTAAGTTCGTTGGAGGGGGTAACTTCTCTATCACCTCTATTTTTGCCCTATCAACTTCCATTCCTTTCTTCGAAATCCTATGACCCAACAATATTCCTTCTGTAACCATGAAATGGCATTTTTCCCAGTTAAGTACAAGGTTGGTCTCTTTACATCTCTTTAGTACTCTACTCAAATTGTCCAAGCATTTATCAAAGCTATCTCCAAATACAGAGAAATCATCCATGAAAGTTTCCAGAAAATCCTCTACCATGTCCGCAAATAATGACATCATGCACCTTTGGAATGTTGCTGGTGCATTACATAACCCAAAAGGCATGCGATTGTACGCAAAGGTTCCATAGGGACATGTGAAAGTTGTTTTCTCTCGGTCCTCGGGGGCAATATGGATCTGATAGTATCCAGAATATCCATCTAAGAAACAATAAAACACATGACTGCTTAATCTTTCCAACATTTGATCAATGAAAGGTAGGGGAAAATGATCTTTACGAGTTGCATCATTCAGTTTCCTAAAGTGTATGAAAACTCAATGTCCAGTAATTAGTCTCATAGGGATCAACTCATCAAACTCATTAGGTTGGACAGTGAGCCCTCATTTCTTGGGTACCACATGAATCGGGCTTATCCATTCACTGTCTACAATTGGGAAAATGATTCCCATCTCCAACATCTTTATGATCTCTTCCTTAACAATATTCTTTAGTTGTGGTGTCAACCTCCTTTGAGGTTGAGCTACCGCTTTCTTTCCAGGGTCCACAGAGATCTTATGCATGCACACCGATGGGCTTATTCCTCTAATATCTGCAATCGTCCATCCAAACGCTCCCTTGTGCTCTCTCAATACTCTTAAAATTTTCTCCTCCTCTAAAGGTGATAATGACGATGAAATTATAAGGGGAAGAGTATCATCTTGTAAGTACACGTACTTTAGGTGAGAAGGCAAAGGTTTTAACGTTAAGTTCCTTGGTGGCTCCTCTAATGATGATCTTAACAGCTTACCAGTCAATTGTAAGTCAAAGAACTTGTTCCATGAAGGTCTATGAATGGTTCCTACTATATCCACAGAAGATATAGGCTATATTTCTCGCACTTGACCTTCACTACACCCAGGCCAGGTTTCCTCATAACTTTCCTCATCCTTCAGGAGCAATGTTTCTGCTACTTCAGGGTCTAGTGCCACTTGCTGATAGAATTCTAAAACAAGCTCGTCTATGGCATTTAGCATGTAGCATGCTTCTCCTTCATCTTGAGCATATCTCATTTAATTCATCACATTGAAAACTGCCTTGTCCTCATTCACTCTCAGAATCAGCTCACCCTTATAAACATCTATCAAGGTCTTACTTGTAGCTAGGAAAGGTCTTCCTAAGATTAAGAGAACATCGTGGTTAGCTTCCATGTCTAGTACCACAAAGTCCACAGGGAATACAAACTTATCAACTTTCACCAAAACATCCTCCACCGCTCCACACGGTTGCTTCATTGACTTATCTGCTAATTGAAGGGTTATAGATGTTTCATTCAATTCTTTCATGCCTAACTTATGAAAGATAGAGAGTGGCAATAGATTGACACTGGCTCCAAGATCACACATGCTTTATTTCGGCATACTCCTCCAATTGTGCATGGTATGAGGAAGCTCCCAGGATCTTTACACTTAGGAGGCAGTTTGCATTGCAAAACTGCCGAGCATTACTCGGTAAGGCATATAGTCTTAAGGTCTAATAACTTCCTTTTGGTAGAGATCGCTTCTTTCAAGAACTTTGCATACTCTAACATTCCGGCCAGAGCTTATACCAAAGGTATGTTCACTTGCAACTTCTTAAACATCTCTATAAACTTTTCATAACGCGCATCATCATTATTCGGCTTATATTTCCTAGGGGGATAGGGTAAAGTAGCAGGATTAATAGTTACAGTTCATGAAGACTTACCTGTTGACTGTTGCTGCTCTGCCTGCTTGTCTGCTGAATTTTCAGACTCCCGGTATATCAGAGTAGTGTCCTAGGTTACCGGCCCATTTTTTCTCCAGATTCTGCTGCTGACTGCTTTCTGATTCCACCTGGACAGTTGGTATAACTGGTCCAGGCAGTTCCTTTCCGCTTCTAGTCATAATTGCATTCACGTCCTACAGATTCTTCTTAGTTTTACTTGGCAATCCTCCCAGAGGACGGGCTGACACTTGTTCTGCAATCTGTCCCACTTGGTGTGACAGATTCTGCACCGATGCTTCTTGATTGGTCAGTCTTGTATCATTCTTCTGACAATATGTGATGAAGATTGTATTCAGTTCAGTCAAGGATTTCGTAAGTTGATTGACCGTGTCGGTCATTGTTGAGCTCATTTTATCCATGGCTGCTTCCCAACCACCAGACTTGTTGAGTTGAGCCAAGAATCCACCAGCTTGTCTCGGTCTCTCTCCACCGTTAGAATCACTTTGTGAAAACCCCCAGTAGGGTCACTCAGTCTAAAACCAGGGTGGTCGTGAGAACCTGGGCGATATCCGCCCCCATAAGGATTTCCTTGCCTCCCTGTATAGTTCACGTCCTCAGTGTTGGTTGATTCTATATCTTGAACTTTCTCGACCTTGGAAATGCGCTCGTGCATGCCAACTATCTTCTCGTTCATTGCCATTAGCTGGTATAAAATCTTTTGAGAAGTATCTTCTCCAAATACGCCTTCAGCTACTTTGGCCGTTTCAACTTGATGTGTTCCCCATTGACTTGTGCTATTTGTTCCAACTTTTCTTCAGCTTCTTCAGGTGATAGAAACGCAAAACATCCGTTGCTTGATGCATCAACTCTTGTTTGTTCACTTGGACTCAATCCATGATAGAAACTATGCATTCGTACGGGCAAAATGATATCATGGTGAGGCATCTTCTCTATGCTTCCTTAAACCTTTCCCAAGCTTCTTCAAAGGTTTCAGTGGGTTTCTGCTTGAAATTCATAATGTCTTGTCTCATTTGTAGTGACTTCCCAGGTGGGTAGTACTTGTTCATAAACTTCTGCAACAGATCGGTCCAAGTTTGGATTGATCCTGGTGCTAGAGACAATAACCATATCTTCGCTTTGTCTTTTAGAGTGAAGGGAAACAATTTCAACTTAATGTTGTCTTCAGGTACTCCTGTTGGCTTGACCGTGCTGACTATTTCCAGAAAGTTGGTGACATGTACACAAGGATCTTCATTTGGTACCCCATGAAAAGTAGTGTAATTAGTCAACATCAGTATCACATTTGGTTTCGGGTGAAATACTTCAGCTGTATTCTCTGGCTGAGCAATTGCTGGCATGAATTGCTCGATCGTCGGCATTGCATAACTCTGTAGAGTTCTCCTATCTGCTTGTACCACAAGTCCTGCTCCATTCTGTCCGTTTTGTGCCATGTCGATTTCTGTATCCTCCAAAGGTGGAATTTCTTCTTCCCTCTCGTTGTGATCTCCTTTGTGTGAAATCACATCGTCCGCCAGCCTAACAGATTTCTCTCAAGCTTCCTTTCTCTTTTGCCTAAAAAAATTTTCAATCTCAGGTATGAATCTCTCGAGTTTGGCTGCTGAACTTCGTGTGGCGTACTACAAGACACAAAAAGAAAATAAAAAGGTTAGTGACTTGCCTCGCCGGCAATTACACACGCCTGGCAGACTCAAAAATACAGACTCTGACTACTAACGTGACTCTGAACTGACAGAAACAGTTCTGTCAAAAACTGGACCCTCGGTTTACCGCGGTATACCCTCAGTAAACCGGCTGCTATTTTTTCCTAATTTTTTCAGAATTGACTCTGTACGACTCCAATATAAACAGACTATAAAACAGTCTCAATTAAACAGACTCAAATATATACAGAAAACTCAATCTTAAATAAAAAGTATTCTTGACACAAGTCTCCGGAAACGGCACCAGAAAATCTTGATCGCGTGCAAAGCACTTATTAGCAATTGGACAAGGTCTATCGTAGTAGAGTACTGGCGAGTCAAGGTCGATCCCACAGAGACTCGTAAGAACGTCTAATTATCAAGATTGAGCTTGTTGGAAATAAAATTTATGTTTTGATGATTATTCATCGTATTCACTCAGTAATTATTTTAACCCCATTGATAAAGTGCTGAAACTAGCTGTTATAGTGAAAAGCTAAAATATGTCTAGAACTGAATGTATAGGTTTTACTAGAGTCTGATATTTGTATAGGTTACATCAGACATGCACTGTAATAGATAGAAGTGTCGTAAAACTGAAAACTGGAAATCATCTGAGAAACTGGAAAGACAAGTCATCTAAACTGAAACTGACTCAGACTACACCAAGACCAAACTGAAGAAGGTAAGTTCACTAAGGGAACAGACTCAGTTGGCTTATCTAGAAGACAGAAGAACTGAGGGACACAGACTCAGTTACAGAAGATTGAAGGACTGAGGGCTCAGACTCAGTTATGAAAGTCGAGACTGTAAAGTTAGACTTTAGGCAAGTTTGTGGTGACCTGGACTGACTTTATAGATCTTGTATGAAGACCTAAGAGTCATAAGGACAATGAACTCTTAGAAGATATATGCTTATGGTGTACTCTGGTTAAGTCAATTATAATCAGATGAAAATCTGGAGTACTGATATTTGAAGAAGAGTAAAATCTCAGTTAATGCTCCAAGTCAGTCAAGAAACTGACAACTGACAAAATCAGTATAAAACTGATCAGGAAACTCAGTTTTATAAGTCAGTCATCCAACAAACTGATAGTACAGTTGATCGTTGTAAAGGAAGCAATTCTATTAGATGAAATACTGACAAGTCAGAACGGTCACAAAATATACCTGTTACAAGATAGACGTTGATACAATTCGAATTCAAGCAAGATGAACGTTGGAACTTACACTATAAATAGAGGACTTTGCACCAAGGATCAAACACTGAAAAATAAGAACGAATTAACAAGATTACAAGCATTTCTGTGCAAAAGTCTCGTTCATTCGAATTGCTATCATCTCTGCGCTAACAAGATCAATCAAGAATTTCTTCAAGTGTTCAAACTACACAGAACTTATCTAGAACCAGACACTTTGAAGAACCACAAACAAGAATCAATTTATTGATTCTCAGCCCAACTTTGATTCTTAATCAAAGGTCAAGACTGTGCAGCAATCCGGTGAAGGATTTACCAAGGACAGTTGTATCGGCAGTGGGGTAGACTGTGTTTGTGGTGGTAGCTGGTGAAGAGGCATACGTAACCCTTCAAGGACCAGTGGCTCAAGCACTTGAAGAGCTGCAATCCAACCTGTTCTTTGATTGTTTAGATAGTGAAGCTAGGATTAGCCAAGGACTATTGTTTAGGACTTTTTGTAACAGCTCACCTCAACAAGTTTCTAGTGGAGTTTTCCTCCTACACCACAGGGGAAGAGAGGATTGACAGGATTACACCACCTGGAACCTCTATAACTCTTGTTTCATTTACTTTACGCATTTACATTCTGTTATTTATTATTACAGCATTTATTATTGTTTACACAGCATACTGAGAACTGATTGTTACACAACCTCACTGCTCAAAAACTGACATTCACCAGAATTCAGTTTTACATAGAATAACAATATCAAGAAAAAGGCTAAAATTATATCCGCTGCCGGTTGACTCAGTTTTGTATAAGTCAGTTTGACTTAGACTTAGCTTAGTCTGCTTAACTCCACACAAGTTTTAACTGAACCTTAAAAGTCTAAAATTCAGTTTTAGGGACAAGTTTATTCACCCCCCTCCCCTCTAACTTGTGTTAGCTTTTCCAAGGGACCAACAGAGCTTGTCACGATAATAGTCTACGACCAACTATAATATAAACAGTAGTAATTTTGGTGCCTCAAACTATCAAGGTTATGCTAGTTCACACTAAGCAAAATGAGTTTATAATGTATTAGTTCAATTATGAGTAATTAGTTATTCCCCCCACACATGCAACAGTCCTCCCTATTGATGAATTTATTCATTGTTCAGCTACAGGTATAACTCCTAACCCTATCTACTCCGACAATGGTAGTAGACAATCTATACGCAAGCTACCCTCCTTAATTGGTCCGTATAGCCCATACGCATAAAGAACTAGAGTTGTCGATATTGAGCGCTAACTCTTACCGCAAACCCGCCTAGACAGCTGTCGACATTGATCAGCACGTTCCTAGGGTCCATTCAAGATAATGTCCAAACATAGCACTTCACTATTCATATTCCATACTAGTTTACGATAACATGCAAATTGTTGATCAAGCTAAGAACATGTAAATTAAATCTATCGATCAATGTAGCTGGCGCCAATTATCATGAACTAGTAATTTACTAGGTATTCAGATCTAGCGATATAGACCGTCGCAGATCTGAAGAACGCAACCACTATTTCATGATTTCTTCACCAACGAATCATATCTATAACACATTGGGTAAAATAAACTATCTACTACACAATTAAACTAAATAAGCAATTAAAACATACTAGTCGAATAGAACAACGATAGATCTACATCTTGGAAAAGACAGAAAATCATACCCTCAAAGATGAGCATAGATCTCCCTCGGATCTCTCCCTAGGCGGCGCCTCCGTCGTCTCTCCAACCAGAACTCATAAAATAAATAAAATAAAGAACAAAGAACTTTTATTGCATAATTTGCCTTGAATAATTTGTGTACATTGTGTTCTGAGGCAAAGCCTCTTACTTATAGCTATCTAAACCGACTTAGAAACATCTAGTTCTACCCCTCGTCCAAGAAAACGTGTTTCGAAAGGATCTAGACTCTCGGTAAGTCGGCACCGCCTCTCGGTAAACCGGGGGTATTTTTGCCCTTTTTCTTCTGCCGACTTAACTTGGAAGGTTCTGGAATACCCTAGGCCCATTCTTTCGTTCAGTCCACTCCAGATTCGTCCATGATGCTCAGCCCAATATTTCGTATCCTAAAAATCATCAAATAATGCACGAAATAATATCTAAATAGGGAAAATAAACGCTAAGTGCAGATTTCTCGACTCACGAACCCGACATATGATATTCAACTCAAATGGTTCATTTTTATAAGTCGAAACAACTATTTTTAGCTCATAATGGATAGAATATTGATGCCGTAGAATAGACTATTTTAACCGTCATCATTAACCTGTGGTGGTTGTGTTGATGTAGTGCCCTAAACCCAATCGGATTGCACCGGATCCGACCGGGTCGGGCCATTTCCCTACGTCTTTTTGTTTGTACATATAATAAATGCCTTTTTGTTATTATATATTTGTTCATTTAACGGACCAATTACGATATTGTATATATGATAACATCCATAGTGTCAAACTGTGATAAAGAAATCATAATAGTGATTATGGTAATGAGATTTTGACTCACTTCAAAAGGTTTGATATTTAAATGTCTCTAGTCGTATGTGCTATTACATGGGACATTAATAGTACGATTAGACTAACACGCATTGGATGTCTTCTATCTTATGAAGATATGGATAGATCCCGTATATCGAAGTGAAGGGACACTTGGACTATACATAGAATGCGTACGTTAGATTGACCCATTTACTTTATTAAGTGTCGCAATATATGGCGGTTGTGTAAATATCCTAAGATTGGAGTCTTCATGGCATCACGGTATGAATTGTCATACTTCGACACTATTAAGGTTTCCCTTAGCCATGGGGCGATCATGCGAGAGTGATTGTGTGTGATACTAAAGCATGCGTAGGATTCATGTCGCTCGTCCGAAAATCGCGTATCCTAATAGTATGAGTAAATATCCGAAAGGGCCTTCTTATGAGGAATGTCTAGCTCTCGTGAATCTTTCCAAAGAGGAAGTAAATGTGTTACTTCGAGAGAGCATGATTTCCAGACTATAAGATGTGGTCGTTAATGTATTGACACGCGAGATACGACCGTATGGATATTCTAACAGCAATAGGATTCTATTTACACGGTAACCATTTCACATGAAAGGTAGTAGTCAATGCACTTGACTCTTCCGATGATTGGGGGTCATGACGTGTTGCTAGACGCTATTCATGATCGATAGGTATGAAGGGCATTTTAGTATAACATCTAGCGACACGTCATGACCCCCAATCATCGGATTAGTCAAATGCAATGACTACTACCTTTCATGTGAAATGGTTACCGTGTAAATGGAATGCTATCGCTGTTACAATATCCATACGGTCGTCTCGAGTGTCAAACATTAACGACCGTATCTTATAATCTGGATATCCTATCCTACCGAAGTAACACACTACTTCCGCTCTGCAAAGACTTTTGAGAATAAGACATTCCTTATAAGAATGCCCTTTCGGATATATACTCATACTATAAGGATACGAGATTTTCGGACGAGCAACATTAATCCTAGCTTCGGTATCTCACTCCATCACTACCGCATGATCACCCCGTGAATAGGGGAAACCTTAATATTGTCAAAGTATGACAGTCCACACCGTGATGCCATGAAGACTCCGGTATTAGGATAATTACACAACCGCCACATAGTGTGACACTTCATAAAGTAAGTGGGTCAGTCTATTGTACGCATTCAATAATACACGTCCACATACAGTCCAAGTGTCCCTACACTTTGATAGACGAGATCTATCCCTATCCTCATAAGATAGAAGACATCTAATACGTGATAGTCTTACCGTACTATTAATGTCCCATTTAATAGCACATACGACTAGTGACAATTAAGTATCAAACTTATTAAAGTGATTTGAGATCTCATCAACCATAATCGTTATCATGGTTTCCCTATCATAGTTTGACACTAGGGATGTCATCATATATACAATACCATAATTGGTCCGTTAAATGAACAAATATACAACAACAAAAAGCCATTAATCATATGTATAAACATAAAGAAATAGTAGAAATAATCTGACCCAGTCGGATCCTGTCCAACCCGATTGGGTTTAGGACACTATTTCAACATGCTTGTGGTTCCTTTTCATATATGGACAGTCCCAAATTCTATAAGTAAAACCTTGTTGAGGAAAGCAATAGGCTTACCTTGTTGTTGTAAGACAACATATATACCCTTCCCACTGGCATCAGCCTCCACACAAAAGACTTGCTGAAAATCAGGTAATGTTAGAACGTACGAACCTCCCATTGATGTTTTAAGTGGCTGAAATGCTTGCTCTGCCTCTGGAGTTCATTGAAACCCATCCTTCCTGAGCAAATATGTCAAGGGCTTAGACAAAATCCCATAGCCCTGGACAAATCTCATGTAAAACCCAGACAAACCCCAAAATCCCCTAAGTTCTGTGATGTTTTTTTGGTGAAGGCCACTTCATCATGTAAGCAATCTTATGTGGATCTGGGAAATCTTTTATCTTTTTGTCCGTCTATGGCTATGCATGGCAACCTTCTCAATATTTGGGATGCGATTAAAAAGTTGTGTTATGGAAGATTTGGACACTAAGGAATAACATTGTCTTTAATAACAAGTCAATTGTAGTTGATCGTTCTTTTGGGGAATTAAAAACAATTAGTTTTACTTGGATTAATAGTATAACAAAAAGGTTTGGGCTTGAATGGATAGTTGGAGTGATAATCCTTTAATTTTCAATCCTCCATGGTGTTTTCGTTTGAAATGGTTTTTGCCAAGAGTGGTTTGTAACCTTTGAACTTTGTCTAGCAGCTTGCTATATTCTTAATAAAATTTATTGTTGTTAAGAAAATTCTTATTTACATCATATAATGGTAATATATATATATATATATGTGTGTGTGTGTGTGTGTGTGTGTGTGTGTGTGTGTATTTAACACGTGTGACGTGCAATGTCCTTAAATTTTGGAAACCGTCGGCTCGCCGTGTTCGTGTCGTGGAGTGCGTCGTGTCCGTGCTTCATAGGTATACGTCCATCTAATGATTCAGTTAGAACCTCTAATTACGGACTTAGTATGAGATCATCATATCGAATCGATTTAGTCTTATGTGAACTCTTTCACATATAAGTTCAGCTACTAAGGTGTGCAGCATCTATAACCTGGATTAGGCGATCACACTCTAAGTGTTCAAGGGAGCTAATGGTGGTTGAGTGTGAGATCCCGAACTGTAGCAATTTCAAACTTTAGTCGATTCACCACAGTCTCAATGTTCAAGGCAGTCCAGCATAAACTCAAGTCCCTTATACATAAATATTATGCACTAAGTCTTATGTTCACATAACCATAACGAACCCCTAGAATGTTTCCCGACGTATATATATATATATATATATATATATATATATATATATATATATATATATATATATATATATATATATATATATATATATATGCATATTGCGCTTAAAAACAATAAAATATTGCGTGTTTGGACATTATGCCTAACAATATCTCACTTGCCTACAAAGACAATATGGATTGTTCTAAGGCACCCCCTTTATCAAACATTCTCCCCTAGCTCTAAACAAGTGGGCCAAGTCTTTCCATCTCATTCCATGCCAATACTTGTCAAATAATATGACATGAATATAAACATTGATCCATGAATCAACTATTGATCATCATTATCAATGTAAATGTTTCTCAACAGGTCAATACATGATTAAACTAGCATATTAAATCTCGTCCCAAAGGTAATTGAGAATATCATTTACTGTTTATCCAATGATCAAATAATGGATACAATTTAAATGACCTTGAATAACTCTTACAAAAAGAGTAAATATCCTTTGTTCTCTATATCTTGTCTTGAGACTGTGATATGTGTAGAGAAACATTCCATGTCAGGTCGGTAGAAGACCTGTCACGGAACCTCGTACTTGATAACGCTTATCCATCTTATTAATAAGAGATTTTGTGATAATTCCAACAACCTATACCTCTTGGGAGGCCCATCATTGGTTTTTCTAGCTCTGCTGACAGCTATACTCTACTGACCAATATATGTTGTTTGAGTATCAACTGACCCATGTTCAGTTGACTGGCTTGGATCCAGCTCTGGTAGATGCCTTACCAGATCAGGTGAGTGTTGATTGTGCTCTGCTGAATGTTGTTGTTCAACTCACTCCACCTGAAGCTCCACCTCTCAGTCATCTCTCTCAGATTCAGCTCTGGTTTCATATTTAGCAAACCTCCCCACTGATGATCTGGGCATAGAATTCTCATCGAAGATCACATATCTGTTGAGTATGACCATGTTCTCTGCTGATGACCAAATTCTATAGACCTTCACCCCATCTCCATACCCCACAAACACTCTATTCTTGGCTCTTGGATCCAACTTACCTTCACTCACATGATAATAGACTATGCTCCCAAAAACCCTTAGACTTGAGTAATCTGCAGGCTCCACATCTCAATTGGTGTTTTGAGATTGATCCCTGTGTGAGGTCATCTGCTGATTAAGTTGTGCTGACAGGCTCTGCCTAAAATCTCCTTGACACACCAGAATTATAGTGCATGCATCTTGCCCTCTCTAGCAGAGTTTGATTCATTCTCTCTACAACACCATTTGCTGAGGAGTATTCCTGACTGTAGGATGCCTGGCGATACCCTCATCCTTGCAGAACTCATCAAACTCAGACCAGCAGAACTCCAGACCATTACTTGTATGAAGTTTCTAGATCTTGTTCCATGTCTGATTCGCCACTAGATCCATCCACTGCTTGAAACTATTGAATGCATAAATCTTGTGCTTCATCATGACCACCCAATTCATCCTTGAATAGTCATCAATAAAGGACACAAAATACCTGTGACCACCAAATGATTCCACCTTTGATGGCCCCCAACAATCATAATGGATATAATCAAGTGATGCATTTGTTGTATGTATGCCTTTTGGAAACTTGCTCATATGTAGTTTCCCAAACACACAATGCTCACAAAAGTTTAGATACTTGACCTTATATCCCCAAGAAGATCAACTTCAGAAAGAACATGCATCCCTCTTTCACTCATATGACATATTCTCATATGCCACAACCTGGTCAGCTGTGACTGGTAAACCTTTGATGATGCAATGTCAGTAGAGACAGATACATTAGAGCCCTGTAATAAATACATAGTTCCCCTTTTGACACCCTTGAGGACCACAGCTGAATCTTTGTAGATATTCATCACTCCACCTTCACCCTTGAATTGAACCCCTTGATATCCAGTAGACTAAGAGATACCAAATTATTGGTCATTTGTGGAACATGTCTAAACATCTTTCAGTTTGCAGAATCTACCCTCCTTTGTCCTCAACTGAACTAAGGCAATCATCAATATCTTGTAGACCTTTCTATTCGCCATAGAAATATGCCTTCTATCTATCTGCTCATAATTTGAGAACCACTCCATGTGGACAATAATGGAAGGATGCTCCATAGTCTAGAATCCACACATCATCATGATGTGCTGAATCCCCTTCCACTAGAACCATATCCTCAATTCCTCATCTAAGTCATGCTCAGCAGCCACAACAGATATGCTTGAATTGCTTTCCTGCTGCTTCTTCTTTCTTGGACAATTGGACTTCCAATGCCCCTGCTCCTTAAAGTAATTACATACATCTGTGGACTGGGGACCTCAGACTTTTCTTCTTCATCCCAAGATGTTCATGCCTTTTCCCATTGCTGCTGCTGACTACCAAGCCAGCTGCCTGACTGTCGATACATGCTGCCTTGAGTCTCAGCTCCCTTGCATTGATAAGTGATCTGACATCCTCCAAACCCATTGTACTCCTAACAATAAATTACTTCACCAAGTTCTCATATGATGCCGGTAATGACACCAACAAAATTAGAGTTGCATCTTCATCCTCAACTTAACATCATTATTCCTCAAATCCAGCAATATTGTGGTCGGCTAATCAAGAAGATCTCTCAGCTAAGTCCTTTCATGCATCCTCAAGCTAAACAGACGTTGTTTTAGCAGAAACTTGTTGGTTAATGAGTTAGTCATATATATACAGGCTCTCAAACTTCGACCAAAGCCCGGCTGCGGTGTCTTCCTCTGCAACCTCTATGATAACATCATCTGATAGGCACAACATGATGGTTGAATGTGCCTTCTCCTAAACCGGCATCTTCTCCCTTTTTAGTTAGAGGGGTTCATAAACGTTGTTGCTTTAACAAGGCCCGCATCTTGATTTGCCATAGACTGAAGTTGTTCCTCCCTGTAAATTTGTCGATTTTCACGTTAATTGAAGAAACCATCTATTTCTGAAGAACATATCTTGATTCCAAAACCTAGCGTCGGTGAAGACCTTGGTGACGATCAAACCTATTCGAACCGCGGAGATTCCCTGAACCTTGCTCTAATACCCGTTTGTTGAAACAGATGCATTTGAAGACACTGATTAACAGATTCAGTAAACGTAAACAATCAACAAAAGAACGGAAACAAGGAAGAACACAGCGATATAACGTGGTTTATGACGTTGTGCCGACTACTCCATGGGCAGTAAAGGAGAACTTTATTATGCACAGAAATTCAAGAAGATTCACACAGACACCGCATGCTTGGTGTATTGATTACAATGATTGGGTATTTATAGGTTTGGAAACCTAACCCTAACCTCCATTAAGACATCAGTTGGAATTTCCATAAATGACCCAGATATGACTCAGCTCAGCTGCGTCATCAGCTATGTAACCAGCTCAGATGCAAAACTCAGTAGCATTCAACTGACTCAACGGACTTCACTCTGTTGACAGACGAATCCCTAGTTGACATTTCACTCAGTTGGCCTCCCAGACTTGAACACTCCTGATCAGCTGACCATCACTCAGCTGACCCCAGATTCAGCTTTGAAACTTCAGGCGCGGAGATCAAATCACCTTGACTAACACACACCATCACGACTTGATCAATGTGATAAAATTATACTTGAAGGGTCAAAGCAGTTACACAAAAATGTTTTTAAGGGCAAGTTTCGTTTATAACATTCAATCCCTTTCTAGTTATCTAAGCGACCTAAATAGATCATACATTCCTTACCGTCACCTATCTAAATAATCGTCTACCCTAGAAAATTCTTAATCGTAAATACCCAAATGATATGGTTCACCAAGGAACTCCTAACTAAACCTTTCTTCAAGTTTTTGGGTGTGCGTGGATTAATCTCCGTCCGTACAATCACGATAAAATGGATTTTCACTCCAAGATAAACATGTTTTTTTTTCACGAATTGTAACGCCCCGCTCCCAGATACCGAGCCCTTATCCGGAGAGAACGTTCGGCGCGTATAGCATTAAATAAAATTAATATTATACGCCAGACTCTACGTCATTGTATCAAAATTAAAGCAAACGGAAGCTAAAAAGGCTCGGGTAGAACCATAAATGCTACTAGAATAGAATACAAACCGACTAGGGGTAGAAAGGAAAACCTTACAACAACGAGGTAAAGCTTACAGCGTACGATGCTACAAAAGAAAGATACAACACTTGTCTTACAAAGATCCTTTTAGGAGAAGGTACAACAGGTTCTTTAAAACAAAAGGTACAAAATCTAGTACAACCTATAATAGAAAGTAAGAAGAAAGCGTCATCATGGCATCAACGTCACTGAATCGTCATTGAACTCTTCAACGAGCTCAAGGCTAACCTGTTCGTCTTCTCACCCCAAAAGCACACCAAAACAACATATGCAATTGAGGTAAGTACAAAGTACTTAGCAAGAGGAAGAAGCTAATGTATAATCAAGACTTACAACGAAAGGTTCATTAATTAATAATATGTTATCTTTATGAGACCGACTCGATCTAGGGTTCACTTCATGCCCATCAACATGTCGTGACTAAACGTTTCTAACATAACCTATCTTTGTCACATCGGCACTCAAGGGCACAACGCATGGTGCTACCCACCACGAGGTATCGTTTGCAACCTATCAGTGGATCACACCGATAGCCACGGGGGAAAGCCCGATGGTGCACACGTTCGGCGAAGTCCCCCTGTCATTTAGCCGTTTATAGGCCAGCAGAGTTATTCACTTTATCTGACCGCACACACATCGCGATATAGCTAGGTGCCTTACCAAGAGTGTTACGATGTTTAGTCTTTTTACTACACAAGTATGTTTATTATTAATTGTTAACTAGCCACCTAAATATTTTCAAGTAAGCTCCCTCACAATTACTACTCTCTTACTTAGACCCTAGACGAGGACAATCCCTATCACATACACAGACATTGAGGAATACTAATTCCACAAAGCACAAGCCATTCATACCCTTCCGACGGTCCCGAACTTCAACTCCCTTGAAGAGTACATTCGGTGCCGAAACTAAACGCATCAGAAGCTTAATCCAGGCTTGTTCATGCTCATTTATTGTTATTAGATCAAGAGATAACATTTAGAACTCATCTCGTAGCTTAAAACAATCAAAATAACATTTAAACAGTGTTGGAGGGCGCCAACACCTTTGGCGTGCGCCGAAATTGCTTCAGAGACTTCATTAAACTCTCTGTTCAGGTCTGGGGGGCGCCAAAGACTTTGGGGCGCGCCAAAAATATTCCAGAAAGTCACTGAACTCTCTGGTTCAGGTTTGGGGCGCGCCAAAAGCTTTGGTGGGCGCCAAAACTGGGCAAAACTGCATAAAACACAGTTTTCTTCACTCTATCGATTTCTACTCAAACCCAACCAAGTTTAAACATCATATATACATCCAAATAGCATCAAAACATGTCTTAAACATGCTATAACACTTTGTATTACAACAACAACAACTAGAATGATTTCTAAACACAAATCATACCCAAACACAACCTTAACACCATAAAACTTTAATTAAACATTATGAAGAGCCTCTTACCTTATTAGCAAGCAAAACCAAGCAACACCACAAGAAGGACTGCAACACTCTTTAGCAAACCTCAACTAAAACCTAATTGATCAACAATTAAACCTAAATTAATTGTGATCAAAGGTTTCTAAACAATCTAAACTATGAATTGATCAACTAGAACACCAAAACAAGATGTAATCTTCAAGATTCTAGATTTAGAGCCAAAACCATACCTTTACGAAACTCTGAAACCTTGCTACCAAAACGATCCTCTCTGTCCGCTGATTCTAAATCTTCAAACGATTTAGAAAACCGACTGACGATCAAGAAGATCCTTTGGAGATTGTCTTTTGTTTTCTTCTCTTTTCTTATTTGCAGAAAAAGATTGAACGTTTTTTTTTTCTGAATTCCCCAACTCCCTTAGATAATGGGAGGTTTTATTAGAAATAAAAACCTCCACATTAACTTCCCCTTTTATTTCCACTTATTATTATTATTATCATTATTATTATTATTTTTATCATTAAAACAAAAACTTAAATCCTTTACTAAAATTAAACAAAAAATCTGAATCTTTTTTTTGTTAAAAGACTCTTTTGCCCTTTAATGAAAAGTCGGGATGTTACATTCTTCCCCCCTTAAAGAAGTTTCACCCTCGAAACTTGCCAGAACAAACTCCACTTTCATCTTAGTTACCAGCTTGTCTACCTTCTAGTTCACTTTCAAAAAAAAAAGTTATCTCCAACTGATTTGAACCTCAATATTTTCAACATCAAGACTTCGACGCGTTCAACGCTGTTGATCCTGTAACTCAACTTACGTACATCTCTTGCTTATTTGCACCTTTCATCTACCTTATACCCAACTCTACTAACCTAACTTCTTAAGCTCCTCCTATAACACTTTGTCCCAAAAGTCATATGTCAATCCACTAATTAACAAGTATTATTCTTCTAGATTCTTCGTCCATTTGTCACCCTTACAGCTGTTTCCATACTTATACGAGGGTTGCTTTGACCTATACATTCGCCTTACCTTCAAGAAACTAACTATTAACTTAAGGAACTTCAACTCCGTCTTGTTATCAATCCAGCACTAATCCATCTATAGCACACCCAAACATAGACATACTTCAATCTTTACTAGTCTTCAAAGAAAGAAACCATATAAACATCTTCTACCAAACTTATAAGGCTTTCCTATAGACAAGAAAACAACTTTTGACAGTGAGTTTATCAGCAACCATAATTTTATAGTCCACCAGAAGACTGGAGTTGTAAAAGAATTTATTTTTAAGCAAAACATACACAAGAAACAAAGTTTTAAACTTATTCTCACCTTGATTCCAAAAGAAAGGTTAGAATGGTTATAAAAGTCTTTTGAAAACTGAAACTACTAAAAGAGATAACAAATGGGAAATTTTGAGACGTGTAACACAAAATGAAAGATGGTTTGAACTTGGTTCACATGCATATAGTAAAACATTTGTTTGGATAACACAAAATGGATGACATATAAAATTTACCAAGATGAGGCCACTTGTGATAAAATTGATAAAACAAAAGTTCTCTGCTGTGACATTTATTGTAACCAAAATATCATTCTATATAACTCATATTGAAAACTTTTTTTTCTTTCCCTTGAAGTAATTGGTATGATTGAATGCAAAAATAAATTTTCTTACTTCGCCGTTAAAGGATTCAACAAAATAGGTCTGACAGTGGAAGAAGTTTCAAATCATATTCAAATATGTACATATATATATATATATATATATATATATATATATATATATATATATATATATATATATATATATGATAACAAAATTTTTTTTTGAAGACGAGTAATATTTTCTCGAAAGGTTTCATGATGAAAATCCAAGTGAATTGGAGAAATGTTGCGAAGAGGTCATGACTGATAACGTGGAAAAGTAAATAAATGAACTATGAGGATGAATTTACTATTTCTTTCAACAACCATTGCAGTTTTTTTTTTTTTTTTTTTTTTTTTGAAACGGTGAATATCTTCTCCAAAGGTTCAATGATAAAGGTAAATCGGAGAAGTACTTCGTGAAGAAATCATAAGTGACGACTGAGTAAAGAGAACACAAGAGTTTCAAATAATGCATGTTTTCGTGTCGTTCAAAGACTAACACAAGAAGGACTATTGTGAAATTGTTAAAAGGTTGGCATCAAGGATGCAAATGTTTAAAGGAATGAGGATAACCCTTTGTTAAAACAAAATCAGAAAGTCATTTCTTCCAACTTGAAGAAGGGAGGTTTAAAATAAGACAGAATAACTTAACACTTGTGGCAAAATTTTGTCAAGGAATACTCTTAACAAAAATAAGTTGCAGGCTAAAATTCTTTATTAAAACATATCTTTAAAATGCATGCATGATACGTAAAAGAGGTTCGACTACTCGCTTATTCCAAAATTTCGTAAAAACAAAAAGTAAAAAAGAAAATGCAGTACTTTGAAAGTAATTTATCGACAGGACTTTTGAACATATGTATATATATGTATCTTTCTAAAATAGTCTGGAACTATTAAATAACACTTAGGTAAGAAATGGTTGTTCACGTATTCTAACCGGAAGACAAAAGGATATGTAATTAAAATGGATGTTTTGAGAAAGTTTGATCTTTCAACCGGTTTTCGAAATGGTATAAAATTCTTATAAAAGAGTCGAGTCTTTAAACAAAAGTTTTTTGCACAAAAACGGCGTGTAGGGTATGTATTGAAGGTAATCACTAGGATGCAAAAGTGTATTGTCCCAAATTTACTAAATATGATGCATTGGAAGGGTATGCAGTTGTCAGTTCAAAAGTTTGAAGGATGAGAAACTTATTTCCTTAAGTCCAGCATTTGACATGATAAAAATATCTTCATAAAAAAAATAAGACACATCAAAGTATGTGCACACTTGGAAAACAAAACTTCGCAATGAAAGGACTTTTACCGAGTTCAAAAAGTTTCAAATGGATGATCTAGCTGGCACATTGGTTACAAATAGTATGCATGGGGAAACATTTGAAATTAGAGGTAACTAAGTATGGAACCAATGATTATAAAAGAGCACCTCGTCAAAGAAAACGTGAGATTGGAAAGTCACCGTGTAATTGTTTCTTGTCACAGAAGGATATTAAATCTACAACACTTAGTACCTACCTACTAAACTCCTTATTTTTGAATAACAACTAAGTTAAAAGTCTTATGCTTCAAGGCCTTCCCAACACCTAAACTTCCAAGGTGAAAGAATGTTGTCTAGCCTTTCATGAACAAGTATTTAAATGGTTTTAAAAGTTTAGGTACATACATCAACCATGAAATTATTGACTTACACAAAACAAACCAAACTGATTTGAACATGATACAAAAAGAAAAGTTGTAGGTATATAAGTTTTACACATGCTACTCAAAATTCAAAATTTATAGAAAAGCATAAGTTGGTTAAAATAATTATTTTCGTCGACTGCTGCAAGCTGTCAAAAATTTCAGAAATTTATAATCTGCATTGTGTTGCAGATTGTACTCAAACCAGAAAGAATTGGCACTTGGATCCAAAACAAAAATTTCAGAGCTGAAAGTTTTCTACAACATATCAAAAATTCAAGTCATTTGAAGGTGTTTAGCTTAGTCAAAACAGATTCATAAGTAAGAGTACCGCTGCAGAATTTTCTGAACAGAGTATTCCTCCTTGTTAAGCAATTTATGAACACTCCATATTGAAAACTAAGTTGGTGTAAAGAGAGAAATTATAGATAAGACAACTTTCTAAAGGCTGAAAATTTATAGAATTTTTGGAACATCAGAAATGATATTACAAGACATATAGAAACGTGAACAAAATCGTTTACTCATTTTGCATAACACCAAATTATAAAATAAAAGAAATGATTAAATCAAAATGTCGCAATAATAAAACATTAAATCCTCCAACAGAAAGAGCAATGAGAGAAAAGTATGAAAGCTCCAAAAGAAGATAGGGATTCTATCAAGGATCCGAGAAGGAACAAACTTGAGGGCACCACATAAAAGATGTGAGCTTAGAACTCAACATAACCTTCGCCTAAGAAGACTCTTCACTTGGACCTAGTGAAACCTAACCACGGTTTAAGGATCTTATCCTTACGAAATTTACCACCAAGAATAAGTGAGATCGGAAAGGTTCTAAAAGATCTAAGACACCTTATCTTGAGAACAGAAGCTTGGGTTAGCAAGGAAACTTCTACGGGTTCCTACCATTCTGAAAGATCAAGAAAGGATAAGATCGGTTCTAAGAGGTCTAAAGAGATCTCATCTTAAGACAGGGAAGCCTAGAAAAGCAAGGAACGCTTCTCTCTGATACCAACTGTAACGCCTCGCTCCCAGATACCGGGCCCTTATCCGGAAGAGAACGTTCGGCGCGTATAGCATTAAATAAAATTAATATTATACGCCAGCCTCTACGTCGTTGTATCAAAATTAAAGCAAACGGAAGCTAAAAAGGCTCGGGTAGAACCATAAATGCTACTAGAATAGAATACAAACCGACTAGGGGTAGAAAGGAAAACCTTACAACAACGAGGTAAAGCTTACAGCGTACGATGCTACAAAAGAAAGATACAACACTTGTCTTACAAAGATCCTTTTAGGAGAAGGTACAACAGGTTCTTTAAAACAAAAGGTACAAAATCTAGTACAACCTATAATAGAAAGTAAGAAGAAAGCGTCATCATGGCATCAACGTCATCGAATCGTCATTGAACTCTTCAACGAGCTCAAGGCTAACTCCGTTCGTCTTCTCACCCCAAAAGCACACCAAAACAACATATGCAATTGAGGTAAGTACAAAGTACTTAGCAAGAGGAAGAAAGCTAATGTATAATCAAGACTTACAACGAAAGGTTCATTAATTAATAATATGTTATCTTTATGAGACCGACTCGATCTAGGGTTCACTTCATGCCCATCAACATGTCGTGACTAAACGTTTCTAACATAACCTATCTTTGTCACATCGGCACTCAAGGGCACAACGCATGGTGCTACCCACCACGAGGTATCGTTTGCAACCTATCAGTGGATCACACCGATAGCCACGGGGGAAAGCCCGATGGTGCACACGTTCGGCGAAGTCCCCCTGCCATTTAGCCGTTTATAGGCCGGCGAGTTATTCACTTTATCCGACCGCCCACACATCGCGATATAGCTAGGTGCCTTACCAAGAGTGTTACGATGTTTAGTCTTTTTACTACACAAGTATGTTTATTATTAATTGTTAACTAGCCACCTAAATATTTTCAAGTAAGCTCCCTCACAATTACTACTCTCTTACTTAGACCACTAGACGAGGACAATCCCTATCACATACACGGACATTGAGGAATACTAATTCCACAAAGCACAAGCCATTCATACCCTTCCGACGGTCCCGACTTCAACTCCCTTGAAGAGTACATTCGGTGCCGAAACTAAACGCATCAGAAGCTTAATCCAGGCTTGTTCATGCTCATTTATTGTTATTAGATCAAGAGATAACATTTAGAACTCATCTCGTAGCTTAAAACAATCAAAATAACATTTAAACAGTGTTGGAGGGCGCCAACACCTTTGGCGTGCGCCGAAATTGCTTCAGAGACTTCATTAAACTCTCTAGTTCAGGTTTGGGGCGCGCCAAAAGCTTTGGTGGGCACCAAAATCATAAAAGCCGCATAAAACACGGTTTTCGCACTCTATCGATTTCTACTCAAACCCAACCAAGTTTAAACATCAAATATACATCCAAATAGCATCAAAACATGTCTTAAACATGCTATAACACTTTGTATTACAACAACAACAACTAGAATGATTTCTAAACACAAATCATACCCAAACACAACCTTAACACCATAAAACTTTAATTAAACATTATGAAGAACCTCTTACCTTATTAGCAAGCAAAACCAAGCAACACCACAAGAAGGACTGCAGCACTCTTTAGCAAACCTCAACTAAAACCTAATTGATCAATAATTAAACCTAAATTAATTGTGATCAAAGGTTTCTAAACAATCTAAACTATGAATTGATCAACTAGAACACCAAAACAAGATGTAATCTTCAAGATTCTAGATTTAGAGCCAAAACCATACCTTTACGAAACTCTGAAACCTTGCTACCAAAACGATCCTCTCTGTCCGCTGATTCTGAATCTTCAAACGATTTAGAAAACCGACTGACGATCAAAAAGATCCTTTGGAGATTGTCTTTTATTTTCTTCTCTTTTCTTATTTGCAGAAAAAGATTGAACTTTTTTTTTTTCTGAATTCTCCAACTCCCTTAGATAATGGGAGGTTTTATTAGAAATAAAAACCTCCACATTAACTTCCCCTTTTATTTCCACTTATTATTATTATTATCATTATTATTATTTTTTTTATCATTAAAACAAAAACTTAAATCCTTTACTAAAATTAAACAAAAAATCTGAATCTTTTTTTTTTTTGTTAAAAGACTCTTTTGCCCTTTTCTGAAAAGTCGGGATGTTACACGAATATAGTCTGAATCGCCATGGCTGTAAGCCTGTAAATGTCTTTATTTTAGCATGGGTCGTTTGTGTGTATAATAGCCGCTTAACAAGACCAATACATGTATTGTACATGGTTAGTTAATATCTCTGTAAAGTGAAAGGAATATCCATTCCTAAGAAACAACACAACACAAACGTCCTGAAAGAAGAAACCAAATTCTCAATCATGGACTTTAGTGAGAGCGCATATATTTGATGACGCTGTAATAAAAGCGGCAAAAAAATTAAAATAAAATAAATAAAAACCCTATCGGTAAAGACCCTTTTGAGTAGGGTTAATGACAAAGCCATGCCAAGAAACAAACGACATAAATATTGCAAAGACTCGACTCTCCTTTCGAGTATTATATTAATGTGATCCAATGTACTGTATGCATGTTATCTGAGCAAAAAGGTGCGTAATTTGTTTATTTAATGAAAATGACACTCACTAAAATGAGAAAATTCCTTGAGCTTTGTCTTTATTTATGGACCCTTGTTTTTTTGCTCTATATTTTTAAAGGAATTGAAAGAACTATAATCAATATATAAAGAAATGGTCCGAATAATTCTATCTCCCAGAAGAATAAGATAGCCGTCAAGGGAATTCGTCCAATTTTCGAAAAGAAGATTACAGCTGATTACAATTTACAGAGTTTCTTTAATATTAAAGAAAAGTTAATGTTATGTCATCACACATTTCCAATACAGTTCCGTGAGTATCAGAATTAGAGTTTACCAAGACATTCCGGACCCAAAAAGTTACAAAATTTGTATAATAGTTTATGTGTGTTCATACTTTTATTCCTTTAAATATACGTAGTACGCTCTAAATTAAAGGAGCCAAGGCTGGCTGGACTTGGTGGATGTTACTTCTTGTCGAGTGTACCCCCAAGCCCTTTCTCTCTGCAATATGCAATGGACACTGTTAATGGGCCACACGTGTAATATCCCGATTTTTCTAAAAGGGCATCCTTGTATTTTCACGAAAAATCTGAATATTAGGTTTTGTTTTAAAGAATTAAAAGAAAAAGGAAAAAAAAAAGATTAATAAGGATTTAATTAATTAATTGGGATTATAAAAGGAAAACTAATCCTAAATTAACCTATTCAGTTCTACGTATAATTTATCTGAGAAGTGATGCAAGTTTTGAAGAAAAAGAAGAGAAGAGGCTTTCGAATTTCAGGGCTAATCCGTTGCTCTTTTCAACAGACGTATCAAGAGGAAAATACTCTACGGAAGGAGAGGATCGTTTTGATACCAACAATCCCTAAATCCGTTAACGTAAGTTTTCCCCTCATCGTTCTTGGTGATTAGGGTTTAATCACCATTGTTAAGGTTGAGTTTTTCTGAGTTAATTTTCGTAGTAATCAGTTTTGGTTCGAATCGTTGTAGGTTCGGAGTTCTAAAGTTTAACCTTTTCAAGGTTTTGGTAGCGTGGATCGTAGTAGCTCGCAATTTAAGGTAACGTGGTGTTCTTATCGTATGATTAAGGTGTTGTAAAGTATTAGAGCAATTTTTATGTTTATTTTCATTGTTTACGATCTGTTTAAGTTGGAGTTTGGGTTGGATTTGGGTTAGAAATCGTGTTTTGAAGATTGCAGATTTCTGGGGAAAACCCAGGCAAACGAGCGTTTGCACAAGGGCAAACGGGTGTTTGCGATCGTTGCAGCTCAACCGGGCGTTTGGGTATTCTGGACGGGCGTTTGGGTGTCTGACAGTTGATACAGGATGTGGCTATTTTTCACGAACGGGCGTTGGGGAGTAGTAGACGTTCGTTTAAGGCAAACGTGCGTCTACAGGGTGTCAAATGGGCGTTTGACCTGTTTACTTCATTTTTACTGTTTTATCGTGTCAGCTTGGTTTCAGGCTTCATAATCATGTTTTTATTTCTTAACCTTATGTGACAAAGCCTTGAATTAGCTTTTGATGCGTTTAGTTCCGGCACCATATGGATTCCCTAAAAAGATGAAGTGTGGGACCGTCGAAAGCTTTGGATTTACCTTGTGCTTCGATAAGCTAGGGTTTATTGATGTCTGTGTATGTGCTAACTTTTGCTAGAGTCTAGTGGTCTTAAGAAGAGGGAGTAGACTGAGTTTCTATAGCTCTCGAAGACTTAGTTTCTATAGTTTTGGTTTCTTTCAATAATGTTGTTGATTCAAGTTCAAACTATGTTGTCTTTCTTTTGAATTAGTACCCTTTGAGTTCTTTTGGATTGAATGTGGATGTTTTAGTTTTCTTTATTGGATTAGTTTTCGCAGCATTGAAAACCGTGTGTTCGATCTTTTGTTTCCCGAGTCGTTTTATCTTCCGCGTCGTTTTAGTTCTGATGTATGACGTAAGGCTTACTTATATTATTGAATTTATTTGATAATATTTGTGCCGAGCGCTCTTTCCGGATAAGGACTCGGTGTCTGGGAACGGGGTGTTACAACACGCGATTTACTCGGGCACCACACCTTGTACAAATTTCGACTTTGTAGAGATCGAAATATGTTTTTATCCTTTCTAGAGTCGAATTTTGTGCATAATTTCGACTTTGGAATGATTGAAAACAGATTTTGACCTCTATAAAGTTGAAATATGGTGCCCGAGTAAATCGCGTGTGGTGTCATTAACAATGCCATGTGCAAATTGCAACATATTCCCAGGGGTGGCTGCTTCCATGACCCAGCGGTGCCGGGTAACCAACCCTAAACCCGGAAAAAATTGTCCGGCACGTATATATTTTTTTTAAAGTATATATACGTATTTACGTCATCACATCAGAGTACAAAGTGGAAGAAAAAAGAAAAGTTGACTCGGAATACCACACGACGGTATCACTAGGATTGCAACAGTTGTAATCAACTTAAAAAAGAAAGCCAATCACAATTCACAAACGAACATCGAGATCCAATGTTGTTTACAACCAAATCGAATTTCCCAATGTGAATCAAAGGAATTCCCAATGTGAATCAAACGAAGTAACTGAAACTTTAAAAGGTAGCAAAACCTAAAAAATCTCTCAATTGTTAACGTTACAAGACAACAATGTGTTTATTCAACATAATATAAAAATAAAGATAACAAGTTCTTCATTCTTAGTCCAAGCTCAAACATCAACTTCATCTTGCTCATCATCATATGCCTGCCAATTTTCTCGGGAAGAGGACATACAAAATATAGGGGTAAGTACAATTGTACTCAGTACGGGGGAGAAGAATCAGTACCGACAAATGATAAGAATATATTGAATTACATTCACTACCATATATGTTGTAAAGTGCTCACTCACCCTCTACTAGCCCTGTTAGTGAAACCTCAACCAATTAAGGATTAGTTACATTATGATCCAATGACACTTCTCCGGGTGATGGGTATGCACCGAGACATGTTAAGTACCACATATGTCACGGATTGTTCCATGTGAACTGTTCAATAGTGCGAAACGGAAACATGCCTTAATTACCATGAACCATAATGTTAGCTTTTAGACTCATCAATATGTTTCTTATGAAGTTATCAACCGCTTATGTGCAGCTACACCCAGACAATTCTACATAGTCAAGGGTGTCACTGAGTATAAAAGCACTTTTGTTATTACACATTTGTTTATTTCTTAAACCAATTTATTAATGTGTGTGTGTGTGTATATATATATATATAATAACTTCTGTAGTGTCAACTGTGATAGAGAAATCACAATAGTGATTATGGTTGATGGGATCTCAACTCACTTTAAATGGTTCGATCGTTAATATTTCTAGTCGTATGTATTATTAAATATGACATTAATAGTACGGTTAGAATAGCACATACTAGATGTCATCTACCTTGTGAAGATAGTGATAGATCTCATCTGTTAAAGTGTGGAGACAATTGGGTTGTGACGTGTATTAGAAAAAATGTACGTTAGATTGACCCACTTACTTTATTAAGTGTCGCACGTATGTAGTGGTTGTGTAATTATCATTAGACCGGAGTATTTATAATATCACGGTGTGGATCGTCATGCTTTGATGCTATTGAGGTTTCCTCTAATAACGGGGCGATCGTGCAGTAGTGCTTGGGTATGATGTTGAAGCATGCATAGGATTTATAATGTTCGTCTGGAATTCGCATCTACTAATAGTAGGCGTGAATATCCGAAAGAATCTTCTTATAAAAATGTCTTATTCTTGAAAGTCTCTGCAAATCGGAAGTAATGTGTTACTTTGAGAGAATAGTATATTCGGATTATAATATATGGACATTAATGTTTCGACACTCGAGTAACGATTGTATGGATATTACGTATGCGGTAGGATTCTATTTATACGGTAACCGTTTCACATGAAAGGTAGTAGTCAATGCGCTTGACTCTTTCCAATGATTGGGGTGGTGACATATTGTTAGATGCCAATCACGATCGTTAAGTGGAAACAGTATTTTAGTAAATACACTATGCACTTACGGCCAACATATTCGGAAACCTATCAGATCACATACATATGAGCATCTAGCCGGAATTAAACTGTGCTTATATTGATAACCAAATAAGGATTTATTTGTCCCAAATATAAAGTGTTATAGTGGTAATTAATATTATGTTATTTATTGATTATGAATAAATAAAACAAGATATTATTACTTAATTAAATATGTGTATACATATATTAGTGTGTGTGTGTGTGTGTGTGTGTGTTTTGCAAATTTCTTAAGTAGAATATTTAATATAAGATATTAAATAATGGGCCAAAGACCCAAAAATACACAAAACGGATTTATTGGACATATAAGGACAAAAAAGAATATGTTGGACTTATAAGAACACAATATTATTACACGGAACCTCTCAGTAGGATTCGAACCCAGATGGAGTTCTAACCATCTATCAGAGAAAAAAGAACGAACGGATTTTCTCCTTGCACGTGCCTGTAATTAGACCAACGAATTCAGAAATATTAGCAGCGCCGGCGTCATTCATAGGTATGTTCCTTGTTTTCTTTTTCTTTTTTGTTTTTAATTTTTTTATGGAAGCTTTTTTATTTTAATACTAAAAAGTTTTTTTTTAATGGATGCAAAAATATTAAAAAAAATAAAAATAAAATTCACTGACCGTTCCGACGCATTAACCTCCGCAACGCAATGACTACCGTGACGCATTGACCGCCCCGACGCATTGACCGCCCCAACGCATTGACCCCGACCACGCATCGACCTGCCCGACGCATTGACCGCCGCGATGCATTGACTATCCCGAAGCATTGACTAACCCAATGGTTGACCACTGCGACGCATTCGCCGTCGGGATGCATTGACCGATGTATTGACCACCCGTGATGTTCAGGTTTTTTTTCTTTTTAACCGATATATCGACCATCGCGATACAATAACCACCCCCGATACATTGACCACCGCGATTCAATCACCACCGCGATGCATTGACCACCCGATGCATTGACCACCTCGATGTATTGACCATCCTGATGCATTGACCACCGCGACACCCGATGCGATGACCATCGCGATGCAGAGACACCGTGATGAAGTGACACCGCGATGTAGAGACACGGCAATGAAGCGACACCGTGATGCAGAGACACCGCAATGAAGTGACACCACGATGCAGAGACACCATGATGAGGTAACCACCCCCAATGTAGAGACACTGTGATGCAGAGACGCCTCAATGAAGTGACACCACGATGCATTGACCATGCGAGATCCATTGATCACCTCGATACAGTGACCACCTCCGAAGCAGAGACACCATGATGCAGTGACCAACCCAGATGCGGAGACACCGTGATGCAGTGACCACCCCCGATGTAGAGACATCATGATGTTATAACATTTGAAGATGCAGAGACATCACAAAAAGAGACACCGCGATGCAGAGACACCATGATGAAGTGAACCGCATTACAGAGACACCACGATGAAGTGACACCGTAATGCAGAGACGCCGCATTGCAGAGACATCGCGATGTTATAACATTTGACGATGCAGAGACACCGCGATAAAGTGATACCGCATTGCGAGACACCGTGATGAAGTGACACCGTATTGCAGAGACACCGTGATAAGTGACACCGCAATGTAGAGACACCGCTATGCAGAGACACCGTCTTATGTCGATTTATGCAGTGACGTCTTATTGTATCGGTGTATGAAGTGACGTCTTATTGTATTGATTTATGTAGTGACATCATTGTCACTCATTAATTGTCTAATGTATGCAGTGACATCTACAGTGACTCAATGTCACTTCATTAGTTGTCTAATGTATGCAGTGACATCTGCAGTGACATCAATGTCACTTCATTGATTGTCTAATGTATACAGTGACATCTGCAGTGACATCAATTCACTTCATTAATTATATCAATTTGGCTTGTTTGGCAACGGAGGAATGGAATATGATTTCATTCCAACGGAATGAAAATGGATGATTTTCATTCCATCCAAAATTCAATGGAATAGTCAGAATGGAATGAAAAAATGAATCATACAATGAGTTCCATTGCCTACCAAACAAGGTAATGATATCTACCTATTATTATTATTAGTAGTATTTGGCCTCATTTGTTTCATGATTTTCTCGATTTTATCCCTCATGTTTTGATTTGACCAACTTCTTTGTAAATTGGTACCTTTTTAGTTCATTGTGTCGTGTTTCAGTCGATTATTGACTGAAATATTCGAAAACCATCCATTGCTTAACTGACACGTGGTATAATTGACTAAAAAGGTACTGATTTACAATGAATGGGGAACAATGTGTCTAGTTTGAAAATAGCAAGGATAACATTGGGAAAAACGTGAAATAGAATGGATCAATAGTCTTTATCTCTTGTTTTTCTCCTCGATTTTTTCTTTTTTACTGTATTATCTTGACTCAGCTTCAAGCCGTATCGAGCGACGAGCTGGATAACAAGTTGCTTTAGTTGTATGATTATGAGAAGTCTCGAAGACCTGAGAAAATAGTGGATTCAGTGTACTATGAAAACTCACATGTCCTCCTTTACGAGGAGAACATATATCGATTTGAGAGTGTATGACATGTCTTCTGCACTATTCTTTGTTTCATCTTTCCGATATGTATATATATGATCTGTATGTAAATTATTACTTGTTTTGTTTATGATCAGGTGTCTTGTCCAACCCGTCTTTCGATCCAACTGATGGATGATGGGAGTGATAACTCTGAAGAGGTTGCAGTCTCTGTTTTTTTTTTAAATTAGTATCGGTTACCATTTCGACACTAATAAACAAGCGAAATTTAATGAATCGAGAGTCGAGCGTCGAGCGTCGAGCGTCGAGCTACTTATGAAGAGCTCAAAAACGTCCCGTAAGTCTCATCCGGTGCAGTAAATTATAGGTACAGAAAATGTCGACTCGAAAGATGAACATTCACTGCCAAATGTCTTAGGGAGAAATGGAGATTAATGGAGAATGTAAAAATATGTTTGGATTAAAGACATGAAAGCAGCACTATCAATGCGATTTTATGTTTCGACAAAGTAGCTGTAATATGACTACTACTACTACTAGCTGAGTAGCTGAATAAAATTAGGATCCACAGAGACATCAGCGGTTTTGCTTAAAAGGTAATGGCTCGAGATAGTGACTAGAGGATGTGTTTATATCATTTGATAGTAGATATTATGAGAGGGAGGGTAAATTAGGTAAGCTGAATAAAATGTGTCCTTATAAGTCCAACAGATTCCTTTATGTCCTTATGGGGCTAATAAGTATAAAAAAAACTATACTTTTAAAGAATTAACCCTTAAATAAAATGGATAAATCAATGATAAGGATTTTTCCTTCAATTCTTATTTTATTGGAAAAAAAATTTAATCACTAGAAGGAAGCTTCTCCCAAATTGAAAACATTCTGGCTGTCAGTTTTATGACTTGATCACTAAACTGATAAACTGGTGGAACTAATATGTAAGTTAACTGAGAATGATGGTCAGTTGAGCAAGTGTGTTCAGTTTTGTGAAAGTAAGATGGCGAAGTGAGCTTAGTTTCTTCTGAAGTCAGTTCTCAGTTTTTTCCTGAGTTTACTGAGGTTGTTGAATACAACTGTGTTCTACATCTGAGTTGGTTACAAGTATGAGAAAGTCAGTCTGAAGCTGAGTTTCGTCTGGTGGAATCAAGCTGAAGCTGGGGTCCACATCTAGGGCATTAATGACGATCCGACGGAGATCCTTTAGCGGTTAGGGTTTAGACATGTGTGTCTATAAATACCATCGGTTGTAATCAATTCTATGTGTGAGAAAACTTTGTAACTTTCTATGCATAATAAAATATCTCCTTTCAGGTCCGTGGATTAGTCGGCACAACGCCGGATACCATGTTAAATCTTTTTTTCTTCTATTGTTTCTGTGTTTTATCAATTTCCGCCATATTTACTGTTAGATTGCATCTGTTTATCTTTCTTGAAGGGCAAGTTTCTCATCTGTGTGTTTCAACAAACTGGTATCAGAGACAGGTTAAGGTTCAAGACTCAAAGTGAGATTCACAGGTTGAACGGAGTTGATCTTCACCAAGACCGGTGACCGGTGCTAGGATTTTGTGATCAAAGGTCTGTTCTTTATCAAGAAAGATGTCAGCAATTAATGTAAAGATTGATAAATTAATAGGGAGGAACAGTTTCAGTTAGTTCCAAATCAAGATGCGGGCCTTGTTAAAACAACAAGGATTGTGGACTCCTTTATGCAGTAGAGGGGATCCCAGTGCAGCAGATTATGCTAGTCTAGAGTAGAAAGCACATTCTACCATCATGTTGTTCTTGTCTAATGATGTTATCACATAAGTTGTTAAGGAAGACACCACTGCTAAGTTATGGTCAAGGCTTGAAACATTGTATATGACTAAGTCATTGACCAGCAAGTTGTTGCTGAAGCAGAGGCTATTCAGCCTAAGGATGCATGAGGGTACTCAGTTGTAGGATCACATTGATCAGTTGAACACAATATTACTTGTTCTCAGGAATATTGCTGTTTAGATTGAGGATGAGGATGCTGCTCTGATCTTTTTGGTTTCACTTACCAGTTTATTTAAGAACTTTGTGCAGTTCTTCATAGTTGGAAAGGATACAAAGGCATTGGAGGATGTAAGGTCAACTTTACATGCTAGAGAGCTGAGACATAAGGCATATGGGGCAGACATTCAGGCTGTAGGACTTGTAGTCAACAGCAGTAGTGGAAAAGAACGTGGGCAGTCTAGGAAAAAGAAATCCAAGAAGACAAAGCCAAAGGTCCTAAATCCACATATGTTTGCAATTACTGTAAGGAGCAGGGGCATTGGAAATCCAATTGTCCAAATATGAAGAAACAGAAAGAGAACAGTTCTGGAACAGATGCTGTGGCAGTTGAGTGTGACTCAGGAGAAGACTTAGTTCTAGTAGCATGAGAGTCAGCACATCATGCTGATGTGTGGATTCCAGACTCTGAGCATCTTATCATATTTGTCCACACAGAAAGTGGTTCTCAAGTTATCAACAGATAGATGGTGGGCATATAGCTATGGAAAATAGCAAGGTATACAAGATAATTGGGATTGGCTCAGTTCAACAAAGAATGGTAATTTTTGTACACTGAGTGAAGTTAGACATGTTCCACAGATGACCAAGAATTTGGTATCTCTCATTTTTTTGGATAGCAAGGGGTTCAATTTCACAGGTGAAGGTGGAGTACTGAGTGTCTACAAAAACTCAGTTATGATTCTCATGGGAACCTTGTACATTTTGCAAGGATATGCAGTATCTGGGTCTGCTGTTGTAGCATCAGCTTAGATTCACCAGTCACAAATGACAAACCGTGGCATATGAGACTGGGTCATATGGGTGAAAAAGGGATGCATATTCTTTCTCAGAATGATCTTCATGGGGGATGTAAGGCCAAGCATCTGGACTTTTGTGAGCATTGTGTGTTTGGGAAGCTTCATAGGGGAAAGTTCTCAAAAGGGATATACAACACAAAGTCATCACTTGATTACATTCATTTTTTTAATTGTTGGGGGCCATCAAAGGTGGAGTCATTGGGTGGTCATAGATATTTTGTGTCATTCATAGATGACTATTCAAGGATGACTTGGGTGGTGATGATGAAATGCAAAAGTAAGGCATTCAAGAACTTCAGGCAATGGAAGGCTCTAATAGAAAATCAGTTGGTGAAGAAGATCAAGAGGCTTTGTACAGATAATAGTCTGGAATTCTGCTGGACTGAGTTTGATGAGTTTTGCAGAAATGAGGGTATTGTCAAACATCACACAGTCGGGAATACTTCTCAGCAGAATGGGGTAGCTGGGAGGCTAAATCAAACCCTTTTGGAGAGTGCAAGATGCATGTTCTCTAATGATGGTTTGTCAATGAGATTTTGGGCAAAAGCTGTAAGTACAGATTGCTACTTATTCAACAGGAGTCCTCACACAGGGATCAGTCTCAAAACACCAGTTGAGATATGGTCAGGAAAGCATGTTGATTACTCAGTTCTAAGGGTTTTTGGAACACAGTTTACTATTATGTCAGTGAAGGGAAGCTGGAACCAAGGGCCAAGAAATGAGTTTTGTGGGGTATGGTGATAGGGTGAAAGGTTATAGAATCTAGACATCATTAGAGAATAGAGTTATTCTCAGTGGAGATGTTGTTTTCGATGAGAATTTTATGATCAGCTCATCAATGAGGAGGATTACTGAGATTGAAACCAGTGTTGAAACTGTGAAAACTGACAGTAATGTGGAGCTTCAAGTGGGGTCAGTTGAGTTGAAACAATCAACTGATCAATGTAAGTTTTCATCTGATCTAGTTCCTGAACCAGAACTGAGTCCAAGCCGGTTAGTTGAACAAGGGTCAACTAAGCGTCAAATTGATATTGTTCAGCAAAGTATAGCTGTCGGCAGAGCTAGAATATCAAATTTTGGAATACCTCCCAAGAGGTATGGTTTTGATGATTTGGCTGGATATTGATGTATAACATTTATATGATAAAAATTACGATGTTTTATATACATTATCGACTCTTTTTATATAAAATATAAGTAATTATAACGATAATCTTATAAAATATTAATAGTTATGAATAAATCTAAATACAATAAAAATCAAGTAAAAATGATAAAAAGTTATAAATTTTGTACCGGGTTAATAACCGGAGTGTCGTGTCAGATTCACGTGGGTATTTTTGGTATTTTATTTACAGATCTTAGGTAAACCAAGACCCCGAGTGACGACCCTTTTTGGAGTAAAATCATATCTTTTGAAGGAATTAAGGAAGTGCCACGAGTTTTAAAGTTCAAGTGGATCAATGGTTCGTGACACCGTATCAAGTTATATTTTCGACGAACAAATGTCCCATCAAAAAGGCATTTTCTGAAGAAAAGTCCTTCAGGGAAGTTGTAGATCTTCTCAAGAGCTTTCCAACGCATCTTGAATTATGTCATTTGGAGATCCATAGCTCAAGTTATGATTTTATCAAGTTTCGGATCAAGTTTGGAAAAAATCTATCCGGATCGATCCGGAATTACCTCGGATCGATCCGAAGAGACATGATGATTACCCGGCATGTGGCCTAGAGAGAAAAATCCGGGGATAAGATTTTTGTTCCCGGATCGATCCGGCCCTTTCTCGGATCGATCCGGCTTGGAAAAATCTGCCTATAAATAGAGCAGCATTGCAGGCACATAGGGGGTACCAAATATATTTTCTTTACCTCTTTTTATTAGTAGTAGGTATGTATATAGGCCTTATGCCATAAATAAAGTAGTATCGTATAATGCTCGAGAAATTATCAGAAGATCAATGTTGTTGAAGTCGTTGTAGCATCCGGAAGAATACAGCTTCTGATTCAACTGTTGTAATCGGGTAAAACTTCTAAAGTATTTATGTTTGTTATGTTTGTTTTTATTTTCGTATAATGTTAGTAGGCTAAATCTAATAACTAGCCAAAGTTATGTAATCATTTTATTTCGATCTTTTCGGTAGAGGAATGTTGTCTAAGTAAAATTGACTAAAATTGAGTTAATTGAATCTTTTTCTATTGATAAAGTTTGATTCGAAAGAATTCATAATCTAATTATGAATTGACGCTCGACGATTAGGTTATGAACTCGTTAATAGAAAAACCGGAGGGTAAAAATTGGCCGAGTGAATAACGTGACAACGGAACCCGATTTCCTACCCGGGGGCGATTTGTCCTAAAAAGATGAATCTTATTGAAATTTGTACTCGAGATCGTAATAATGTTAAATCATCGGTTTAATTGAAACTTAAACCGGAAAGTTGAATCGCCCGGCCTTGACAACCGGAGCCTTTAAATAAAATTGACCGTTTGACGAACGGAATGACTCCTTTTTATTCGGAGGTAGAATCGTACTCGGGACCCGTTCGGAAAAACCGTAACGAGTTGTGGATCTTGGACCGATGACAATGGACATATGACAATTTCGTACGCTTATGTAAGGAGGAATTGTTAACCTCGAGTGCACCGTTTCATTTACTCAATTGAACCTAATATAAAAGGAAAGATCGAGCACATTCCATTCACTGAAAAGATCGTATAAATCAATTATATAAACTTTGGCTAGTTCTCTAATAATATATTTGGCATCTATATATTTATATCTATATATATACTTTGCAACTTATGCACATCTATATATATTTATATATCTATATATATTATATTAGAATAACTTTTAAATTACGTATTTATTTTATGTTGACTAGAATAGTAGTGATCTGTGTTATAAAATTGCGGTTTAGATCGAGTTAATAACAGCTCTTTGGTGTTTAACCACACTTAGAAGAATTACTAAGTTCCCTGAGGATACGATACTCTGACTCACCATACTAGCACTACAAAGTTTGACCCGATACACTGTCGGTTAAGGACTGGTATTAGCACTAGAAAAGGCCACGTCAGCTTTCTGGCGCCGTTGCCGGGGAACGACGCTAACTTCTTTTTTGTGTCTATGGTTACTACTTGTATTAGCTCAAAATTCTCGAGAATAAGTCAACACTTTTCTTATCTCATTTCTATTTTTATTTTCGTCGGTACTTACCTTATAGGTAAGTTACCATTTTTTACTACTATTAATTTCGTGTTATTTTCTATTTTCGTTAGTTGATGACCAGAAGTGGTAAGGCCCCACTCACTCCTTATAAGCCTGACATAAACACTTACGAAAGGCAGTTAAGAGTAGAGAGAAAACGTGGTCATACTAGTCAGGGAAATCCTGACGAATCATCTTCAAACAGAAATACGAGAATGGCTGAAATCAGTGATGAAACACCTGAACAAGGGCTGGAACATGCTCTAGGGCATGGACAAAACCCTGTTAACCTTAATAATCAAAATAATAATAATAATAATAGAAATAATCAAAATCGGAACCAGAATAATCGTAACAACCCAGTAAACCCAAGGCCTATATGTGACCAAACCATAAGAAGAAATCAGACTAATAATCCCATACTTTTACCTAATGAAGGAGCGAATAATTTCGAGATTAAATCTCATCTTTTTGGTTTAATTGACGCAAGAGCCCAATTCCTAGGAGAAGATGATGAAGATCCGCATCATCATCTCTATCTTTTTGAAGAACTATGCAATACAGCCAAAAGTCAAGGTGCTCACAAGGAATTAACAAGGATGACTATGTTTCCTTTTTCTCTAAAAGGACGAGCCCGAGATTGGTTTATGTCTCTTCCACATCATTCACTTACTAGTTGGGAGGAGATTCAAACTGAATTTCTGAAACAATATTTCACTCCTGGACGGAATTTGGAATTAAAAGTCGAGGTTGCTAACTTTAGACAAGGATCTGAAGAAACGCTCGGGAATGCCTGGGAAAGATTTAAAAAACTGTTAAGAGCTTGTCCCGACCATGGTTATTCCTTAGATATGCAAATTCAACTCTTCTCGTCGTAAATTAAGAAAAGATTCACGTGCCGATGTAGATCATGCATGTGGTGGTTCGTTAATGATGAGTGAAGCTCAAACGTTTACGATGCTATAGAAAAGATTTCCAAAAATAACGAGAATGTGGGAAACCGGTTCTAGCACCGAAAAGTAGCTTTTGCGGGAGAATGTACGTCTAATACGGAAGTTCTAGCACATTTAGAAAATTTAAGTAGGAAATTTGATGACCTACAATCGAGCAAAAACCAAAGTTCAGAAAATAGTACGCCAACTGAATACTCAATTCAGGATAAAATGCCACTAGGGATCGAAGAACCAACAGGATACTGTCCCGGATTTTATTAATGCGAATAAACAAGTAATAATATTTATAAACCGGTTAACCTCAAGTATAAGGATCGTAGTACAGAGGTTAATGCCGGGTCGATCTTACGGGGAACTAGACGAATGTGAATCCTAGCTTTTGTTTTAAACTAACTATGTCACGGATCTAACCTAAACAAATATGCAGAAAAAGTAACTAGACAGAGGAGATTAATCCAATGCTAGGAAAGATTGAAAGCGATAAATAAACTAAACTAAAGTGCGGAAAAGTAAAACTAAAGCTAAGCAATTCAAGTTTAAAGGATTAAAATCAATTATAACGAACGAACAAGCAATTGATCCACCTATCCTATCAACATTCAATTCCAATTCGGATTATTTCGTGATCTCTACTCAAGTCGTGATTCACCTAATCGAAGGCATAAACTCCTACTCTCGTAGACGAGTTCGTTTCCTAATCTTTTATCTTTCGATGTTAAAGATTACGTCTTTCTAACCTAGGCGTGAAATCTTTCAATTTCTAATCTAGAGATTTAATCTAATAACTTTCGTTTTGATTAGATTAAAGGTCTAAACTTTTATCATGGTGATCTAACATTAACATGACTCTCATCAAGTTAAAACAATCATAAAAGCAACGATCTTTCGATGTAATTGCAATACACAATAATAAACAATGATAAAAGAAACAACTTCGAAGTAGAAACTCACGAATTAATCACGAACAAAATCAAATTGTTGAATTGGACGGCTTCACAACGCTTGTTCAAAGAG
Organism: Gentiana straminea; assembly: GCA_036785695.1. Lineage (NCBI taxonomy): Eukaryota > Viridiplantae > Streptophyta > Magnoliopsida > Gentianales > Gentianaceae > Gentiana > Gentiana straminea. Next base: position 5,817,284 of record JAVUPR010000312.1, on the reverse strand, counting down.
GATTAGCCTCTTAGCATCCTTTGAAAGCTTGAAATTGATGAAATAAAGAACATAAATCTAACTATCTAATCTAGATGTTTTATTGCATAAAAACTGGAAAATAAAGGAGTAAAAACGCAGCCAAGCTGCTCCCTAGGGTTTAGGGATCGAATTGTGTGTTTAGGGTTTGGTGAAACGCGCCTATTTATAGATTTTTAGGTCGGTTTCGCTGAGTCGGTGCCGTGGACGCCCGTCCAGCCTCTATGAACGGAGAATGAACGCTCGTTCAGAACGCGTCTGAACTCTCTGAATGTAAAATACGATTCTGGACGCCAGTTCACTTTTATGGACGCCCGTCCACTACTCAGCTCCAGTATTTTGCTCATAACTTCACTTCTAGGGCTCCAAATGAGGTGATTCAACATGCGTTGGAAAGCTATTTCAAACCTCTACAACTTTCATCAAGACAACTTTCCCTGAAAGTGCCTACAAGTGTGGACAAAATCCCCATGAAGTGCCTGGTTCCGGTTTCTTCAATGATTCTTCACTTAAACATCTTCCAACTCTTCCATCTTCATGTGATCATCGTTTAAGCTCCTTACTCATCATGAAAACGTATCTACCAACATGATAGAAACATGCAAAATGTAACATCATACGAATGAACATAAAACACCGATAAAATCACGTAAATATCTCGATTTTGCATTTAAACACATTTAAAACTCGTTTACTCAATAATTCGATAAAACCAACACTTTTCTATAAAAAGTACTAAAATACCAAGGATATTGTTATGGGAATAACGTCATATAAATCATAAATTTCACCCTTAACAACTCCCCCACACTTAAACTTTGCTCGTCCCGAGCAAAACAAAACAAGATAAAGGCTCGGAAGGAATATAGACATCTCAACACATATACCACATGGTCAATAAATTAGAAGTTCACCGTCGTGTGTGTGCATAGCCATAGAAAACTTCCACTAAATCCAAACTTGAGGAACTCAAAGCAAAACTAGCTAATACCCCCTCGTGGACTAGTAATAAATGACACTCATAAGATGCACCCTACAAACGTGACATATCCCGAAAAGAATGATCGAATGAATCTAGGGCCTTTACGAAATACTCGGAGGACAATCCCTACAACATATCCATCGGTTTATGCGGGGATAAGATTAACGAAAACTAAGCCTTATATTCAATTTCGTACCGATTCTTTAGTTGATTTAACTATTTCACTTTAAACACACATTAGAAGAAGCTATTGCCCTCATAGCGAGAATAGGACATTTCGAGATAATACCCTACCTTACTCCAATCATAAGGCGGCTTTTTCTAACTGCGTCGTGAGCTTTTAGTCATCATAGTGATATAGGACATACGTGGTATACCCTACCTCACTCAAATCATCGACTAGCTTCCGACACACCCAATAATTCATTTAATTCAACTTCTTCAATTTGACAATAGCTACGTGTTACTTATCACATTCAAACGTCTAGATATTCACAGTATATCATACTTCGGAACTAAATACAAACTATCATAAATCCCAAGATATATACGTAGCACTAAGCACATGACTTATAAGAAAATCAAAAACTACTAATCCAAAACGGGGTATAACTTTATAAAAATAGCTCATCATTCACTATGGCTCGTGAAAAATAGATCAGGTGAAACAACTAACTTATCAAACATATGACATAAAGCATCGATGAATATAACAAACCGAACAAAAACATGCATTGCTCACTCGAGACAAAACAAAAATTTCAAAAATTCAGCTCATTTAGCATAGAAAATAATAATATCATGTAATAAGCAAATGGTCGATACATAGCGACCATTCCCCTCCCCCACACTTAAATGACAACATGTCCTCATGGTGTGCAAAATAAAAGAAAAGAGAACTTAGGCGATTGTAGTTCTAAAGAGGGCAACACCGGAAGTGGCGTACGTCCAATCCGAAATGCTCGAAGACGTCGATGGCTGTGGACCATCCACCGGGAAGCGGCTTCATCTAAAAGCTCGCAATTGCTATCACAAATATCCTGCACACTTGAAAACAAGACAAGATCTCGGGGGACAAAGGGGGAATATAACATGGCAAAATAGAGATAAAGAGAAGGATAAGGTGAAATCGAATCAACCGACAAGGCAAAATCCACAATTACCCTAGTTAGACTTAAACAAAACAAATAAATCAAAGAAAAGAAATAACATAATAGAGAGTTCTAATATAATAAGGGATATCTAGGATGCCTCCTAGTGGCGCTTTTGGTTATTGTCGTTAGCTCGACACATTCGAAGCTCGGCTGGATCGGGCCATTTAACCTTTACGCCGACCACTACCTCGTTTAAGCTCCGGTCCGTAGTGTGGGCTGCGAAACGACATCTAACGCATGGGGTTAAATCTTTGAAAGCTCTCCATATCTTTTCAAGTTTCCCCATGGTTGTGTTCTTTCTCCTCCGACTCCTTGGATGACGTTTAAGTTGTCGCTCCTCTCAAACTCTTCCATATCGGCACTACTGCTAGAACATCTTCAGATTTAACACAACCGTCATCCTCAGAAAACAAATCGGGTGAAAACTCGTCAAAGTGGTTGACTTCGGAAGTCCCACACCCGAGGATTTCGAGGAATTTAACAATCAAAGGCTTTTCTTTATGTTCACCTATATAGTGCTTGCACCTCTGACCATTAACTCGGAACGGTTGATCACCATAACCTCGTAATTCTAGCACACCTCCAGGAATGATTTGGAGAATCTCGAAAGGACCGGACCAACGTGTCCTCAACTTGCCAGGAAACAAATGCAACCTGGAATTGTAGAGTAACACTTGCTCACCGACCTTGAATTCTCTCTTCTTTATCTTGGCATCGTGGAGGAGTTTCATCTTCTCCTTACTAATCCTGGCGCTTTCGTAAGCTTGGAGTCTGAATTCATCCAGCTCATGCAACTGCTGCAGGCGGTGTTTGCCACAGGATTGGGAATCGAAGTTAAGAAACTTCGTAGCCCGATGCGCCTGTGCTCTAACTCGGCGCGGATGGCATGGCTTACCGTAGACCATTTGATATGGCGATGTACCCATAGGGGTCTTATAGGCGATCCTATATGCCCAAAGTACATCGTCCAACTTCGACTCCGTCTTTTCTATGACTATTCACCGTCTTCTCCAGGATTTTCTTCGGACTGCGGTTGCTTCGCTCAACGACCACTAGTCATCGGATGATATGGTGTGCCGGTTTATGGCGAACACCATACTTCTCGAGGACTTTTTCCAAAGGTCGGTTGCAAAAGTGTGTCCCTTCATCACGATCAAGGCACGTGGACATCCAAACCTCACAAAGATGTTCTTCTTCGAAATTTCATGACCGTTTTATGATCATTGTGAGGAGTGGCTATTGCCTCCACCCATTTCGAAACATAGTCAACGCGAGACTAAGATGTATTTATTCCCGCAAGATGATGGGAATGGTCCCATAAAATCGATGCCCCAAACATCAAAGACTTCGCATTCAAGGATGGGTTTCAAAGGCATGTCAAATCGCCTTGTCAAAGCTCCGGTTCTTTGACAACGATCACAAGCTTTACGAAAGCTTCGTGTCTTTAAAGATCGTTGGCCAATAAAAACCGGATTGAAAGATCTTCGCAAGCTGTTTTCCAAGGACCAAAGTGACCACCGTGGGTCCACTATGGCATTGCTCGATTATATCGCGTTGCTCGGATTCGGGAACACATCTCCTAAGCAAACCATCTTTACGGATCTTGAAAAGATAAGGTTCATCCCAAACGAAATATTTCATATCGAGAGAAGAACTTCTTCTTCTCTTGATAAGACATTTCGGGATCGAGATAACGGGCATGAAGGTAGTTTACAATGGAGGAATACCATGGAACATCGGGAGGACAACCGTCTATCAACATAATGTTCTCTAGAGGAAAGTAAAGATCTATATCATCGGTTCATCCTTTTCCTCACTTAACACCCTAGAAACATGATCCGCCACTACGTTCTCACTACCCTTCTTATCTTTGATTTGAACGTCAAACTCTTGGAGGGTCGGTATCCAACGCGATGGCGCGGTTTAGCTTCTTTTTGGTCATGAGATATCGCAAAGCGGCGTGGTCAGTCCACACAATCACTTGAGCACCCAGCAAGTAACTACGAAACTTATCCATAGCAAAGACTACGGCTAATAATTCCTTTTCAGTTGTCGTGTAGTTAACTTGAGAAGGATTCAGTGTGTGACTGGCATAATAGATAGGCTGGAACTTTCCATTAAGCTTTTGCCCTAAGACTGCACCAACTGCATAGTTGGATGCATCACACATAAGCTCAAAGGGTAGGTTCCGGTCGGCGATATAAGAATTGGAGCGAGAGATCGATCTACTCTTAAGCTCCTCAAACGCGCGCTTGCAATTCTCATCAAAATCAAAAGTAACGTCTTCTTTGAGTAAAGTAGACAGGGGCTTGGCAATCTTTGAAAAGTCCTGGATGAACCTCCTATAGAAGCCGACATGTCCGAGAAAACCTCGGACTTCCCGAACATTCTTAGGATAACTCATCTTCTCAATAGCTTCAACCTTGGCCCTATCTACTTCTATACCTTTGGCTGAGATCTTGTGGCCAAGAACTATTCCTTCATCTACCATGAAATGGCATTTTTCCCAATTAAGTACTAAGTTCTTTTCCACACATCTGGATAACACCTGATCAAGATTATCGAGGCAGTCATCGAAGGATTGACCAAAGACTGAGAAATCATCCATAAAAATCTCCATGCACTTTTCAACTAGCCCGTCAAAGATTGCCATCATACACCTCTCGAAAGGTAGCGGGGGCATTGCATAGACCAAATGGCATCCGCCTATAGGCGAATGTACCATAAGGGCAAGTGAAAGTGGTCTTCTCTTGGTCAACGGGATCGATGGGTATACGGAAGTATCCCGAATATCCATCCGGAAGCGAGTAGAATGCGTGCCCCGCTAGACGCTCAAGCATTTGATCAATGAATGGAAGGGGGAAATGATCTTTCAGTGTGACCTCATTGAGCTTTCGATAATCGATACATACTCTGTATCCCGTAACGAGCCTCAATGCTATCTCTTCGCCCTTCTCATTCTTTTCAATAGTAATTCCACCTTTCTTGGGGACCACCTGAGTCGGGGACACCCACTCACTATCAGCAATGGCGTATATGATACCCATATCTAGAAGCTTAATGATTTCCTTCTTGACTACTTCTTGCATGTGAGGGTTGAGCCTTCTCTGAGGCTGTCTAACTCGTTTTGCACCCTCCTCAGTCTTGATCTTGTGCATACAGATGTTGGGAGATATCCCTCGGATATCTCCCACCTGCCATCCAAAGGCTTTTTCATTTTTGCGCAAGACGTTTAACAATTTAAGCTCTTCTATACGAGATAGCTTGGCAGAGATGATCAAAGGAAGCTTGTCACCTTCTCTTAAAAACACATACTTAAGATGTTTGGGCACGGGTTTCGAACCAAGTCTACGGGGGTTCCTCTAGACTTGATTTAAGATCACCACTCTTCAACTCAACATCGGCGAGCTTACTTAGTGGTCCTACGCAAGGCTTCTTCTCTTAGCTCATCCTCAAAATCAGTACTAACCGGTCTAGATTGACCACACCATGATTATTCGGATTATCAATCAATCGCTCATATTCGCCTACAAACCAAGACTTGCTTATCCATGAAGTCATTGAAGTCATCGACGTCTCCTCAATGGAACGACCGGTTGGAGAACCGGATGGTACTTGAATAGATTTAGAGACGCTATAGCTCACCTCTTGGTCACCAACTCGGATAGTTACTTTCCCACCATCACAATCGATGAGGGCTCTAGGCGTAGATAGGAAAGGTCTTCCAAGAATCAGAGGGACATTTTCATTTTTCTCCATATCTAAGACATACCAGTCAACGGGAAAGGTAAACCTACCAACTTGAACCAATACGTCCTTTAGGACCCCTGAGGCTTTCTTTGAAGATCTATCAGCGAACTGCAAGTTCATGGTAGTGGGTTCTAGAAGACTTTGTAAACCCAGCTTTGCTTGCAAATAGATAATGGCATCAAGCTTATGGATGCACCCAGGTCACATAAAGAATTTGGAAAGACTAGGCCTCCCATCCGCAATGTGAGCACGAATTTCCCGGGGTCACCTCTTTTGATTGGTAAGTCCGGATAATTGATCATTGAACAATCCTCACCAATTGCACGATCCATTTCTAACTTCTTTTTCGAAGAAACAACATCCTTTATGAATTTGGTGTACTTAGGCATCTCTACCAAGACATCGACAATGGAAGATTTACACCGAGTATTTTTCAACAAATTAAGCACCTTTTCATACTTCTTATCTTCGCTCAATGGGATGTTGCTCTTTCTAGGTGGAAAGGGAAGCTTTTTCAAATCCTCCTCGGAAAATACTTTCTTCGAGGGCGAACTAACGGCCTTGTCTTCCAAATCTTTCCATCGAACCGTCTTTTCATTCTTTTTGTTAGTCAGGGGATCAGCCACCTGACTATCATTTAACTTATCATTCCTCAGGGGATCAGCCACCTGATTTTCTATCGATTCTTTATTCCTCAAGGGATCAGCCACTTGAGGAATCTCAACTCTTTCTTCTATCAGGGGATCGGCCACGGTTTGCCTTCTGCGGCCAAGGGGACGATGGGTGCTCAACTTCCCCTCCCCGCCTTACCAATGGCGGGGGGGGGCTAGTGGTTTCCCTGGAAGCCGGGGGGACCACCAACTTGAGAACCACTTCTCAAATTCATTGCACCGCCTCTTCTCTACCGTATGGAGGTGAAGGTACCGAGTCGGTGCATTGGCTTCTTCGCTAAATCGGCCCGAGCGACGTGCCCGCCTCTTGGATTCTTTTCCGTGAAGGCCGGGAAACGCACGACGGTCTAGAGGCTAACGCTCGGCCAATTGCCCGATTTGCCTCTCAAGACTTTTCATCGTCTGCTTTGCTCCTCCCGAAATGAATTCCATTCGGCTTTTATATCGTCCCGGTGGGAGGTGCCTTGAGAGTTTTGGAAGTTCGGGGAAATGGGCGGCTTGGCCGACTTTGGAATGCGAGAATTAGAATTGGCGGGCCAATTCGATTGAACCTTTGATGTGGATTGGAAGAATTATAGCTTGGGTTCGATTAATACCGGGGTTTCTATTGAAGTTCGAATTAGGATTAAATCCCGAAGATTGATTAAACCCTTGGTTTTGGAAACTGTTACGCCGAGAGAATTGGTTATTGAATCTCGATTTGTCCGGCCGGAGAAAGCATTGACTTCCGCATTCGCCCAATCATGGGACGAAGCGAGCGATATGCCCCATGCTATCACATACTTGGCATGCGATTGGATTATCTTGTCCATAGTCATGAACAACATTGACTTGCGAGCGAGAGGGGAAGAAAATTGACATTGGCCGGTCATATGGCCGGTCCCGACGAAGATGCTTCGCAATACGGAACCCGAGAGTTCGTGGAAACGAAAGAGTCGATTACTCGGATTAGGAACAATTTGGGATGTTGTCTGCGAGAATTAGCCATTTGCTTTTGCAACATGGCAATCGGATTTTGCATAGTCACTTCCTCGACCTTGGGAGGAGGAGGAGGTGCTGAATAGCTTGATAGGATGGGGCATAGTTATATTTGGCAATGTCTTCGAACAATGCCCATCCTTCATCGGTGTTTTCTTGAGAAATGCCCCACCGGAGGAACTATTGACCATGCCCTTGGTGAGCTCGGTCAATCCGTCGAAGAAAGTATGGACTTGCCTTTGCTTCGGCAAGCCATGATGGGGACACTTTCGCGGGAGAGACTTAAACCTTTTCCACGCCTCAAAGAATGACTCATTTTCCGGTGACGGAATGTGAAGATTTCGTTCGGACAACGGGCTGTTTTTGAAGGAGGAAAGTATTGACTTAGAAATTCCCTCTCGAGCTCGGCCCACGTAGTGATGGATTCGAGAGGGGAGGGAGTGATACCACTCGAGTGCCTCCCCCGTAAGGAAAATGGAAATAGTTTAAGCTTGATGGCATCATCACTTACACCTTGGATACGGGTAGTACCGCATATTTGCAAGAATGTGTGTAAGTGAGTGTGGGGGTTTTCGAGATTGAAAACCATGGAAAATTGATGCATGCTTGCATCATCCGTATAAGTCCGGGTTTAAGCTCGAAGTTTGGAGCAAGAATGGTAGGCATGACGATAGCCGGGTTGATGGTGACCGTACCGGGCATGGCATAGTCGGCCAACGTCCGTCTATCTTCCGCCGCCATTATTACTATTCTTTCGATTTCTCCCGAAAGATATTGCTCAAATCTTTGATCTAGAGCGTTTCCTTCATCGAAACGAAGTCTCCGCCTATTGGGTCGGACTATGGTCCGCTCGGGGTCGGGGAATAGATTAGTGGTCCCTTATGACTACGAGTTTGCATAAACCGAACACCAACGAAGGTGTTGAGCAAGAAAGGATAGAAAATGACGAAAGGACGGATCGGACGGAGGGAAAGGATAACTAAACCTAGAGAAATCAAAAACTACGAAACTTAACTACGAAAAATTTAAAAACGAAAAAACGAAAACACTAAAAACGTGTTGAAATCTTCTGAGCCCAAAATGGAAGGGAAAACAGTGGATTTTGACCTCGAAAATGGTGTCGGACAGCCTCCGGCTGTCTGCCACGTCGTCGGCGTCGGAACGAGCTTTCCGAATTGGGGTCCTGCGCGCCAATCCGACACTCGAGCCGAAAGTTATGGCCAAAATACTATCAAGTGCTAAAACGGACCCTTTTTCCCTAAAATTTGATCGTGAAAGGCGTGGAGTCAGATGATTCAACCTAAGAAACCTACCTACGACACTTACCTACGAAAAAAAAGAAAACCTAATTGAAATAAAAATAAAAACGATGGCAGACAGGACAGACGGGCGTCCAATTAACTGGACGGGCGTCTTCCCCGGAGGAAGAACTGGACGGGCGTTCAGACTAACTGGACGCTCGTTCAGGAGAGCAGATAGATAACAGAATAGAGCAGACTTGATTTGGACGAGCGTTCAGTGATACTGGACGTCCGTCCGGATCAATCTAAGACAGAAAGAACGCAAAACAGAGTATGAAAACAGAAAACAGAGTATCAAACTAAGAAGCTAAAATTTATACTAACTAATGACAGAAACACGACAGAAAAACGCACTAAAACGACTAAACTACTAACTACAAAAAGAGACTGAAAAGATCTAACCTAAAAACAAGAATTGAAAACAAACTAAAAACAAAAACAAAAACTAGGCAACCGTCCGGTTCCCCGGCAACGGCGCCAAAAACTTGTCCCGGATTTTATTAATGCGAATAAACAAGTAATAATATTTATAAACCGGTTAACCTCAAGTATAAGGATCGTAGTACAGAGGTTAATGCCGGGTCGATCTTACGGGGAACTAGACGAATGTGAATCCTAGCTTTTGTTTTAAACTAACTATGTCACGGATCTAACCTAAACAAATATGCAGAAAAAGTAACTAGACAGAGGAGATTAATCCAATGCTAGGAAAGATTGAAAGCGATAAATAAACTAAACTAAAGTGCGGAAAAAGTAAAACTAAAGCTAAGCAATTCAAGTTTAAAGGATTAAAATCAATTATAACGAACGAACAAGCAATTGATCCACCTATCCTATCAACATTCAATTCCAATTCGGATTATTTCGTGATCTCTACTCAAGTCGTGATTCACCTAATCGAAGGCATAAACTCCTACTCTCGTAGACGAGTTCGTTTCCTAATCTTTTATCTTTCGATGTTAAAGATTACGTCTTTCTAACCTAGGCGTGAAATCTTTCAATTTCTAATCTAGAGATTTAATCTAATAACTTTCGTTTTGATTAGATTAAAGGTCTAAACTTTTATCATGGTGATCTAACATTAACATGACTCTCATCAAGTTAAAACAATCATAAAAGCAACGATCTTTCGATGTAATTGCAATACACAATAATAAACAATGATAAAAGAAACAACTTCGAAGTAGAAACTCACGAATTAATCACGAACAAAGATCAATTGTTGAATTGGACGGCTTCACAACGCTTGTTCAAAGAGGATTAGCCTCTTAGCATCCTTTGAAAGCTTGAAATTGATGAAATAAAGAACATAAATCTAACTATCTAATCTAGATGTTTTATTGCATAAAAACTGGAAAATAAAGGAGTAAAAACGCAGCCAAGCCGCTCCCTAGGGTTTAGGGATCGAATTGTGTGTTTAGGGTTTGGTGAAACGCGCCTATTTATAGATTTTTAGGTCGGTTTCGCTAAGTCGGTGCCGTGGACGCCCGTCCAGCCTCTATGAACGGAGAATGAACGCTCGTTCGAACGCGTCGAACTCTCGAATGTAAAATACGATTCTCGGACGCCGCTTCACTTTTATGGACGCCCGTCCACTACTCAGCTCCAGTATTTTGCTCATAACTTCACTTCTAGGGCTCCAAATGAGGTGATTCAACATGCGTTGGAAAGCTATTTCAAACCTCTACAACTTTCATCAAGACAACTTTCCCTGAAAGTGCCTACAAGTGTGGACAAAATCCCCATGAAGTGCCTGGTTCCGGTTTCTTCAATGATTCTTCACTTAAACATCTTCCAACTCTTCCATCTTCATGTGATCATCGTTTAAGCTCCTTACTCATCATGAAAACGTATCTACCAACATGATAGAAACATGCAAAATGTAACATCATACGAATGAACATAAAACACCGATAAAATCACGTAAATATCTCGATTTTGCATTTAAACACATTTAAAACTCGTTTACTCAATAATTCGATAAAACCAACACTTTTCTATAAAAAGTACTAAAATACCAAGGATATTGTTATGGGAATAACGTCATATAAATCATAAATTTCACCCTTAACGATACTCAAGAGAGGAGGTGAGTTTTTCTTCAGCAGCATAGGAATTTAAACAATGCTTACTCAAACTCGTTTAATGCTATTAGAAGAGATCACCCTACTTATCGATGGTCTGAAAACCCTAGTAAGCAAGGACAACCTCCGTATCCAGTTCCATATAGGAACATGAATAATAATCAAGTTTATCAAGAAAACACGTCTAATCAGAATTTACAATCATTACCTAGATCCTATCCTCAACATACCACTCAAAGTATACCAAGAACTCAAAGTTCAACTCACCTGCGAAGGAGTTGAAAAATGGGAAAAACTAATGGAAAATATGATGGGTGTAGTATCTACTCAAGCTAAAAATATAGAAACGATGGTGACTTCTATTGGTACAATCACTAAGGACATGAGTTCAATGAAAACATCTATGAGTGGACATGATACCAGGATGAGAACGATAGAAGCCTCATTAAGGAATATGGAAGATCATTTGAGTAGGGAAGGTGAACGTAATAACAAAGCAGACTCCCCGGAGGATTACCAAGTAACACCGAAAGGAACCCAAGAGAGGTAAATGTTGTAGTTACGAGAAGTAGGAAGCTCGGTGGAAGTAATGGAGTTGAAAACTTTGGGAATAATGAAGTAGAAGATGACTTAGATGGTAAGAATGATAAAACTAAAGATGAACTTGAATTTACGGATGAGGAAGAAGAAATTATAGAAAATTTCTTGAAAAGAAATAAAAGTTCGAACCCGAAAGTGAAAGGGAAAATTGGGTAAAAATCCCTAAGATTCTGAAAGATCCCATTGATAAAGATTTAAGGACTTTATTTAAGGAACATGTTAGAATGGAAGATAATGAAAACAAGGATGAAAAACAGGAAGAACTGAAGGAATCTAAAGTAGAGATTGATTCAGGGAACAATTTAAAAGAAAAAATTCAAGAGCCTGAAACATGGCAACTGAGTAATACTCGAAGGTTTAAGGAAAAAGGAAAAGAGAAACTGACAAAGGAGCCAAAGGTCATAGATTTAGAATCTTTACCTTACCCTCCTAAAGATCAAATCAAAAAGGCAAAAACTGATAAGAAGTATGCTCGTTTCCTTGACACTTTTCGTCATATTCAAGTTAATATCCCTGTTATTGAAGCTCTGATTAATATACCTGCCTATGGAAAATTTCTGAAAGAAATTCTGTCAAACAAGAAAAAATTAGAGGAATATGAGAATATATGCCTAAATGAAGAATGTTCCGCAATTTTGCAGCATAAGTTACCACCTAAACTGAAAGATCCTGGTAGTTTTACCATTCCGTGTGAAATTGGAGGATTTCTGTTTAAGAAGGTCTTATGTGATCTAGGAGCAAGTATAAATCTAATGTCTTATGAGGATTATAAAAAGCTAGGCATAGGAAAGCTTACTACGACTGAAATGACTGCAAATGGCGTAGATAGATCGATTAAGTACCCTAAAGGAATTATTAAGGACGTATTGGTTAAAGTAGACAAATTCTATTTTCCGGTAGACTTTGTAGTTATGGAAATGGAAGATGGTTATTCAAGCACCTCTTATTCTAGGTCGTCCATTTCTAGCTACGGAAGAACTTTAATCGATGTTCGAAAGGAGAATTAATTTTGAGAGTCAATGAAGATGAAGTTGCTTTCAATATTTTCAAAGCTATGAATCATCCATCACCGTAATCGTGTTCTTTTATAGAAGATATTCATTCGTCTACGATAATCGCTTACCAACTTTTGAAGACGATTAGAAGAATGCTTAACTCTGTCTATCTATAAAGAAGATGAGGAAGACATTGAAATGAAAGAGATAATTCTTTCTTTAGATACATAAAGTTTTACCTTTAAGCCACCATGGCATAAGTATTTGGAATTAGAACTAGAAGGACCAATTCTTAAATCGTCAATAGAAGATCCGCCGAAGAATCTGGAATTGAAACCGTTACCTTTAAATCTGAAATATGCTTTTCTAGAAACTGATAATCTATTACCGATTATTATTTCATCAGCTTTAACTGAGCAACAAGAAGATCAACCGCTTAGAATGTTGGAAAAGCATAAGAAAGCTTTTGGATGGACGATTGCCGATATTCGAGGTATTAGCCCGAGATTTGCGTTCATAAGATAATTCTGAAGGAGGATGCTAAGCCTTGTATTCAACCGCAACGCCGCCTCAACCCGAATTTGCAGCTAATTGTTAAGAAAGAGGTCATTAAGCTATTAGAAATGGGAATAATTTTCCCCATATCAGATAGTGAATGGGTTAGTCCAACTCAAGTTGTACCAAAGAAAGGAGGTTTCACAGTGAAAGAGAATGATAGGAATGAATGGATTCCAACAAGAGAAATTACAGGTTATCGAATGTGCATTGATTTTAGGAAACTGAATGATCATACTAAGAAAGATCATCATCCACTGCCATTCATAGTTCAAATGTTGGAACGTTTAAGTGGTCATAAATATTACTGTTTCTTAGATGGTTATTCAGGTTATTTACAGATTTTCATTGCAGCAGGAGATAGGGAAAAGACTACTTTCACTTGTCCTTATGGAACTTTTGCGTATAAAAGAATGCCGTTTGGTTTATGTAATGCTCCTGCTACGTTTCAAAGATGCATGATGGCTATATTTTCCGATATGGTTGAGAAATTCTTAGAAATTTTTATGGACGACTTTAGTGTTTACGGAGATTCTTTTGATAAATGTTTGTCGCACTTAGAAAAAGTGTTACAACGTTTGTGAGGATACCAATTTAGTTTTAAATTGGGAAAAATGTCATTTAATGGTATCGAAGGAATTGTCCTAGGCCATAGAATCTCTCGAAATAGGAATTGAAGTTGATAAAGCCAAGGTGGAAGTGATTGAAAAATTACCACCACCGGTTAATCTAAGGACTCTAAGAGGATTTCTTGGACATGCAGGATTTTATAGGAGATTTATTGCCGATTTTTCAAAGATAGCAAAGCCTCTAAGTCATTTGCTTGAAAAGGAAGTACCTTTTAACTTTGATGGTAAATGTAAGGAAGCTTTTCGGACCTTAAAAGCGAGATTGACTATCGCACCGGTGCTAGTAGCACCGATTGGAATTTGCCATTTGAGATTATGTGTGATGCCGTGATTTAGCCGTAGGAGCAGCTTTAGGTCAAAGATATAACAAAATTCTCAAAGCTATTTACTATGCATCTCATACATTAACTCAAACTCAACCGAACTATACAACTACGTAAAAAGAACCGTTGGTCGTAATTTTTGCCTTAGATAAGTTCGGATCGTATATAGTTGGTTCTAAGGTAATAATTTATACGTACCATTCACTTTGAAGTATTTACTAAGTAAGAAGGATGCGAAACCACGTCTTCTTAGATGGATTCTCTTACTTCAAGAATTTGATATTGAAATTAAAGATAAAAAGGGAAGTGAGAATGTAGTAGCAGATCATCTAAGTAGAATGGAAAATGATGTTGAGAAAGGAATAGAAATTAAAGATTCATTTCCCCGATGAACAACTCGTTTAGAATAGATACTCCTTCGACCATGCGGTTATTAAAGAATAGAATTCCTTCTAAGGAAATGTCACCCTGGTTTGGAGATATCATTAATTACTTAACTCCGTGATTATATTCCGTCTCATTGGACTTGGCGTGAGAAGAAGAAATTCTTTTATGACTTAAAATTCTATTACCGGGAGGAACCGGACCTTTTCCGTAAATGTTCGGATGGGATAATCGAAAAGTGTGTGCCCGATAATGAAATTTTAAGTATTTTATCATTTTGTCATGATCGTGAGGCGGGGAGGTCATCATGGAGGTTGGAAAACTCGCTTTTAAAGTTTTACAATGTGGTTTTTATTGGCCTACACTATATAGAGATGCTTATAAATATGTTAAATCTTGTGAGTCTTGTCAAAAATGGGGAAATGTATCTAAAAAACATGAAATGCCTATGCAACCTATTTTAGAATGTGAGTTATTTGATGTTTGGGGTATAGATTTCATGGGACCATTCCCTATATCTTTTGGAAAAAGATTTATTCTAGTAATGGTAGATTATGTTTCGAAATGGGTAGAAGTCGAAGCTCTTCCCACTAATGATACCAAAGTTGTCATACGATTCCTTAAAAAGAACATATTCACTAGATATGGCATTCCAAGGGCTATCATTAGTGATAGAGGTTCACACTTTTGTAATAGACCATTTACCAAGATAATTGAAAAATATGGTGTAACACATAAGTTAGGAACGCCCTATCATCCGCAAACCAAGGGTCGTGGTAGAGGTGTCTAATAGAGAGATTAAAAGAATCGTAGAAAAAACAGTTGATTCAAACCGAAAAAAGCTGGTCGGTTAAGCTAGACGATGCATTATGGGCGTATAGAACGGCTTTTAAAACACCAATTGGTTGTTCTCCCTATAAGTTAGTTTTTGGTAAGTCCCGTCATCTCCCGGTTGAGTTAGAACACCGAGCCTTCGGGCTATTAAATTTCGAATTTCGATCCTAAGGTCGTCGGTGATCATAGATTGCTTCAATTGACGAACTAGAAGAATTCCGTCTCGATTCTTATGAAAACGCTCGAATCTACAAGGAACGCACGAAATCTTTTCACGATAAGAGAATCTATAGGCGTGAGTTCCATGTAGGTGATCGAGTACTCTTGTACAATTCACGTTTAAAGTTATTTCCGGGAAAGCTTAAATCAAGATGGACAGTCCATTTAAAGTAACAAGGGTTTACAAATGCGGGTAGTCGTTGAACTAACTCGATGGAAATACAACTTTTATAGCCAATGGCCATAGAGTAAAGATATTTGTGGAAGGAGAAGGAACCGCACTAAAAGAAGAAATAATGCTACTAACTGATCCTCCGACAAAGTAAAAAGCAGAGAAATCAAGAAACTGAAAAGTAGAGGAACTAAATTCAGCCGAATACCAGGTGCTATCTATCTTTACTCTACTTTTCTGCGTTTTTATTTATGTTTAAATTAGTTTCGTCTTTTACCGGATAGACGTAAAAGAACTGGATGCCTTTTTTAGATAGAATAGGAATTTTTATATTGCTTTTGAAATTAGGCTTGGATAAAGATGTCGCGTTTAAAATAGAAGCTTCGGTTTTTGAGAAAAACAAGCAATTGTTGAGAGAGATCAGATTGAGAGAAGTATGTAATGGAAAGTCGAGAAGTTCGATAAAGAGAAGGGCAAAGTTTTTAAGGAGATGCGAGAATCAGTGGAAAAAGTGAGCATGAAGGGAAATGTAGGGAAAGCACAACCAAATCCCGGGATGAGTGTTTGAATGTTGTTAAGAAGGGAACGATTAGGTGGTTATCCGAAAATCCCGATGGAGATCAAAGGGAAAATTCGAACGCCTCATTTCTTAAGGTTAGGTTGATAGAACGTTACGTCGAACTCGGAAGATTTAGAAGTGATGGAATTAGGACCCTTGTGAATTTTATAATATTTATAAAATTTTTATATAACTTTTGAAAATTTTATAAATAGGATCTTTATGGAATTATTTAAAAGTTTTATAAAGTTTTTATAAAAAGTTTTTATTTAAATTTTGTAGAAGTTTTATTAAGGTTTTAAAAAAAAAAAAAAAAAAAAAAAAAAAAAAAAAAAAAGTGGTCGGATCGATCCGGCCTAACCCCGGATCGATCCGGAAGCTAAAAAACCTAAAAAAGAACGGGATCTTCCCTTCTTCTTCCTCTTCCATTTTTCTGAGAAAACAGCCGCCCCTCCCCATTTCCCCCTCGATTTTTTTTCTTCAAAATCATCACTAAAATTCACTCTCACATCACCCCAATCCTTACACTCTTCTCATTTTCCTCTCTTCTCTTCAAATTTTCAATTTTAAATTGAAGAATTTTCAAGGGAAGCTTCAACTTTTATTCCGGCGAATTTTCATCTTTTCCGGCCAACTTGTTAACCTTTTAAGCTTTGGAAGGTAACATTGTAGTCACTTATTTTGTTAACTTCGTTTTTTATTTCACTATTTTGTGTAACTCATTTGTGTTGTTTTTTTTTGTTGTTTTGTTGTTGTTTTGTTATTGTGTCACTATCGTAGAATGGCCGAATCATCAAAAGCTAGTAAAAAACGTAAACCTAATATCCCAACCCAAATTCCAGTCATCGAAACTAGGCCTTTAACAGAAGAAGAATTGACTGTTAGTTTTGATAGAACCGCGTCTGCTGCAGCTAAGAAAGCATTGAAAAATAAATTTGGAAAGTGTTTAGTTGCAGTCGAGAGGGGTTTGGATTTCAAAGATTTGGGAAGGGAGGTAAAAGAGATTTTGGAAAGGCGACAGTGGTTGGAATTAGCCAGTTTAAGGTCGGGAGAAATTAACACAACCTTAGTAGCTGAATTTTATTCTCTGGTAGCAACTCATAATGCTACAGAAGATGGTGAGTTAACTTCTGTCAACCTAAGAACTAGGACAGTGCCGTTTACTCCTCACATTATAAATGCTATTTATGGTATCCCTGATATACCAGAGAATGAGGACTATTATACAGTTTGGAATTTGGATGAGCCTGCAGACTTTGATTATATTGTTTCACTAGCCCAGAATGAGTTAGATCCCACTGCCGTCTGGCATGAAAACAGGTTTTCCTATGGAAAATGTATAAGGGATATGAGAGCCATTAAACGTTTTATTAGTCACACTCTTTACCCTACTCGACATTTTACATCTTTTGGTAAAGAGGATTTGTGTATTGCTTGGGCTATGGTCAATGATATACCCGTGGATGTAGGCAGAGTAATGTGTAGAAGGGCCAAGGAATTTGCCCTGAATGATAGACCCGGCAGTCACATGCCTTTTCCATGTTTTATTTCTTCCTTGTGTCGCCGCATTGGTGTCCGTGAGCTCCCAAGTGATAATTTGATGATGGTGGATGACACACTTATAGGTCCTAGTTTACCACTTAGTCCGGCGGGAAGAATAGATTTTTTGGACCCTAACCGTAGACGACCTCAGCCTACTCCACCCACTGCTGTCCCTCCTTCATCCAGTCAAACTCAAACTCAACTTCCGAATACCATCACTTACGACATGTTTCAATCCATGGCCTATGATGTTCATCGTGCTAATGCCAATATGGCTATTTTTGCGGAAAGGAATAAATTATGGTCTGAAGATTTACGTCAAGGCATACGAGGTTTATATCAAATGAATTTACTACAGAACCCTACCTATGCCGAGATGGATATTCCGCATTGCCAAACCCAGCCTTATACCTTGCCCGATTTCATTCCACCGATGCCACCTCGCTCAGACTTCCAACAAATGCCACATTCTTTTGGATTTCAAACTAGTGGTGTAGGGGATTTTTCGACAGGTACTACGGCAAATGCGACATCCGAATGGGCTGGATCTGGATCATTTGGCCATACCACGACGGGATGGGGAAGCACATTTTCTGATATTACGAGAGAAATGAGCTCGATGGGACTAGATAGCTCGGTACGGATGTCCACTTATTTTCAAGATCCATCCCAAGAATCGACCCGTTATCAAGCTATGCCAAGTTCAAGCCACGTCGAGATGAGTGATGAAGAGGAGTAATTTTAAACATTCTATGATTTTTGACATTGAAACATTTTATTTTTCGTACAATTTCGTTATCGTAAAATTTTAGGTTATTTTGATTTTGGTAGGATTTTATTTTAATACGATCTTCATGTTTTCATTACATATTATGGTATTACGCATTGTGTAGTAAAATTTATGGTTATAACACAATGAAAATGAACCAAAGATAGGGAGAAAACGTGTCATCTAGAAAAATCTAGGCATTTTACAAGCAAAATCAGCTCTGTCCGTGAACAGTAGTGTTCCGGATCGATCCGGCCTTTTACAGGATCGATCCGACCTGAGTGTACCGACCTGACATGATTACTAGTTCAGAGGCCGGATCGATCCGGCCCTTTCTCGGATCGATCCGGCAAGTACAAAAACGCCAAAACAAGAGATCTTTTCTACTTTTGCTTGATAGATTTATTTCTATAAAAGGAAAGAGCAAAGGCCTTGAACTTTGCTCATTTCTTCTTTCCTCTATCTAGCTTAGTTTAAATCTCTCGTGTCGAAATGTCTAACCGCTCATCTCCCTCGGTTAATAGTTACGAACCACATACGCCTGATGGTGTGGTTCCTGAAGGGCATGCCTCTTGTTTTCATAATGACGTCCCGAGACATCTAAATTTCGTCCGTTCTCCTATTCTGATGGAGAAAGGCTTAAACACAGAAAAAAATTGATCGGTGGGGACGGAATCTAATCCGAGGTTGCGGATGGAAAAAGTTGATTAGGACTCCCGAAGTAGAATAAACATTTCGATTGTCGAGAGATTTTTATGCGTCTCTCACCGAGATAACGTCGCAGCCTCGTCTCAACTTATTACAGTTAGGGGAATCGTTATTTCATTTTCACCAGTCATCATAAATCAAATCTATCAAATCCCACCATGTACTTTTGATCGAAACCCACACTTCGAGTTTCTTTGGGAACTTGGAGATGCGTATAATGTTGTAAATCGTACTGCATAAGCCTTTCAGTTCGTATTTCCGTTGTTTGATCATAACTATGATTCTTCAACTCTGGCCTTACCCCCTCATTTAAGGGCGTGGAAACGCTTCATTAATTCTCGATCTATCCAACTAGAGATTTTTATGGGGTTACGGATGATGAAATGCGTCGTTGTATGCACTAACCATCGGAGCATACATTGATTGGGGAGTTTTGATGTTTAAAACGCAATTAATTTTGCAAAGAGAGACGTAATAGGGGAAGACCGTTACCGTTTGCCTGGGTTATCTCTCATCTTTGTGTCCAACCGAATCACGTGCCCGAGTTTACTACCGACGAGATTTTTCCATCTCGTGATTCTCGCTTAGGACTACTTCCGGTGGATACTCCCGGATGTTCATCTACGGGTTGATAATCAGTTAGAAGTTTATGTTTTTATATGATAGTCGTTTAAGTAGATCGTTTAATCGTTTTTTAGTTTGTAATAGTTTCCTTAATGTTTAATATATATGTCATTTACTTTAATCAAAATAATATATGTTTGTTTTTTAAAAAAAATAATAATAAAAATCAATCAAAATTATGTAAAATTTTAATTTTATTTTCAAACTAACTTTTATTTACTCACTGAACATCGGGACGATGCCATTTCGTAAGTGGGGAGTAGAAGTAAGTTAGTAAATACAAATTAAAATTTTCTTATATAAAGTTATACTTAATTGCTTAATACTTAGTTTAATTTGTCTTGGATCAAAATAACTAGATAATATATAATTAATATGAATAAAAATAGTATAATTTGGTAAGAATAGATTTTAATTAAGTAAAGTAAATTTGATATATTATAATTATATTATATATGTCAATTTTAGATTTTTATAAGATTTTAAGTATATGTAACTATACATAAATATTATCAAGTAAATTTCATATGAAATTTAACAAAATACTTATATTTATAATAAATTTTTTTAGAATAATTTTCTTTGCAAAACGAAATATGAATATGGAATCGGATTAGGAATGATGAGATTTTTGACACCACAAAAATTACTTCAAATTGATTAGAGTGATTAAGACCTCACTCGAAATAGCCATTTTTTATTATAACCGACCCTTGGTTTATTTTGGTTTACATTTCCTAAAAATCCCACGAGTTTGTACGTACTTATGAAAGGAGATGATGGAACAGAAGCTAAGAATGGTGTATGCTGAGGTAGAAAAAAAAAAAAAAAAAAAAAAAAAAGAAGATATATATAAGAACGAAGCACCATATTTACACAGAATTAATCGAATACCAGGTATCTTCCTTATCTTTGATCGACAAATACAAAAAATCGGTAGCAGCTTCCAATGATTTGAGTGCAGTAGGGTGTTATCTAGAAACGTCCTATATCACTATGAGGTATAAAGCTCCCGATAAAAATTCGAATCATAAGATCTCAAGAATGATTACGAGTTTAAGGAAACCGGACTCGTAATTTTAGATCGAAAGAGTATTACTCCGATCAATCTTGATGAAGCAATGCTTGTAAATTTGATTTTTCTACACACACTCACGCTTTTAGTTCTTAATATTGAAAAAGAAGAGAGAAAATCTGAAAAATAGTTGGAATAAGAGGATGTTATTAATCGAGATTGTTTTTGATCAAACGTGAAGGTGTAAAGTACGTACGACTTGCTTCTTTCTCTTTTTGATTTCCTTTTCTATCTTTTCGATTAACCAATGTCCCATCCTAAAGAGTATAAGCCGGTTGTCAATTACTTGACTTAGTCTTTGATTCCAAATATTTCATACAAGTTGAGATAGGAAAATAATTCTAGAATTTTAATTATATTTATTGAGTAGATTTTGTGAAATTTCATTTGAATAATAGTTGATAAATAATTTATCAAAGTTATCTACACTTTTTATCTTGTCAATTTCTAAGAAAGATATAATTAATATGGTTATAATATTGAAATGATATTTTACTAATTTGAAATATAATCTACCACGTATATTATTTTTATCGTCATTTTTATATATATTACCGCTTATTTTGCTCGAGGACGATCAAAGAGCTAAGTGGGGAGTAGTTGATGTATAACATTTATATGATAAAAATTACGATGTTTTATATACATTATTGACTCTTTTTATATAAAATATAAGTAATTATAACGATAATCTTATAAAATATTAATAGTTATGAATAAATCTAAATACTATAAAAATCAAGTAAAAATGATAAAAAGTTATAAATTTTGTACCGGGTTAATAACCGGAGTGTCGTGTCGATTCACGTGGGTATTTTTGGTATTTTATTTACGGATCTTAGGTAAACCAAGACCCCGAGTGACGACACTTTTTGGAGTAAAATCATATCTTTTGAAGGAATTAAGGAAGTGCCACGAGTTTTAAAGTTCAAGTGGATCAATGGTTCGTGACACCGTATCAAGTTATATTTTCGACGAACAAATGTCCCATCAAAAAGGCATTTTCTGAAGAAAAGTCCTTCAGGGAAGTTGTAGATCTTCTCAAGAGCTTTCCAACGCATCTTGAATTATGTCATTTGGAGATCCATAGCTCAAGTTATGATTTTATCAAGTTTCAGATCAAGTTTGGAAAAAATCTATCCGGATCGATCCGGAATTACCTCGGATCGATCCGAAGAGACATGATGATTACCCAGCATGTGGCCCTGCAGAGAAAAATCCAGGGGATAAGATTTTTTGTTCCCGGATCGATCCGGCCCTTTCTCGGATCGATCCGGCTTGGAAAAATCTGCCTATAAATAGAGCAGCATTGCAGGCACATAGGGGGGTACCAAATATATTTTCTTTACCTCTTTTTATTAGTAGTAGGTATGTATATAGGCCTTATGCCATAAATAAAGTAGTATCGTATAATGCTCGAGAAATTATCAGAAGATCAATGTTGTTGAAGTCGTTGTAGCATCCGGAAGAATACAGCTTCTGATTCAACTGTTGTAATCGGGTAAAACTTCTAAAGTATTTATGTTTGTTATGTTTGTTTTTATTTTCGTATAATGTTAGTAGGCTAAATCTAATAACTAGCCAAAGTTATGTAATCATTTTATTTCGATCTTTTCGGTAGAGGAATGTTGTCTAAGTAAAATTGACTAAAATTGAGTTAATTGAATCTTTTTCTATTGATAAAGTTTGATTCGAAAGAATTCATAATCTAATTATGAATTGACGCTCGACGATTAGGTTATGAACTCGTTAATAGAAAAACCGGAGGGTAAAAATTGGCCGAGTGAATAACGTGACAACGGAACCCGCTTTCCTACCCGGGGGCGATTTGTCCTAAAAAGATGAATCTTATTGAAATTTGTACTCGAGATCGTAATAATGTTAAATCATCGGTTCGAGATATGCACTTCAAGTTCCCCGAGGATACGATACTCGACTCACCATACTAGCACTACGGTTTGACCCGATTGCGCACTTCAAGTTGCAGGAAGTGGATGGTTTGAACCTTCTACTTACAGGAAAGCAGTGACATGTTCTGAGTCATCTCAATGGCTTTCTGCCATGGGAGATGAGATGGAGTCATTACCGATGAATCGGACTTAGGATCAAGTTAAAATTCACCTGACAGGAGAGTTGTTACTTGCAAATGGATCTTCAAAAAATGGAAGGAATGTCTGAGGCAGAATGGGTCAAGTATAAGGCACGTTTGGTTGCAAGAGGGTTTATTCAGAAAGAAGGGGTAGACTTTGATGAGATATTCTCACCAGTACTCAGACATACTTCAATCAGAGTGTTACTAGCAATGATGGCACAACAAGACCTTGAACTTGAGCAGTTAGATGTGAAGGCAGATTTTCTACATGGTGAGGTAGATAAAGAGATATACATGACTCATCAAGGGGGATTTCCAGTTCCTGGTAAATAAGCATTTGTTTGTAAACTGAAGAAATACTTGTAAGGACTGAAGCAGGCTCCTAGACAGTGGTATAAAAGTTTTGACAGTTACATGATCCAGTTAGGTTATAGCAGAAGTCCATATGATTTATGTGTTTACAACAATCATCTGAGAGATGGATCATATAACTATCTTGTTTGGTATGTGGATGACATGCTTATAGCTGCAAGGAAGAAGTCTGATATTCAGAATCTGAAAGACCTTTTCAGTGCTAAGTTTGAAATGAAAGATTTGGGTGCAGCCAAGAAAATCTTGGGGATGGAGATCTGGAGAGATAGAAATCAGAAATTGTTTGTATCTCTGTATGGCTATATACATAAGATTTTGGCCAAGTATGGTATGTTTGCTGCAAAACCAATAGATAGTCCTATGACATCAAATATTCATTTTTCAGTTTATGCTTCACAATCAGTAGAGGAGAAGGAATATATGTCAAAAGTTCTCTATGCTAATGCAGTTGGCATCTTGATGTATGCCATGGAATGCATTAGGCCTGAACTGGCTAAGGCAGTCAGTGTTGTCAGCGGGTATATGGCTCAATCTAGAAAAGAACACTGGAAAGCTATGAAAAAAATGTTCAGGTACCTTAGGGGTACAAATGATGTTGGTCTCATTTATGGAGGTGATACATAGAGTTTCGTCACAGGATATTGTGATGTTGATTATGCAGGTGATATGGACGACAGAAAATAAGTGATTGGTTATGTTTTCATATTGGGGAATTCAGTTGTCAGCTGGAAAGAAACTTTTCAAGAAACAATAGCTTTATCAACTACTGAGGCAGAGTATATGACTCTTATTGAAGCAGCCAAGGAAGCAATCTGGTTGAAAGGTCTAGCCAGTGATTTGAGGCTACATCAGGATCAAGCTGAGATTTATTGTGACAGTTTGAGTGCAATTTGTCTAGCTAAGTATCAGGTTCATGATGAGAGAACCAAGCATATCGATGTGAGGTATCATTTCCTAAGGAATGGGAAAAGGGTTTTAGTGAAGAAGATCAGTACCAAGGAGAATCATGTCGATATGCTCACTAAACAAGTTCAACGAAGCAAGTTTCAGTTGAGTCTGGACTTGCTAAACATTCAAATCTTATAATCAATTTTCTGGAAACTCAGCTGAGCTGCCAGTCTGAGTGAATTCTGTGGAGAAGTCTGGTACAAGTACATCCTGGCATTGACGAATGCATCTGGTACAAGTACATATGGTTATGCAATCTGGTTGACTATGAATGGGAGTTCAAGTCAAGGTGGACATTTGTCTGTTTTTTGTCTTGATCTCTAAATTGATAAACTGGTGGAACTAATCTTGAAGTCAACTGAGAATGATGGTCAGTTGAGCATGTGTGTTCAGTTCTACGAAAGGCAGCTGGTGAAGTGGGCTGAGTTTCTTCTGAAGTCAGTTCTCAGTTTTTCTGAGTTTACTGAGGTTGCTGAATACAACTGAGTTCTACATCTCAGTTGGTTACAAGTCTGAGAAAGTCAGTTTGAAGCTGAGTTTCGTCTGGTGGAATCAAGCTAAAGTTGGGGTCCACACCGGGGCATTTAGGACAATCGTGTTAGGAAATCACTAGTTTAACACAGCGAAATTTAAAATTTTGATTTCCTTTTCTAGATCGTTCTTCATTTAGCACAATAAACACGTTAAGTAGTTAGACGGTTCTACCTTGGATGACCTATAAGATCGTCGCTTTGACCATCAACGGGGAGTAGTATAGTGCACAAGCCATCCACGTGTCCGGCCTCTATCGTTGATCCACACGAACTCCTCGTTGGAATCCCCCTTTGATAGCTATTGGAAAACTCCGGTTGCTAGACCGGCCCTTTTCCTCTCTCTCCAACTCTCTATAGTATGCTCTCTATTTACACAAGAACTATGAGCTCTCACAATTGTGATGTACAAAAGAGCTTGACACTCACCTCTTATTTTTAGTGAGAGGGGCGCCCCATCTAGGTGTGGATGAGAAGAAAAAATTTCCCAATAAAATAAGGAAAAACGATTAGATTGATTTATCTCTTTTATTATAATATATCATATTAAATAAAATCTAAATATTGCCAATATCTTATATTGATTATATTTATCCTATTACCATAAATCTTGTTTCCCAAAATCAATTAATATCTCATATTAATATTATGGTAATCTTATTAATTAAATTGCACAAACCAAATGTACCCAATACAATATGGATATGGCGCCTCTTCCCACAAAATTTGGATTTGAGATTTTCTTTAATTAATATAATACTATGATTAATTAATTCACAAAATACATGTATATCATGTATATACATATTTCGAAATATATATGTATCAATATACATATTTAATTAATCAACATAATTAATATCTTGTATTTAATTTATTCATAATAAATAAATACCACCATATTAATTTACCACTATAACCTTTATAGTCGTGAGATAAACTTTCCTTATTTGGTTATCAACTATAACCGCATTTTAATCCGACTCGATGTTCATATGTGTGTGACCCGATAGGCTTCCGAATATGTTGGCCGTAAGCATAAAGTGCAAATTACGAAATGCCCTTCATGCCTAACGATCACGGGATAGCATCTAGCAACACACCGCGGTCCCCAATCATCGGAAGAGCCAAATGCAATGACTACTACCTTTCATGTGAAACAGTTACCGTGTAACTTACAGTCCTACCGCAACAACAATATCCATACGATTGTATCTCGAGTGGCAATACATTAACGATCGTATCTTATAATCTGGATATCATGCTCTCACGGAATAACACATTTACTCCCACTTTGCAAAGATTCACGAGAGCTAGACATTCCTTATAAGAAGGACATTTCGGATATTCAATCCTAATCATATGATAAGCGATTCCCGGATGAACTAACATGTATACTCTGCATGCTTCGGTATCACACCTAATCACTACCGCATCATCGCCCAATGGCTAGGGGAAACCTCGATAGTGTCAAAGCATGACAATCCACACCGTGATGTCATGAAAACTCCGGTCTTAAGGATAATTACACAACCGCCACATAGTGCGACACTTAATGTAAGTGGGTCAGTCTAACGTACGCATTCTCCAATACACGTCCACGTACAGTTGATGTATTATTTTTATATGATTAAAAATATGTTATATTATTATGTTTTATCAACGAATTCTATGTAAAATATATGAAATTATGGTATAAAATGTTAATCTTTATAATTTAGAGTAGTTAGTAGTAAAAATAGTAAAAAGTTGTAATTTTGTACCGATTTTAGTAAATCGGAGTGTCGTGTCAGATTTACGTGGGTATTTGTGGTATTTTATTGCAGATTTATAAACCGAGACCCCGAGAATCGACATATTGAAGTATAATCATATCTCTGGAATGATTTAGAGAGTGCCACGAGTTTAAATGATCAATTGAATAGCTTAAGTGGACAAGTGGCCAACCAATCTGGTTAAGTAATAATCGAGAAATGTCTCCGACAAACGAATGGCTCATCAAAATGACATTATCTGAAAAAGTGTTCTTCACGAAAGTTGTAGATTTTTCCGAAAGCTTTCCAATGCAATTTAAATTATGAAGATTGGAGGTCTACAACTTAAACAAAGATCAAGTGGCTAATCGATTTGGGTTAAGAAAAATCCCGTAAAAGCTTCGGAGGAACACGAGGTTATCAAGAAGGCGTTATATGGAAAAGAGTCCTTCATGAAAGTTGTAGAGTTTCTCGAGACCTTAATTTTGGCATTTCGTTTGCAATTTTTGGAGGTCCGTAACTCGAGATATGAATTTTAGAAGTTTAATGATATAAATATCTCATACGCACATGGGAGTGTATTCAGCATGGGGACATCATCATGATTCCGGACCGAGCCGGCCTAATACCGGACCGGTCCGGCCAAGGATCCAACTTCTATATAAGGAGTTGATCGAGAGAGCGCTTCGGGGGTGTACCAAATATATATATACATCCTATATATATATATATATATATATATATATATATATATATATATATATATATATATATATATATATATATATATATATATATATATATATATATATTTTCTTTTTTTTTATTTTTTAGTTGTAGTTGTAAATAAGGCCTTACGCCGTAATAATGTAGTTTTAGTATCGTTATAATGCTCGGGAAAATCTCGGAAGTCGGTTTTGCTGAAGAAGTTGTAATGTCCGGAAAATACGATTTCTGAATCAACTGCCGTATTCGGGTAACTTTTCTTAAGTATTTATGTTTGTTTTTATATTTTTCGTTGTTATAATGTTTTTAGGCTAAATATAATACTGGCCAAAACTATGTAATCGGTTTTATTTCGATCTTTTCGTTAAAGAAATGTTGTAAGTTAAAATGATAAAAATTGAGTTAATTGAATCTTTTTCTATTTTAATCGTATTCATATTGACATATTTAATCGATCTGAGGAATTCATAATCTAATTATGAATTGACGCCTCGTAGTCAGGATACGAGATAAAAGATAGAAAAACCGGAGGGTAAAATTGGCCGTGTGAATAACGTGATAACGGAATCCGATTTCCTACCCGGGGGTAAATTTGTTTTGGGAGAAATGAATTTTATTATAATTTGTACTCGAGATCGTAATAATGTTAAATCATCAGTTAAGCGAAACTTAAACCGGAAAGTTAAATCGTCCGGCCTTGACAACCGGAGCCTTTAAAATAAAATTGACCGTTTGACGAACGGAATGACTCCTTTTTATCTAAGGGTAGATTTGTACTCGGGACCTGTTCAGAAAAACCGTAACAGTTGTGGACCTTGGACTGATGCAATGGACATATGACAATTTCATACGCTCGTGTGAGGAGGAATTGTTTACCTCAGGAGTGCACCGTTTCATTTACTCAATTGGACCTAAAATAAAAGGAGAGATTGAACACATTTCATTTAATCGAAAAGATCGTATAAACCAATTATATAAGTTTTGGCCAGTTCTCTAAAATTATCTGTTTAATATATTGGTACCTATATTTATATATATATATATATATACTTTGCAATTTATGTACATCTATATATATTTATATATCTATATATATTATATTAGAATAACTTTTAAATTACGTATTTATTTTACGTTGACTAGAATAGTAGTGATCTGTGTTATAAAATTGCGGTTTAGATCGAGTTAATAACAGCTCTTTGGTGTTTAACCACACGTAAAAGAAATTACCAAGTTCCCTGAGGATTCGACACTCTGACTCACCATACTAGCACCACAATTTGACCCGGTACACTGCCGGTTAGAATCGTTTAACCCGGGAATTGTCTGTCAGATTTCTGGCGCCGTTCTCAAGGGACAGGTTAGGCGGGGTCAGCTTTTTGGCGCCGTTGCCGGGGAACGTCGCTAATTTCTTTTTTTTGTGTCTATGGTTACTACTTGTATTAGCTCAAAATTCTCGAGAATAAGTCAACACTTTTCTTATCCCATTTCTATTTTATTTTTCGTTGGTTGTTACCTAATAGGTAAATTACCAATTTTTACTACTATCAATTTCTAGTTATTTTCTATTTTCGTTAGTTGATGACCAGAAGTGGTAAGGCCCCGCTCACTCCTTATAAGCCTGACATAAACACTTACGAAAGGCGAGTTACGAGTAGAGAGTAAACGCGGTCATACTAGTCGTGGGAAATCCTGATCAAGAATCGTCTTCTAATAAAAATACGAGAATGGTTGAAATCGGTGATGAAACACCTGAACAAGGGCTGGAACATGCTCTAGGGCATGGACAGAACCCTATTAACCCTAATAATAATAATAATAATAGAAATAATAAAAATCGGAACCAGAATAATCGTAATAATCCGCCAAATCCGAGACCTATCTGTGATCAAACCGTAAGAATAAACCAGACTAATAATCCCATACTTTTACCTAATGAAGGAGCGAATAATTTCGAAATTAAGTCTCATCTTTTTGGTTTAATTGACGCAAGAGCCCAATTCCTAGGAGAGGATGATGAAGATCCACATCATCATCTCTATCTTTTTGAAGAACTGTGCAATACAGCCAAAAGTCAAGGTGCTCATAAGGAATTAACGAGGATGACTATGTTTCCTTTTTCTTTAAAAGGACGAGCCCGAGATTGGTTTATGTCTCTTCCACATCATTCACTTACAAGTTGGGAGGAGATTCAAACTGAATTTCTGAAACAATATTTCACTCCAGGACGAAATTTGGAATTAAAAGTCGAGGTTGCTAACTTTAGACAAGGATCTGAGGAAACTCTTGGGAATGCGTGGGAAAGGTTTAAAAAACTGTTACGAGCTTGTCCCGATCATGGTTATTCCTTAGATATGCAAATTCAACTCTTCTGTCGTAAATTGAGAAAAGATTCACGTGCGGATGTAGATCATGCATGTGGTGGTTCGTTAATGATGAGTGAAGCTCAAACAGTTTACGATGCTATAGAAAAGATTTCCAAAAATAACAGAATGTGGGAAACCGGTTCTAGCACCAGAAAAGTAGCTTTTGCAGGAGAATATACATCTAATACGGAAGTTCTAGCACATTTAGAAAATTTGAGTAGGAAGTTTGATGGCCTACAAAACAAGAACCAAAGTTCAGAAAATAGTACACCAAATGAATACTCAAGTCATGATAATATGTCATTAGGGAGTGAAGAACCAACAGGATATTCAAGGGAGGAGGTGAGTTTTCTTCAACAGCATAGGAATTTGAACAATGCATACTCGAACTCGTTTAATGCTATTAGAAGAGATCACCCTACTTATCGATGGTCTGAAAACCCTAGTAAGCCAGGACAACCGCCATATCCAGTCCCATATAGGAATAATAACCAAGTTTATCAAGAAAATACGTCTAATCAGAATTTACAATCATTACCTAGATCCTATCCTCAACATACCACTCAAAGTATACCAGTAACTCAGAGTTCAACTCAACCTGCAGAAGGAGTTGAAAAATGGGAAAAACTAATGGAAAATATGATGGGTGTAGTATCTACTCAAGCTAAGAATATGGAAACAATGATGACTTCTATTGGTACAAATCACTAAAGATATGAGTACAATGAAAACATCTATGAGTGGACATGATACCAGAATGAGAACGATAGAAGCCTCATTGAGGAATATGGAAGATCATTTGAGTAGGGAAGGTGAACGTAACAACAGTAGACCCCCATGAGGATTACCAAGCAACACTGAAAGAAACCCAAGAGAGGTAAATGTTGTAGTTACGAGAAGTAGGAAGCTCTGTGGTAGTAATGGAGTTGAAAACTTTGGGAATAATGAAGTAGAAAATGATTTAGATGGTAAGAATGATGAAACTAAAGATGAAATTGAATTCACTGATGAGGAAGAAGAAATTATAGAGAATTTCTTGAAAAGGAATAGAAGTTTGGAATCTGAAAATGAAGGTGAAAAATGGGTAAAAATCCCTAGGATTTTGAAAGACCCTATGGATAAAGATTTAAGGAATTTATTCAAGGAACATGTTAGAATAGATGAAACTGGTAATAAGTATGAGAAACAGGAAGAACCGAAAGAATCTGAAGTAGAGATTGATTCAGGGAACAATTTAAAGGACAAAATTCAAGAACCTGAAACATGGCGACTAAGTAATACTCAAAGGTTTAAGGAAAAAGGAAAAGAGAAATTGACTAGGGAGCCAAAGGTTATAGATTTAGAATCTTTACCTTACCCTCCTAAAGATCAAATCAAAAGGCTAAAATTGATAAGAAGTATGCTCGTTTCCTTGACACTTTTCGTCATCTTCATGTTAATATCCCTGTTATTGAAGCTCTGATTAATATACCTGCCTATGGAAAGTTTCTGAAAGATATACTATCAAATAAGAAAAAATTAGAGGAATATGAGAATATATGCCTAAATGAAGAATGTTCTGCAATTTTGCAGCATAAGTTACCACCTAAACTGAAAGATCCTGGAAGTTTTACGATTCCATGTGAAATTGGAGGATTTCTGTTTAAGAAGGTCTTATGTGATCTAGGAGCTAGTATAAATCTCATGTCTTATGAGGATTATAAAAAGCTAGGCATAGGAAAGCTTACTAAGATCGAAATGACTCGCAAATGGCGGATAGATCGATTAAGTACCCTAAAGGAATGATTAAGGACGTATTGGTTAAAGTAGACAAATTCTATTTTCCAAGAGATTTTGTAGTTATGGAAATGGAAGAAGGATATTCAGCGCCACTTATTCTAGGTCGTCCATTTCTAGCTACAGGAAGAACTTTAATCGATGTTCAGAAAGGAGAATTAGTTTTGAGAGTCAATGAAGATGAAGTTGCTTTCAATATTTTCAAAGCTATGAACCATCCATATACATCATCAGAATCATGTTCTTTTATAGAAGATATTCATTCTGTCTATGATAATCAGTTACCAACTTTTGAAGACAGATTAGAAGAATCCTTAACTCGTCTATCTATAAAGAAGATGAGGAAGACATTGAAATGAAAGAGATAATCCTTTCTCTAGATAAAGGAAGCGTTACTTTTAAGCCACCATGGCATAAGTATTTGGAGTTAGAACTAGAAGGACCAGTTCTTAAATCGTCAATAGAAGATCCGCCGAAGAATCTGGAATTGAAACCGTTACCTTTAAATCTGAAATATGCTTTTCTTGAAACTGATAATCTATTACCGATTATTATTTCATCAACTTTAACTGAGCAACAAGAAGATCAATTACTTAGAATGTTAAGAAAGCATAAGAAAGCTTTTGGATGGACAGTTGCCGATATTCGAGGTATTAGCCCTGAGATTTGTGTTCATAAGATAATTCTGAAAGAGGATGCTAAACCTTGTATTCAACCGCAACGCCGCCTCAACCCGAATTTACAGTTAATCGTTAAGAAAGAGGTGATTAAGCTATTAGAAATTGGGATAATCTTTCCTATAACAGATAGTGAATGGGTAAGTCCAACTCAAGTTGTACCAAAGAAAGGAGGTTTCACAGTGAAAGAGAATGATAAGAATGAATGGATTCCAACAAGGGAAATTACGGGTTATCGAATGTGCATTGATTTTAGAAAACTAAATGATCATACTAAGAAAGATCATCATCCGCTTCCATTCATAGTTCGGATGTTGGAACGTTTAAGTGGACATAAGTATTACTTGTTTCTTAGATGGTTATTCGGGATATTTACTGATTTTCATTGCAGCAGGAGATAGAGAAAAGACTACTTTCACTTGTCCTTATGGAACTTTTGCGTATAAAAGAATGCCGTTTGGTTTATGTAATGCTCCTGCTACGTTTCAAAGATGTATGATGTCTATATTTTCTGATATGGTTGAGAAATTCTTAGAAATTTTTATGGACGACTTTAGTGTTTACGGAGATTCTTTTGGTAAATGTTTGTCGCACTTAGAAAGGGTGTTACAACGCTGCGAGGATACCAATTTAGTTTTAAACTGGGAAAAATGTCACTTAATGGTATCAGAAGGAATTGTTCTAGGTCATAGAATCTCTGAAATAGGAATTGAAGTTGATAAAGCTAAAGTCGAGGTGATTGAAAAATTACCACCACCAGTGAATCTAAGGACTCTAAGAGGATTTCTTGGACATGCAGGATTTTATAGGAGATTTATTGCGATTTTTCGAAGATAGCAAAGCCTCTAAGTCATTTGCTTGAAAAAGAAGTACCTTTTAACTTTGATAGTAAATGTATGGAATCATTTAAGACCTTGAAAGCGAAGTTGATTACTGCACCAGTATTGGTAGCACCAGACTGGGATTTGCCTTTTGAGATTATGTGTGATGCTAGCGATTTAGCTGTAGGAGCTGTTTTAGGTCAAAGGTATAACAAAATTCTCAAAGCTATTTACTATGCTTCTCACACATTAAACGCACTCAACTTAATTATGCAACTACGAAAAAGAACCGTTGGCTGTAATTTTTGCCTTAGATAAGTTTAGATCATATATTGTTGGTTCTAAGGTAATAATCTACACGACCATTCGGCTACGAAGTATTTACCGAGTAAGAAGGATGCGAAACCACGTCTTCTTAGATGGATTCTCCTACTTCAAGAATTTGATATTGAAATTAAAGATAAAAAAGGAAGTGAGAATGTAGTAGCGGATCATCTAAGTAGAATGGAGATCGAGGAAGAGATAGGGAATGAAATTAAAGATTCATTTCCCGATGAACAACTATTTAGAATAGATACTCCTTCAACCATGCAAATTATTAAAAAATAGAATTCCTTCTAAGGAAATGTCACCTTGGTTTGGAGATATCATTAATTACTTAACCTGTGATTATATTCCGTCTCATTGGACTTGGCGACGAAAAAAGAAATTCTTTTACGACTTAAAATTTTATTACTTGGGAGGAACCGGACCTTTTCCGTAAATGTTCGGATGGAATAATCAGAAAATGTGTGCCTAATAATGAAATTTTAAGTATTTTATCGTTTTGTCATGATCGTGAGGCAGGAGGTCATCATGGAGGTTGGAAAACTGCTTTTAAAGTTTTACAATGTGGTTTTTTTTGGCCTACACTATATAGAGATGCTTATAAGTATGTTAAATCTTGTGAATCTTGTCAAAAATGGGGAAATGTATCTAAAAAACATGAAATGCCTATGCAACCTATTTTAGAATGTGAACTTTTTGATGTTTGGGGTATAGATTTCATGGGACCTTTCCCTATATCGTTTGGAAAAAGATTTATTCTTGTAATGGTAGATTATGTTTCGAAATGGGTAGAAGCTGAAGCTCTTCCCACTAATGATACCAAAATTGTCATACGATTCCTTAAAAAGAATATATTTACCAGATATGGCATTCCGAGAGCGATCATTAGTGATAGAGGTTCACATTTTTGCAATAGACCATTTACTAAAATAGTTGAAAAATATGGTGTAACGCATAAACTAGGAACGCCCTATCATCCGCAAACTAGTGGTCAGGTAGAGGTGTCGAATAGAGAGATTAAAAGAATCGTGGAAAAAACAGTTGATTCAAATCGTAAAAACTCAAGGCGCTTAAATTAGATGATGCATTATGGGCATACGTAATGCTTTTAAAACACCAATTGGTTGTTCTCCCTATAAGCTAGTCTTTGGTAAGTCTTGTCATCTCCCAGCCTGAGTTAGAACACCGAGCCTTCGGGCTATAAGATTTCTAAATTTCGATCCTAAGGTGTCGGTGATCATAGATTGCTTCAATTGACGAACTAGAAGAATTTCGACTCGATTCTTATGAAAACGCTCGAATCTACAAGGAACGCACGAAATCTTTCCATGATAAGAAAATCTTTAAGCGTGAGTTCCATGTAGGTGATCGAGTGCTTTTGTACAATTCACGTTTAAAGTTGTTTCCGGTAAGCTTAAATCGAGATGGACAGGACCATTTAAAGTAACACGGGTTTACAAAGCTGGAGTCGTTGAACTAACTGATGGAAATACAACTTTTATAGCCAATGGCCACAGAGTAAAGTTATTTGTGGAGGGAGAAGGAATCACAATGAAAGAAGAAATAATGCTACTGATTGATCCCCCGACAAATTGAAAAAGCAGAGGAAAAATGAAAAACTGAAAAGCAGAGAAACTGGAATCAGCCGAATACCACGTTCTATCTATCTTTACTTTTCTGTATTTTTAATTATGTTTAAACTCTTTTCGTCTTTTACCGGATAGACGTAAAAGAACTGGATGCCTTTTTTAGATAGAATAGGAGTTTTTATTTTACTTTTGAAATTAGGCCTTGATAAAGATGTCGCGTTTTCTATAGAAGCTTTAGTTTTTGAACAAAACAAGAAATTGTTGAGAGAGATCAGATTGAGGGAAGTATGTAATGGAACATCAAGAAGTGCGATAAAAAGAAGGGCAAAGTTTCTAATGAGATGCAGAATCTGTGGAAAAAGTGAACATGTTGGACGCTGTGGGAAAAACACAACCAAATCCCAGGATGAGTGTTTGAATATTGTTAGGAAGGGAACGATTAGGTGGTTATCCGAAAATCCCGATGGAATTCCGAGAGATAATTCAAATGCTTCGTTTTTAGGAGTTAGGTTGATCGAGCGTTATATCAGAACTTTGGAAGATTTAGAAATCGAAGAATCAGGAACCCCTTAAGTTTCGAGTCTTTTATTTTATTTTATTTTATAAAATTTTCGCATAACTTCTGAGAATTTTAAAAAATTGGATCTTTATGAAATTTGAGGAGTTTTATAAAAGTTTTATAAAAGTTTTTTTTTTAGTTTTAATGTTTTATAAGAGTTGATATAAATTTATTAAATTTTTATAAGCTTTTTATTAAAGTGTTATAAAGATTTTATTAAATTTTTAGAAATTGTTATAAAATTATAAAATTTCCTTCAAATGTTATTTTTAGTAAGTTTCAAAAAAAAAATTATTTTTAAGATTTTAATTAAGTTTTATTAGAATTTTTATAAGTTTTCATCAAAAATCATAAAAAGTCAAAAAAAACCGAAAAAATGGAAAAAGTTGGGCACGGACCGATCCGGCCTTAACCCGGACCGGTCCGGGGTCTAAAAACATAAAAAAGGACGGGGACCCTTCTTTTCTTCTTCTTCTTCCCTAATTCTTCTAATAGCCGCACCCCAAACACCAAACCCCACCCTTACGAATTTTTTTTTTTTTTACTTTTCTACAACAAAACTTCATCTCACACTACACCATTACTTAATTTCTTCTCATTATCATCTCCTCTCTTCAACACAAATTGGAAAATTCAAAAAGGGTCAAAAACAAGCTCCATTTCATTCCGGCGACTTTTGAACTTTTCCGGCCTACTT
Source organism: Gentiana straminea (assembly GCA_036785695.1). Taxonomy (NCBI): domain Eukaryota; kingdom Viridiplantae; phylum Streptophyta; class Magnoliopsida; order Gentianales; family Gentianaceae; genus Gentiana; species Gentiana straminea. The sequence continues at coordinate 5,781,124 of JAVUPR010000312.1, read as the reverse complement.
TTCAACGTTTTCTACATATTAAGGTATAATTTAGTTTATCTAGTTATCAATTTCGTATTTTTCATAATTTTTTAGAATAATTTCAACTGTTTTGATTTTTGAGTGTGTTGAGACATTTTTATTTTTTGTTGTTTTTGTTGTTGTTTTTGTTGTTGATTGGCATTACCAATATCGTAGAATGGCTGAGTCGAGTACTAGAGTCTCTAAAAAGAGAAAATCAAAAATTCCTATATCAACTCCCGTCGTAGGCACGGTAATTTTATCATCGAGGAAGAAGCCGTAAGCTTTGAAAAAACCGCATCACCGCAGGCTAAGAAAGCGTATGAGAACATTTATAGTAAATGTGATGTTCGGTTGAAAAAGGATTAGACTTGGATGACTTAGGTGATGAAGTTAAGGATATCTTTCGAAGACGTCGTGGTTAGATTTAGTAGCCGAAAGGAAGGGGAGATTAACACGACAATAGTAGCCGAGTTTTATTCGGTTTTATCTACTTTGTCAGAAGAGCAGCTTACGCAGTCGCAAACCGTACCCTTACGAACCAGAAATATTCCTTTTAACCCTGCCGTCATAAATGCAATTCTAGGAGTTGAAGAATTTCCTGATGAGGAGGATTACAGGGTAGTTTATAATTTAGATGATCCTGCAAGCTTTGAGCAGACTGCCCTGAGAGCTCAGACTATTTTTGACCCCACCGCTGTATGGGTTGAAAATCGATTTAATTACGGAAACTGTTTTTTAGAGGTTTAAGGGCAATTAAAAGATTCATTAGCCATAATCTCTATCCTTCTCGTAAACACACCGCTTTTGGAAAGGAAGATGTTTGTATCGCTTGGGCGATGGTGAACGATGTTAGAGTGGATGTTGGAAAGGTCATGTTTAAAAGAATTTTTGAAAGTATTGTCATCGCCAGACAAGGGAGTCATCTATACTTCCCTTGTTTTATCTCTGATTTATGTCGTAGGTTGGGAGTACCATTCCTGCCTAATGACAAGTTATCTCTGGCTGATGGAAATCTGATTGGACCTAGTTTGACTAGTCTTCCGGATGGTAGTATTAGATCTTTGATTAGAAGACGTCAAACTCAGCCAGCTCCACCAGTTTTTACATCATCTTCCTCTTTTCCATCTTTTTCTAGTCAGCCTCAACAAACTCCTTTCTCCAACACTATCACATATGACATGTTTCAATCTTTAGTGACAGACGTTGCACGTGGTCAAGCCAATGTGGCTTATTATGCTGAGAGTACTAGGCAGTGGTGTGATGATCTTCGTAGAGGGTTAAGGAGGAACGAGCAGTTGCTTCGTAATCCTACTTTTGATGATCCTGCCTATCCACCTTGTCAGTCTGATCCTTATACCTTACCAGAGTGGGTAACACCTATTCCACCACCTTCGAGCTTTCATCCATCGTCATATCTTTTTGGAAGCCAATCTAGTGGAACAGGTGTATTTTCGACAGTGTTCGAGACCAAAGAATGTCGAGTTGGGGAGGATTCACTGAGTTTGCACATGTCACGACTGGCATGAGTTCGATGGGTCTTGATAGTTCAGTCAGGACCACGACTACAGTTCAGCCGCCAGCTTCTCAGTCGTTTCCGAGTTCGAGTTTTCAAGTTGATCCTGAGGAAGACTACGATGAAGATTGAATTTAATAATTTTTTATTAAAACATTTTTATTGCACTTTTTATTCGACATTTGTCATTTAGATATTGGTTTGTTTTCATTTTTCATTTAGTTTGATTTTACAATCGTTTTTATCAAAATTTGGTTTGCATTCTAGATCGTTTAGTTTTTATTATAAACTATAAAAATCACAAAAATAATTTTGTATCATTATTGAGTCGTTTTCAAAATATAACTAATGTGTCATTTTATCCGTCCGTATCAAGGTGGATGAATTAATTCAACGTTTATCAAAATATCTTCAAGGCAAGTGGAAGCCTTGTTACACCTGTGAAGTAAAAAAAAATATAACCAAAGTTCAATTTGACTTTCACCTCTGTCCTCAGTAAAAGTGGGATGAGGCCGGACCGGTCCGGCCTACACTCGGCCCGAGCCGTGAAGGGAAATGGCATGACTCATTTTTTGAGTCTGTCTCGTTCATCCACGTATGTATTACTTTCTATCTATTTAAGGGAGGCCAGGGAATGGGGAAAGTATACCATTTCTTTCACTGCCTATCTACTTCCAACTGTAATTTCATTTTTTATCAAGTTTTAAAAATGTCGAACCACTCTTCACCATCGGTTAATTGTTACGAGCCTCATACACCGGATCATCCGGAATCTCAAGCTTCTAATGAGAGTATCATTTTACACAATCGTTTTGCAAATTCTCCAATCCTATTGGAGAAAGGTTTAAATTTAGATAAGCTTGATCAATGGGGAAAAACTATCATTCGAAGTTTTGGTTGGAAAAAATTTGTCGACACCGAGAGGTAGGATAAATGTCTCGATAGTGCGAGAATTTTATTCTCGCGCTTATGACGACATCTATGATCGATATCACTCGGATTGTTCTAGTAAGAGGAGTGGTTGTTCCCTTCTCTTCATCTCGTTATCAACCAAATCTTTGAAATTCCACCGCTTACGATGCCACATTTTGAAATGCAATGGGGACTACAAAATCCCTCTAATCATTTGAATAAAGTACACGAGTCATTCCAATGTCTGTTCCCGCTTTTTGATACAAATCACGACATGTCAACACGAGCTCTACTTCCACATCTAAAGGCGTGGAAGCATTTTATAAATTGTCGAGTTTATCCCACCTGGGATTTTGGAAGTTTGGCTGAGAATGAAATGCTTCTACTTTTTGCTTTGGCATTCGGTGTATTTGTTGATTGGGGTATATTGATTCAAAGGGCAGTGTTGGAGTTTGCGATCACGAGAGGTAATAGGGGCAAACCTATGCCTAATTCATGGATGATATCACGTTTGTGTATTCTTCTGAATGGAGTAGAAGAGCTGGAGACGGATGAAATTTTTCCGTCTAGAGATAGTCGAGTTGGATTGCTACCGGTTGATACACCGGGTTGTTCGTCTACCATCTAGAGAATTGTTAGTGGTTTGTTAGTAATATTTAAGTTTTAATAAGTTAAATTAAGTTAAGTTTGAAGTTTCTTTAGTTAAGTTAAGTTTTTCTTTTAAGTTTGTATTAATGTATCTTGTTTAATATATATGTCTTAGTTTTTTAAGTTGTTTGTTTTTATTTAATGATATAATTAGTATACGCTAAAATAAAATCAGAAAAATAACGTTAATAGATAATTTTAATTTTATTTTCGAACCTACTTCTTTACTACTCATTGAACATCGGGACGATGCCACTTCGTAAGTGGGGAGTAGAGTTAGGTTAGAAAATTCATTAAAATTTTCGAAAAATAGTCAAAAATAATTATATTATATGTCTAATTTAGATTTTAATAAGATTTTAAGTTTATATAATTGAGTAATTAATATTAGATATTGTTTTTATGAAATTATATAAGTATGTTGATATTTATAAGTAAAATTTTTAGAATCATTTTCAATATGAATTATGAGTTTGGAATTGGACTTAGTTTGTTGATTTTTGGCACCACAAAAATATAACTATAGCCAAATAACCTACCTCAGCCTTGATTAGAGTGATCAAGACCTCACTCGAAATTGTGAATTGTGATTAAATAACCAAGCTATAGCTAATTTTGGTCTACATTTCCTTGAAATTCCGCAAGTTTGTACGTACTTATGAAAAGAGATGGAGACATAAAAGCTAAGTTTTGGTATATGCTGAGATTGGAAAAATTAGATAAGTATTAGTATATTCGATCTTACCTCATGACACTTGCAAGATAGTCGATTTTGGTAATAAGCTCGGATATATTCTATAAAAGAATTAAGAACGAAGCACCATATTTACACAGAATTAATCAAATATCAGGTATCTTCCTTATCTGTGATTAACAACTTAAAAATAAAAAGAAATGATAGGTTGTAGCTACCAATGATTGGAGTGAGTAGGGTATTATCACGAAATGTCCTATATCACTATGAGGTAATTAAGCTCCCGATTGCCTGATGATAGTAGTCCAGCTAGGGTATTATCTCGAAATGTCCTATTGCTGGGAATGAAGGCACAAGATAAAATGAAAAAGAAAAAGTTGAATCATAAGATCTCAGGAATTATTACAAGTTTAAGGAAACCGGACTTGTAATTTTCGATCGAAAGAGTAGTACTCCGATCAATCTTGATGAAGCAATGCCGGTAAGTTTGATTTTCTACACACACTCACGCTTTTAGTTCTTAATCTTAAAAAAAAAAAAAAAAAAAAAAAAAAAGAGAAGAGAGAAAATCTGAAAAAAAAAAAAAGAAGATGTTATTAATCGATGATTATTTTTTATCAAGAATATAAAGATGTAGGTACGTACGACTTGCCTCTTTCTCTTTTGATTTCCCTTTTTTCCGATTAACCAACATCTTGAACCTAAACTCTATAAGCCATTTTTGTCGACTACCTGACCGAAGTTTCCGATTCCAAAATTTCATAATAGTTGCGATTAAAAATAATTCTGATATTTTATTTATACTTATTAAGTGTTACATGTACAATTTCATCTAAATAATATTTAATGTTTAGTTATTTTAGTCATATACTCTTTCTGTCTTCTTAAGATTTTAAATTAAGATAGATAATATATTTATTGACAATATAAATTACATTAAAAATTATAATATTATCTTTTATTACCGCTTATTTTTGCTCGAGGACGATCAAAAGCTAAGTGGGGAGTAATTTGATGTATTATTTTTATATGATTAAAAATATGTTATATTATTATGTTTTATCAACGAATTCTATGTAAAATATATGAAATTATGGTATAAAATGTAAATCTTTATAATTTAGAGTAGTTAGTAGTAAAAATAGTAAAAAGTTGTAATTTTGTACCGATTTTAGTAAATCGGAGTGTCGTGTCAGATTTACGTGGGTATTTGTGGTATTTTATTGCAGATTTATAAACCGAGACCCCGAGAATCGACATATTGAAGTATAATCATATCTCCGGAATGATTTAGAGAGTGCCACGAGTTTAAATGATCAATTGAATAGCTTAAGTGGACAAGTGGCCAACCAATCTGGTTAAGTAATAATCGAGAAATGTCTCCGACAAACGAATGGCTCATCAAAATGACATTATCTCGAAAAAGTGTTCTTCACGAAAGTTGTAGATTTTTCCGAAAGCTTTCCAATGCAATTTAAATTATGAAGATTGGAGGTCTACAACTTAAACAAGTGATCAAGTGGCTAATCGATTTGGGTTAAGAAAAATCCCGTAAAAGCTTCGGAGGAACACGAGGTTATCAAGAAGGCGTTATCTGGAAAAGAGTCCTTCATGAAAGTTGTAGAGTTTCTCGAGACCTTAATTTTGGCATTTCGTTTGCAATTTTTGGAGGTCCAGAACTCGAGATATGAATTTTAGAAGTTTAATGATATAAATATCTCATACGCACATGGGAGTGTATTCAGCATGGGGACATCATCATGATTCCGGACCGAGCCGGCCTAATACCGGACCGGTCCGGCCAAGGATCCAACTTCTATATAAGGAGTTGATCAGAGAGCAGTTCGGGGGTGTACCAAATATATATATACATCCTATATATATATATATATATATATATATATATATATATATATATATATATATATATATATATATATATCTTTTCTTTTTATTTTTTAGTTGTAGTTGTAAATAAGGCCTTACGCCGTAATAATGTAGTTTTAGTATCGTTATAATGCTCGGGAAAATCTCGGAAGTCGGTTTTTTGAAGAAGTTGTAATGTCCGGAAAATACGATTTCGAATCAACTCGCCGTATTCGGGTAACTTTTCTTAAGTATTTATGTTTGTTTTTATATTTTTCGTTGTTATAATGTTTTTAGGCTAAATATAATACTGGCCAAAACTATGTAATCGGTTTTATTTCGATCTTTTCATTAAAGAAATGTTGTTAAGTTAAAATGATAAAAATTGAGTTAATTGAATCTTTTTCTATTTTAATCGTATTCATATTGACATATTTAATCGATCTGAGGAATTCATAATCTAATTATGAATTGACGCCTCGTAGTCAGGATACGAGATAAAAGATAGAAAAACCGGAGGGTAAAATTGGCCGTGTGAATAACGTGATAACGGAATCCGATTTCCTACCCGGGGGTAAATTTGTTTTGGGTGAAATGAATTTTATTATAATTTGTACTCGAGATCGTAATAATGTTAAATCATCAGTTAAGCGAAACTTAAACCGGAAAGTTAAATCGTCCGGCCTTGACAACCGGAGCCTTTAAAATAAAATTGACCGTTTGACGAACGGAATGACTCCTTTTTATCTAAGGGTAGATTTGTACTCGGGACCTGTTCGGAAAAACCGTAACGGTTGTGGACCTTGGACCGATGCAATGGACATATGACAATTTCATACGCTCGTGTGAGGAGGAATTGTTTACCTCGGAGTGCACCGTTTCATTTACTCAATTGGACCTAAAATAAAAGGAGAGATTGAACACATTTCATTTAATCGAAAAGATCGTATAAACCAATTATATAAGTTTTGGCCGGTTCTCTAAAATTATCTCGTTTAATATATTGGTACCTATATATTTATATATATATATATATACTTTGCAATTTATGTACATCTATATATATTTATATATCTATATATATATTATATTAGAATAACTTTTAAATTACGTATTTATTTTATGTTGACTAGAATAGTAGTGATCTGTGTTATAAAATTGCGGTTTAGATCGAGTTAATAACAGCTCTTTGGTGTTTAACCACACGTAAAAGAAATTACCAAGTTCCCTGAGGATTCGACACTCTGACTCACCATACTAGCACCACAATTTGACCCGGTACACTGCCGGTTAGAATCGTTTAACCCGGGAATTGTCTGTCAGATTTCTGGCGCCGTTCTCGAGGGACAGGTTAGGCGGGGTCAACAGTCCAAGTGTCTCTACACGTTGATAGACGAGATCTATCCCTGCTCTTAAAGACAAAAGACATCTAATACGTGCTAATCTGTTTGTACTATCAATGCCCTGTTTAATAGTACATCAGCCTAGAGACATTTAAGTATCAAACTTATTAAAGTGATTAGAGACTTTATCAACCATAATCGCCTTTCATGGTTTCTCTATCACAGTTTGATACTAAGGACGTTATCATATAACAATTCATAATTAGTTCTTTTAAAGAACACATATATGACAACAGAAAAGCCATTTGATATATGTATAAACATAAAGAAATAGTAGAAATGATCCGACCCGGTCGGATCCGGTCCAACCCGATTGGGTTTTAGACATTATTACAACAATCTCCCACTTGGCCTAAAACCAATAACTCGCACACACAAGACCAAGTTGAAACACAAGAATCTAATGCAATACTCGCAACCAGCCTTAGCCGTGAACGGATCAATATCCATGGGGACTCAGACTAACTTCATATAATGCTCCAAATGACCAAGTCAAAAGAAACCACCTTAACACACACACGAATCTCTGATGAGACCCTGGTCCTTGCTTCAAGCAATGAATCCACTTACTATATCAACTATATAGAAAATGTGGAAGAACCACACGAGGTTCAGGAATGAACCTTCTAGATCCATATACTGCTCCCGATTTGCTTTCAAGGCACTACTGTGTTTTGGCCTCGGTTGTAGAATTTACAGTGACCCATAGCCAAGAACATTTCCAGCTCACTATATCACTCATTCAAAGTGATTGCAAACCCAGATAGTAGCTCCGACTCGCCTTCATAAGACTCGGGATATACGTCTGTGTAACTATATTTATCCGTTTAAAAGTTTTGACAAACTAGGAAACCATCCTTAACATGTTTAACGATATTCTCGACATTCACCAAATTTACTTTCATATTTGCTCATGATTAGTTCATGGACTATGAACATCTAGCATTACCTTTATGATGGTTCCTATCACAGCAGCAAAGGAAACCTTCCATAAGCATCATCTTTCACCTTATCTTTAGGAACAACGTCCTAACATAGATAGATCTTGAGAACACCGGCTAGCAGTATCTCCTATCGCGATCTATGCTAAACTCTTTTAGCATCACATCCATATAGGTAAACTATAATCTAATAGCAATTAAATCTATCACTATAGATTCTTATTTCCAAAATAAGAACTGCTAATCCAAGTGCTTTCGTAAAGACCTTGAACTACCAAACATTAATTGACTGTGACATGGGTGACGATTCCCGAGAGAGGTATCCAGTACCTTGCTCGAAAATCATAAAACGCTCCCACTATCCATCTTACACATTGGGCATATCCCTTCTTTTGATTAAATCAAAATCCTTTGATTATCAAACAAAGAAATCGTCTAGAGAAACTTGTTTGAGTCCATAAATGGATCTCATGGGCTTACATATCATGTTATCGTCTATGAACATTGAGTTGTTTGCCCAACGTCTTCAACACTATCATATAGCCATGATACGAAGTTATAACAAGCATAGCATGAATAGAACTGGGCTCAGCTGGCAGCATAAAGATAATTACAAGGTTTACACCCCGTACCCTTCAGCCATCACTATCGCCTTACGGTAATCATATTACTATCCACCTGGTTGCCACTGATGGAATCTAGTTCAGATATTATGGCTCCTGGCCATATCTCTCAATCTTGCCTTTCAAACATTCTTTCATAAGTCGGGAGATATTCATTCTTCAAGATGAACATACCAGCAGCCTTCTCAGGCTTGAGGTTATCCTCAGACTTATAGAATTTTTGTGTGCACTGAGCAGCGTTCTACACCTCATCATTATGTGGCGTCTGCTCACTTTCCAATAGCTGAATATATCTTTGTGGTTCTCAAACTCCTTTGAGATCTTATTTACTCCCACTGATTCTTTTGGAAGAAACACCTCTAGAAGACATCATGTTTGAAGAAAAATAGTTTTGCTCCGCGGGTAAGAAAACATTATCTAGCGTACTTGCTAAGATATTCCACAAAGTTGCATATGTCGTACTAGGTTCCAAGCCTTTCTAACCTTGCCTTTGACAACTTCAAATCATCGATTAAGATAGATTCGACATTATCCTCTTCCATATCTAATATGGAAATTATTCAACCTTTATTCTTTGGAACTCGGTTAAGTATAAGGAACTATCCCGAAACGGGTAAGGGATACTTCGCATGGCTTGTGTCACACCTTTATCATATAAAGTATTGTTTCCATTTAGGAACACAATCTAATTGCGTAACCCAAAGATGTTATCCTTCAAGGGAGAATCTGATTTTATTTTAGACGACTTCTGAAACACCCTCCAGTTATTAATTGCTTCAATCCAATTGAAGATTAATTCCTAAGTAGCTTATCAATCTCATACTCGTACTAGCTCAAACTTTTCGAGCTTTCCGAATTGTCGTACTTGAATAAGTACATTCAACTATTTCTAAAAATAGACCAAGAGAGATAAACAATTATTTATGGTATAAATTTTCATAAGCCAACAAATATCAATATGTTTAGGCTCTAGTCAATCTTCTAGGTTTCATAACCTTTTTCTTAAAAGGGTATTTCAGTCCTCTTTGGATAAGATACGCATAACACACATGATTCATAACCATATGGTTCAACATCATCAGAATGACATTTGGTTACACGATTCCCTTCCATAGAGACTGTGCCTAGAACAGCCATAAATCAAGGATAACAACCATACAAATATTTAGTTGAGATTTTTCACTTATATCAACTATATAGTGACATCAATATAGTATGTTAGATTCAGTGACCTTTCAACTTTATCGGAATAACATTTATTCCTTACAATTGAATATGCCTGCTAAATCCTAACAGATAACTGAACTTGTGTTCTTCATAAGAACCGGAACATAATAACATTTATTTAGTTCCCTTATCAGTTTACTAGACTCAGAACTAAAAACCGAAAAAGTCGCAACGTTTGCTTCACTTTCCGTATTTAGTGTATTCCGTATTTAATCTTTCTAATTTAATCACACTCGTAGGATATCATATATCCGAGAGTTGACTTGAGTTTAGATAGATTTGTCTCAACATGCTTGCTTAGAATAGAGGCTTCAATAAGTCCTCTTTTTAAGCACTTGCCTTAACTTTCCTTTTTAATCCTTTAAGCACTTGTAAATAATTCTTAGTGTAGTCTTCATAAGACTTAAGAAAGATCACAAGAACCATGTCTTTAATTTCCTTTCATAAAAAAAATGTAAAGTTTATTAAATAGTTTATTTAACCTTTTGAATCGTATTCAAAACATTGACTATTTAATTAACCTTAAAGCAATGATAGAATTAAGTCGATACTTAAATCTTACAATTTTGAAAACAACCTTTCCAAAATTCGATGCGGTCATTCTTATTCAACATTTGAATTAATTTGTCATCGAATGACAGAATGATCATGTTGGATCGTATCCAATATATGATTAAATCGTTGAAACTTATTTCAAGTGATTCAATCATATCATGAGCTTCCGTTATTCATTAATAATTAAAGTCTTGGAGTACTGCATCAACTATGCAGTCTCCTTGTCTCTATTTACTATAACGGGGTTGCTCGCGTCATTGCTTATTTTAAAAGGATTAAAATTTACTTAACCATTTTGAGAACGTTTCTCAAACAGACATAATTTGGTTTTATTAATCGAGAATAAAACATAAATATAAAGGTTTGCTAAAAACTATAACCTAAAATGAAAATAAAATAGTGTTGTTGTTTATACACGCAAAATCAAAATGGTCTTTTGGTTTATGATTTTGCTCCCACTAGTCAACTACTCTCAATTGACTTTCAAGAATTGTCCAAAATTCTTTAGTGGTTGAGATCCAATCTAGTTACTTGATTCCCGGTGGTGGTCGATCAATCAAGATAATTTCGAAAGGTAGGTAACGCTTTACCAATCACATCACTATGTAATTCTCAGTGGTTGACTAGTCAACTCTTTGGCGATACACATCACTATGTGTTAGTCAACCCCTTGTCTCTAAAGTCAGACGGCACTGACGGTGGCCAATCACCGAAAGACTCTAGTCAAGTCATAACCCAATATTCACGAGATCTCATACGATCATATCTCAATAACGACGATATACCCGAGGTAGGTCAACTCCCGGCGGTGGTCGATCAGTTGGATCCGAACAAGGCTCTTCACCGTCGTTATAATATTGGGAGACAATATTTCGACTTGATTTTTGTTGTGGAAGTATTTATGTAAATTAATTCACTTAATTAATTTTAATCAATGTCTCAAAAAAATATCTATCTCTATAGATATATATCCTACACATTTATCTAGATCGTGCCTAGTCATGCATCTATCGTATCATATAAAATAAATACAAGCACAAAATAAATAAATGCGTAAAGTAACCGGTATGATGATGGACATTTCCTAGATGCGGTTTCGAATACAAACTGACGAAACCGCGGGTCACAATCTAAGGTAGCTGCAACCGCCAATAGGATTTTTAATGCGTCATTCTCCAATGGATCTTTATTTTCGTCTTTCTTTTGTCTTCATCTTCCGCTCCATTCTTGTTACATTTAATTCTATCTAATAAAATAAATACGCCATCCGCAAAACGGGGGGAGCTAACGGGAATAGGATAAATGCAGAAAATAACTAGGTCACTTTCTTCATAACGGCCTATGATAATTTTTAAACCAACAGAAAAATTAAATCATTCACATCTATCCTATTGGTTGAATCCATGATCAACCGGGGTCCATATAATCACATTATATCTACACATCTAATCCATACAATTTTATCTTATGAAAAAGATTAAATTTTAATTTTAACTACTTATGCGTCTTATTTTATCACATCAAATAATTAAATAACTTTTAATTAATTATATAACTTAATCAGAAATTAAAATTAACATTTAATTTTAAATCGATTCTAATTTTAATTTATTAAATTTGAATTATTCAAAATAAAATTTAAATTATAAGGTCTCCTTTTGCTTCCTCTCATTTTTGTTCCTAACCAAAAGGGATGCCTTTGGTTTCCTAAATCAAAAGGTATCTTCCCAAACCAAATTTGGTTTAAGCCTGGCCACTTTTCAAAATCAAAATTTTAAAAGTGGCTAGGCCTAGGCCTTTTACAAATCAAATATTTGAAAAGGGCCTAGGCCTATTCCAAATCAAAATTTGGAAAGGCCAAATTATTTTGGTTCAGGCCTGGTCAGTTTTCAAAATCAAAATTTTGAAAGTTGCATGGGCCTAGGCCTTTTGCAAATCAAATATTTGAAAAGGGCCTACGCCTATTCCAAATCAAAATTTGGAAAGGCCAATATTATGGTTAATATGCAACTATGGTTTCCCAATTGCCCAAACTATTTGAACCAATGGTTGGCCATATGACTTAACTAAACAAAAGAGACATATATGCATAATAAATATCACAAAACGAAAAAGGTCGATCTCCCCATTTAGAAGAGGACAGCCGACGAACGGCAGCCCTAGAGTCGCCGCCGCCACCGCCGCCGTAGAGGAGGGGGCCGCCGCTAGTCAGCCGAGCCCCCCAATCGATCATTTTTTTTTGGTTTAAACGTCTCGTGATTACAGATTTGCATCTATCGATTAATTACTACGCAATTAAATTATCCTTATTGCTTAAGCTCGAAGTCTGTCTCTGATACCACTGTTAAGAAATCACTAGTTTAACGCAACGGAATTTAAAATTTTGATTTCCTTTTCTAGATCGTTTTTTTGTTTAATGCAATAAACACGTTAAGTAATTAGACGGTTATACCTTGGATGACCTAAAAGATCGTCGCATTGACCGTCAACGGAGAGTAGTACAGTGCGCAAGCCGTCCACGTGTCCGGCCTCTATCATTGATCCACACGAACTCCTCGCCGGAATCCTCCTTGGATTGCTATTGGAAAACTTCGGTTGCTAGACCGGCCCTTTTCCCCTCTCTCCAACTCTCTATAGGATGCTCTCTATTTACACAAGAATTATGAGCTCTTGCAATTGTGATGTACAAAAGAGCTTGACACCCACCTCTTATTTATAGTGAGAGAGGCGCCCCATCTAGGTGTGGAGAAGAAGAAAACATTTTCCCAATAAAATAAGGAAAAACAATTAGATTGATTTATCTCTTTTATTATAATATCTCATATTAAATAAAATCTAAATATTGCCAATATCTTATATTGATTATATTTATCTTATTACCATAAATCTATTTTTTCAAAATCAATTAATATCTAATATTAATATTATGGTAATCTTATTAATTAAATTGCACAAACCAAATGTATCCAATACAATATGGATATGGCGCCTCTTCCCACAAAATTGGATTTGAGATTTTCTTTAATTAATATAATACTATGATTAATTAATTCACAAAATACATGTATATCATGTATATACATATTTTGAAATATATATGTATCAATATACATATTTAATTAATCAACATAATTAATATCTTGTATTTAATTTATACATAATAAATAAATACCACCATATTAATTTACCACTATCACCTTTATAGTCGTGAGATAAACTTTCCTTATTTGGTTATCAACTATAACCGCATTTTAATCCGGCTCAATGTTCATATGTGTGTGACCCGATAGGCTTCCGAATATGTTGGCCGTAAACATTAAGTGCAAATTACGAAAATGCCCTTCATGCCTAACGATCACGGGATAGCGTCTAGCAACTCACCGTGACCCCCAATCATCGGAAAAGCCAAATGCAATGACTACTACCTTTCATGTGAAACAATTACCGTGTAATTTACAATCCTACCGCAGTAACAATATCCATACGATCGTATCTCGAGTGTCAATACATTAACGATCGTATCTTATAATCTGGATATCATGCTCTCTCAGAATAACACATTTACTACCACTTTGTAAAGATTCACGAGAGCTAGACATTCCTTATAAGAAGGCCATTTCGGACATTCAATCCCAATCATAGGATACGCGATTCCCGGACGAACTAACATGTATACTCCGCATGCTTCAGTATCACACCCAATCACTACCGCATGATCGCCCCGTGGCTAGGGGAAAACTCGATAGTGTCAAAGCATGATAATCCACACCGTGATGCCATGAAGACTCCGGTCTTAAGGATAATTACACAACCGCCACATAGTGCGACACTTAATGTAAGTGGGTCAGTCTAACGTATGCATTCTCTAATACACGTCCACGTACAGTCCAAATGTCTCTACACTTTGATAGACGAGATCTATCCCTGCCCTTAAAGACAGAAGACATCGAATACGTGCTAGTCTGCTTGTACTATCAATGCCCCGTTTAATAGTATATCAGCCTAGAGACATTTAAAAATCAAACTTATTAAAGTGATTAGAGACCTCATCAACCATAATCGCCTATCATGGTTTCTCTATCACAGTTTGATACTAAGGACGTTATCATTTAACAATTCATATTGGTTCTTTAAAATAACATATATATGACAATAGAAAAGCCATTTAATATATGTATAAACATAAAGAAATAGTAGAAATGATCCGACCCGGACGGATCCGGTCCAACTCAATTGGGTTTAGGACACTATTTCAACAAATCCGACAGAGATCCTTTGGCGGTTATGGTTTAAGGATGTGTGTGTATATATACCATCTGTTGTAATCAATGTTGTGTGTGAGAAAACTTGGTAACTTTCTGTACATAATAAAATATCTCCTTTCATGTCCATGGATTAGTCGGCACAACACCGGATACCACGTTTTAAATCTCTGTGTTCTTTTTTTGTTTCTATGTTTTATCCATTTCCTCCATATTTACTGTTAGATTGCATATGTTTATCTTTCTTGAGGGGCAAGTTCTCATCTGTGTGTTTCAACACTGTCTGAAGATATGAGAGGCCTTAGGTTGCCTAGGTTGTAGCTTTGCTCTTTAGGTCCTTTGGACCTCTTTTGTACCCAAAAAAAAGAAGTAAACTTCTCCTTAAGGTTTTTGGGGAGCATATGGGGCGCCACTTTCAGCTATAAAGTAGGTGGGGTGTCAAACTTCTTTGTATCACAATACAAAGTCTTATTTTGACTAAAAAAAGCTTCTTAAGAGTTTCGGGAGAAAAGAAAAAGACGGTCTAGCAGCTGACTTTTTTCGGTAGTAATCTTAGGAGAGGAATCCGGCAACTTGCTCGAGTGGATCAACGATAGAGGATGAACGTTTGGGCAGTTACGTGCACAAAACTACCACCATAGACAAAGCGACGATCTTTTTTAGATCATCTTCGAATGAATTGTCTTCCTCTTTATTGATTATTGTTTAAACGGAGACAATTTTTGGTAAATGGAAATCAAAATTTCAAATTTTGCTATGTAAACCATGTTAATTTCCTTCCAATCAAAATAATACTTCATTCGGCTTGAGTTGGTCTGGGCATGGATGTGTTATCTCTTTCCACTATGTCCTTCATTGAGGATCTTCAATTATCGTTCTTCTTTCAGGTTTCAAAGTTGGTTGTTGTAAATAACCACACGATCTTTCAAAGGGTATTATTTCAGACCCTCCTTCTAGCACTATTTGACGATGCTGAGAATCGTCCGGGTCAAAATTAAGTTGAAATGTTGGTAAATGGACATCGAGAGGATGATCCAAACAAATTTTCTGGAAATTCTCTGGTGGTTATGCCTGCAAAACACACAGAACATTAAATAGGCCCATATTGTTCTCTGGGTGGTCACTCTGACGCTCAAGTCAATAATTGATCGATGAATTTTTATAATTGACTAGAGCTTTGAGCAGGTGTGCACATGTACCTGTTAATATATAGAGGATGAAGATCCATTTATATAGAGCTCCACCGTGTGTTAATGTCTTGATGCACGTGCCGATGATCATGGTGAAGATCATGGAGTAGTTTATAGCTCGTGTCACAATGGGGACACAATCACGGAGCCATTATTGTGACAGTTACAATCGTGGTGTAATGTCTGCAAATGTCTGGAGTGCCCATTAAATGAAGAGTTACTATTGTCTGGGATCGGGAGCGACTTGCTCGATTTCGAATTCATATGACCAGGGTGAGCCTGCACCATGTCGGCAATAGGAGACCGTAGATGCCTCATGTCATTATGGCTATATAAGACAGAAGACCACATGCGCCAGGTTGGATAGAGGACGATCCGTTTTATATCGGTTTATTACGTAGACATGCATCATGCACTATATCAAAGATGGTCGTGCTGATGGTGGCTCGATATCGATTTGAGTCCATGTTGGTATGTTCGTTGAGATGGCCCTATTAGAACAGATGAGTGACACATGTCGGGTCAACGGTCATACCCATATCAGTAATAATAAAGGTACATGGACCGTATGAAAAGTACTTTTTTCAAAAACATGTGATATTATTGATAATGCGAATAATTGCAAGGTTTTGAATGCTCTTCCAGACATCCACCACACCAAACGTCGTCAATATACTGTCACACCTCTTTAAAATCTTAGTTAAAAAACTCAATGTGAAAAAACCGGATGTTAGAAAAAGAGTATGGAGATCGTTTTCTTTTACTCACCTTTACCGTTTGCCATTAATTGAGCTAAGTAAAAATGCTAGAAAGAACCCATCACCATATTAATTCTCTCATGTTCTGAATCACCGGACAAATCCATTGTAAAGTCCCACATCGGTAATGTAGTAAAATGCTCACCCTCATATAAGTGTGAGACATAAAGGTCGTGTCAACTCGGGTTAGCCATTTTTGACCAAGCGAGGACGGCGGTTTAAGCAATTGACCGGACCATTTATGACTCGTTTAGCGCTACCAGGCTCGGGGTCTGGGGGGCATTACAGAATGGTATCAAAGTCGACTATCAGATGGAACTATAAGCATCACCGTACACGAAGACGGTGTAAGGATGGCCTCTAGTTAACTCTATAGGGACGATCCGGGAACAGTCTTGGCCGTCCTGGCGAGAACGCCAGTCTCTTATAAGAGGGGAGAATGTAAAGTCTCACATCGGTAAAATAGTAAAATGCTCACCCTCATATAAGTGTGAGACATAAATGTCTTGTCAACTCGAGTTAGCCATTTTAGACTAAGAGATAACGGCGGTCTAAACAGTTGATCAAACTATTTATGACTCATTTAGCGCTACAGACTTCGGGGTCGGAGGCGTTACATCCATTGAAGGATTTTTTTATTTTATTTTTTTCACTTTTTCCATTGAGACCAATCTAGTGATATTGTTAGCCCAACCTTGTTTTTTATAGGCAGGCCCAATCCCACTAACATTTTTAACGGACATTTCCAGCTGCCAAGTATTAACTAGTCTAGTTCGCCGGCGCAATCCTGTGTTCGCCGGTGCTAATGGCTCTTACATCATATGCTATCTCCCCTCCGAGTAGCCGGGTACGTTTATTCGTTTACCAGAAGATCTAGTAGCAAAATTAGTAGTAAGAATTTCTTAACAGACCATAATTTTTCTTCAATCATCCTTCTTCCCTCCTTTGTGTACAGTTTTCTAGTTAATTGAACTCTGTTTTCTCATTTTAATTTTGTGTACTTGCTGTAGCGTGGGATTCTGTTTTTCCTCAATGCATTATCTTTGTTCAAGTAGGGTGTCTTTTCTTTTGGGAGGTGTGTGTGTGTGGGGGGGGGGGGGGGGGGGGGGGGGGGGGGGGGGGGTGCTGCTGCTTATGATTTGCTGTTTTGTGCTGCTGGTTTATGGGGTTTTACGGGTCTAAGGGGTTTAAGTAGGGGTTTAAGTAGGGGTTTAACGGGGTTTAATATGCTTAAAGGAGCTTATTTTGATAGAAAAAAGGGTTGAAGTATGCTAATTTAATCAAATGCCTGAATATTTAGTCCGTATGCATTGGATTCGGTATACCATCTTCCCTGAATGTGCTGAATAACTGTAAATTAATCTGCTTGTAACAGATTATACTGTCCAAAAGCCTTCCATCTGGATTTTATAGGCCAACAAGGAGACATTTTATTACCTACCCAACTCCTGCTTCTTTTACCTTAGAAACACCCACAATTAGTTCATCGTTAGGTGGGCCGCCACGGAACTTAAAGGCGAATGCTAACTATGTCAGGCAGAAATTGTTCGAGTCATTTCCTGATTCGGTCCACGATTTCCCTTGGGAGGAAACAAAGAATGCCGTAATGCAGAGACTGGTCATTTTCGGGCAGGAGTCACTGAAATGGTCTCTTTCTGCTATTTTCATTTTGAGTTGTGTGGCAGACACCATATTCACTATCTCTAGAAACAAAGAGCTATTGATTCCAATTGGCCTTTTCTTTGGATGCACGACAGTCGACTTCTTGTCGGAAACATCTAAAGAAGTATTTCAATACTCTGAGGTAATATTCTTGAATTCAAAAACCTTTTTTTTTTTTTTTAAACGTCAAGTACTTTGTTAGTTAGTTACTTTGTTGTTGTGTTTTTATAATTTCACAGAAGAAGAGAGGCATGATGAATATGAATGTTTGGGGTTTGGGTTGCTTCATTGGCATACTTAAGCTCGTCGCCATATATGTATTAGATCGGCCTGTATTTATGTTGCATGCTGCAAATGGTGGGCTAATTCAACTGGTATGGCGTTGGAGAAATTCCTCAGAATCAAACTGAAGCAGTCAATGCCTATGAAACATCCCGCTAATATGCTGCCATTACCTTATGTTCACAACATTGTGTTACTACTTGTACGTTTCAGTCGGAAAAATAAAAATAAATAAAGGAAACAGCTTAGGTGGACCGAAAAGTTCAGTTTGATTTTTGCATTTGGCAATGAATACGAGGAGACTAGTTTGCCTTACGCTGTTTATCCAAGTCTTTGAATAACGAAAGAACATGTTTTCCATACAAATTCAAGTGGCAAACGTAGTGGTTTTGTGTGCATTGTTAAGACAGAATTTTACAATTAGAAAGGTATGTATGTATGTATGTATATGTTAATCAGGAGGAAAATCCAAATCCTTTCTTGAGTACTGCAGACAGCATTGAAGGATCAATTACAATTTACAAGGTGGGGTCGGACAGATCATGCTTCCTACTAAAATCCTACTATATGTATTCCAGTAAAGTATGTAGCTGGTCCTATATCCACGGCATCCCAACTACATTTTTTAACAGCAAACCATATCGTTTTAATACCCGGGAAAAAAAAATTCCGGCCCTCCCCCGGACTATGTAGATCCGCTTCTGTCATATAGATACACGTCAAAACCATGTCGACAAAAAACAAGGTCGTGTCTAACCTGTTGAGTGTTGACTAGGGAAAATCACTCTGTTCACCATGTGAAATCTCTATCTCTAATGTGGAAGGGCCAACTCCTGATAGCGGGGGCCGAAACTTTCCTGTAAGATATGACGAATAAAGAAGTTCCATCAACACCAGAGCCACATTGATGAATCTAACTGTCCTCTCTTCTGTGTTATATATCGTTTATGTAAATGAAACTCGAGGGTAAACAAACCTGGGCTGACGTTTACAAATTCTTCAAGGTGGCCTACGCCTTCTGTTTCACTATCAGTCTCTGGTGTGGCTTCACCGTGACCAACACCGTCCTTGTTGAATTGGCAATATTCATATTGCAGTTTTTGATGAATCTCTACCATCCGTCCACTCAATTCATCACGATGATCCATTTCTATGAGGACCTATAAGAATATTTTTGGCACGTTTCATGTTTAGTAAAATGACATTAGATAGCGGCTATGGTTGGTATGTGTAAAGTTTTCAAACATATCCATAGCTAGTTATATTATATATATACCTGAGCAGCATCGCTATTGAATACAGGGAAAAATCTCTGTCTGCAATGCTCGTGAAACAGCAGCGTCAGAATAATCAATGGAAATGTGAAACTTGAGGCAATGGTAGATTCTTTCCACCCAAATACCCCCAATGCTATTATTTGGGTTAGAATCAATGAAAATATTACTGAATTGTGCACAAGAGGCCAGTAGAGTCCTCCTGTCTGATATTTTGTCACATATACATTGAGAATCTGCCCAAAAAAAAAAAAAAAAAAACTGCAACATAAATACATTTTCCAAATAAGAAGGACCGAATGTTTCAAGCTTTCAGTGAAGATTTCATTTCAAGGGTTTCCGTCACATATTGCTGAGTGCTCAATCCTTAAAGGAAAATCAAGTATAAAGAAACATAAACCAAAGCAAAAGCTGACCTGATTACGATATACAAGGTACGCGAGGAAGAAATAAACCAGCAAGAGGGGCAAAATGAGAGGGGCCATTATAGAACAGGTGAATCCTATAAGCCCAAAAAGGGCAAGTCTTGGAATTTCAGTATGATATGGAAAAGTCCATGTCCCATAGGATGCTTCGTCCTTGTTTCTAAGAATGTATCGATAGAAAAGGTTGCAGAGAAGACCCGTTGGTTGCAAAAGTTCACATGACAAGCTAGCCCAGCCTGATGTAAGAACGTACGTCATAAAAAATGTAGCCTGCAACAGATAAGATAATAATTCAATTCAAATCTCTTCTCTGCCATCATTGAACAAGGGAAGGACAAGGAATAAACTTTACAGTTGTGGGAATTGCAGTAGCCAGCTGATTTGGTATGTTTCTTAGGTCAGCCAATCTCCTAGCTACTTCGCCAACCAAATTCTTAATAATCGTCCCAGTAAAGATATTGGCAAAGAAAACGTTCCATATCATGAAATATAGAAGCTTGACACAAGCACTTTTTTTCCTGCCACTGCGAGAGATTGCACCCTCCATAGTTGAGAAAATGTACATAACCGGTGGAGCAATATACAGAAATAAGGTCAATATCACGCTAGGTAAGTAACCGGTAACCACCTGTCTTATAAACTTCCTGCCAAGAAACAAAACAAAAAAAAAAAGGATAATCGCCACCAAGTTCAGACAATGCAAAACTTTCTAAAAAACTACTTTCTTACAGCCTAACTTATTTAAAGTCATAATATACTTCACCGTATAACAGTTGGTTTCCAAAACAAAAACCACCGGTTAGTATATTTTCTTGACTTCCTATGGGGTATTGGGGACATATTCAGAAAACTCTAGTGCATATTTCCAACTCACCTCTTCAAGATTCCTTTCAGAAATGGAAATGCATTCTGTAACTTATCAAGGTTAACAAGACTCTGTGTCAGTGTGACAGGCACGAGGAAGAAGGCCACAAAAAGGAGGGATATAACAAGAATAGCTATTTTACGGATCCAGAAAAGCTTATACGGTACAGAAAGATTCGGCCAGTAGACATCATCTGGATCTGGGGCCTTGTCTGTCACCCATGTCATGGGATTTGGTGATTGAAGAGTCTGAGAGCAAACAAAGGCAGCATAACGGGTTCTGAAGAAAACTAATGCAGCAGCACATTCCTGCAGTAAGGTCTATACACGTGAGATTCTTGACTTTGGCTGAAACGAAATGAGAACACAGCCAGATAGAAAACACAAAAAAAGAAAGCCTTTTTAGTATCAGGGGTACAAGCCAGTAAGACAAAGGGGACATGAGTGAACCAAGTCGACACAATAATTCATAGACATGGCAAGGAGATTTGCATTAAGTCCCAAAAAGACGATCAACTTTCCCTATGATGGAAGACAAAAGCAGTCTGGGCATCTGCAAGCTTTAAAAACTGGTGCAAACAGTCTGCTCAATTCACATTAAAAGCAAGCCTAATGCACCATGAGATACTTCTCAGAAAAGAAATATTGATGACAAATGAATGCATGAATTTATAACATATATGAACATACACACGCGCGCGCGTGTGTGTGTATATATATATATATATATATATATATATATATGTAAACATGTATGCATGTATGTATGTATGTATGTATGTATTTTGGTAAAATGCTGTTATGGCTGGCTTCTTTAATCTCGATTTATGGAAACCGTTTGAAGTCGTACTTTAAGTGAGTTTGGAACAATACTCTTTTACGTATATAGTTATTTCCGCCACAACCACTCTTGTATACGTTCGATTTTGGACAATAAAAAACTTTAGAATACAAACGTTGTAGGAAATTTGTACCAAGTAACATGCACTATCACAAAGTAGATGTGTATTATGTGGAAGAGAGTAAAATTTAAAGGATGTGATGCATGCCGCTGGTACAACATTCCTACAACCATTGTACAATGAAGACAACACATTCCAGTTTTATCAAGAGTATTGCATCTATATAAGATATGAGATTGATGCACCAGTAAGATAGTCATATGAAAATAGTAGAATAAGGCCTAATGCCTAACAAAAAATATTTTGCTTGCATATCTTATCTGGATATAGATGGGATATAGCATCATATGTGGTAACAAATGGTTACCTTCTTCCTCAAATAAGAACCATCTAAGGCACTTTGCCCTGGCTCATTTCCAGACACGTCAGCAAGTACCTTGAAAGATGATGTTGTTCCCCCACAAAGACCACACCTCATCAAACCTTGCCCTAGATGTCGTTCTCGAGCTGCTGACTTGAATAAATCATACATCTTATCCGCATCATTCTGTCACAGACAAAGACAAGGATCAAACTCGGGTAGAGCAATCAAAAACAAGCATGATTAAGTAAAAATGCATGGCACACATTATACACAAGGGTCCAGCCATTGGCCAAAGAGAATCCTTCAGGCAGCTAATAGCATATCAGCTTAATCATGACGTAGGAAAAATATAAGGCTTTCTTCTCTTTCAAAGATTCCTGTACTGAATGAACAGGGTTCAAGATTTCTTCCCTATTCCTAAACCCCCATTTATTTTCCTCTTTGGGTACAAATATTTCACCACCAAAGCGATCCTATTCAGTGTTTTCAAGCTGATTTTTTATCATATGTTCTCTCTGAAAATCACCGTTTGCGTGTTCCGTGAAAAAATCAACATATAAACATGAACCTTTTTTTTGTGATTAACATGTACATTCCTTCAAGGCATGTTTGCACAGAAAACTTGAATCAAAATCCTTTTCCTTGTCATGATAAGAATATGTCTTATGAAAATTATGAATTCTCCACCAACCAGGCAGGTCCTTAAAAGGATTAAAGCCTACAAGAAAACATGCATTCTTGTGTTCTTATGCTTGTGCATGTCGTTTATCCATGCACTGTCAACATAAACAATATTCGTTGCTACATTTGCCTAAAACCTTGGTAGTGAAAGGGATAGAGACGAAGTCGAGATGAAAAGGGGTCATATGGTCGACTAGACATCGGCTAGGCGAATGAGGCGATGGGAAGAAATGAGGCTGGGCCAATCATAATGATGCTACAATACAACATGTAAAACATAGAACACCTTGTGTTAGCTGCACTACCACTATTTCCTTGGTCATTGACTTGAAACATTATGCATATAGGTTGTAGCCCCTGCTTACAAGGTGCAATTCCATCATAAGCAGTGCATAAAGGGCGACTTTGCTTCTCAAGGGCACAGGCAGCTGGTCTTGCAACCAAAATCTTAAAAGGGATTAAAATGGGGCAGTGTACATGTATAAGCTTTTGAAAATTGCTAGTGGCGTATAAAATGGTGTGGCGAAACTTCATAAACTCCACGTTTAGGTTCAAATCAAAGCATAAGTAGCATAAACAATGACGTTTATGATGGTAACATGGACAACAGAGAATCATCAATGCAATAAAAAGGCATAGAAGAAGGGACAAGTAAAAAGAGTGTGAGGAAGGTGTGTGCTACAGCGACCAAAAAGACAGATTAGTCGAAATAGGCAACCGCTTGGCCACTTTCCCCGCCTCGCCCCACCTCCGGCCTACATTACCTCAATTCTCACCTAGGCGTCCTTTTGACTACTATGCCTAACATACTCTGCATTTAAGGTTGTAATTAGATTTTTCATCTGCTGAGAGAAAAACTCGTGATTGTTTGTGCTCAGTCATTGTGCACATGATTGTATGTAAGTAGTCAGGGTGCATTTACTTAGATTTTTTATATAACAAAGAAAACAAAGGTTGAGTACATGTTTCCATGATTGATTATTTATGTCTTCAAAATCAAAGTATCATTCTTCCTTTTATAATTCAGGTAATGTAGAGTTTTGGACAGAAATAGAAAAATCACTCTGTATCTTACATTCTACTCAAACATAACCACCATATAATAAATGAAATTAGATAATACTGAAAATCAATACAAACATCTGGAACAGTCAACCCATATGCATGTTTTTGTAGAAGTATATATTGTAACTGGTAACAGGCAGACTCATAATGCAACTGAGATATTCGTACGGGATAATTTCAGAAGAAAGAATACAAATATTGTAAGGGAAACTTCAAAAGGAAAAAGACGGCGGTCTTGTTTGCAGTTCATAGGCAGATAATTATAGAAAGACCAAGAGACCAAAGATCGAACGCCTATCTATCCATCTATCCAACTGTCTATCTATTTATCTATAGATGTAGAAGCAGATATAGATACAGATATATGTATATATATTTATAAAATTTATTTTATGCATAACAATCAAACTGAGAAGACTTCAAATTCTCACCATCAACTTCTGAATTGCACCTGATTGATAAACCATCTGGTGTGATAAGTAGCTTGATGAATAGTATTTAGTGAAAAATTTTGCCACTGTTTCACTATATACTTCATCTGGAGACCAAGGAATGGCACGAACGAGAACTGTAAAGTGACTTGGACATGAAAGTGAAGAATTGATGTATGACAACCTCATCTTTGTAATATTCTTATATTCCTGAGCCAGATGACCATTGTAAATACATACCAACCATCAAAAATGGTTATGAAGTCCTCATGAAATGAACAACAAAAACAGCATGCATTCTTACATGGTAGAGAAGAATACACGTGAAGAACGAAATGATGTGTAGCGCAAGACAGTGAGTCCATAACCTGACCAAAAGCATTTAAATAAAAGTCAGAAGCAGGGGTCTGAAAGATAAAAGGAAACTGACGATAACAAACAGTCTAACATAGAGATGTTAGAGTGCCAAACGACTAGCAAACATAACACCAACATCAAATAGAAAAGTGCAAATCTCAACTTCCTTGCTATCATGTCTTTTCACCCTAAAAACGCTTAATGGCAGGCAGGAAAAAGTCATATTAAGGACCGCAAATATAACTAAAATGAGAAAAATATAAATTTGTAACCATAAGAAAAGAATGCAAGCTCCTTTTCAACAATGGACAAATGATAATTACATTTGTAACGTAAACAAGGATGTTAATGGACAAGCTAAAACTTGCTAACATGTGCTGTCCAAGCAAGGAAAAATCTTTTCATGAAACATAAATAATCTACCATCTTGATCCCGTCTCAATATTTTCGATGGAGAATACTTCAAGAGACTCTCCTGGAATCCTGTTATGCTGCACGTCTTTTCCGTAATAATTAGCTGGAAGCACAAGGAAAACGCATATCATACCCGCAATTGAGAATATCCTGATACTGTCAAAATCAGAAGAAACATGACTTTAGGGCGCGGGTAGAAATAAAGGAAGGGGGAAAAACAGTAACATCTGAATGCATTTAATTTTAGAGACAATGAATAAACCACAACCTTTGAACAACAAGCTCTCAGCGAAGAGATTAATTGCATACTCCTTTTTCATACAAGGGAAAAAATCAAGGCACATTGCACTGGATTCACATTTACTAAGCGATATAATCCCCATAAAGTACTCATGAAACGATCTTTAAGAAAAACTTATCCATCTTGGTCTCCTCCTTTTTTTCCGAATACATAATTAAGGTCCTAAATAAAATCAGAATCCCAATTTACGGGATTGATCTCCAAATTTGACTAATTTGATCACATTAGTTGAACTTCACAATATGTTCTCCCAAAGTTCTTTTGTTGATTATAAGTATGAGGAGGACCATAATTTATTTCAGCATAAGAAGATTGTAGTTCTCTATCCAACCTTATGTTCAAATCCTAAAGGACAGTCATACAAGTTGTCCATCTTTATCATGATTCAGCAGATTGAAATATCTGAATTCAGCTTAAAATGTGCAGAAAATATCAACCAAAGGTTTCCCTGTGTTATTTTTACACGAAAAGAGTCCCATCTCTAAAGAGCAATAAAGCATCCATAAAATCTCACTTGTTCCTACACATTATATCCCTTATCTAGATATCATTGTCCTCCTCACACCATTCTGTCAGTTCTACATAAAAAGTTAAGTCAAACTTTGTCCCAAAAATACTCAACATAAACCATGAAAAAGGAAATGAAAAAATAAAAATTTAAGAGCTTCTTGCAAAGCCCAGCCTTGGTTGAATACATGTGTATCAATAAATATTTGTAATTTCTAGTAAAAGAAGAAAAAACATTAGGCCTGCTTCAAGGTAATGTAGCACAGTTACTACGGGGGGGGTTTCTGACTTTCACAAATCAAAATCACCTGAAAATTATCACCCTGAGAAAGACCAGGCCGTCTAAACCTGCAGAAGCATAGACTTCCTCATGAGATGCTTCCCATGCTTTGAATATCCAGCCAGCAGAAGGTACAAATCTGTCAAAGCTGAATTCTTGGTTGTGTCTTAACTTCACTTGAGAAAGCTTCTGCCCGAAGTATACACATTTAAAGCGTGGTTGTTTCCTTAGGATGGAATACAGTGAAAAACTAACCGCACATACTCCTATATTGACCCCAGCAGAGGTCATAAGAGCAGATAGATTCATCTTCGCTCAACAACTTTCGTTTAGCAAATAGCCTCACTTCCCGCTGACTATATTGATGGCTACCACACACAAAAAGCTCATAATGCCGCATAGAAAAGAATCACACCTGATTATATACGAAATTAACCTGCAATAAACAAAAAATTAAACATGCAACGATCACTGTGCTCTTTGTACAAGCATGAAGAACTTCTATTCCACGAATTTATATGCAACCGCTGTTTTTGAAATAAGGGTCCTCATCCAAAAATGGAAAAGACAAGCACATAAATGCACACTTGGACAAGAATTACCAATGTCTGCCAAGGCTGGAACGGATCTACGCCTCTGAATCACGTTAAAACGACGAACTTAAACTTATAAGCACCATAAACAGAGCAAAAGCAGGGTACAAGAAGTGCTCAAAACTATAAAATAAGCACGAATTGGCCCGAAATCGACGATTTACAGCACAATACGCTAAAAAATCAAAATGAATGCAGAATTGATCCTCAATTCAGCAAAAACACAACAAAATCTAAGGAATTAACCTGTTTCGATATGCCCACAGCATGACACGTGAATTTTCTCCTCAAATTGAGAACAAAAGGAAAACGGAAAACGGAAAACAATATAGACTTGAGCGTAAAGAATTATGAACAATATACAATGCGTACAAGATTGAAGCACTGAAAACCCTACGATTTGCTAACGGGGATAGAATGAGGGAGGTAAGAGAACACGCTGAGAAGAGATGTGCGATAAATCGGGCGGGATAGATAGTATGTTATGAAATGAGAAGAAGCGTCGATCAGTGGATACGGTTATTTATAGTTTGAGTTTGTACGTCGTCTTTTATATTAAATTTTCCGGAGGTGGTTCATTGTTATTTATTGAATTGAATTTATTTATTTATTCTTTTTAAAACTTCATTGATGTTGATATGGATCAATCTGATTCGTTGTTTCTTTTTTAACGGGTAGAGGTACGTTATAAAAAACTTCCATTATATTGGTTTGATACATCAAATAGGATTTCTTCTACGACTACTCTAAAATTTCACAAATTTTCTTCTACAAATAGAATTCAACTTCCACCACTCCTAAAAAATCTTTCCACCAATGTATCCTAAAGTCAATGTAATTATCTTTAAAATTACTGCTAAAATTTATGTTAGTAATCAATGTAATTATATTTCTTTTATGTCAATCAATATCATTATCAATAAATAACTATAATAGGTTTAATATAATAATAATAATGATCAAATAATAATAATAATATAAATATAATCATATAAGATATTAATTAATAACTACTACTATAAAATTGTCGGGTAAGCTTTAAAAGTGTTCATCATGGTTTCGAGAAAGAACAAAAAGAAGTGTACCTCTGTAACGACCTGCTTCTGAAATCCAAGTATCTTCAAAAAGATGAGTCGTTCGGCATATGTCATATTTAAAACCTGCTATGACAGGTTAGTCTTATTTCATTTTATCTATAAAGCGACAATATGCGAAAGTATTAAGGCCGACTTAGATCGAACAAACTATAGCGAATCAAACAATTATCAACATTTTTATTCCACTAAACTTATCTAGAAACGGTTAGAACTTTATTCTCAAAAGTGAAACTAACTAACAACAACCGTATCAACGTAAAAGAAAGAAACATAACACAAACTATGGTCTCCAAAAGCAGCCATGAACTTCACCAACTTTGATTCTTTCATGTCTCACAGGACTCTTTAAGCTTCTGAAAATGTAAGCTATGAGCGTCAACTTGTTTAGTAAGAAATATTGTGTCAAAAGTAATTCATTTCTCGTCCTAGATAAAATGACTTTTAAATTCACTTAACACGTTGCATGCATATTCACTAAGTTCAACAAATATCAGGTAAGTACATAGCACATTTTACATCTACATTACACAATATCATGTTACTTGCATTTCACATTATCTTCTTTATGTCACAAAGTTCAAGTTTATTAATGTTTTGTGCATGCACCCACAACACCTTGCAATTGACTCATTTGATGTGTGTTCAGTAATACTTGCAACAGATACCCCCGTACATCCATCAACCTCAC
Organism: Gentiana straminea; assembly: GCA_036785695.1. Taxonomy (NCBI): domain Eukaryota; kingdom Viridiplantae; phylum Streptophyta; class Magnoliopsida; order Gentianales; family Gentianaceae; genus Gentiana; species Gentiana straminea. The sequence goes on along the minus strand of JAVUPR010000312.1, from coordinate 5,752,342 downwards.
TGTACATACCTCCAAAAGCTCACATATGTCTAGCATTTATTGCCGCACATATAAATCCTTATTAGAACAATATGTACCTTGTTATAATATTGTGAAAGTCCCACACAGGTAAAGTAAGAGAATGTTCACCCGCATATAAGTGTGAGACATAAATGTCTTGTCAACTCGGGTTAGCACTTTTAGACCAAGCGAGGACGGAGGTCTAAGCAGTTGACCGGACCATTTATGACTCATTTAGCGCTACTAGGCCCGGGGTCTGGGGCGTTACAGAATGGTATTTAGAGCCGACTATCAGACGAAACTATGCGATGCACCGTACAAGAAGACGGTGTAAGGATGGCCTCTAGTTACCTCTGGTAGGGACGATCCGGGAACAATCTCGGCCGTCCTGGTGAGGACGCCGGTCCCTTATAAGGGGAGAATGTAAAAGTCTCACACCGGTAAAGTAAGAGAATGCTCACCCCCATATAAGTGTGAGACATAAATGTCTTGTCAATTCGGGTTAGCCCTTTTAGACCAAGCGATAACGGAGGTCTAAGCAGTTTGACCGGACCATTTATGACATTTAGCGCTACCAGGCCCGGGGTCTAGTGGCGTTACAAATATATAGATAAAGGATTGCTGATGCAAGAGGATGTGCACAAATTTGAAAAAGATCAACTCGGGAGCGAGAAGGTCGGTGGATAGATAAATTCGAGTGTCGAAGGTCACCCGGCGAGATACGGGAGACTCAGCAGAGCTGAAGACACAACAGCAAGCTGAGCAATGTAGAAAAACAGTTATTCTGTTGTAACTACTCTGTAACTTATTTTGACCGATTCATGTGGTGTATGTGCTATAAATACCTCATTATCAGCAACATTGTAACTTAACTCATTCATTCTTCCAGAGTAATAAGATTTCTGCATTATATTTAGTCGTGTTATTTAATTTCACGACTTCAACATAGTATCAAAGCGTGAAATTTGCGAGTTTTCATTGCTTTTATTCGTTTTTTTAACTCTGTTTTGAGGAGAAACTTGAGAGTTTTCTTCATCTTTCTTGTGGATTCTTGAGAGAATTATGTGTTAATTATAAGTTCTTGATCATTTTCTGATCAACTTTTGTTATATTCTTGTGTGGATTTTATGTTCATGACAGCCATGGCAGCAAAAAACAAGAACTAAGCCCTTCCAGTCCATTATATGTTCATCCTAATGAAAATTCATCCCTAGTGTTGGTGCAACCATTGATGAATGACAATAATTATAATCCCTGGAAGATGTCCATGGAAATGATGTTAATCACCAAGAACAAGTATGGCTTCGTAGATGGCACAATCAAAAGGCCAGAAGCAGATTCAACAAACTTCCAGGCCTTGATGCAATGTGATATCATGATAAGATCTTGGATCTTGAACTCTGTTGAAAATACTATTGCACAAAATTTAATATACTTTAAAAGTGCCCAGTAATAGAGGTCTAGAGAAAATGTAAGACTCGCAAGTGAAGCGGGCTAAACCGGAAAAGGAAGGGAATGGAGGAAGTCTGAGAAACGAAAAAGGGGCAGGCCTTTGCGGACTTTTCATTGTTTAACGAGACTATAATCCACTATTACTGGAAAAAAATGATGCTAATTGTTTGTTGTGCCTTTGAATTAGTGATTTCATTCATGAAATTTAAGGTTCCAGAAATTATATTGGAAGAGCTATACATGAGTCCTAAAAGAAAGAGGGAAAAAAAAAGATATGGTGAAATAATTTGATTTTTTGAGTTCTAGATCAAGAAATATAGTTATTTGAAAATTATTAATGATGTAGGAGAAATGAAGAAAAAGAATATACGTAATTGATTGATCGGTAAGAAGAAGGGTATTTTGGTGAAAAATATTACTCTCTCCGTTCTTATTTAATTGTCGTAATGACCAAAAATGAAAATTCCTTTTTATGTGTCATGGTTACATTTCCAAAATATTATTTATTGTATTTTTCTACATAGCATTAATTATATTCAAAGGGTGTCGTTGTCATTTTGATGTTAACTCAAAACATTATCTACTCTCTGATGAAGTCGGATTTCACCAGTTATTATCTTCGAGCTATACGAAGTTTTCCGATCACCGGCAAACACCAAAAGAGGGGGTTGTTTTGTTGTATTTTGACTGAACTTGAGTTGTTCTCAAGATGCCTACGTATCCAATCTCTCAATTGGAATCAAGCCGGCCGTAGTTTTGCAAAGGGTTTATATAGGGAGTCTTAACCCTAATCTTGCCGTATCCTTCAAGGATTCGGTTACACCAATATTAATTACGATTGATATGAATCCCTGATTATTAGGAGATAATATCTCCTTTATCTTTAATGTTGAATCGAGCCTTAATGAGGCTGAATTCTTTTCATAAGATTCTCTAGAATAAGGAAATGTGCATATAACTGATTGAAGGCTCGGGCATGTGTGGCCGAGTTTCTATGGTCGCGCTCTGCGCATCTCCCGTAGCCCGAACCGTCCTGTAGTGGTCGGGAAATGTTAGGCAGCTCTCCTAGTGGTTCTCAGTGGATACCGGCCGAGCCCCCGACCATTGGTTTGGGTGAAGTCCACGTTCCTTATTTAAAGTTTAGTCACTGCATTCATGACACATGGCCCTGACAGAGCTGACCATCATCATAAGCCCCCGAGATCGACCTGGACCTTTGGTCTTGGGTGATCTATTGTTGACCATGCTCGGTCTTGGTCGTGCGGTTCTCTTTGTTGGAGCTGATCGAGACGCGCTCTGACACGTGTCGAAGGCGTTGCTGTAATTGTCATCATTGTCACGAGAAACGAGGAGTTTATCTCTTGTGGCATAAAGTGGGTCATTAACCGAGGCGACGATTGGGGTTATAACCACTCACCTCAAACGTCATGACCTCATTATCACTGCCATTTTATACTCAAGTTTGAAGCACGCCATCGCCTCCTTTCTTCTTCTTCTTCATGTTTGCAAGTAAGTTATTTCTTCCGCATTTCATTTTATTTTTCTTTAATCTCTCCATTTATGAGGGTGAGATCTTCTACTCCTTCCGACGAGTCCGTAGATAAAGAATTAAGCCCAGACTCCTTGTTTGATCTTGAAACGGAGGAGGTTATCTCCAATCCAGCCCCCTGTATTTCATCTTCTCCGGCTGCCTCTCCGGCTACTCTTCATCTTCCTCGCTTTCTAGCGGGACTTGTTCCCAGGCATACTTTGCCTCCGGTAATAGGGACTCTGCCTTTGTTAGGCACCTTAAAGCTGTGTTTGCTACTCGATCCATTATGGGTTTCATTGGCACTGAATCTATCATCTCAAATCACACATAGATTATCTCTGTACCCAGTATAACATAGACGCTACCAGATTTGCCCCCCATATTCCAATCAGTCACAAATCTAAAACAGATGCTCGGGTCGTCGGCCGGTATGCCTATGAGCCTCCTACCGGTTACTGTGCGGTCTACAAAGAACAGTTTGACTGTGGTATGAGGCTGCCCCTTTGTCCGGCCTTTGTGGCCACTCTTCGTTATTACAACCTGGGGATTGCCCAAATCGCTTCTAACGGGATTAGGTCCATTGTAGGTTTTGCGATTTGGTGTCGATTAGTAAGGACTAGGTTTTCCATTGAGCTTTTCCGAGTGTTCTATCGTCGCTCCAAAATACCTAATTCCCTGGTTGGTACTATTTTCTCCGCCGGTCAGACTCCCTGGCAGACATTCCCATCTACACAAGGGGAAAACGTCTTTCAAACGATGGAAACGAGAGGTTTTTCTTTGTCCGTCATGAGGGGGCGGCCCGGCTGGTCCGATGGAATTCGGCAACTCTCGATCAGGACATTGCCCCTGACACTACCGACCTACAGGACTGGATTCGGGTTATTAGGGAGCTGAACATTTCCATGAACTTCTTGAACTATACATCCGAGTTGATTGATCGGGCGCGTCTGCACGATGCCGAACCCGAGCCCTTTGCGCCACTTACCGAGAATGAAGAGAAATCCCGTAGGGATGCATTCCTTGAGTTATCACTTTTCCATGATTTTATATTTTTGGATACGATCGTTGTATATTGACTTCTCTTTTATTGTGCAGTGGCTGGCCTTGCGTTTTTGCTCTATGGAGCCGTAGCAGATGATGTCCAGCAAGAGGAGCATGAGAAAGCACCTTTTAATTCCGGGGGCCTAACTGTCCGAGAGCCCCTGCCTGCCCGAGCGGCTGGTTCTGTGCTAGATGCTGAAGGAGTCCGATCTCTATCTGACCAGCCTGATGATGCCATAGCTCTGGAGGACCCGTAGATAGCTTTAGGCCAAGCTTCTGGTCAAGAAGGAACTTTGGACCTGACCCAACGGGCGCGGTTGACAAATGTGATCACTATCTCTCCGAAAGGACCCTCCCGCAAGAGGGGACGCACCGACCCTCTGAGAGGAGGTGGTCCTAAGGTTGCGTCTTTGGTGCAAGAGCAATTGTCTGCTATGTTGATCGCGTGTAAGTCACTAACGTCGATATTACTAGCAAGAATACTATGTACATCGTAGTATAGTAAATGCGAGTCAAGGTCGATCCCACAGAGATAATGCAACTGTAATTATAAACTATTCTAACCTAATTAAGAAGCAACATAAATGCGGTCATTGACCAACAATGAACATTAAGAAAACGTGGTATTTCTCCCCCTCTTCTCACCGATCTACTAACTTGGATTAGTTAATCGTTACGTTTACTTCCTCACATAATTTACTTAAATTAATCGAGCGAGCTTTTGATTTAATTATCATTATCAGCTATGGGTGCAACTCCTACTCCTATCTACTCCGACAATGGTAGTAGACAATCTATACGCAAGCTACCCTCCTTAATTGGTCTGTAATAGCCCATACGCATAAAGAACTAGAATTGCCGATATCGAGCGCTAACTCATATCGCTAACCCGCCTAGACAACTGTAGACATTGATTAGCACGTTCCTAGGGTCCATTCAAGACTATGTCCAAACTTAGCACTACTATTCGTATTTCATACCAGCTTACGATTACAATAAGCATATTGGCCAGATCTAACCTACTGTTAATTAAACATGTCGATCAACGTAGCTGTAGTGAATCCCAGTTTTAGGTTTTCTAATTATTGCCGCGGTAAACCGGTATAGACCGCCGGGTTACCGGGGTAAGCTTTTCCTATTCCTGGATCTACATTGCTCACATACGATTAAAATAAGTAAATCATGGGGTCTTTAAACATGCAGATTAACTAAAACACAGAAATACGAACATATCTACCATATTGAAGACAAAAAGGAACTTTCAAAGCTTCATACCTTCAACAATGGAGATCTAGCTCGATCTACTCAAGCTAGAGATGGTAGAGAAAGGGAGAAAACCAGAAATAACTCCTCAAAAGCTTGGAATAACTTTATTTCATCAAATTGTATAATGTAATTGAATATAATTGATAAGATACGAAAGCTTTCAGTATATGCGGCTTTATATAGATACAACAACCGACTTATGACTCTCTAAAACCCTAACCGACCTAGTAGAGGCGGCAGAATCAATTTCGTGTCCAACAAGTCCTCGGTTTACCGGCCCTAGATCACGGTAAACCGGGCCAACTTTTCTTCTTTTTCTTCAGCAGACTTCTTCTTGGACATCAATCACTTGGCCCAATACACTTCTTTTGGTCCAGATCCATTCTCCAATGCTCCAGATTTGGTACACCTATAAAACATGCAAAACGAGACAAAACAGTACCAAATCTTCAGGAAAATAACATATATGCAGAATTACGATCCTTGGTGTTAGGAAATCACTAGTTTAACGCAGCGGAATTTAAAATTTGATTTCCTTTTACTAGATCGTTCTTTGTTTAATGCAATAAACACGTTAAGTAGTTTGACGGTTATACCTCAGATGATCTATAAGATCGTCGCTTTGACCGTCAACGGAGAGTAGTTCAGTATGCAAGCCGTCCACGCTTCCGGCCTCTATCGCTAATCCACACGAACCCCTTGCCTGAATCCTCCTTGGATTGCTATCGGAAAACTCCGGTTGCTAGACCGGCCCTTTTCTTCCCTCATAAACTCACTATGGATTGCTCTCTATTTTACACAAGAACTATGAGCTCTTGCAATTGTGTTGTACAAAAGAGCCTGACACCCACTTCCTTTATATAGGCAAAGTGGCGCCCCATATGGTGTGGAGGAGAAGAAAACAATTTCCCAATAAAATAAGGAAAATCAACTAGATTGATTTATCTCTTTAATTATAATTTATTTTGCCAATATCTTATATTGATTATAATTATCTTATTACCATAAATCTATTTTTTTTTAAAAATCAATTAATATTTTATATTAATATTATGACAATCTTATTAATTAAAGTGCATAATCCAAGTGTATCTTATACACTAAATTGTGGCGCCCCATATGCCAATTAATTGGCTTCCGAAATATTCTTTAATTAATATAATTTGTATATAATTAATATCTTGTATTTTATTTATTCATAATAAATAAATACCACCATATTAATTTACCACTATAACATTTATAGTCTAGAGATAAACTTCCCTTATTTGGTCATCAACTATAACCGCATTTTAATCCGACTCGATGTTCATATGTGTGTGACCCGATAGGCTTCCGAATATGTTGACCGTAGACACAAAGTGCAATTTACTAAAATGCCCTCCATACCTAACGATTAGCGTCTAGCAACACACCGTGACCCCCAATCATCGTAAGAGTCAAAAGCAATGACTACTACCTTTCATGTGAAGCAGTTACCGTGTAACTTACAATCCTATCGCTGTAATAATATCCATACGATCATATCCCGAGTGTCAATACATTGACGATCGTATCTTATAAACTGGATATCATGCTCTCTCGGAATAACACATTTACTCCCACTTTGCAAAGATTCTCGAGAGCTAGACATTCCTTATAAGAAGGCCATTTCGGATATTCGATCCCAATCATAGGATACGCGGTTCCCGGACGACCAATCATGTATACTCCGCATGCTTCAATATCATACCCAATCACTACCGCATGATCGCCCCGTGGTTAGGAGAAATCTCAATAGTGTCAAAGCATGACAATCCACACCGTGATGCCATGAAGACTCCGGTCAAAAGGATAATTACACAACTGCCACATAGTGTGACACTTAATGTAAGTGGGTCAGTCTAACGTACGCATTCTCTAATACACGTCCACGTACAGTCCAAGTGTCTCTACACTTCGATAGACGAGATCTATCCCTATCTTCTAAAAGATAGAAGACCTCCAATACGTGCTAGTTTGATTATACTATCAATGTCCCTTTTGATAATATGTAAGACTAGAGACATTTAAGTACCAACCTTGTTATAATGATTAGAGATCTCATCAACCATAATCACTATCATGGTTTCTCTATCACAGATTGATACTAGGGACGTTACTATATATATACAACAAATAATATGAAGATAAACAATATATAATAACATAAGTGCTTTTATTGATCATAATAAAGTTATTACATGAACTAAATAGACTGTAAATGACCCGACCCGGTCGGATCCGGTCCAACCCGATTGGGTTTAGGACACCTTTCCAACACTTGGAACACGCACATAGCATTTAACACATATTCCACATAATAACGAGCCTATCAATCCTCTCTTGAGCAGAATTCGGGGTGAATAAATGTATAATTATTGGTACCAATTAGGGCGTTATCAACTACCCCCCCCCACTTAGATTTTGATCGACCCGAGCAAAAGGATGAATAGAAACACGACACTCAGATCAATATACAAGTTAATTAAAAACAACTGTGCCTCACAAAGTCAAGATCAAGATCATTCCACTCATATCCATCAGTGACGCATTAAACACTATTCATGTCATGAGCCAATGTGTGTGTGCAATAACTTTCACAACCGCTTAGTAATGCAGACAATCTCACATTACGTCAACCGTAGTCGAACTAACCAGTCTCGAACATGCTATTTATCAATTAAATTAGGTGGCAAGTGATGACACTCTAAATGGTACCAATATTTATACCCATATGCACCCCGAATTCTACTCAAGAGAGGATAGATAGGCTCGTTATTGCTTAGAATATGTGTTAAATGCTATGTGTGTGTTTCCATGATCGTAATTCTGCATCTATGGTATTTTCCCGATGTTTTGGTACTGTTTTGTCTCGTTTTGTGTATTTTATAGGATGTACCAAATCTGGAGCATTGGAGAACGGATCTGGACCAAAAGGAATGCATTGGGCTGAGTGATTGAAGTCCAAGAAGAAGCCTGCTAAAGAAAAAGAAAAATAGAAGGCCCGGTAACCCGAGGGTTAGGCCCGGTAATCCGGTGACTTATTCAACACGAAATTCATTCTGCTGCATTGTCTAAGTCAGTTAGGGTTTTAGAGAGTCTTAAGTCCGTCATTGTATCTATATAAGGCCGCATTAACAGAGTTCTTCAGAGGATTCATAACTTTTGATTGGTATTACAAATACATTATACAATTATTATGCAATAAAGTTTTCTTGAGCTTTGGAGAGTTGTTTTTGGTTTCCTCCCTTCTTCCATCATCTCTAGCTTGAGTAGATCGAGCTAGATCTCCATTGTTGAAGGTATGAAGCTTTGAACGTTCCTTTAATGTCTTCAATATGGTAGATCTGTTCGTATTTATGTGTTTTGGTTAATCTGCATGTTTAACAACCCTATAATTTACCTATTTTAATCGTACCGAGCAATGTAGATCCAGAAATTAGGAAAAGCCGCCCCCGGTAAACCGGTAGTCTATACCGGTTTACCGAGGCATATTTTAGAAAACCTAAACTGGGATTCCTTACAACTACGTTGATCGACAGAAATAATTAAAACGAGTAATAGGTCTGGAAATCTAGTATTCGTAATTCGTAAATTAACATGAAGGACCGCAAGTGAAGTGTTAATTAGGATATAGTCTTGATGGACCCTAGGAACGTGCTGGTCAATGTCGACAGCTGTCTAGGCAGGTTAGCGGTATGAGGTAACGCTCAATGTCGGCAGTTCTAGTTCTTTATGCGTATGGGCTTATACGGACCAATTAAGGAGGGTAGCTTGCATATAGATTGTCTACTGCCATTGTCGGAGTAGATAGGAGTAGGAATTGCACCCGTAGCTAATAAATATGATAATAATCATTAAAAGCTCACGATTAATCTAAGGAAATTATGTGGGGAAGTAAACATAACAATTAGCTAATCCAAGTTAGTAGATCGGTGAGGAGAGGGAGAGGTGTCCATGTTTGATTTCTTTTATGTTATTGTTGGTCAATGACCGCTTCTATGTTGCTTCTTAATTAGGTTAGAGTCTTTTATATGTATAAGTTGCATTGTCTCTGTGGGATCGACCTTGACTCGCATTTACTATACTGCGATGTACCTAGTATTCTTGCTAGTAATATCGACGTTAGTGACTTACACGTGATCAAGATTTTTGGTTCCATTGCCGGGGACAATGGCCAATTTATAAATATAAACGTTTTAATTCTAATTAAGAAGTCATTTTTTATTTTATTTTATTTTATTTTGAGTCTTGAGTCGTTCAGTATCAATCTTGCACATGTTAAACTGCCAGAATTAGAAAAATTTAGGGCCGGTATCCCGAAGGTAACCTCCGAGTTACCGAGGCCTGGAAAATTGATTTCTAAACAGTTCCCGTTACTCTGTGTTATTCCCTGTTGATTTTCGTTAGTAGGTCCACAACAGTTGGGATCACACCCAGCTGAAGCGGAAGTTGCTAACCTTTTCTTTGTTTTATTTTGTCTTTTTGCAGATTGATCAGAACACTTCAGAAATTTGATCGATTCAGAGTTGAAAAAGCACACACAAGTCGAACAATATGCCTAGAACAATCTTGAACATCACACCAATTTCCATGTATCCCGGAACTGAAGCACGAGAGCATTATGAGACTATAAATAAATGGTTGGAGAAAGAGGAGAAAGCAATCAAGCAAGAGCCTGAAGGAGTACAACATGTATCGTCCGGGTGAGTTTCCTTGTGAATTATTTGATATATCATCTTCAGATTACAATTCTGACGATCCTGAAGAGGATCCCGACACGGTGTTTTTTGAGCCTGAGGATTACCCAGACTCAGACACCGTGGTGAAGTTAGGAGACCCTGGCACGTTCAGACTCCCAATTTCTGTTAATGGAATATCCGTAGGATTAGGTTTCTGCGATTGTGGCTCGAGTTACAATATTCTTCCTTTTTCCCTCTGTCATAAGATAAAACTTCCGGTCGTGATGAATCAAACCAGGACCATGACCTTTGTAGACAGAACCAGAGATATGCCTGCTGGTTGGCTTAGAAAGTGTACAATTAAGGCAGGAGTGTTCACGTATCCTATCGACTTTACGGTCATAGATGTACCTGAAGATCCTAGTGCCCCGGTTCTCTTAGGACGACCTTTCTTAGCAACGATCGGGGCGGTTATGGATTTTGATAAGAGGGAGATCACTCTTAGGATGAATAATGACGCTGTATCTTTTAAGATCCTAGAACCCCTAGAAAACCGACCGGAGAGTTGTAAGATGACGTATGCTTCAGGGAAGGTGGAGATTTTGGAAATTGAAGGGCATAAGCATAAAGAGGTTGTCATAGAAACCGTTGAGCAAGAGTTTCTGAGATTAATGCTGAGAGAGAAAGAAGATAAGGACCACGACAGGATGCTCACGGAAGCTAGTCCTTCCGTGTTGCGTAGTGAACGAGTTGAGTTGAAAGTGGAAAGCGTGGAGTCCTTGAGTTTAAGGTCTAAATCTCGATGCAGAGGCAGACCTAGCACACAAGCTAAGAGAGATAGGCATGCTAGGAAGAGGGCTCAAAAAGGTTCTATGAAAGTGCAAACCTCTGGAGTGAAAGTTTGGCGAGTTAAGGCTCCAACCCTTGATTGATCAGAGATCTGAAGAAAGTCGAGCCGGCGACTATAAACTCAGAACTATTTCTTCAAACCCTTAGGTAGTTAGGATTGAATAAAAGTAGCCAGATGAAGGGACGAGCTTTTTTTCATCCTACCACAAACTTAGGCTTGAAACTGAATGGTTGTGGAAAGGTTTTTTTTACCTCGTTGCGGATTCTAGTGAAGTAGGTTAGGTTTTAGTCGGAAACAACAATTGGAGGATAAAAGGGTAGTCAAATTGAGGTTAGAATTGAGCAGAAAGGTTGAGTAAGAAGTGCAACAAAGGCAGATAAAAAATCTGGGGAAAAGATACCCCCGGTATCTCGAGGGTAACCTCCGGGTTACCGAGGCTTGGATTTCAGATTTCTGAACGTCAGTTTATAAAGCTGAATTTTTAGAGACACGTGGAGGACACACGTTGCACCAGATACGGTCAGTCAGCAGAAACCGAACCATTTCCCCTCTTTTCAAATTTTTCATCCTTTCACACACTCCACCATAACTCCACCTCAATCCCATCAATCACCTCCTCAAATCCCTCACCCTAATAACTTCTCTACCCATTATCCCACTAAACCATCCACATTCACTCAACTCTTCCTATTTAAACCACCCCTTCATCACCAATATCTTCATTCTTATCATTTTCATCTCTTTCATTCACCAACTTCTCATATTTCTTCCTTCTTCATATATTTCGGCCACCATCACCACCACCATCACCACCAAACAGCCACAATAACCAAACCAATTTCCTTCTATTTTCCAAACCCTAAACACCATTTCCTACCCCTGTTGCTGAGTTGTATTGCTGCTGCTACAGTGAGGTGTTGCCATTCTTCTTCTTCCACCATCAGAGGCACAGTCCAGAAAGAAATCCAGAAAATTTAGGCCGGTAAACCGTACCCTACCTCCGGTTTACCGAGGTCTCTTTTTCAGAAACAGCTTCTGTATTAGGTTCTATACTCATTCAGGATGGGTCCTAAGCGTCAAAGGTCAGCTGTTCGTCCAAGTGGTTATCTGACTGTCTATGGAGATGCCAATCCGCTGATAGACGGGGTTGCACAGTTCCATTCATTAGCTATCTACGAGTCATTCCGAGGCCATTGGAACGTAAGACCAGTGGCTCGAGAATGAGGGGTAGATTTGGACGACTGCGGTTCGATTTTGCCGGAGGCCCTACAAGCACAGGATTTACTGGACATGGCTGAGGCACCAGCAAGGTTCAACGCCACGACCGTAAGATATTTTTATGCTTATGTTTCGCATAACCCCGGAGTCACATTTGTTATGGTCCGATGAGTTAAGGTTGATTTTTCTATTTAGAGGATCAACGAGCATTTTGAGGTTAGAAATCTACCGGTGGGCCCGGATGAGTACACATCCTCGAGCAACATTACCGATCTCGAGAGGATGGATATGGTTGCTGATTTCTTGGGGGTGCAATGGAAGCGTAATCCTGCTGGAGCCCCCACCATCTTCCTAGAGAACGATTTATCTTGGGACTGGAAGATGGTCAATAGATTTGTTTGTGCTCGCCTTCTTCCGACGAAGCACACGGTCTTTGTCACTACTTCGAGGGCATAGTTGATGTTCTATCTAGAGACGGGTGCCCCGATCAACATCGGTCTGTTGATGCATAGCCGTATCCATGAGCTTGCCGCCACTTCTGAGCGAGAGCTGCTACCTTACGGGCCGATGATTGATATGTTTGCTCTAGAGGCTGAGGTAAAGATGCTTGTCAGTGATGATTGGGAAGATCCTGAGCCTCAGCTCAGTTCACAGTCAGTTTCGAGAGTTCAGAGACGGGTTAGAGCAGAGAGGGAGCGTACTCCGGTGCATGGTGCACCGAGAACTCAGAGAGCCTTGCTTGAGGAGCACTTGCGAGAAATTGCGAGTCTACACAGCAAGATGGATAGGATTATTGACTTCTTTGGCATTCCTTCCTCTACCCCGCCACCTAGGACTGCCCCACATCGTAGAGCATCATCTTCAGCCATCGCCGCCTCAAGTTCTGCACCACCTCCCGGTTTTGAGCATGGAGTCGACTGGGAGGGTGATTCCGATGAGGACTGGCTTTTATTTCTTTTTATTGTTGTTTTTATGTTATTTTCCTTTCCTATTTAGTAAATGTAGCAGAATATTTCTAATATAATGATTTTGTCGGCTTAATTTGTTTTGGAGTATATTATTTTCTCTTTTACTGCCGCATTTTTGTTATACAGTTTTTTGTCACCACTATTCTTCTTGGTTTTTCTTGAGTTACTTAGCGCATATTCTTCATGGACTACTTACATGAGCCCATACGACGATCCGATTCTTCTTTGGTTCCGCCCTTAACCGAAGCTAAGTTCCTTTTCGTTTTTTATTTCTCATCTTACACATTGGGGACAATGTTTCGATTAAGTGGGGGGTAGAGGAACGTCACTTAGCTTTTTAGCATTGTATTCCATGAATTGTGTGATTGTCTTGATTCTCTTTGATGCACGATTCACCACTTAGACTTTGATTCTTTTCGACAGAATTTCGAAAAATTATGATATCTTTGATCTTTTCGAGTTAATTGACTTCACCTTTGTTTTAATTTGCACGAGTAAGAGAAAATGTCCACTTCTGAAGTAGTGGCGTATTAAGCGCATATTCTGTTATGAGCCACCATTTTAAGCACGTATAACTCACTTCCCTTGGTGTGTAGTCGATAGCATATTGCTTTGACTAGAGTTGACCCTGGCTTTATCACGAATCATGTTTCACCAACACTTAGAAAGGCAATGGAATTTCAGATTCGGTAGTTTATCATGAGTGGGGCCGTGAGGATAGTTAAATCAATGAGAGTTTACTCGCCAAGAAAGAGAAGTGCATTGAAATATATACATTTATATTCCCTTTGGCAATATCTTAGTCGATTGAGCGTAAGACGCACGACTTTTGCATAGACCGATAAATGTGAGCCTAAGAGTAATATATGCTCGGTTCTCGATCCGCCATGCCAGCTTAATTAATTAATAAATAACATGTTTGAGACTGGTTAGTTCGACTACAGGTTGACGTAATGTGAGATTGTCTGCATTTCTAAGCGGTTGTGAAAGTTATTGCACACACACATTGGCTCATGACGTGAATAGTTTTAATATGTTACTAATGGATATGAGTGGCATGATCTTGATCTTGGCTTAGTAAGGCATAGTTGTTTTTAATTAACTTGTACATTGATCAGAGTGTTATTTTCTTTTCGCCCTTTTGCTCGGGACGATCAAAAGCTAAGTGGGGGGTAGTTGATGACAATCTAAATGGTACCAATATTTATACCCATATGCACCCCGAATTCTACTCAAGAGAGGATAGATAAGTTCTTTATTGCTTAGAATATGTGTTAAATGCTATGTGAGTGTTTCCAGGATCGTAATTCTGCATCTATGCTATTTTCCCGATGTTTTGGTACTGTTTTGTCTCATTTTGTGTATTTTATAGAATGTACCGTATCAGGGGCATTGGAGAACGGATCTGGACCAAAAGGAATGCATTGGGCTGAGTGATTGAAGTCCAAGAAGAAGCCTGCTGAAGAAAAATAAGAATAGAAGGCCCGGTAACCCGAAGGTTAGGTCCGGTAAACCGGTGACTTATTCAACACGAACTTCATTCTGCCGTATTGTCTAAGTCGGTTAAGGTTTAAGAGAATCTTAAGTCGGTCATTGTATCTATATAAGGCCGCATTAACAGAGTTCTTCAGAGGATTCATAACTTTTGATTGGTATTACAAATACATTATACAATTATTATGCAATAAAGTTTTCTTGAGCTTTGGAGAGTTGTTTTTGGTTTCCTCCCTTCTTCCATCATCTCTAGCTTGAGTAGATCGAGCTAGATCTCCATTGTTGAAGGTATGAAGCTTTGAACATACCTTTATTGTCTTCAATATGGTAGATATGTTCGTATTTATGTGTTTTAGTTAATCTGCATGTTTAACAACCCCATAATTTACCTATTTTAATCGTACTGAGCAATGTAGATCCAGAAATTAGGAAAAGCCGCCCCCGGTAAACCGGCGGTCTATACCGGTTACCCGAGGCATATTTTAGAAAACCTAAACCGGGATTCACTACGGCTACGTTGATCGGCAGAAATAATTAAAACGAGTAATAGGTCTGGCCAATCTAGTATTCGTAATTCGTAAATTAACATGAAAGACCGCAAGTGAAGTGTTAATTAGGACATAGTCTTGATGGACCCTAGGAACATGCTGGTCAATGTCGACAGCTGTCTAGGCGGGTTAGCGGTATGAGGTAACGCTCAATATCGGCAGTTCTAGTTCTTTATGCGTATGGGCTATTACGGACCAATTAAAGAGGGTAGCTTGCGTATAGATTGTCTACTGCCATTGTCGGAGTAGATAGGAGTAGGAATTGCACCCGTAGCTGATAAATATGATAATAATCATTAAAAGCTCACGATTAATCTAAGGAAATTATATGGGGAAGTAAACATAACGATTAGCTAATCCAAGTTAGTAGACCGGTGATGAGAGGGACAGGTATACCATGTTTGTTTTCTTTTATGTTATTGTTGATCAATGACCGCTTCTATGTTGCTTCTTAATTAGGTTAGGTCGTTTATATGTATAAGTTGCATTGTCTCTGTGGGATCGACCTTGACTCGCATTTACTATACTGTGATGTACCTAGTATTCTTGCTAGTAATATCGACGTTAGTGACTTACACGCGATCAGCAAGGCGGATTGAGAACCGAGTATGGATTACTCTTAGGCTTGCGTTTATCGGTCTATGCAAAAGTCATGCGTTTTACGCTCCATCAACTCAGATTTTGCCAAAGAGAATATAGATGTATATATTTCAATGCACTTTTCTTTCTTGGCGGGTGAACTCTCATTGATTTATCTATGCTCACGGCCCCACTCATGATAAACTACCGAATCCGAAATTCCTTTGCCTTTATAAGCGTTGGTGAAACATGATTCGTGATGAAGCCAGGGTCAAATCTAGTCAAAGCAATATGCTATCGACTACACAGCAAGGGAAGTGAGTTATACGTGCTTAAAATGGTGGTTCAAAACACAATACGTGCTTAATACGCCACTACGTCAGAAGTGGGCACTTACTCTTACTTGTTCAAGGTGAAACAAAGATGAAATCAGTTAACTCGAAAAGATCAAAAACATCATTTTTTTTTCGAAATTCTATCGAAATAAATCAAAGTCTAAGTGGTGAATCGTGCATCAAATAGGATCAAGATAATCACGCAATTCATGGAATATAATGCTAAGAAGCTAAGTGATGTCCCTTACCCCCACCCCCACTTAAACGAAACATTGTCCCCAATGTGTAAGGTGAAAAATGAAAAATGAAAAGGAACTTAGCTTCGGTTAAGGGTGGAATCAAAGAAGAATCGGATCGTCGTATAAATCATCGGGCTCATGTAAGTAGTCCATGAAGAATCTACGCTAAGTAACTCAAACATACCAAGAAGAATAGTGGTGACAAGAAATCGTATAATAAAATGGAGGCAATAAAAGAGAAAATAAGGAACTCCAAAACAAATTAAGCCGTCAAAATCATTATATTAATAATATTCTGCTACATCAACTAGATAGGAAAGAAAATAAAAATAAGAAAATAGAAAACAACAACAATGAAAAGAAAAAGGCTAATCCTCATCAGAATAACCCTCCGAGTCATCTCTAGGCTCAAAGCCAGGAGGTGGTCCAGAACTAGAGGCAACAGCTGTAGAAGAGGATGCTCTATAATGAGGGGCAGTCCTAGGTGGTGGGGTCGTAGGAGGAACTCATAGGAAATCTATGATCATATCCATCTTGCGATATAGACTCGCAATCTCTCACGAGTGCTCTTCTATCAAGGCTCTCTGAGTCCGCGGTGCTCCGAGGACCGGAGTACGTTCTCTCACTGCTCTTCCAACCCGTCTTTGCCCTCTTGAAACTGACTGTGAACTAATCATTGGCTCAGGGTCTTCCTACTCATCACTAACCAGAACCTTGACCTCATTCTCCAAAGCGAACATGTCAATCATCGGTCCGTACGGAAACTGCTCGCGCTCAGATGTGGCAGCAAGCTTGTGAATACGGCTATGCATCAGAAGACCAATGTTGACTGGAGATCCCTGCTCCAGATAGAACATCAACTCTGCCCACCTCGGTGTGACAGACACCGTATGCTTGGTCGGCAGAAGTCGAGCGCAGACAAACCTATTAACCACTTTCCTATCCCAGGATAGCTCATTTTCCAGGAAGATGGTGGGTGCTCCCATAGGGTTGTGCTTCCATTGCACCTCAAAGTAATAAGCAATCATGTTCATCCTCTCAAGATCTTCAATGTTGCTCGAGGATGTGTACTCATCTGGGCCCACCGGTGGATTTCGAACCCCATAATACTCGTTGATCCACTCAATCGAAAAGTCAATTTTAACACCACGTACCATCGCAAATATGGCTCCGGGGTTGTGCAAAACATAAGCATAAAATTCCCTTACCACCGTGGCGTTGAACCGTGATGGTGCCTCAGCCATATCCAGAATGTCTTGTTCTTTCAAGGCTCGTGGCAAGATATCTCTGCAATCGTCCAATTCCACGCCCCGTTCTCGAGCAACAGGTCTTGCGTTCCAATGCCCTCGGAATGACTTGTAGATAGCTAATGAATGGAATTGCTCAACCCCGTCTATCAAGGGGCTAGCATCTTCGTAGATACTCTGATACCGTTGGGACGAAGGAAAGATCGGCTACGCTTTGGACCCATCCTGGATGATAACTTGACTGATACTGATAATGATTCTGGAAAATTGACCCTCGGTAAACCAGAGGTAGGTTAGGGTTTACCGGCCTGATTTTTCTGGATTTCTTTCTGGGACTGTGCTTCCGTCAATAGAAAAAGAAGAACTGCAGCACCTCACTAGCACAGCAGCACTAGACAGCAACAGAGTGAAGAAAATGGTATGGTTTGTGGTTTGGTTGGTGAAAATGGAAGAAAGGTTTGGTTTTGGTGGAGGTTTGGTGGTGATATTGGTGGTGATGGTGGTCGGATTTTGGAAGAATGAGAAATGGAGGAGTTAAGATGATTTTAAGAAGAAGATAGTAGATGGAGTGATGATAATGGTGGTGAATGGATGGTTTAAATAGGAAAAATGAGTGAAGGTGGAAGGATTTAGTGGGATAGTGGGTAGATAAGTAATTAGGGTGAGGATTTGAGGGGGTGATTGATGGGATTGAGATGGAGTTATGGTGGAGTGTGGGAAAGGATGAAATATTTAAAATTAGGGGGAAATGGGACGGTTTCTACTGACTAGTAATGCCTTGTACAACGTGTATCCTCCACGTGTCTCTAAAAATTCAGCTTTTCAATCCGACATTCAGAAAACTGAAAATTCGGGCTCGGTAAACCGGAGGTAACCGAGGGTTTACCGGGGCTTCTTTTCCCCATATTTCTCTGTACTTATCTTCTACACTCTTAACTCAACCTCTCTGCTCAATTCTGACCTCCAAATCGACTAACCTCTTACTCCTTTTGTTGTTATCTCCGACTCGATCCTAACATATTTCACTAGAATCCGCAACGAGTAAAAAAAGCCTTCCCACATCCATCGGTTTCAAGCCTAAGGGTGCGGTAGGATGAAAAAAAGCTCGTCCCTTCATCCGTCTACTTTTATTCATTCCTAATCTACCTAAGGGTTTAAGAAAATAGTTCTGAGTTTATAGTCGCCAGCTCGACTTTCTTCAGATTTCCGATCATTCAGGGGTTGGAGCTTTAACTCGCCAAACTTTTGCACCAGAGGTTTTCACCTTTATAGAACATTTTTGAGCTCTCTTCCTAGAACGCCTCTCTCTCTTAGCTTGCGTACTAGGTCTGCCTATACGTCGTGATTTAGACTTTACACCCAAGGACTCCACATTTCCTTCTTTAAGCTCAAAGCGTTCACTATGCAACACGGAAGGACTAGCTTCCATGAGCTTCTTGTTGTGGTCCTTCTCTTCTCTCTCTCTCAACATTAGTCTCATAAACTCCTACTCAACGGTTTCTACTACAACCTCTCTATTCTTATGCCTCTCTATCTCCATAATTTCCACTTTTCCTGAATCATAAGCCATCTTGCAACTTTCCGGCCTATTTTCTAGGGGCTCTAAGATTTTAAATGATACTGCATCATTATTCAACCTCAAAGTAATCTCCCCACTATCGAAATCCATGGCTGCTCTGCTTGTCACTAAAAAAGGTCTTTCTAACAAAACTGGGGCACTTGGGTCCTCTGGTACGTCTATAACCGTGAAATCAATTGGAAAAGTGAACCCTCATGCCTTAATCGTGCACTTCCTAAGCAGACCGGCAAGCATATCTCTAGTTCTATCGATGAAAGTCATGGTTCGAGTTTGATTCATAATGACCGGAAGCTTAATCTTTTGGCAGAGGGAAAAAGGTAGAATGTTGCAACTCGAGCCAGAGTCGCAGAGACCTGATCCTACTGATATACCATTAACAGAAATTGGAAGTCGGAACGTGCCAAGGTCTCCTAAATTCACCACGGTGTCTGAGTCTGGGTAATCCTCAGGCTCAAAGAACATCATGTCGGGATCATCTTCAGGATCATCAGAATCATAATCCGAAGACGATATTTCAATTAACTCGATAGGGAACTCACCTGGACGATACGTGCCATACTCATCTAAGTTCTCTTCAGGCTCTTGCTTGATTGCTTCTTTCTCTTTTTCCAACCGCCTCTTAATAGATTCATAATGCTCTCTGGATTTAGATCCATGGTACATAGAAATCGGTGTGACGTTCAATATTGTCCGAGTCATATTGCTTGCCTTGTTTGCTCTTTTTTAACTCCGGTTTGATCGAACATGAAGTGTTCTGATCTTCCTGCGAAAAAGACAAAATAAAACAAAAAAAGGTTAGCAACTTCCGCTTCAATTGGGTATGATCCCAACTGTTGCAGACCTACTAACTACAATCAACAGGGAATAACACAGAATAACAGGGGCTGTCAGGAATTCAATTATTTAGGCCTCGGTAACCCGAGGGTAAACCACGGTAAACCGGTCCTAAATTTTTTCATTCTGGAAGTTTAATAAGTGCAGGTTTGATCCAGAACGACTCAAGACTCAAACTAAAATAAAATAAAATAAAATAAAAATGACTTCTTAATCAGAATTAAAACGTTTATATTTAAAATTGGCTATTGTCCCCGTCAACGGCGCCAAAAATCTTGATCGCGTGTAAGTCACTAACGTCGATATTACTAGCAAGAATACTAGGTACATCGTAGTATAAATGCGAGTCAATGTCGATCCCACAGAGACAATGCAACTGTAATTATAAACTATTCTAACCTAATTAAGAAGCAAAATAAAGGCGGTCATTGACCAACAATGAACATTAAGAAAACGTGGTATTTCTCCCCTCTTCTCACCGATCTACTAACTTAGATTAGTTAATCGTTACGTTTACTTCCGCACATAATTTTCTTAAATTAATCAAGCGAGCTTTTGATTTAACTATCATTATCAGCTACGGGTGCAACTCCTACTCCGACAATGGTAGTAGACAATCTATACGCAAGCAACCCTCCTTAATTGGTCCGTAATAGTCCATACGCATAAAGAACTAGAATTGCCGATATCGAGCGCTAACTCATAGCGCTAACCCGCCTAGACAGCTGTCGACATTGATCAGCACGTTCCTAGGGTCCATTCAAGACTATGTCCAAACTTAGCACTTCACTATTCGTATTTCATGCCGTTTACGATTACAATAAGCAGATTGGCCAGATTTAACCTACTGTTAATTAAACCTGTCGATCAACGTAGCTGTAGTGAATCCTAGTTTTAGGTTTTCTAATTATTGCCGCGGTAAACCGGTATAGACCGCCGGGTTACCGGGGTCAGCTTTTCCTATTCCTAGGATCTACATTGCTCACATACGATTAAAATAAGTAAATCATGGGGTCTTTAAACATGCAGATTAACTAAAACACAGAAATACGAACAGATTTACCATATTGAAGACAAAAAAAACGTTCAAAGCTTCATACTTTCAACAATGGAGATCTAGCTCGATCTACTCAAGCTAGAGATGGTAGAGAAAGGGAGAAAACCAGAAATACCTCCACAAAAGCTTGGAATAACTTTATTTCATCAAATCGTATAATGTAATTGAATATAATTGATAAGATATGAAAGCTTTCAGTATATGCGGTTTTATATAGATACAACAGCCGACTTATGACTCTCTAAAACCCTAACCGATCTAGTAGAGACGGCATAATCAATTTCGTGTCCAACAAGTCCTCGGTTTACCGGCCCTAGACCACGGTAAACCAAGCCGACTTTTCTTCTTTTTCTTCAGCAGACTTCTTCTTGGACTTCAATCATTTGGCCCAATACACTTATTTTGGTCCAGATCCATTCTCCAATGCTCCAGATTCGGTACATCCTATATAACATGCAAAATTAGACAAAACAGTACCAAATCTTTAAGAAAATAACATAGATGCAGAATTACTATCCTTGGAACACGCACATAGAATTTAACTCATATTCCACATAATAACGAGCCTATCAATCCTCTCTTGAGCAGAATTTGGGGTGAATAAAGGTATAATTATGGTACCAATTAGGGCGTTATTTCTCGGTCTCCGTGTTTATTTTTAATCTGCTCTGTAGTTTAGAAATATTGACTCAGTCTCTGAGATTGAAATTATTTTGGATGCCCTGCAGTCCCTCGATGCTCGGTCTCCGAGTCTTTGGCACTGTCTTTTCTGCTCTGCAGTTTTGAACTATTTGACGCCCAGTCTCTGGGCTTAACTATTTGGTCTGTCATGTAGGTATTAATGTGTCCTTTGCACAATTTTATAATGTTGTCTTGCATCTTAGTTACATCACTCGGTCTCTGAGCGTAAATTATTTGGCCCTGTCCTGCAAGCATTTAATTTTATTAGTTAGGCTGCTCTGCAGCTATGAGTAGGGCCCAACACGTTAGCTTAAAGTAATACGGTGTGCTTTGCAAACCTTTGAACCGCCATTGTAAAGAACACAAGCAATATTAAAAAAAAGTAAATCTTATTGAAATGAAACTGTTGCGAATGCAACTTATTACATCATAGTTCAAGCAACAGAAATAATAAATAGCCTAGAACCTGTCTTAGGCATAGAATCATCTTAGATTGACCGCGTTCCAACTTCACGGAATGGTCTTTCCTTGAGCATCGGCCAGCTGATATGCACCTTTACCGTGCACCTTAATCACTTTGTAGGGGCCTTCCCAATTTGGTTGTAACTTGTCTTGAGGATCCTGCCTGCTAACCTCGCTTTTTCGAAGGACCAAATCTCCCAACTTAAAGTATGAGTCTTTGACCCTGACATTGTAGTATTGGAACATTCTCTGCTTGTATTTAGCCATCCTAATGTATTCTATTTCACGATTCCCCTCTAGATCGTCTTTTAGATGCCGTAACTCTGTTTCCTGGTTTGTTTTGTTGTAAAGCTCTACTCTAGGGGAGGATAGCCCAATCTCTGCAGGGTTGACTGCTTTGTACCCGTAAGCTAATGAGAATGGGGTCTCCCCGGTGGCAGAGTTGGGTGTGGTTCTGTATGCCCATAGCACATTGGACAACTGTGTTACCCAGCTCTCGCCTTCTTCTTCTAGTCACTTCTTCAGGCCAGTCTTGATTTGCATGTTGGCTTGCTCCACTTTACCATTGGCTTCCGGGTAGCCGACCGAAGTGAAATGCTGCGTAATCTCGAGTTCAGAGCACCATTCTCGGACTACTCTATCTTCAAACTGTGTGCCATTATCAGAGCTGATGCTTTTTGGGATCCCAGACCGGCACACTATGGTCTTCCATAAGAACTTTTGAATGGTTTTGCCTGTTATTGTGGTCAATTGTTCTGCCTCCACCCACTTGGTGAAATAGTCAATGGCTAACACCACAAATCTTAAATTACATGGTGCTCTGTGTAATGTCTCGACCAGGTCAATACCCCCTGGTCGAAAGGCCAATGAGATACTATGGGGATCAACTGCTGTGAAGGTTGGTGGGTAAGGCTGTCATGCACCTGGCATGTTCTGCAAGTCATTACCAATTCCCGAGCATCTGCCTGCATGCTCGGCCAATAATATTCAAATAGTCTACACTTCCGAGCCAATGCTCTAGCTCCCATATGACTTCCACAAATTCCCAAGTGGATCTCACGAAGAAGGTAATTCCCTTCTTCCTTTGTAGCACAACACAACCATGGTGAAATAAAATATTTTTGATACAATATATCGTTAAACAATGAGTACCTGCTCGCCTGAAGCCTTATTTTCAGAGCTTGAGCTTTGTCGGTCGGGACCAGACTGTTCTTCAGGAAGGCCACTATTGGGTCCATCCAGGTGGCCCGTTTAATGATCGGTTTGGCCTCTTTCTGCTCATAACTCGCTCTGCAATCTGCTCGATCAACACCTTTCTGTCAGAGACAAAATTTGAAGCTAACTTAGAGTGCATCAACTCGTGCGTTCTTAGATCTGGGAATCTGCCTTAGCTGGACATCTTCAAACTCTGCAATCAATGCTCGTGCTATGGAGAGATACTTCTTCATAGTTTCTTCCTTTGCTTCATACTCCCCTTTAACATGATTCACGACCAACTGGGAATCACTGAACACTTGTAAGTTTTTCACCCTTAGCTTTGCGGCCAGTCTGAGCCCCGTAATTAGCGCTTCATACTCAGGCTCATTGTTAGTAGCCTTAAACTTGAAACACAGCGCATAAGGGAACTCATCCCCCTTCGGGCTTCAGAGTAGAAGACATGCCCCTGGTCCTTCTTTGTTGGACGCTCCGTCTACATACAACTTCCATTATTTCTATTGTTCATGTGACTGTTCTTGCTCAAGAGTGATGGCTATTCCTTCAACTATGAAATCAGCCAAGGCTTGAGCTTTGAATGAAACTCTTGGTCGGAATTATACGTCATAGGCGGCCAGCTCGACCACCCACTTAGTTAATTTGCCCGACGTTTCCGGTCAGTCGAGTATCTGCCGGAGAGGTTGATCTGTCATGACCATTATTGTGTGAGCTTGAAAATACGGCTTCAATTTTCTAGAAGCATGAACCAATATAAGTGCTAACTTCTTCGCGTTTGTATATCTAACTTCCGGCCCTCACAGGGCCTTGCTGACATAAAAGACTGGCTTCTGGATATTGTCTTGATCACTCACCAGGACAGCGCTCAGTGCTTCTTGGCACACGGATAAGTACAAATACAAAGTTTCTCCAGCTTTTGGTGCGGTAAGGACAGGCAAAGTGGTCAGATAAACCTTCAACTCTTCAAAAGCCTTCTGACATTCTTCATTCCAGTCGAAGGGATTTGCATGCCTTAGGATTTTAAAGAACGGCAGGGCACGCTGTGCCGACCATGAGAGGAATCTATTTAAGGCAGGCATATGCCCCGTCAACCTTTGTACTTCCTTGATATTTTTGGGCGGCGCCATGCTCTGTATGGCCTCGACCTTGTCCGGGTTTGCTCTTATACCTTCTTTGGATATCATATATCCTAAGAACTTCCCTGATCTGACCCTAAACGTACACTTCTTGAGGTTGAGCCTCATTCTTGTTTCCCTTAGCACCTCGAAGATTTCCCTAACATCCTTGACATACTGGTCGGGAGACCTGCTCTTGATTAGTAGATCATCGACGTATACTTCCAAACACTTTCTTATCTGCTTCTCAAACATCTGGTTGACTGCTCTCGGGTAGGTAGCCCCGACATTCTTAAGCCCGAACGGCATGGTGATGTAGCAGTAAGTTCCTCTTTCCGTGATAAACGATGTCTTTTCCATGTCCTCTAGAGCTATAGCAATCTGATGGTACCCCTTGTACGCATCCAAGAACGCAAAAACCTCAAATCCGACCATGGAATCCACTAAACTGTCAATTTTTGGGAGCGGGTAGTGATGGGAGTCAACTTTACGTGACTCCGGTGCATTGTTTATCCCCGTTTACCACATTTTCAGCACATTTTTGGGTGATTTAGACCGTTTTCGGGGTGTTATTGTGAGCTCAAGGCACGGGGATTGAATCCGTTACTTTGATGGATTATTACCCATTTTCTGTTGATATTAACCCCATTCCCGAACACTTTTACCCTCCGGAATTGTTTGGATGTTTTTGGTTGTTTTTTATGTTGAAGGGTATTGGTGTCTCGAGGACCCGAGAGGTGATGATTTGTGGCAAAAAGCATGATCGGGGCAAGAGGAGAGATCAAAGAGAAAAAGAAAAGTGAAGTTTTGGGGCAACAGGGGTTCAAATGCGTGTTTGAACCCCCCAAACGTGCGCTCAAAGGACCACAAGTTGATACAGAGTTCAAGCCTTCCAAACGCGCGTTTGAAACCACCTTAAACGCGCGTTTGACCGTCCTAAACGTGCGTTCCAAGTTCTCCAAACGCGCGTTTGAACCTTCGAAACGTGCATTCCAGATGAAGATCAATCAAGTCCCGGCCCAGAAATGAAGCAAAACGCATGTTTGCACTAAGCCAAACGTGCGTTTGAAGATGTTAAACGCCAGTCTCAGCCCTCTAAACGTGCGTTTGGAGCCAATTCCTGCAGATTTTCTCTCACCTATAAATACACCCCCTTAGACTATTTCTTATATATCAAATATTCTCTTAGCAAAACTCTACCCATTTCTTAGCTCGATTTTTGTAATAGCTTAAAATACTTTCTCTTAGCTTGAATCAACACTATTTTTAGCTTAATCTTTCCATTTCTTAGCTTAATCTTTCCATTTCTTAGCTTAGATTTCTATTCCAAACACTAAGAGACCACCTTTTAATTAGTTTTCTATTTTGTACTTTTTGGATCTAATCTCGAATTTCTGCAAATTAATGGTAAATTTCTTCTTTCTTTTACTTGTTTTGTCTTTAATTTACAGTTTCTTATGTGTTTTAACTAATATAATGAGTAGCTAATCCCTTTTCATAGTCGAATCATGTGAAATTTAGTGAAATCACCCTTTGGGTGATGAAATTGGGAGTGGGTAGTGCTTTTTATTGTTGTATCTTGCATATTTCATGTCTTAGAACTTGTTATAACATATTTGGGCTAGATTGATCACCTAGGTCAAAATCACACACATCACTCTAAAGAGTTGTTCAGATAGAGAGGTGTGGGAAAAGGGGTTCTAAGATCACGGCGTAGACTCGGCTTAGTTGTTAAGCCCGAGCCCAAAGTGAGGTTACTCGTTTTAACCTTTAAGCGGCTCTAGTGCATAACATGTCTTGTTAGTGAATCTTCTTTAGGGAAGGGTAGTTAACATGGCATAAGGTGTTAGGAGAGAGTTGTTCAGACCTTAGCACCGGGATTAGGAGTTTGCACCCATGAAATTGAATGCGAGAGTTCGTTTGTTATAATGCACACTCCCGGTTTTGTCTATCCTTGGGGTTGAAACTAGCTATTTTGATCATGGTTCGGCTATGTCCCTTAATCTATCTTTAAAACCTAGTAGTTTAATCTTCTTTCTTTCTTTTCTATCTTTAGACTAGTTAGTAAGAATCACTTTAGTGTCGTTGTAGTAAACAAACACTTTAAAAAGATTGTTCGCCTAGACTAAGTAACACATTCGCTTTGGTACTCACAAACACTTTTCCCTTGGGTTCGACCTCGTACTCCTGTAGCTATTCTAGCAATCGACCCGGTACACTGCCGGTTAGAGAGTTAGTTTACCCACGGTTTCGAGTCTTTATAAATTGTTTTTGACGGGTGAATCGTAGCTCAATCAAAATGGCGCCGTTGCCGGGGAATTGTGTGCTATTTGTGATATCTTGCAAGTGAACTGAAGGCTTGGGCCTAGGTTTTATTTTACTATTTTCTTGTTGTTTGTTTTTTGTAGTTCATGACCCGGAGATCTCAAACACAACTCGAACCATACATAGACGGAATTGAGTCTTACGCAAGGCATAGAAATAGTCAAAGAAGAAGAGGTCGTCAAGCAGAGGAATCGATTCCGGCCTTTGAAGAAAGTAGTTTGGGTGAGTGATGTATGACTTTTATATGATTAAATTTACGTTATATTATTATGTTTTATTGACAAATTCTATGTAAAATATATGAAATTATGATATAATTGGTATGAAATATTAATCTTTATAGTTTAGTATAGTTAGTAGTAAAAATTAGTAATTTATAGTAAAAAGTTATGATTTTGTACCGGTTTTTAGTGACCGGAGTGTTGTGTCTGTTTTACACGGGTATTTTGTGTTTATTTCATTGCAGAATCCTAAGATGAACTGAAATCCTGAGTAGAGACACTTTTTGAAGTCAATTCAAGTCGTTGGAAGGAAGTTATAAAGCGTCACTCAATTTAAATGATCAAGTGGTTAATCGTTTTTTAATAATGAAATCCCGAAAACGACACGTATTGGGAATGGCTCGTTAAAAAGACATTTTCTGGGAAAATGTTCTTCATGAAAATTGAAGATCTTCATATGAGCTTTCTAAAGCACTTTGAATCATGAAGATAAGAGGTCTACAACTCAAATGGTGGTCAAGTGGCTAATTGATTCGTCTTATTGAAAAATCCCGAAAAGGACACGTAATACAAATGGCTCATTGAGAATACGTTTTCTGAAGAAGTGGTCTTGATGAAAGTTGTAGAGAATTCAACGAGCTTTTCAACGGATATTTGATCATGTCATTCTGATATTGAGAACTCAAGTTACGATTTTTAGAAGTTAATTATGTAATTATATATAATTATATATATAATTACAACGCATCTGTAATGATTAAGAGTAACATGGGGCTCACATGCTTGTAACTAACTGTAATCATTGCAATGATTACACCGGACCGATCCGGCCAGTTTTCAGGACCGGTCCGGGAAGGGAGTTTTTCTATATATAGGAGCTCAGCAGCAGAGATGGAAGGGGTACCAATATATATATACAATATTCTATATATATTCTCTATCCCCTCTTTTCTTTAGTTTGTAAATAGGCCTTAAGTCGGGAATAAATTAGTAGTAGTAGTATCGTGATAATGCTCGGGAAATTATCAGAAGTCCGGTGTTGCTAAAGTTGTTGTTATGTCCGGAAGAATACGACTTCGAATCGGCATATTCGTAATCGGGTAACTTTTCGAAGTATTTATGTTTATGTTTGTTATTTTATTCTTTTTAGTTTTTATAATGTTATTAGGCTAGATCTAATAACTAGCCAAAGTTAT
Organism: Gentiana straminea; assembly: GCA_036785695.1. Taxonomy (NCBI): domain Eukaryota; kingdom Viridiplantae; phylum Streptophyta; class Magnoliopsida; order Gentianales; family Gentianaceae; genus Gentiana; species Gentiana straminea. Next base: position 5,724,189 of record JAVUPR010000312.1, on the reverse strand, counting down.
GTAATCGTATTATTTCGATCTTTTCGTTAAAAGAATGATGTCTAAGTAAAAGTGATTAAAATTGAGTTAAAATGAATCTTTTTCTATTTCACTACGTAACGCTAACATATTCGGATTGACATAATCAACCATGATGAATACCACATATAACCTGGCGATGTACTGACCAGAGAAGTCAGGATATGAGTAAAAATAGAAAAACCGGAGGGTAAAAAATGGCCGTCTGATTAACGGAATCCTATTTCCTACCCGGGGGCGATTTGTCCTAGAAAAACAAATCTTATTAACTTTGTACTCGAGATCTTAATAATGTTAAAATCGGCGGTTTAATTGAAACTACACCGTTTGTGTTAAATCGATCCGCTTGACAACCGGAGCCTCTTGAATAACATCGGCCATCGACAAATGGAATCACCTCTTTTATCCGGGGTAGATTTATACTCGGTACTGTTTTGACTAACTAAGTTTAGCCAGGGGCGATTGTGGACATTGAATCGATGACAAATTTGACATATGACAATTTCATACGCTCGTGTGAGGAGGAATTGTTGACAATAGGAGTACACCGTTTCATTTACTCAATTGGACCTAATAAAAAGGAAGATCGAGCACATTCTATTAATTGAAAAGATCGAATAAATTGATTACATATACTTTGGCTAGTATAGTCTATAAACTATATATTGGTATCTATATATTTTTATATATATATATATATATATATATATATATATATATATATATATATATATATATATTACTATTTATGTACATCTATATATATTTATATATCTATATATATTATATTAGAATAACTTTTAAATTACGCATTTATTTTATGTTGGTTAGAATAGTAGTAATCTGTGTTATAAAATTGCGGTTTAGATCGAGTTAATAGCGCTCTTTGGTGTTTAACCACACTTAAAAGAATTACCACTTTTCCCTGAGGATTCGACACCTGACTCACCACTTTATCACTACAATTTGATCCGGTACACTGCCGGTTAGGATCCGTCTAACCTAGAAAAGGTCTGTCCCTTTCTTGACGCCGTTTCTAAGGTTTGGTTTCGGTGACGTCAGCATTCTGGCGCCGTTGCCGGGGAAAACGTCGCTAATTTCTTTTTTTGTGTCTATGGTTACTACTTGTATTAGCTTAAAAATTCTCGAGGATAAACCAACACTCTTCTTATCACATTTCTTTTTTATTTTTCGTTGGTATCTACTTTCTTTTAGTACCAATTTTCTTCTTCTTTAAAACTCGAGCATTTTTCTATTTTTCGTTAGTTGATGACCAGAAGTGGTAAAGCCTCACTTACTCCTTATAAGCCTGATATAAACGCTTATGAAAGGCAGTTGCGGATAGAGAGTAAACGTGGTCAAACCAGCTTAGGACTCCTTGGAAAATCTCCAACGGAATCATCTTCTAATCAAAATAAAGAAATGGCTGAAACTAGTGACGAAACAAATGAACAGAGGCTAGATCATGCTTTAGGGCATGGCCAAAACCCCGTTAATCCTAATAATAATCGAATAATAATAATAGGAACAATCAAGATCGGAATCGAATAATCGTAACAATCCGCCAAACCCAAGACCTATCTCGTGATCAAACTCGTTAGGAGAAACCGGACTAATAATCCCATACTTTTACCTAATGAAGGAGCGAATAATTTCGAAATTAAGTCTCATCTTTTTGGTTTAATTGACGCAAGAGCCCAATTTCTAGGAGAAGATGATGAAGATCCACATCATCATCTCTATCTCGTTTGAAGAAGCTGTGCAATACGGCCAAAAGTCAAGGTGCTCATAAGGAATTAACAAGGATGACTATGTTTCCTTTTTCTTTAAAAGGACAAGCCCGAGATTGGTTTATGTCTCTTCCACACCATTCACTAACTAGTTGGGAGGATATTCAAACCGAATTTACGAAACAATATTTCACTCCGGGACGAAATTTGGAATTAAAGGTCGAGGTTGCTAATTTTAGACAAGGATCGAAGAAACGCTTGGGAATGCGTGGGAAAGGTTTAAAAAATTGTTAAGAGCTTGTCCCGATCATGGTTATTCTTTAGATATGCAAATTCAACTTTTCTGTCGAAAACTATGAAAAGATTCACGTGCAGATGTAGATCATGCATGTGGTGGCTCGTTAATGATGAGTGAAGCTCAAATGGTTTACGATGCTATAGAAAAGATTTCCAAAAATAATAGAATGTGGGAAACCGGTTCTAGCATTAGAAAAGTAGCTTTTGCAGGAGAATGTACGTCAAATACGGAAGTTCTAGCACACTTGGAGAATTTGAGTAGGAAGTTTGATGGATTACAACAAGGTAAGAATCAAAATTCAGAAAATTGTACGCCAACTGAATACTCAAATCATGATAATGTGTCATTAGGGATAGAAGAACCAACAGGATATTCAAGGGAGGAGGTGAGTTTTCTTCGACGAAGATAGGAATTTGAACAATGCATATTCAAACTCGTTTAATGCTATTAGAAGAGACCACCCAACTTTTCGATGGTCAGAAAACCCTAGTAAGCAAGGACAACCGCCGTATCCAGTTCAGTATAAGAATATGAATAATAATCAAGTTTATCAAGGAAATACATATAATCAGAATTTACAATCATTACCTAGATCCTATCCTCAACATACCACTCAAAGTATACCAGGTAACTCAAAGTTCAACTCAACCTGCGAAGGGGTTGAAAAATGGGAAAAGCTGATGGAAAATATGATGGGTGTAGTATCTACTCAAGCTAAGAATATGGAAACAATGATGACTTCTATAGGTTCAGTCAGTAAGGATATGAGTTCAATGAAAACATCTATGAATGGACATGATACCAGAATGAGAACGATAGAAGCTTCATTAAGGAATATGGAAGATCATTTGAGTAGGGAAGGTGAACGTAACAACAGTAGGCCTCCTGGAGGATTACCAAGTAATACTGAAAGAAACCCAAGAGAGGTAAATGTTGTAGTTACGAGAAGTAGGAAACTCTACGGTAGTAATGGAGTAGAAAACTTCGGGAATAATGAAGTAGAAAATGATTTAGATAGAAAAAATGAAGAGACTAAAGATGAACTTGAATTTACTGATGAGGAAGAAGAAATCATAGAAAATTTCTTGAAAAGGAATAGAAGTTTGGAACCTGAGAATGAAGGTGAAAAATGGGTAAAAATCCCTAGAATTTTGAAAGATCCCATGGATAAAGATTTAAGGAATCTATTCAAGGAACATGTTAGAGTAGAAGATAAAGAGAACAAGGATGAGAAAGAGGAAGAACTGAAGGAATCTGAAGTAGAGATTGATTCAGGGAACAAATTAAAAGAAAAAACTCAAGATCATGATACTTGGCGATCAAGTAATACTCAAAAGTTTAAGGATAAAGGAAAAGAGAACATGACTTCGGAACCAAAGGGTATAGATTTAGAATCTTTACCTTTTCCACCTAAAGATCAAATTAAGAAGATTAAGACTGATCAGAAGTATGCTCGTTTCCTTGATACTTTTCGTCATATTCATGTTAATATCCCTGTTATCGAAGCTCGATTAATATGCTGCCTATGGAAAGTTTTTGAAAGATATACTATCAAATAAGAAAAAATTAGAGGAATATGAGAATATATCCCTAAATGAAGAATGTTCTCAGTTTTGCGGCAAAGATAAGTTACCACCTAAACCGAAAGATCCCGGAAGTTTTACCATTCCGTGTGAAATTGGAGGATTTCGTTTAAGAAGGTCTTATGTGATCTTGGAGCTAGTATAAATCTCATGTCTTATGAGGATTATAGAAAGCTAGGCATAGGAAAGCTTACTAAGACTGAAATGACTCTGCAAATGGCAGATATATCAATTAAGTACCCTAAAGGAATTATTGAGGACGTATTGGTTAAAGTAGACAAGTTCTATTTTCCAGTAGACTTTGTAGTTATGGAAATGGAAGAAGGATTTTCAGCGCCACTTATCTTAGGACGTCCATTTCTAGCTACAGGGAAAACTTTAATCGATGTTCAGAAAGGAGAGTTAATTTTGAGAGTCAATGAAGATGAAGTTGCTTTCAATATTTTCAAAGCTATGAACCATCCATACACATCACCAGAATCATGTTCTTTTATAGAAGATATTCATTCTGTCTATGATAATCAGTTACCAACTTTTGAAGACAGATTAGAAGAATGCTTAACTTTGTCTATCTATAAAGAAGATGAGGAAGACATTGAAATGAAAGAGATAATTCTATCTCTAAATGAAGGCAGTTTTACTTTTAAGCCACCATGGCATAAGTATTTGGAATTAGAACTAGAAGGACCAGTTCTTAAATCATCAATGGAAGATCCACCTAAGAATCTGGAATTGAAACCGTTACCTTTAAATCTGAAATATGTTTTTCTTGAAAATGATAACCTTTTACCAGTTATTATTTCATCAACTTTAACTGAGCAACAAGAAGATCAATTACTAAGAATGTTAAGAAAGCATAAGAAAGCTTTTGGATGGACAGTTGCCGATATTCGAGGTATTAGCCCTGAGATTTGTGTTCATAAGATAATTCTGAAAGAAGATGCTAAACCTTGTATTCAACCGCAACGCCGCCTCAACCCGAATTTGCAGTTAATTGTTAAGAAAGAGGTTATTAAGCTATTAGAAATGGGAATAATCTTTCCTATATCGGATAGTGAATGGGTAAGTCCAACTCAAGTTGTACCAAAGAAAGGAGGTTTCACAGTGAAAGAGAATGATAAGAATGAATGGATCCCAACAAGGGAAATTACAGGATATCGAATGTGCATTGATTTTAGAAAACTAAATGATCATACTAAGAAAGATCATCATCCACTTCCATTCATAGTGCAAATGTTGGAACGTTTAAGTGGACATAAGTATTACTTGTTTCTTAGATGGTTATTCGGGATATTTACGATATTCATTGCGGCGGGAGATAGGGAAAAGACTACTTTCACTTGTCCTTATGGAACTTTCGCGTATAAAAGAATGCCGTTTGGTTTATGTAATGCTCCCTACGTTTCAAAGATGTATGATGTCTATATTTTACGATATGGTTGAGAAATTCTTAGAAATTTTTATGGACGACTTTAGTGTTTACGGAGACTCTTTTAAGGGCTGTTTGTTACACTTAGAACGAGTGTTACAACGCTGTGGGGATACCAATTTAGTGCTTAACTGGGAAAAATGTCATTTAATGATATCGGAAGGAATTGTATTAGGTCATAGAATCTCTGAAGTAGGAATTGAAGTCGATAAAGCTAAAGTCGAGGTAATCGAAAAATTGCCACCGCCAGTTAATCTAAGGACTCTAAGAGGATTTCTTGGACATGCAGGATTTTATCGGAGATTTATTGCAGATTTTTCAAAGATAGCAAAACCTCTAAGTCATTTGCTTGAAAAAGAAGTACCTTTTAATTTTGATAGTAAATGTATGGAAGCATTTAAGACCCTGAAAGCGAAGTTGATTACTGCACCAGTATTGGTAGCACCAGACTGGAATTTACCTTTTGAGATTATGTGTGATGCAAGCGATTTAGCGGTAGGAGCTGTTTTGGGTCAAAGATATAATAGAATTCTCAAAGCTATTTACTATGCATCTCATACGTTAAATGCGGCTCAACCGAACTATGCAACTACGAGAAAAAGAACTGTTGGCGTGATTTTTGCCTTAGATAAGTTTAGATCATATATTGTTGGCTCTAAGGTAATAGTTTATACAGACCATTCAGCATTGAAATATTTACTGAGTAAGAAAGATGCGAAACCACGTCTTCTTAGATGGATTCTCCTACTTCAAGAATTTGATATTGAGATTAAAGATAAAAAAGGAAGTGAGAATGTAGTAGCAGATCATCTAAGTAGAATGGAAACTGAGGAAGAAATAGGAAATGAAATTAAAGACTCATTTCCTGATGAACAACTGTTTAGAATCGATATGCCTTCAACCATGCAGTTATTAAAGAAAAGAATTCCTTCTAAGGAAAATTCACCTTGGTTTGGAGATATCGTTAACTACTTAACCTGTGATTCATTCCATCTCATTGGACTTGGCAGCAGAAAAAGAAGTTCTTTTATGACTTAAAATTTTATTACGGGAGGAACCGAGACCTTTTCCGTAAATGTTCGGATGGGATAATCGAGAAAATGTGTGCCGATAATGAAGTTTTAAGTGTTTTATCGTTTTGTCATGATCGTGAGGCAGGAGGTCATCATGGAGGTTGGAAAACTGCTTTTAAAGTTTTACAATGTGGTTTTTATTGGCCTACACTTTATAAAGATGCTTATACATATGTTAAATCTTGTGAATCATGTAAAAAATGGGGAAATATTTCTAAAAAACATGAAATGCCTATGCAACCTATTTTAGAATGTGAACTTTTTGATGTTTGGGGTATAGATTTCATGGGACCTTTCCCTATATCGTTTGGAAAAAGATTTATTCTTGTAATGGTAGATTATGTCTCGAAATGGGTAGAAGCTGAAGCTCTTCCCACTAATGATACCAAGGTTGTTATACGATTCCTTAAAAAGAACATATTCACTAGATATGGCATTTCGAGGGCAATCATTAGTGATAGAGGGTCACACTTTTGCAATCGACCATTTACAAAGTTAATTGAAAAATATGGTGTAATGCATAAGTTAGGAACACCTTATCATCCACAAACCAGTGGACAGGTAGAGGTGTCGAACAGAGAAATTAAGAGAATTATAGAAAAAACGGTGGACTCAAACCGTAAAACCGGGGCGGTTAGACTAGATGATGCGTTATGGGCGTACGGAAACGACTTTTAAAACTCCAATTGGTCGTTCTCCCTACAAATTAGTCTTTGGTAAATCTTGTCATCTCCACGTAGAATTAGAACACCGAGCCTTCTGGGCTATTAGATTTCTGAATTTCGATCCTAAGGCTGTCGGTGATCATAGACTACTTCGCTTAACGTAATTAGAAGAATTTCGCCTTGATTCTTATGAAAATGCTCGAATCTACAAGGAATGCACGAAATCCTTCCATGATAAAAGAATCTATAGTCGTGAGTTCCATGTAGGTGATCGAGTGTTATTGTACAATTCACGTTTAAAGTTGTTTCCAGGAAAGCTTAAATCAAGATGGACGGGACCATTTAAAGTAACACGAGTTTATAAATGCGGAGCCGTTGAACTAACGATGGGAATACAACTTTTATAGCCAATGGTCACAGGGTGAAGCTATTTCTGGAAGGTGAAGAAGTCTCTCTCATAAATGAAGTGATGTTGCTGATCGACCCTCCGAAAGACTAAAAAGCAGTGCTCTGAAAATATGAAAGTATCAAATTACCAGGTTTTATCTTTACTTTTATATGTCTAAACTAGTTTCGTCTTTTACCGGATAGACATAAAAGAACTGGATGTTTTTTTTTAGATAGATTAGGAATTTTTGTTTTGCTTTTGAAGTTTGGCCTTGATAGAGATGTCGCTTTTACTATAGAAGCTTTAGTTTTTGAACAGAACAAGCAATTGTTGAGAGAGAAAAAATTGAAAGAAGTTTGTAATGGTACGTCGAGAAGCTCGATAAAGAGAAGGGCTAAGTTTCTAAGGAAGTGCAGAATCTGTGGAAAGATTGAACACAATGGGCAATGTGGGAAAAATATAACTCAATCTCAGAATGAGTGTTTGAATGTAATTAAGAAGGGAACGATTAGGTGGTTAACCGAAAATCCCGATGGAATTCCAAGACATAATTCAAACGCTACGTTTCTAGGATTTAGTTTGCTTGAACGGTATGTTAGAAATCTGGAGTTTGTAGAAATTGAAGAATTTGAAACCACGTAAGTTCAAGTCTTTTATTGTTTTTAGTTTTATAAATTTTTTGCATAACTTTGAAAATGTTATAAAATTGGATCTTTATAAAATTAAGGAGTTTTATAAAAGTTTTATAAAAAGTTTTTTTTTAAGTTTTTAGATATTTTATAAGAATTAATGGAAATTTATTGAATTTTTATAAACTTTTAAATAAGTTTTATAAAGATTTTATAAATTTTAAGAAATTGTTATAAAATTTATAAATTTTATTTTCTAGTTTTATTAAGTTTTTATTGAGTTTTATAAGTTTTTATATCAAAAATCCAAAAAATTAAAAAAAAAATTAAAAAAAAATTCGAAAAATCATAAAAATTTCACACGGACCGATCCGGCCTTGTCCAGGACCGGTCCGGGTTCGAATTAACCTAAAAAAGACGGGACATTTCTTTCTTCTTCATTTCTCCTCTTTTCTTCAAACAGCAGCAGCAGACTTCTTTCCCAAACACCATTACATACGATATGTTTCAATCTTTAGTGTCAGATGTAGCTAGAGGACAGGCTAATATGGCTTTGTTTGCTGAGCAGAGTAGGCAGTGGAGTGATGATTTACGTAGAGGGATGTTGAGACATGAGAAGATGCATCTTGATCCTTCTTTCGATACTACTGCCTATCCGCCCTGTCAATCTAACCCATATACTTTACCAGATTGGATAGCACCTATCCCACCATCTCAGAGCTTTCATCATATGCCAAATCCTTTTGGAAGCCAGTCTAGTGGTCAGGGTGTCTTTTATACAGGTTCTCAGGGTGCTGTTACATCTAGCTGGGGAGGATTTTCGGATTTTGCAAGGATGACATCGAGTATGAGTTCGTTGGGTCTCGACGGTTCGCTTCGGACCACGACTACGTTTCCACGGCCCGCTTACGTCATCGGTTCCGAGTTTGAATGATCCAGGTTATCCCGTTGAGGATGATGATGTTGACATTGTTTGATTTCGAACAACTTTATTATTTTTAAACATTTTCTCGTCCGTTTATTTTATTTTTCACATTTTAACTTTATTAGATGCTAAGTTTGCTAGTTTAATAGTTTTTCGTTTTCGTTTTCGTTTTTATAATCGTTTTATGCCGTAGTAGTAAATTTAATCATTTTTAATAGTATTTAAATATTTCATCAAAAATCTAAAAATTATTTGTATAATTCGTATGTCGTTTTTAAAATATAATTCGTGTATCGTTTTATCCGTATCATTTAGATAATCTTTATATATCTATATAGGATTCTAATAGCCTTGAAGTCTATTATAGACAACCAAGCAAATTTGAATTTTACAACCTTTACACGGTGAAACCATTTTGAACCCGGACCGGTCCGGCCAGTTTTAAGGACCGATCCGGGAGTAAAATTTGCTTAGTCAGGTTGAGAGTGTTAATATGCAGCCACGTATACTCTCAATGTTAGTCCATTTAAGGAAAGAAAGCTGAAAGTGAAAAAATTGCAATTTCACTTAGTTACTTTCACCTTTCTATCTGTTAAATTATTTTCATGTGTTTCAGCTAAAATGTCAAACCGGTCATCACCGTCAGTCAATTCTTATGATCCGGAGGACCTAGATGTTCCTGTCCCGGAGTACAGCGCTTCAAATGTTAATTTGTCGGTGAATGCGAGGTTTGCAAATTCTCCAATATTGGTAGAGAAGGGTATTAACTACGAAAAAATTGATCAGTCAGGGAAGGATTTAATTCAGAGTAGAGGTTGGAGAAAATTTGTAAGGAATCCAAGAGGTAGAATAAATGTTTCAGTCGTTAGGGAATTTTATTCCGCTCTCTCTACTGTCAATACTGTTGATCCGTCACAACTTGTATCCGTTCGTGGTACACTTATTCACTTTTCACCTCATATCATCAATCATATTTACGAAATATCAATTTTCAATCAAATCCATAATCTTCATTTTGAATATCAATGGGCGTTAGGGAACTCCTTTAACGTTGTCAACTATGTCACGGAAGCTTTTCTGTATTTGTTTCCAGAGTTCGATCAAAATTACGACTCTACCACTTCAGCTCTACCTGCTCATCTGAGAGCATGGAAACACTTCATTAACTCACGAGTCTATCCGACTAGTGACTTTGCGTGGGTTAGTGATAATGAAATACTTTTGTTGTTTGCGTTGATAAGCGGAGCTCATGTGGATTGGGGGATTTTGATTTTTAAGACGGCAGTAAACTTTGCAGTGGAACGGTATAATAATGGAAGGCCGATGCCTTTTGCTTGGTTAATTTCAAGGTTATGTATTCATTTGAATGAAGTCCCTGAAATTGCTTCTGACGAGATATATCCGTCTCGTGATTATCGTAGAGGATTGCTACCGGTTGAGAATCCGGGTTGTTCGTCGACTATTTAAGCTAGTTGTTAGTTTTTAAGTTAGCTTAAGAATGGTTTGTTTTAATAAATGAGTTAAGTAAGTTAGTTAATAAGTTTGTTTTATTTTAAGTTTTTTTTTTAGTTTGTAATAGTTTCTTTTGTTTAATATATATGTTTTTGTTTAGTATTTGTTGTAGTAAACGTTATTCAATATTAACAAACATCTAAAATTTTAATTTAATTTTTGAACCTACTTTTTCATACTCGTTGAACATCGGGACGATGCCACTTCGTAGTGGGGAGTAAGGGTTAGGTTTGAAAAATTTATTAAAATTTTTTCGAAAAATTAGTAAAAATTATTATAGTTATTATCTTTTTCATATAAATTAGTACTTTAATTACTTATTTCTTAGTTTTTAATTTTTCTTGAATGAATTAAGTTAGATAATATATATAATATGAATAAAGAATGGTATAATTTGGAAGGATAAGTTTTTAATTAAGTAAGGTAAATTAGATATATTATAATTATATTGTTTATATTTAATTTAAAGTTTATTAAGATTTTAAGTATATATAACAGAATAATTGATATTAAATATTGTTTTATGAAATTATATAAGTATGCTAGTATTTATAAGTAAAATTTTAGAATAATTTTTTTTTCTTAATTAATTATGAATATGGAATCAGGTTAGGGATTATAATTTTTGAATAAAAAGCCCAAATAAATTTCCAATTCTTGTCCCTACCTCAGCCAAATAGAGTGGTCAGACCCCACTTGTTTTGATCATTCGTTATTAACCTATAACTTTTTGGTCTACATTCCTTTAAAAATCTTTCGAGTTTGTACGTACTTATGAAAGGAGATGATGAAAAAGTGAGGGTTAAGAAAAAATGATATATGACTGAAATTAGAATAGATTTTAATATAGATGTTCTCACCTCATGACACTTGCAAGATAGTTGATTTTGGCAATGAGTTTAGATATGTTAGAATCCTAAAAATATATACTAATAATATTCAGAACGAAGCATCATTTTTTTCACAGAATTAATCGAATATTGAGTATCTTCGTTATCTTTGTTCGACAAAATTAAAAATAAAGAATAAATTGGTTGTAGCTACCAATGATTAGGAGTGTAGTAGGGGATTATCTCGAAATGTCATATTGCACTATGAGGTAAAAAGCTCCCGATTTGCCTGATGATAGCAGTCCAGCTAGGGGATTATCTCGAAATGTCCTATTGCTGGGATGAAGGCATAAAAATATATAAAGAAAAAGTCGAATCAATAGATTTCAAGAATGATTACGGGTTTAAGGAAACCGGACTCGTAATTTTAGATCGAAAGAGTAGTACTCCGATCAATCTTGAAGAAGCAATGCTTGTAAGTTTGATTTTTCTGCACACACTCACGCTTTAGTTCTTAATATTATTAATATTATAGAGAAGAAGTAGAAAAAGAAGAGAGAAAATCTGAAAAATAGTTGGAATAAAAGGATGTTACTAATCGGAATTGTTTTTGATCAAGAATGTGAAGACGTAGGTACGTACGACTTGCCTCTTTTTTTTTTTTGATTTCCTTTTCTATCATTTCGATTAACCAATATCCTGAACTCTAAATAAGCCATCATCTGATCAGGTCTATGATTCCATTATTTCATAATAGTTATGATTGAAAATAGTTCTAATATTTTGTTTATACTTACAAAGTGTGCCTATGCAAGTTCATCTAAATAATGTTTAGTGTCTAAATTATTTAATTTATATACACTTTTTGTCTTTTTAAATATTTTAAATTAGAATGTAAATTATATTTATAATATTGACGATTTATGTTGCTATAATTAAAATTATTTACTGAATATATTATCTTTTGTTTATATATATATTACCGCTTATTTTTGCTCGAGGACGATTAAAAGCTAAGTGGGGAGTAGTTGATGTATGACTTTTATATGATTAAATTTACGTTATATTATTATGTTTTATTGACAAATTCTATGTAAAATATATGAAATTATGATATAATTGGTATGAAATATTAATCTTTATAGTTTAGTATAGTTAGTAGTAAAAATTAGTAATTTATAGTAAAAAGTTATGATTTTGTACCGGTTTTTAGTGACCGGAGTGTTGTGTCTGTTTTACACGGGTATTTTGTGTTTATTTCATTGCAGAATCCTAAGATGAACTGAAATCCTGAGTAGAGACACTTTTTGAAGTCAATTCAAGTCGTTGGAAGGAAGTTATAAAGCGTCACTCAATTTAAATGATCAAGTGGTTAATCGTTTTTTAATAATGAAATCCCGAAAACGACACGTATTGGGAATGGCTCGTTAAAAGACATTTTCTGGGAAAATGTTCTTCATGAAAATTGAAGATCTTCATATGAGCTTTCTAAAGCACTTTGAATCATGAAGATAAGAGGTCTACAACTCAAATGGTGGTCAAGTGGCTAATTGATTCGTACTATTGAAAAATCCCGAAAAGGACACGTAATACAAATGGCTCATTGAGAATACGTTTTCTGAAGAAGTGGTCTTGATGAAAGTTGTAGAGAATTCAACGAGCTTTTCAACGGATATTTGATCATGTCATTCTGATATTGAGAACTCAAGTTACGATTTTTAGAAGTTAATTATGTAATTATATATAATTATATATATAATTACAACGCATCCGTAATGATTAAGAGTAACATGGGGCTCACATGCTTGTAACTAACTGTAATCATTGCAATGATTACACCGGACCGATCCGGCCGGTTTTCGGGACCGGTCCGGGAAGGGAGTTTTTCTATATATAGGAGCTCGAGCGAGAGATGGAAGGGGTACCAATATATATATACAATATTCTATATATATTCTCTATCCCCTCTTTTCTTTAGTTTGTAAATAGGCCTTAAGTCGGGAATAAATTAGTAGTAGTAGTATCGTGATAATGCTCGGGAAATTATCAGAAGTCCGGTGTTGCTAAAGTTGTTGTTATGTCCGGAAGAATACGACTTCTGAATCAGCATCTGTAATCGGGTAACTTTTCTGAAGTATATATGTTTATGTTTGTTATTTTATTCTTTTTAGTTTTTATAATGTTATTAGGCTAGATCTAATAACTAGCCAAAGTTATGTAATCGTATTATTTCGATCTTTTCGTTAAAAGAATGATGTCTAAGTAAAAGTGATTAAAATTGAGTTAAAATGAATCTTTTTCTATTTCACTACGTAACGCTAACATATTCGGATTGACATAATCAACCATGATGAATACCACATATAACCTGGCGATGTACTGACCAGAGAAGTCAGGATATGAGTAAAAATAGAAAAACCGGAGGGTAAAAAATGGCCGTCTGATTAACGGAATCCTATTTTCTACCCGGGGGCAGATTTGTCCTAGAAAAAACAAATCTTATTAACTTTGTACTCGAGATCTTAATAATGTTAAAATCAGCAGTTTAATTGAAACTACACCGTTTGTGTTAAATCGATCCGCTTGACAACCGGAGCCTCTTGAATAACATCGGCCATCTGACAAATGGAATCACCTCTTTTATCCGGGGTAGATTTATACTCGGTACTGTTTTGACTAACTAAGTTTAGCCTGGGGCGAGTTGTGGACATTGACTCGATGACAAATTTGACATATGACAATTTCATACGCTCGTGTGAGGAGGAATTGTTGACAATAGGAGTACACCGTTTCATTTACTCAATTGGACCTAATAAAAAGGAAGATCGAGCACATTCTATTAATTGAATTGAAAGATCGAATAAATTGATTACATATACTTTGGCTAGTCTAGTCTATAAACTATATATTGGTATCTATATATTTATATATATATATATATATATATATATATATATATATATATATATATATTTTACTATTTATGTACATCTATATATATTTATATATCTATATATATTATATTTGAATAACTTTTAAATTACGCATTTATTTTATGTTGGTTAGAATAGTAGTAATGTGTTTATAAAATTGCGGTTTAGATCGAGTTAATAGCGACTCTTTGGTGTTTAACCATACTTAAAAGAATTACCACTTTTCCCGAGGATTCGACACCGACTCACCACTTTATCACTACAATTTGACCCGGTACACGCCGGTTAGGATCCGTCTAACCTAGAAAAGGTCTGTCCCTTTCTTGACGCCGTTTCTAAGGTTTGGTTTCGGTGACGTCAGTGAGTTGGAAGAAGGATCCGGTATGGCACAAAACGGCGGACAAGGATTGGAAGGAAATTTGGAGAACAACAATGGAGTCCCAAATCAAAACCCGCCTCTTGTCAACAACAATGCACAAGGAGGTGGGAATGGACAAGGAAATAACTTTGTGAATGCGAATGGGCCTATACCACAAAATGTTCAACACGAGGCCCAAGGGAATCAAATGGATCCCATTATTATGCAACAGTTCAATGCATGGATGTTGAATCAATTTCAACAGAACCAAAATCAAGCTCACAATCAAGGTGCAAATGCGATGCCTAATTGGTTCAACGGTCAAAAAGAGTAAAACCAAGGCGGATTGACTTGTAGAGACTTTGTGTTGGCTCCCACGGCAACCATGGGGCATAGTCCAATTCGAATGCCACCGGTGGCCGCCAACAATTTGGAATTAAATAGAAACATCATACATTTGTTGGGAGGCAACGCTATATTCAAGGGAACCGCTTTAGAAAATCCTCACTTGTTCATTGATCACTTTCTCCAAATAGTGAACTCAACGAAGATCAATGGAGTGAGTGATGAGGCACTCAAACTTATGCTTTTCCCGTTCGCCTTGAAAGAACAAGCTAAGCGGTGGTATGATTAGTTGCCCAATGATTCTTTACACACATGGGAGGAAGTGATTAAGACTTTTCTACTCAAGTATTATCCCCCATCGAAGACCATGGATATGAAAGAGGCTATCATGTCGTTCAATGCTTATGAATGAGAAGAGCTACATGAGTTATGGGTTCGGTTTAAGGCTTTGTTGAGAGAGTGCCCGGGGCACGGGTTGAGATCTTATGAGGTAGTTCATGCTTTCTTCTGGGGTTTGGATCAAGTGCATCAAAGTACCTTGCATGCTTCGTGCAATGGAGATATTATGAGTATGGTACCCGAAGTGGCTATGAACCAAATAGAGAAGATTTCTGAGACCTCGAGGCAATACATATCGTCAAGTAGAAAGGGGACAAGAAGTAAGAAGCCCGGTTTGGTTGAAGTGAAAGAAGTTGAGGCAAATGATCAATATCATGCTCAAGTACAAGCGATGGAGCAACAAATAGGGAGATTACAAAAGGAGAATGAGAGTGCTAGACTTTGCCAAATTTGTAGTGGATCGCACTCGGCAAAGGATTGTAGGATGACAACAAAAGCTCAAAACATGGCTTATCCTCAATCCTCAACTCAAGGGCAACCTAGTACTCTATCTCAAGAAAACATGAATGAGTTGGCTAAGCGGATGATGAGTATTTGTTTGATGGAGCAATGGAATGCGGGACCTCAACATCAAAATCAATTGCAAAGCGCCTTTCAAGGCCAATATATGGGAGATCAACCGAGTGGGACACCGTATGAAGAATCTCAAGATATAAACTTTGTGGGACAAGGTCAAGGAGGGAATTATGGAAATCAAGGTGATGGTTCTTGGAGGAATAACAACAATCAAGGTTGGAACCGAAACCAAAGCCAAGGCCAAAACCAAGGTTATAGACAAGGCCCAAATCAAGGCCAATCTTCTCAAGGGCAATTCTATCAACCTCCACACCAAAGGCAACAACAATGAGGGTACAATCAACAAGGCTCTAGCACTTATCAAAACCCTCCACCTTTGGCTCCTATACCTCAAAAGAGTGCAACCGATGTCATATTGGAGCAAATGAACAAAAACTTTGCGGAGATAAAGAAGGACATGGTTGAGATGAACTACAAACATGGGTCCGCCATCAAAAATCTTGAGACTCAATTTGGGCAAGTGGTGGAACATGTTCAGTTGAAAGGCGGCTTACTGAGTAACACCGAGAAGAATCCGAGAAATGTAAGCGCCATCGTAACTCGAAGTGGCAAAGTGTTAAGGACAAGTGGTGAGAAGAAAGTACTATGGGAAGATAAAGCTAGAAAAGCTCCCATTGAGACCAAGGCGGGAGCCATGGATGGCGATATTGACGGGATTGAAGATGATGAAGATCATGGAGAATATGTCAAGAAAAAGGAAGTAGAGAGGAAAGAAGCGCAAGCTAGGGGAGACTATGTGGTTATTGATGTGAAAGAGGAGGAACCAACTAGAAGAGAAGGGAAAGAGCCAATGAAAGAGCCGTCTTCCCCACGCACCAAAGGTAAGAAAGGTATGATCCTTCCTCCTCCAAAAGATTTTGATTTGAGTACTCTCCCTTACCCCCCTAAGAATCATAGACAAAGTTGCTTGAATAAAGCACAAACTCGATTTATTGAGATTTTACGAAAGATTGACTTGAACATTCCTTTTCTTGAAGCACTTGCAAACATGCCCTCTTATTGTAAATTTTTAAAAGGATTGCTAACTAACAAGAGTAAAATGCAAGAGGTTGTTTGTTTGAATGAAGAGTGCTCCGCTATTTTTGATGCTAAGTCTAGAATTCCCCCGAAGGTTAGAGACAAGGGTAGTTTTACTATCCCGGTTACTATTGGTACGACTCATTTTCCTAGCGTCTTATGTGATTTGGGAGCTAGCGTAAGCTTAATGCCCCGTGCTATATATGAAAGACTTGACCTAGGAGAGTTGGAGCCAACGGGGATGACCCTTCAAATGGCGGATAGGCCTATTAGGGAGCCTATGGGAGTGATAGAGGATGTCATTGTGAAAGTGGATAAGTTTGCCTTCCCGGTAGATTTCGTGGTATTAGATATGGAGATGGACTCCAAAACACCTTTGTTGTTAGGACGTCCCTTTTTAAACACCGGAAGGACCTTGATAGATGTTGCGAGCGGTGAGATTATTTTGCGAGTTGGTGAGGAAAGAGTCGCGGTAAATGTTTATAAGGCCATGAAACATCCTAGGGAAAGTACCGAGGACTGTTTTTCTGTTGATGCTATATATTCTTGCGTTTCGGAACATGTTGACATGCAGGAATACAAAGATAAGCCCGATGAATGTATGGCAAGAGTGAGCACAGAGCTTGATGAAGATGAAGAGTTGGAAGAGGAAGCAATGGAGCTAGAAGAGACGGCTTTCGTTGGGGAGAAATGGACCGAGAAGATTGATCTTGGTCTTGAAGGGGAACTAGAGAAGCCATCATTTGAAGACCCACTGAAAGACTTGAAAATGAAGCCGTTTCCACCCCACTTGAAGTATGTTTTTCTTGAGAATGATGAATTACTTCCTTTGATTATTTCTGCTACACGAACAGCCTTGCAGGAAGAGGAATTGGTGAAAATGCTTAAGAAGCACAAGTGTGCTTTTGGGTGGAAGATGTGTGATCTCAAGGGCATAAGTCTTACCATCTGTCAACACAAGATTATTCTAGAGGATGGAGCGAAGCCGGTGAGGCAACCTCAAAGAAGACTCAATCCATACCTCCAAGAGGTTGTGAGAAAGGATGTTGTCACGATGTTAAAGCTTGGGATCATCTATGACATCTCGGATAGCAAGTGGGTGAGCCCCACTCAAGTGGTGCCAAAGAAGGGAGGCATGACCGTTGAAATCAATGACAAAGGTGAGGCGGTGCCTATGCGTTTGGAAAGTGGTCATAGAATTTGTATTGATTATTGTAAATTAAATGACCAAACCCGTAAAGATCATTGTCCCTTCCCTTTTGTTGATCAAATGTTGGAAAGATTGAGTGGTCATGCTTTTTATTGCTTTCTTGATGGGTTTAGTGGGTATTATCAAATACATGTGGCTTTAGAGGACCAAGAAAAGACTACCTACACTTGTCCTTATGGTACCTTTGCCTTCCGTAGAATGCCTTTTGGGTTGTGTAATGCACCCGCGACATTCCAACGGTGCATGGTTTCCATATTTGCGGATATGATTGAAAAATTCTTAGAAGTCTTTATGGATGATTTTAGCGTATTTGGTGATTCCTTTGAGGATTGTCTAGATAATCTAGAAAATGTGTTAAGTAGATGTGAGGAGACGAATTTGGTGTTAAATTGGGAGAAGTGTCACTTGATGGTCACGGAAGGGATAGTCTTAGGGCATAAGATATCTAGTAAGGGTATATAAGTAGACAAGGCTAAGGTAGAAGCGATAGCTAAGCTTCATATGCCCACTAACCTAAAGACTCTTAGGGGTTTTCTAGGCCATGTGGGATTCTATCGTAGGTTCATCAAGGATTTCTCAAAAATAGCCCGTCCTCTTACCCTTCTTCTTGAAAAAGATGTCCCGTTTGATTTTGACCAAGCTTGCGTTGAGGCATTCTTGTTGCTCAAGCAATTGCTTGTATCCGCTCATATCTTAATTGCCCCGAAAGTGGGATCAAGAATTTGAGCTAATGTGTGATGCGAGTGACACCGCGGTTGGTGCGGTCCTCGGTCAAAAGATCGATAAAATCTTCAAGCCTATTACTTATGCTAGTCACACCTTGAATCCGGCCCAACAAAACTACACCACCACTGAAAAAGAGCTTCTAGCGGTCGTCTTTGCGTTTGATAAGTTTCGGTCTCATCTCATAAGTTCTCGTGTAGTTGTGCACACGGATCATGCCGCTTTGTGTTATCTCTTTTCCAAGCAAGATGCCAAGCCCCACCTCTTGAGGTGGATTTTGCTCTTGCAAGAGTTTGATCTTGAAATCCGTGATAGGAAAGGGTGTGAGAACGTCGTAGCCGACCATTTGAGTCGTATGGAGCTTAGTGAGGAGTTGATTAAGGCACAAAGTGAGATAAATGACTCTTTTCCACACGAGCAACTTTGTGCACTTGACACCCTTCTTCCGGTTAAGAAAGGTAACTTTCTAAAAGTCGGTAAGGAAGGTAGCCCTTGGTTTGCACCTTTTGTCAACTACCACGAGTGCGGTTTTATAGATCCCGACCTTGACTCAAATCAAAGGCGTAAATTCCTTAGTGAGGTTGGTAAGTATGTTTGGGAGGATCCTTGCTTATATAGGTTGTGTTCGGATGGCATCTTGAGGAGATGCATCCCGGAGAGTGAGATTTTGAGTGCGCTTTCTTTTTGTCATGATAAAGAGGCCGGGGGTCACTTTTCGGGGCAAAGGACCGCTTTGAAAGTGTTGCAAAGTGGGCTGTATTGGCCCACTCTGTTCCGAGACGCACATGCTTACGTGAAATCTTGTGACGCTTGTCAAAGGTCCGGGCGTATATCTAGGAGGAGTGAGATGCCTCAAAAGCCGATCATCGTTTGTGAAGTTTTTGACGTATGGGGCATTGACTTCATGGGCCCCTATCCTTCTTCGTGTGGTAAAAAGTATATCCTAGTCGCTTGTGATTATGTGTCAAAATGGGTTGAGGCCTTAGCCTCACCCACCAATGATAGGAATGTTGTTATCCGCTTTCTTAAAAGAAACATCTTTTGTCGGTTTGGGGTACCTCGGGCTATAATCAGTGATAATGGAAGCCATTTTGCCAATAAACCGTTTGACAAACTTTTAGAGAAGTATGGGGTGAAACATAAGTTAGGCACCGCTTACCATCCCTAAACGAGTGGTCAAGTAGAAGTCACGAATAGGGGTATTAAGCGTATCTTAGAGAGGACGGTAGATGCTAGTGTCAAGAGTTGGTCTTTAAAGCTAGATGATGCTCTTTGGGCCCATAGGACAGCCTTTAAGACACCCCTATGCATGTCACCGTATATGATAGTCTATGGTAAATCGTGTCATCTTCCCGTAGAAATCGAACATAAGGCTTATTGGGCTATCAAAATGCTAAACCTCGATGACACCTTAGTTGGTGAGAAGCGTATGGCCCAATTGAATGAGTTAGATAAGTTTCACATTTGTGCTTACGATCTTTCGACGAAGTATAAAGAGAAGACTAAGTTGCTCCATGATAAGTTGATCAAACCTCGTGTTTTCAATGAGGGTGACGAAGTCTTATTCTACAATACTCGTCTTCATCTTTTCCAAGGGAAGTTGAAGTCTAGGTGGTCCGGTCCCTACGTGGTGTCAAAAGTCTATCCGTCCGGTGCTATTGAAATCACCCATCCTAAGTTTGGCACGTTTACCACCAATGGCTTACGGTTGAAAAGGTATGAGAGGTTGCCTTACGACGAAGCACTAGAAATAGTGACCCTTGAAGACCCCATACCGTGTGATGAATCTTATAAGTCTTGTCATGGACTCTAAACCTTGACCCGTATAATTCTCAATCCACCCTTCCATCTCTCTTTCTACCCTTTCTCGCCTCGTGCCAACGGTATAACTTGAAAAAGTTGGCACCGTATAATCCATCTTGTCGAGCCAACGACGTAAAACAAAGGCGCTTGGGGGAGGCAACCCACCATTTCGTAGTTTTTGTTGAGAGATTTGGTGTTTCTAGTGGTCTCGGGGTGGTAAGAATCAAGTGTGGGGTGACAATCTTGAGTTAGCCTTGTTCCAGCTTCCAAACGCCCGTTTAGCCCTCTTCAAACGTGCGTTTAAGCTTTTCCCTTTCCAAACGCGCGTTTGGAACCATCTCAAATGCGCGTTTAAGGCCTCAACTCCATGTTCGTAAATTCTCATTCCAAACGCACGTTTCACATTTCAAATGCGCGTTTGAACATGTGAAACGCACGTTTAACCCTTTTCAAACGTGCGTTTGGGACCGTCTCCTTCATATACCCCTATTTTTTCAAACCGGCGTTCAGAAATTCATATCAAAACCCTACAGCGTCCGGCAGTCTCCCTACCCCCTTTTTTCCATAAAACACTCATTATTACTCCGTTTTCAGCGATTCAAACTCCAAACAACACCTCTCAATCTCTTCTTTTGATTCCACTAATCCATTCCAACAACAAATCCCCAGTTTTTTCAATTCGATCTTCACTTTTGGCAACTTTTTACGTAGGTCGAATTTGACCTGCATTGACGTTTCGGGACTCGTGCTTTGCTCTAAATCGTTCACCTCATCTCGTTTAAGCATAGTACATGTACTTTTTAGTTTTACGTCTAAGTTTCGGTTAGGGTTAGTTTTTTTAGCCTTTTTGGTTTAAACGCCCCTATCCCGTTATTGATTGTTATTGATTATGTATCCTGTTTTTGCTTTGTTTTTGCTTGTCTTATTATTGACGGTGAATGGTGTGGCTCTCATGGGGTGATTCGTTGGTTGGGTTGGTTGGTTTTGAAATCCCGGTTGGACGATAACCGGGTTGGTTTTGATTGTTTGAATTGGTTGATTGGTGGTGTTTGGTGAGTATAGAGATAATGAGGGAGACTAAGCGTAAAGAAATCGAGGGTAAAGGGAAAGGAAAGCAACCGGTGACTAAAAACATGCCCAAGAAGCAGAAAACCCTAGTTTATCCTCGGATACCTAAGGGTAGTATTCGGATTGGAGATACGGGCCATGCCGAGAGTAGGAATCCTAGAGCCCTCAAGCCTATTGGACAGTTGAGAGATGAGACTTCGGATGAGGACTTTGAGCCGAATAGCGAGGGGAGGAATTCAAGTAGTGACAGTGAGGAGGCAACAGAGTATGATAGTGAAACTGTGCCCCTGGCACGGATGCGAACCAAACCCACACAAACTCCTGTTTCACTTCCTCCACATAGTACCCCTGAGCAAGATCCTCCTCAAGACATTCCTCTTCACGACCCTTTGCCTTTCGACCAGCGTTTCAACTCACCAGTGGCCATGACAAACTTTAATGAGTATATCGCCACAAAGAACATGTGTTACGAGAGAGGGTTAGATCTTAAGGTGGTTCCTCCAACCTTCATCGACAACTTGAGAAAGAGATGGTGGAACAACTTGATTCTTGAGCCGGAAGGGAACCTCAACCTCACACTAGTTCGGGAATGGTATGCTAATTTTAGTGTAGCCAACCTAGAGTCGGGGTTCGTAAAGGTCCGAGGAGTCAATGTCCCGTGGTCCGTCAAGGCCATTAATGATTACTACCGGATACCGGCTTTTGAGGGCCAGGATTATATCAGTTGGTTTGTGGGGAGACAGTAGTGGGGGAATACTGAGACTGAGGATCCTTTGGAAAAAATGAGAAATGACATCAATCCAAGTTTACAATGGGTAGCTAAGGGGAGCAGTGCACGGAATCAGTTAGTGACGACGACTTGGCCTGATGAGTGGAAAGTTAAAGCGAAATTCTCCCAGAATCGCCTACTATCGAAGGACAACATTACACATTTCCACATAAAAGACTTGCAATTGTTGTATGCCTTACACTATGATCTCAAGGTAGATGTCGGGAAGACTATTTTTGAGGAGTTTAGAGAGAATCAGAAGGTCAAACGTCGTATGCTCATGTGCCCCTACCTCATTTATGGCCTATGCAAGAGAGTTCCGGTTGAGGAATACCCTGACGATCAGATATTAAGGAAGAAGAATCAGCCCGTAGCTCCTAAGCCGTTCAATGCCTGCACCGCTCCAAGACCTCCAGGCTCTCCTCACGACTTATTCACACCGTCCTCTGCCCCACCACTTCCACTACATCCTCCTCACTTCCTATACCTCCACTTGTCATCACCACCACTACCACCACCTCAATACCCCTACCTCCTCCATTCACTACTATACCTACCACCACACCTCCACCCCCACCTTTTACACCAACAACCGGGGGACCGTGGCTTAGTGAGCGGTAGGGGCTTCTCATTGCACATAAACAGCGGGATTGGATGGACAGCTTGAGGGTGACTCTGAATGGAATCGTTGAGAATTAGAGGGTATTCGCTCAGGCCAGACACATTGATCTTCCTGCACTGGATTTGGATTTCTCACCATTTCAGTATACCCCAGAGATCGAGGCGGACTTGCAGAGGGTCTCAGATGAGTTGTTTGTTGATGAGCCTGAGAAGGGGTTTGATGACATTGCTTTGGATGATCTGATGGGCACAGATGGGACTGAGACAGAGGCAGATAGGACAGGTGCTGCAGGACCTACACAGACTGAGAGTGCAGCTGCTGTGGTTGCACCATCTTCAAGCACACCTGACTCCACTACTGATGTACAGGGACATGGAGCAGACTAGCATGTTTTTCATGCATTTTCATATCTTAATTTTTGCTAGTCTGTCTCTATTATACTTTCAGTTGTTTTTGACATTCTTTCATCATTCTTTGGATACACTTCACTTTGCATGCACGCGCACTTATTTTTTAGCCCCTAAGGCCTGCTTGACCGTGTATGTTTTCCCTTTCTTGGATTGTTACTTTGGGATATTGGGGATTTTATTTCTATTGATTTTATCTGATGAATGGGTGTCCTGTTCTTATTGATCCTTTTCTATCCTTCCATTGCATACCCCGTATCCCCCTCGTTCTACTTTGATTTCGTTACTGTGGCATGGACTCGTTATTTTACGCACCCGCTTACCCTATTGCTTGCTTTATAGCACGTGGATTCAGTCCCGTGCATGCGCTCTCTTTGTTTCTGTTCATCTCGCTTTAGGTTACGAGATGGATTTATACGAGGGTGTCACACGTTTCGAGTCACGATTGCGCATTTCTACCGGGTTTTTGGTCAAACAGCTAAGCCTTTTACTTTTTTTTATCTCTCACACACTGAGGACAATGCTTCGTTTAAGTGTGGGGTGGGAGACTTAGCCGTTTTCTTGTTTTTATTGTTAAATGTGCTTAATATGTGGTGTGCTTAGCCTATGACCGGGCTCGAGTCGATTTTTGGGTAATTTTTAAAAAATTTCAAGGGTACTTAACACCGTGTTGTGTGTGTTATTTTCACATTCGAGTGGTGATTACTTTAGTAGGAACCCCGAACGTGTACACTGCGGTTTGATATTATCTTGAGAATGGAGTTTATTAATTTCACGCAAGCTACACTTTGTGCACAATCTGATTGCTACCACCTCTCACACCACTAGTCTCGAGACGAAATAGAAAGGTTCACCTAAGTAGGATACGGGATGACGGTCATGGCGTCTCTTTGACCAACTAGAGCCAAATAAGCCTTATCCCAAAACGTTAGACCTTCGTAGCCCCTCTCAGCCTTGATAGAATGGTCTGACCACCATTCGTTTTATAGCCGTTTTGTTACTCAGTCAGAAACCTACCTTGAGCCTTAATTATGGTCACATTTCCTTCATTTATACCCTACGAGTGGACTTAGTCTTCTATTAGAACACACTTGCTAAGGCAAGTGTGGGGTGGGGGAAATGATGTCTTGATGGGTTGGTGTCTTCTTGTTTGGAGCTATAAGGAGAAGAGGAGCTAAGTTGGGCCTAGTGTTTGGGTTTGGCCCAAGAAGAAAAGAAAAACCTGTGAAATTTCTTCCTTCTTACAAAAAAAAAAGTTCAAAATAAATTAGCTCTCAATGAATAAAAGCTTGGTTTTTAGAAATAAAGGGTTGGAATCAAAGTGTTGAGCTCAAAAGTTATCTTTATGACGTGGGAGTTGGGATAGTGAGATAGGTGCTAATGTATTCGATCTCGCCTCATAACACTTGAAACATAGTTGAGTGTGGCAATGGGTTCGGGTATGTTAGTATCATATGGTTCCCAAAGTGTTTAATTAATCAAAAAGGAGTTTGGGTGGTTTGTTAGATAGAGATGAAATGGTACACTTGTTGATTAGGTTCACTCGTACTTCTTTTTCTCCAGTTCCCAAAATACCTTTTTCGATTAGCCGGAATTACCCTAGCCTAACGTTATAACCCTTCAAGTCTTACCCGATTGTGTCTAAACTTAGTGACCATGATTAGTGGAGAGGGTGGTTGGTATGAGACGGTTGGTAGACCTTTGGTCGGGATTCAAGTCCCGATAATCATTTTGAACACTTGGTTTTAGCTTGACACCACACCCACTCCATTTTCTTGATAATGTTATAACCGGTGTGTATATGTTCGTGTTTCTTACTTTGTGGTTACCTCGAGAGTGTGGATAATAGCACCTACGTCACAACGTTGAATCCCTTGGTTTGTTTTAAAACGCCTAGTTTACTCGAGGTCGAGCAAAGGCTAAGTGTGGGGTGGTTGATGGGAGTCAACTTTACGTGACTCCGGTGCATTGTTTATCCCTGTTTACCATATTTTCAGCACATTTTTGGGTGATTTAGACCGTTTTCGGGGTGTTATCGTGAGCTCAATGCACGGGGAGTGAATCCGTTACTTTGATGGATTATTACCCCTTTCTGTTGATATTAACCCCATTCCCGAGCACTTCTACCCTCCGGAATTGTTTGGATGTTTTTGGTTGTTTGTGATGTTGAAAGGTATTGGTGTCTCGAGGACCCGAGAGGTGATGATTTGTGGCAAAAAGCATGATCGGGGCAAGAGGAGAGATCAAAGAGAAAAAAAAAAGTGAAGTTTTGGGGCAACAGGGGTTCAAACGCGCGTTTGAACCCCCCCAAGCGTGCGTTCAAAGGACCACAAGTTGATACAGAGTTCAAGCCTTCCAAACGCGCGTTTGAAACCACCTTAAACGCGCGTTCCAAACTCTCCAAACGCGCGTTTGACCGTCCTAAACGTGTGTTCCAAGTTCTCCAAACGCGCGTTTGAACCTTCGAAACGTGCGTTCCAGATGAAGATCAATCAAGTCCCTGCCCGGAAATGAAGCAAAACGCACGTTTGCACTAAGCCAAACGTGCGTTTGAAGATGTTAAACACCAGTCTCAGCCCTCTAAACATGCGTTTGGAGCCAATTCCTGTAGATTTTCTCCCACCTATAAATACACCCCCTTAGACTATTTCTTATATATCAAATATTCTCTTAGCAAAACTCTACCCATTTCTTAGCTCAATTTTTGTAATAGCTTAGAATACTTTCTCTTAGCTTGAATCAACACTATTTTAGCTTAATCTTTCCATTTCTTAGCTTAGATTTCTATTCCAAACACTAAGAGACCACCTTTTAATTAGTTTTCTATTTTGTACTTTTTGGATCTAATCTCGAATTTCTGTAAATTAATGGTAAATTTCTTCTTTCTTTTACTTGTTATGTCTTTAATTTACAGTTTCTTATGTGTTTTAACTAATATAATGAGTAGCTAATCCATTTTCATAGTCGAATCATGTGAAATTTAGTGAAATCACCCTTTGGGTGATGAAATTGGGAGTGGGTAGTGCTTTTTATTGTTGTATCTTGCATATTTCATGTCTTAGAACTTATTATAATAGATTTGGGCTAGATTGATCACCTAGGTCAAAATCACACACATCACTCTAATAAGTTGTTCAGATAGAGAGGTGTGGGAAAAGGGGTTCTAAGATCACGGCGTAGACTCGGCTTAGTTGTTAAGCCCGAGCCCAAAGTGAGGTTACTCGTTTTAACGTTTAAGCGGCTCTGGTGCATAACATGTCTTGTTAGTGAATCTTCTTTAGGGAAGGGTAGTTAACATGGCATGAGGTGTTAGGAGAGAGTTGTTCAGACCTTAGCACCGGGATTAGGAGTTTGCACCCGTGAAATTGAATGCGAGAGTTCGTTTGTTATAATGCACACTCCCGGTTTTGTCTATCCTTGGGGTTGAAACTAGCTATTTTGATCATGGTTCGGCTATGTCCCTTAATCTATCTTTAAAACCTAGTAGTTTAATCTTCTTTCTTTCTTTTCTATCTTTAGACTCGTTAGTAAAAATCACTTTAGTGTCGTTGTAGTAAACAAACACTTTTAAAAGATTATTCACCTAGACTAAGTAACACGTTCGCTTTGGTACTCACAAACACTTTTCCCTTGGGTTCAACCTCGTACCCTGTAGCTATTCTAGCAATCGACCCGGTACACTGCCGGTTAGAGAGTTAGTTTACCCACGGTTTCGAGTCTTTATAAATTGTTTTTGACGGGTGAATCATAGCTCAATCAGGTAGCAGTCCTTTGGACAGGCCTTATTCAGATCGGTGAAATCTACACACATGCGCCATGATCCGTCTGGTTTCTTAACCAAAACGGGGTTGGCCAGCCAGTCGGGGTACACCACCTCCTTTATTATATTCGCTTGCAGTAGCTTTGCTACTTCCTTCTGTATGGTTTCCACCCTTTCTTGGGCAAAGTGTCGCTTTTTCTGCCAAACAGGTCTTCTGTTGGGGTCAGCGTTCAATCTGTGTAACGCCAGGTCGGGAGATAAACCGGGCATATCTGCGGTACTCCACGCGAAAACATCCTTAAACTCCTTTAATAAGATAACCTACTACGTCTATGAGGCTCGGGAATCCATGAGCCGACTCCGACCGTTATATTATCCTGGTCTTCCCATAACTTTTCTTGCTTCACTTCATCCTCAGTTAACCATCTTTCCTCTTCTTCTAGGACGAGTTCTTCAATAAGAACCTATTGTACCATCATCTTCTAGTTAATGGTTGCGGTATAACAACTTCTTACTGCTTTCATATCCCCTTTGATTTCTGTTGCTCCCTCCACAATAGGGAATTTTATACTTACATTGACGGGAGAGATAACCGCTCGGAGATCTATAAGGACGGGTCTTCCCAGTATGACATTATATGCTGAGGCCGACCGAACCACTACATAGTCGACCATAATAGTCCTGCTCATCGATCCTTGTCCAAAAGTTGTAGGTAATCTGATCATTCCCACCGGATGGACCGGGGGCCCATGAACCCAAACAGCGGAGCCGAAACTGGGGTCAGCTCAGAATCTCAAATTTTCATTACATGGCAGACTGATAAGTACAAAACATTTACATCACTCCATGTGTCCACGCAGACCCGCTACATTCCTATTAATTACCAATTCGATTACAAGTCCTTCATTGTTAAGGACTAACGGGAGAGAATCCCTAGGTCCATATACTACCTCCCCGGACAATCTTTGCCTCTTGCTTGTCTCGGGCTGATGAGTCTTGCTATTACTGCTTTCCCCAGGCGGTCTGGAGCTTGCCGGACCACCCGAGATGGTGTTAATCGTGTTAATAGGCTTGTTGTCAATTTGTCCATCTGGATCAGGAGAGGGTTCTCTCCTCCGCTTTGGGTCCGTTCGGCCATCATTTCCCTGATAGTAATTGCGCCTCTTGTATTATCTCCGACCCCTCGGGTTAGGGTTCTATGAGAGATCTATCGCCTCATCTATCTTTCCATCCAAAGCTGCGGCGTATATATCTCTAATCAGATCCCGACAATTCTCTGAGTCATGCCCTACGTCCTTATGATACCTACGAATTTTTTTTTGGTCTCTTTTCTCTATCGGTCCCTTCAGTGGTGGCGGGGTTCGCGCTATTCCCTTCCCTTTCATTAGAGCGAGTACATGTTCGCGTGATCTATTCAATGGCACCAAGTCTTTGTCCTATAGAGCGCCCTTTTTGCCGAGCCGATCAGTGAGTGGTACGGTCATTCTATCCCAGACTTGTTTCCGACCTCTATCGGGATGTCATTCCGACTGTCCCTTTTTGGGTTCTCCTCTTTCCTGTTCTCTTTTTAGCCTATTGGCCTCCTCTCCCTGACAGTGTTTAAAAATGGTCTCCACACAATCATCCATAGTGAGTGGGGGCTTGCTGTTTAACTTGGCATACAGCCGACCCTCACGCAATGCTATAAAGGAGGTGACTATTAAGTGCTCGTCAGCCCCGTGGACCTGCCGTGACTCCTCGTTGAATATTTTCAAGTACTGTAGCACACTTTCAACTAGCTTTTGCTTTAGAGTGAGCAAATGTGTGGCGTTTCCCTGCAATGGTCGCGCTGTGATAAACGCATGGACGAACTTTCTTGCCAGGATGGCAAAATCGTTTATGGACTTGGGGGGTAGTTTCTTGAATCACTCCCGAGCCCGACCAGTGAGCAGAGCAGGAAATGCCTTGCACTTCATCTAGTCAGCAATGTAAAACAAAGTCATATGCGTCAAGTATTGATGCATGTGATCATTCGGGTCTTTAGACCCGTCATAAGGGTCCATCTTTGGCATCTTAAACCCAGGAGGTCTGGGATAACTCTCCACCTGCTCGGTAAAGGGGGATTCAAAAAAAAGGTGGTCTTACCCAATATGGCGTCCAATTCTGACCGAGCTGCTTCTCTAGCTTGGTCCCTGACCTCTCTTCTTCCCGGGTTGGAGTTGGAGGATAAAGTTTCTGCCTGCTCCTCCCGTGGGGGATTGGGAGCCTTATGACGGTCCTCCAACAACGGGTTTTCCTTAAGTGCTGCTTCATCTGTAATCTCTTCTCCCCGCACTTTGAACGCATTTAATAGTTTTAAAAGCCATTGTATTAAGGTTTGATAAAGCCTCCACTAAAGCTTGTTGTGCCGGATCTGGAGAGGTTCCACCTGCAACGGTGTGCCACCGTTGTCTCCTTTCCCCCCAGCGTTCTGTCCTCCGGCCTCATTTTCCACCAGATTTGACCCACCACCCTGGGTTGTTGCATCCTGTGTTTTCTTCCCCGTATTTTTTGGTGGAATATCGAGTGTGGTGATGATTCTTGTTGAAACTACCAGTTAGTTGGCCCTCCTTCTAGCGCCAATGATGAAGTTGGATTTCACCAGTTATTATCTTCAGGCTATACAAGCTAATGGTAGTTTTCCGATCACCGGAAAACACCAAAAGAGGGGGTTGTTTTGTTGTATTTTGACTGGACTTGAGTTGTTCTCAAGCTGCCTACGTATCCAATCTCTCAATTGGAATCAAGCCGACCGTAGTTCTTGCAAGGGGTTTATATAGGGAGTCTTAACCCTAATCTTGCCATATCCTTCAAGGATTCGGTTACACCAATATTAATTAGGATTGATATGAATCCCTGATTATTAGGAGATAATATCTCATTTATCTTTAATGTTGCATCAGAGCCTTAATGAGGCTGGATTATTTTCATAAGCTTCTCTAGAATAAGGAAACGTGCATATAACTGATTGAAGGCTCGGGCATGTGTGGCCGAGTTTCTATGGTCGCTCTCTAGCGCATCTCCCGTAGACCGAACCGTCCTGCAGTGGTCGGGAAAGGTTAGGCAGCTCGCCTTGTGGTTCTCAGTGGATACCGGTCGACCCCCCAACCATTGGTTTGGGTGAAGTCCCCGTTTCTTATTTAAAGTTCAGTCATTGCATTCTTGACACATGACCCTGACAGAGCTGACCATCATCACTCTCATCGTTTTTGGTAAATGTGATACTTAAATAAAAACGGAAGGAATAACATTTATCCTTTTTTTTTCCCGGGAAACGAAAGCATTTATTGATAAGAACATAATTTACAACACGGCCAGAACCGCACTACAACACGGCCTAGCCGCACTACAACACGGCTAGCCGCACTACAAACAACAGTACAAACAAGGTCGGATAATAGATCGGGTCGAGGGTGTTGAACCGAGGAAAAAATTTCCGGTAAAACGTTCAGACACATGGATCCTCTAGGTAATCTATTATTCGACCAACAACAAACACATAACTAAAACGTACAAAGTACACGAACATAAACAAAAACAAAAACAACAACACCGCTAGATTACACCGCCTCAAGCCGCCGTCGTGCGGAATAAAGAGCCCGCAAGCCTGACATCTCATCCCGAATAGAAAGCAGCCAACCGAAGAAGACCCGGAAACACCATCAGAAACCGGCACCGATCACCGGACATGGCTGAAAAGCCAAGAGGTGGTGGCGAACTGAGCACCAGGACAATGGAGAAGCGGCCACCTCGATCCGAAGCGAAGAAATCTGAACGGCAACCAAAGAGAACTGTACAACAAAAACAGATCTACAACCGTGAATCTCCTCCTCTACAGCAACATACCCATGTAGAGCAAAAAAAAGAAAAGAAAAGAAAAGCAAAACGAGGAGATCAGAGTAAAGATATACGAGAAAAGAAATACATAATTTATTATCCTTTATGCTTTAAACAAAAGTCAAGTTGAATTATTATGTGATTTTTTTTCTTTTCAAATTATCCTTATCCCCGACTTAGTATAACGCAATTGTCTCTTTTTATTTCCAGGATGAATTGGGCAGGCATACCGATCCATGCACCGCTCAAATTTGCTTGGCTATCTAATTAAAAAAAAGGAAAAAGAAAATAATATTAATCGAAAAAGTAAAGAGAAAATTTGCGGTAGGCGCTGCCAAATTTTCAGGCGACAATAAAAGGGAAAAAAAAATTCGTATACTGTGTGCAGAATAATATTTTGGATTCAAGACGACATGTGTAAAGAAGACACCCGAGCTGATCGGAAGAGTGATAATTCAACGCCGGAGCCAAACCGACCTCCCGATTTTCATTCTAATTCGAAAGAGAAGGACCAGAAACTTTGGAAATTCATCCTTTTCGGATCCATAGCTGCCACCGCTACCACCGTTGCCGTAAGCTCTCTTTTTGTATACCCTAGTCCCATTTGATGAAGGGTTTTCTGTTGGAAATTATTGAATTCCAACTTTATTATGTTTTCCGTGTTCTTTTTGTTTGTTTAATTTAATTATGTGTCTAGCTATTGAATATTTGTATAATGAAGTAGAACACTGGATACCGGTAGTTTGTGGTTGTTGCATTTTCATCAACTCGGACAATAAACTTAGCTTTTCAATCCAACTTTTTCAGCTTTTTTTGATGAAATTGAAGGAAGCATACTATCGGAGTATTTAACATTTCCCTTCATGGGTAAACAGACGGTGAATTATAGTGATAGTTCTGTAGATATTTGCAATTGTAGAGGGTGTTTCCAGTGATTACAAACTTTGCGCTCAATCTCTGTATTGATTTGCATTCTAGTGACTAGTTCATGTAAATAAATCTTGCAGATGGTAGTTTGGTTCATCGATTTTGATTTTTTTTTTTGTTACTCTAGGTTTATATGGCTTATATAAATCACAAATGACAGTGAATATGGCAGGTTACTCGCATGCGGGGGACTGTTGATTGGGTCTACGATCAGGTGAAAATAACTTCTATTCTATCAAAGTCATGCTTCTTTGTTTTGTTATGTTCTTGTTCCAAGCTCCCCCCCCCCCCCCCCCCTCTCCTACTTTTCCTTGAGGAATGTGAGTCCTTAATTAGTAAATGCATGATATAGGTCTGATGTTAAGTCAACTTCCCTTCCTCTATGGTTGCACAGTCCCAGAATGTTTTTTTTTTCCTTCTTGAAAAGGGTTATCAATTTGTACAACATTTAAATCGTACGATGGCAGCAGAGCTTTGCCAATAGCCTTGATTTTTCACATTATTCCGGCTGGCTAGACTCTAAATTTTGACCTTACGACCTTGAATAGTTTTTTACGATTTGATTGAAATCAACTTTGAAATGCCTGGATAAGGGTTGTAGTAAAATACGATGCTTGTAAGACTTGTTCTGTCCGAGTGTCTGTCAGGATAGTTTGCACATATTTCATGCTTGGAAATAGCAACAGAGTATTCCATGGAGATTGTAAACTGATGGAAAGTACTATTGTAATGGGAAGTTAACCAGGTCACTGTCATCATTGAAAGGTTCTATTGGCGGTTCTTCATGGGCAAGTTTCCGCGAGGAAGCACGAAAAAGACACAATCGCCGAGTTCAAGAAATGATGGAAGAAGAAATGGAGAGAGTGGTATGTTCGCTTTTTCCTTATTTATCTCATTATTTAGGCCAGCTTCACTCACTTCGTGTCTAGGAGGACACACTTGATATGTTCAAGTTTAGAACGCTAATGACATTATGTAGTATTTTCAGAAGATTACTGTTAAAATAGGAAAATTATTATTCCTAGTTTGCCTTCATTTTTTGTAACACCGTGAATCAGGTTGGTTGTCCAGCTTTAAGCAAGATTAGTTGGGGAGCTAAGCATTAAGCATGTTTAAGTTTAATGACTTGGCCGCCTTTTCTTCTTCCTAGCTAATGGGTAGTTACTTTTGTATCTATTTAAACACTTTTGAATGATATGAAATGCATGTAGGCGTATTTCAGCTCATTATTTCTTACATTTACTTACTGGTGGTAGTTAAGAAAGTTATTGGAGGTTGATTAGAATATTGGACGTCACTCCACCACCATCATCATTACATACATAAAGTCATAAACACACTGTCATAATTTTTTTTTATGTTTTGGAGATTGATAACAATTATAAGTGCCTTCCAGTCAGAATAACCAGAAATGTGACACTCGATACTGATGTATGCTGAAATGACCGTATGATCATTGATCAAATTTGCTTACTCCTAGGAACGAATTCGACGAATGCAAAGTGTCTTCAATAGATCGAGAAACAAATATAAAAGGAATTACGAAAGCTGGTCAGAAAGTGATCCAGGTGCATATCACCATCAGTCTCAAAGGGATGACTGGTACTGGAAGGCTGACCCATCATCCAGAAATCAGGGTGCATATTTTAGGGAGGCTCCTCGGGCAAGTGCAAACTCTGTGTTATCACCTCATTATTCCATCTTGGGGCTCGACAGGTGATGAGTAGTGCACCATATCCCATTTGACTGCTTAGTTCGGTTTTTTTTGTTATCATAGTATAATGTTTTTTAGTGAGTGTTATCTGTTGGAAAGGAAAGACACAACAACTGAAAGCTAGCAGAAGACATATGACTTAAGTTTAGGTTTAAAAATCTTTGGGCATTCCATTTAGGCTGAACATCGTTTAGTTTTCATCTATTTGTTTCATTTCTTGGAATCTTTTCTCCTCATTAGAAGTATTTTAGACGCTCTATCCTTTTTGGAAATGCTGACCCAAGCTAGAGGGTATAATCTTTGTGTGTTGTGTCCAACATCAAAGATGTTTTTTTTTTTTTATTTTAATTTTTTACTTTTCCTTCACTTGTGATTTTAGCAACTGTAGCAATTTGAACAGGCTTGTTTGGACACGACAAAAGATTGAAATTTTGAAATGATTTGAGGTGCTGAGAATGATTTAAGTTCAAGAAGGAATAAAGCTAAAGGCATTTACTCAATTGAAATTTGCATGTAGGGTGTCGTTTCTTGAAGGTGGTCAATGGCTGAAACCCCCTAATATACTGGATTTTGAGCAAAACTACATCTAGATCACACTTGCTCTCTCTCATCTGAAGCCTATCTTTTATCTTTCTTTGTTTTCTTGTCTGTCATTCTTTGCTCTGTCCATCATCTGCTTGAACCTTTCCTCTAAATTTTCTCTTTCTTTTTCAGTGTTCTAAAAGACGCTAGGCAGTAGTCGGGCGGTGGGTGATGGGGCGCCTGGTGCCTAGACGACGCTTGGGCGGTGCCTGGGTGTTTTTTTTATTTTAAAATTTTTAAATAATACAATGGTTGTCCAACATAAATCAATAATTCCTAAAGCATAAACATTAAGGAAATGTGTCAAAAAGACTAACTAAAGTACAAAAGAACATGAGATTATGTTAAAATAAGTCTAAGAAATCATGAGTGAAAAGTGCTGCTTGGATTTTTTTGGTAATGTGTGATAAATGAATTTTTTATATATATATTTGAAGCCCTAGACCGCCTGGCACCGGCTAGGCGCCGCCTGGGACCGCCTAGACCGCCTAAATCCCACCTAGGAGCCTGCCTAGAAGCCTACCTGCGTAGATATGTCCGCCTGGGGTATAATCGAGTCGGTCGGAGACCGCCTAGCCCCTAAGCGCCGCCTGGCCTGATTTTTAGAACACTCCTTCCCTCCCCTTTTATCTTCCCGTTCTCACTTTTTTTTCTCTCCCCAAGTTGGTTGCGCCTTTTGTGACTTTTCTCTCCCCAAGTTGGTTGCGCCTTTTGTGACTTTTCTCTCCCCAAGTTGGTTGCGCCTTTTGTGACTTTTGAAACATGTGTTTGTGACAGGGTCTCTATCTCTTGTGCTTTTCTTTTTAAGTTCTCCTCCCCCTTCTCTTTTGGAGGGTGACTGTTTGCTGCAGCTTTTGGGTTCTAGTAATAGAATGTGGATGTAATTAGAACAAGAGATGGAGAAAGATGGGGAAGCAAAAGGATAGGGGTGGGGCAGTATTTGCATCTCATTCGATAGTTAGGAAAACTTATACACACAAACAGAGATATATATGCACATAAATAGAATGACAATGACCATACAGCTCCTTCCACGTCCCCTAGTAAATGTGTATTTGTCTTACACACCCATCCGGAGTTTTCTCATTAAATCATTTTTTTCCTCAACGCCAATGTTTCTTTTTTACCTTCATATTCGGTCTCTTGATCACTTGTTTGTTGGCAAGACATGTATGTGTAACTTGACGACTTGTACTATGTTTCACAGGTTGAGGATAGAGCCTTACACAGACGATGAGATAAAGGTACTCATTTATTGCGTTTTTTGATTAGTCTTGCACCGCTATATTTTCTAATCATCTTCTACCCCTATATTTCTTCGCACCTATAATCGTGCAAATTAGTAGTAGTATTTTTATGTCGTCTTCAAATTCCCTTTTTTATTCTTAGACATGTTATAATTCAGAGGCTGCATGAGCTCACGCATTTGATCCGTTCTGGAGGTTGTTTTCCATTCACTGATTTTGTCTCTCTTTGAACTGACTTTGGTGTCTGAATGCAGTCAGCTTTCAGGGCAAAGGCGAAGGAGTTCCACCCTGATCAGAATCAGGAAAATAAAGGTAGTCTGAAATCCATTATTCTTCAGCTTTAGATTTGTTGTAATAATACATACACAAGGAAGCAAAATAAGTTTTTATTATCTTTTTTTTATAATCTTTATTATATTCACATGTTTGGTTGCAGAAGCTGCTGAAGCCAAATTTAAGGAAATTATGGTATCTTATCAGGCTATTAAGTCAGAAAGAAAAAACCAAAAATCGACGAAATGATGGAAGCTTTACTTGGCCTCCTGTCATGTGCAATAGAGATCATGTTGTGTTGTATATGGTTGGGGAAAGCCTTGTCTAGTGTGAAAACGACGTGTTTTTTTGGATAATATAAACTCGTCGTTTATTATTCAAAACATCGTCGTTCTTTTTTTTTATACTAGACACGAGATAAAATGGGCAGATAATTCGTTTTTCCATTGTATATTTTTATAAATGGAAAATTAGGGATAAGACACATCGTCGTTCTTTTTTTAGCGAGAAGGACAAACAGTTCCCGACACTAGACACGAAATCGAATTTCGACAGGTAAAAATGGGCAGATAATTCGTTTTTCCATTGTATATTTTTATTTATTAGTAGTTTGAGTTGAAAAGCATATGCTTTATTAGTTGAGTTGGAAAACATATGCTTTCTATCTGTAACAGTTTTGGTTGCTAGCTTCTGTACCATTTGCATTTTAGCTTTCATGATTTTCCTCTATGTAGAACATATGCTTCAAGCATGTGATAAATAGCATGTACATAATGCTTTATGGACATACATGTATCTGTATACCTCCAATGCTACTATTCATCCATTGGTGGCCCAATAAAAAACCCTTTTATTGTAATACTTTTAGGTGGCTTAGCTTATATCGGCACCATGTATTTAATATTGTCTATTTTTTATATATATTTTAAATATTTTTCCTCATTTACTTTCGGTATCACACCATGTATTTTTTTTTTCACTTCGAAAGCATTCTTCTTTTGTTTTGCTGCGTTCTTTCTCATCTTACAATCTTTTTGCGTGGATTTTAATGTTCTACAGTATTAGATAGCTGCATCTGTTGATGTTGATTATATTTAATTTCATTGGATTGCCTTACATGTTTGTGCTTGGCTGGGGTTGCGATATAACGCACTTGTACTATCTTTTTTCCGATTAATGCAAATGTTTTTTTGGATTTCAAAAATTACATCGAAAGAGTATCATATGAGATATCAAGATAAAGAGGCAAATTTTGATGAAAGAATTTTGATCATCGGAGTTTTAAATCAAAAGTTACGGTTGTTTTATAAAAAGGGAAGCAGGTACATCAAAGCAAAAAAAGAATTTGCTTCTTAAAAGAATTTGCAACTTTAAGAATTTGTAAAATAATATCGACTGGACAAAAATAATCTTCCATACCAATTGTTGCTGGACGCGCGTATCGAAGATTATTTTTGTCTATTGGATATTATTTTGTCCTTTTTACAAGTTTTTCAAATAGTGTGGTATATTTATTTATTTTGTATTAAAAATTGAATTTTAGCCTACTTCACCTTTTTTTTTTATTGTCATTTTTAGAATTAGTTTAATTCATAGAAACACAATATTTATCATTTATTTTCCTCCTTTATCCTCCTCTATAATTAAGCCAAAAATTGATATTGTTTCCCTTGCCACAAAGAAGGAATGCCCGGTCCAAAAAAATTTACCAGAAGTTGGACATAGTACTACTACTAATAAGCTTGACACAATTTACTATATAAAGATAACGAATCTTTTTATTATCTCAAAACACATTATTTAATGAAGAAAATATTTAAATACAAAAAGAGAAGTATTATAAAACCGGAAGGAGTATTTTTTTAAATAAAAATATACAAGGATGTTGTGCACAACATGTGACAAGTGGAAACTAGAAAATAGCTGAAATTTGGACTATGTATATATATGACTTGAACTTGAACCATGTAAGTTAAGTATTTCGCTATATTCTATTTACAGGATTTTGGATAATCAAAATAAAAGATTAGTAAAAGACGTTTCTAGGATAATTAATCCCTAAAACATGTAACAATATACTACTCCCTCCGTTTCTATTTAATTGTCGTATTTGTTAAAAATAAAAAAAAAAAATTTGTTATCTGTCGTAGTTACATTTGAAAACAATATTTATTTTATTTTTCTACATCTACCATTATTTATTAAGGGGTGAGAGATTCAAAACCACATTGTATTAATTATATTCCAAGGATGTTTTTGTCATTTTAATGTGAAGTCAAAGTATTAACTACTTTTTTTAATATGTGTTTTTTGCAACTGCGACAATTAAATAGAAGCGGAGTGAGTATGGATATTAAATCAATGCAATAATTACAAAAAAAAAAAAACAATAATTGTTAAACTCAAAATGAAAACAAGAAGTTGGCCTTAAGATTCCGAATTAGTATGGCCGAATAACAGAAGCCTTAAGAAGGAAAAAACAATAATGACAGTTCATAATACTAATAAATAAGAAGCACAAAACAAAATTTATAACATACCATTATCTATGATGGTTCGTTCCAAAACCTGTATTTTAGAATCCGTAAAGACCCTGCATTTTAGAATCTTTGGAAAAAAAAATTTTCTTTTTTCTTTTTAAAAAAGTGTAATGTCTACTGGATGTCCCATGAAAAACAGCTTATCAGTTTAATAATAATAATAATAATAATACTTTTTCTTTATCGTAAAAGAAAAGGATAACCTTTATGAAGTTTAGTTTTCCATTTGTATTGATGTTAAAATAATCATAGGACGATTTACTTGTCAAAGATCGTTCGCTTACTGGGCTTCTCCTAAAAGCCTATACAAATTTATTAAGGAAGCGCGCTACTATATTTCTTATATCACTTTAACACTCCCCTCGTCAGTGTGGGCGCTATAACAAGCGCTAAGCCAATTAGCAATTAGGCGCCGGAGCAGCTAGGCTCCAATAACAAAGAGACCCAACACACGCATCACGTGCATAATATAAATGGGGGAAATAATAATGTTTATAGCCAGGTTCGAACTCGAGACCTCTGGCTCCGATACCATGTTAAAGATCAAGCGCTTACAGTTCTCCTAAAAGTTATAGCTGTTAAGGAATGCGCTACTATATTTCTTATATCACTTTAACATTACTTTTATCTCAATAGTAGCAGCTCAATAGTTTTATTGAAGTATTGTAATTTTATTTTTATTTGAGGGGTATACTTTATGTAGCACGGTATACTCTATGTAGCAAAGACACGTCGCATGACACCAAACAGATACAACAATACAGCTGATGTAGAAGATCTACAAAATAAATAGATAAACACAGGAGCTAATCTAAGCTCTTAGATGATTTTATTCTCAAAAGATAAAAGATGATTCAAGATTACATTGAACATAAACTATTTATAGGCTACAAAACTCATTTAGGTTAACATAATATTTAAAATGCCCAATGGCTAACCACTTAATTAAAACATTAGTAAAAGGGCTGATAACTAATTTGATGTGCTACATCAGCAGCTAATTTCAAATTTTAACGATACGACATATCAACGACACGTGTTAAGAATTAAAAATGGGGGAATTGGCTACATAGCCTCATTTCCACAAATTATGGGTTAAATAGACCCATCTTTTAAAACATGTTAATATACAAATAAGCCCCCGTCTCCTTCCTCATCTTCTTCCTTCTCCTTACCTCCATTGATGCACCTCTAATTACCTCATTAACACCACATCCTCCACCCGATTCAGTCTATCTTCTTATTTCCTCTATTACACCTTCGATTTCCTCCATTCATGATTCAAAAAAAAAATGACCTTGCTGGAAAGTCGTCGGAAAATCGCGGGTTTAGGTTATAAGGATCAGAGTATGTGTTTCAGGGGTTCAGGTTGGTTTGGGAGGTTTAAGGGGGTTCGGGAGGGGAGGGGTGGGGGGTTTAGAGGGGGTTCAAGGAGGTTCTGGCTGGGGGTTCCGACAGGTTAAGGATTAAGTGTTAGGAAATCAAACGAGTAGCACAGCGGAAAATAAAATTTGATTTCCGATCCAAGGATCAACTTCGTTTAAACAATAAACATATAACGAGGAGGAAAAAGATTATACCTTTTCTTGATCTTAAAGATCGAAGCTTTGACCATCCGGTAGAAGTAGATGCGCGTTAGCCGTCCAAGTGTCCGGCCTCTATCCGATATCCACACGATACCTCGCCGGAATCCTCCCGGATTGCTATTAGAAAAATTCGACTGCTAAGTCGACCTTTTACTCCCTCACAATACTCTCTCTAAGAAGCTTTCTATTTTCTCAAGAACTATTAGCTCTTGGAATTGTGATTTATAAAAGAGCTAGCCAACCTCCTCTTAAATAGAGGTGTGGTGCGCCCCTCTCTTCTCCCAAACTGATTGGGATTAGCTTCCTAGTAGGTTGATAAGAAAGAAAAATATTTTCCTAATAATATAAGGAAAATCACTATAATTGATTTATCTTTTTTATTTTAATATCTAATATTAAATAAATCTAGATATTGCCAATATCCTATATTGAATATCTTTATCTTATTATCATAATTCTATTTTTCTAAAAATCAATTAATATCCAATATTAATATTACGGTAATCTTATTAATTAATTTGCACAATCTAAGTGTATCTAATACACTTAGAACGGGCGCCTCATATTGCCAAATATTGGCATCCGAAATATTCTTTAATTAATATAATTAATATCTTGTATTATATTTATTCATAATAAATAAATACCACCATATTAATTTACCACTATAACCTTTACAGTCTTGAGATAAAACTTTCATTATTTGGTCATCAACTATAATCGCATTTTTATCCGACTCGATATTCATATGTGTGTGACCTGATAGGCTTCTGAATATGTTGACCGTAGACATAAGGTGCAATTACGAAAATGCCCTTCACCTCTAACGATCACGGATAGCGTCTAGCAACACGCCCATGACCCTCAATCATCGGAAGAGTCAATACGCAATGACTACTACCTTTCAATGTGCTCGATTAGCGTGTAAATAGAATCCTATCGTTGTAGTAATATCCATACGATCTTGATCGTATCCCATAATCTGGATATCAAGCTCTCTCGGAATAACTCATTTACTCCCACTTTGCAAAGATTCACAAGAACTAGACATTCCTTACGGGAAGGCCCTATCGAATATTCACTCCTACTCATAAGGTACGCGATTCCCAGACGACCTAACACGTATACTCCGCATGCTTCAGTATCACACCTGATCTCTACCGCATGATCGCCCCATGGTTAAGGGAAACCTCAATAGTGTCAAAGCAGGACAATCCACACCGTGATGCCATGTAGACTCTGGTCCTAAGGATAATTACACAACCGTCACATAGTGTGACACTTAACAATGTAAGTGGGTCAGTTTAATGTACGCATTCTCTAATACACGTCCACGTACAGTCCAAATGTCACTACACTTCGACAGACGAGATCTATCCTTGCCCTTAAAGACAGAAGACATATAATACGTGCTAGTCTGTTCGCACTGTCAAAGCCCTATTCAACTGTACATCATCATATAGACATTTAAGTATCAAACTTATTAAAGTGATTAGGGATCTCATCAACCATAATCACTATCATGGTTTCTCTATCATGGTTTAATACTAAGGGCGTTATCATATACACATTATCACAAATTGGTCTAATAAATAAACAAAGTATATAATAACAAAAGTTCTTTTATTAATCATAATAAAGTTATTACATGAACGTAAATAGACTGCAAATGATTCGACCCGGTCGGATCCGGTCCAATCTGATTGGGTTTAGACACATTTGCAACATTAAGTGTTAAAAATAAGTCCATACTAGTTTCCAAGGGATATTCTCAAGCAGAAGGAATAGACTTTGATGAGACATATGCACTTGTTGCAAGACTAGAAGCACTCAGATTATTTCTTGCTCATGCTGCACATAAGAACTTTAAGGTGTATAAGTTGGACAGTTTTGTGAAAAGTGAAGATAGAACTCTGAGTAAGTGAGTTGAAAAGTTAAGTAAAGACCTTATGAATAATTCTAACACAGATGATACAAGAATGGAAATTATTGAGGGTCAGTTGAGTTTTATTGTTGATGGTCAAAATGGACTAGTTGCTATGGTATCTCGGTTTATTGATGAAGCCAAAAAGGGGGAAGGAGATACAGTAGAAGCAAAAGAAGTCAGAAGAATTATGGAGCAAAAGAGGATTGCTAAAGCTTATGCTGAGTTAAGGAACCCAGCACCTTAATGGGTCTCCTTGACTGAATATATTTTCAAGAAATTTAAGGCATAATTCACTCCTAGAAAGAAACCTTACTATGGAAAGACTGAATTGGAAGGGTTGAAATTGTTTTTGGAGACAAAGGTGATTCATGTCAGAATCAAAACAAGGAGAGATGCTCAGAATGCCAGAAAGAAACAGAATGGAGAAAATGTGGAACTGCAAACACTTGATGATTCATTTGCTGAGTTCAAAAATGCATATTATGATGGAGCTTTTATTGAAGATAGTGTTGAGTTAACACTTGCTGAAGCTTGGGCATATTATAAGTTCTTACACTCATGGATCAGTTTTACTAGATTGGAAAAACATTGGTTGATGGATGCTGAGGAAGAAATGCAAGCAATGAGAAATCGGCAGAACTAATCAGCAAAACACTCTGTTTTTACATTAGCAAATTAGTTCTGTAACAGCTTCTGAACAAAAATGATTATCAACGAAATAATATCAAATTTTTTGAAAGTGAGGGTATTGGCATCATTACTAAAAAGGGGAGAAATTGTTGGAAATAATTTAGTTTTAATGATGAGTGCCAGACTAGCTGTTATAGAAGCAAGCAAAAAGATGTTTAGAATGTATGTATAGGTTTTTAGTAGAGTCTGATGATTGTATAGGTTTGATCAAACAAGTATTGTTATAGTCAGCTGATAGGATCTCAGTAGACCTGCTTAGGTTTTTAGGACATCAGTAGAGTGTCTAGATCCGTTGCCGAGCTGAAGGCTGAGGTTTCAAACTCAGTACAGAAAACTAAAGGCTAAGGTTTCAATCTCAGTATTGAAGATTAAGCCGAAGCTATAAGATTAGAATTTAGGTAAGTCTGTGATAGCCTGAACTGATCTTTGAGACCTTGCATTGAAAGCCTAAGATCCTAAAGTTAAAGTGATGAAGGGTCTCTGTTATTATGAAAATATGGTGTACTCTAACCTCCTCAAATAAGGTCAGATTATAAGCAAGCCAGCAGAATGCTAAGTCAAGTCAGTCAGCAGAATGCTAAGTCAAGTCAGTCAGCAGAGCAAGGAGTCAGCTAGGCTGTTGCACTTCTCAACAGACCAATACTCAGATCAGTTAGCTGAGAGAGTACACGTTATTTGATTGGTTTCAAATCCAATTCAAGGATTATTCTTGAAGAATTTCAAGGATAATGATCAATATAATCAATTGGATCAAGAAGTCAATCAATCGTGGAGTTTAAATTAATATTATGAAGATTTCAGAGCCAAATTCATATGGAGAAATTTCATTGGTTGACAGCCTGCTATGTCAGACGGACATTGACACAGACACAGATTTTGTAGCAGATAATTTCAGAGGAATATTCAGAAAAATTCAACAATGTTCCTTTAAGAATTCAAATTTGAACGTTGGATATTCAAGTACAAATAGAGGACTTATGCAACCAGAAAAACTACCCAGAATTACCAAGTTTCATTGCAATCAAGTTTACCATGTTGAGTCCTATATTTTCATGCTACCTGCTGAACTTAAACTGCAAAATCAAGATATATTCAAGTGTTCATTCATACAAGTTTGATCCAGTTTCTACACTTGAAGATTGAGTTGCTGAATCACTTTCATGATTCAACCCTCTTTTTTCAAAAGAGGTTTATAGACAGAGAAGAACCTGATGCGGTGTCATTGACTGTTGAGTGTGCTGGAGCTGGTGAAGAGGCAATCCTACCCTTCAAGGACCAGTGAAATACATGAAGAAGCAGCAATCCTACATGTTATCCTAGTGTTCAGATTGTGAAGTTATAATCATTAGTGAAGGACAATCATCCTTTTATTGTGTCTTCTAACTGTACCTCAAAAGCTTTAGTGAATTCCTTCAACGTCATAGGAGAAGAGTTGACCAATGGATTACACCACCCTAAACCACTATAAACTTTGTGTTTTTATTTCTGCATTTACTTTTCTGCTATTTAATTTTTGCAATTTATCACATCATCTTCTAACTTACCAATCTGCATCACACATACAGAACGCATATTAGTGCTCAACACTTAACTCATTAGTTCTTATAGAACAACAAGTTAAATGATTTTAAGTTTTATCCGTTGCATCTAACTCATTA
The DNA here is from genome assembly GCA_036785695.1 of Gentiana straminea. Taxonomy (NCBI): domain Eukaryota; kingdom Viridiplantae; phylum Streptophyta; class Magnoliopsida; order Gentianales; family Gentianaceae; genus Gentiana; species Gentiana straminea. The sequence continues at coordinate 5,680,120 of JAVUPR010000312.1, read as the reverse complement.
GAGCTGTATAGTCAACAGACTATCAACTCAGTAGAGTTACCCAAACTTTAGATAAGCTTTTAAGTGTCAAGTTTATTCCAACACAGCTTAGTGCTCAACACTTAGCTCATCAGTTATTATAGAACAACAAGTTAAATGCTTTAAGTTTTATCTGTTGCATCTAACTCATCTAAGATGTATAGTTAACAGACTATCAACTTAGCTGAAAGACTGAATTGGAAGGGTTGAAATTGTTTTTGGAGACAAAGGTGATTCATGTTAGAATCAAAACTAGGAGAGATGCTCAGAATGCCAGAAAGAAACAGAATGGAGAAAATGTGGAACTGCATACACTTGATGATTCATTTGCTGAGTTCAAAAATGCATATTATGATGGAGCTTTTATTGAAGATAGTGTTGAGATAACACTTGCTGAAGCTTGGGCATATTATAAGTTCTTACACTCATGGATCAGTTTTACAAGATTGGAAAACATTTGGTTGATGGATGCTGAGGAAGAAATGCAAGCAATGAGAAATCGGCAGAACTAATCAGCAAAACACTCTGTTTTAACATTAGCAAATTAGTATTGTAACAGCTTCTGAACAAAAATGATTATGAATGAAATAATATCAAAGTTTTTTAAAGTGAGGGTATTGGAATCATTACTAAAAATGGGAGAAATTGTTGGAAATAATTTAGTTTTAATGATGAGTGCCAGACTAGCTGTTATATAAGCAAGCAAAAAGATGTTTAGAATGTATGTATAGGTTTTTAGTAGAGTCTGATGATTGTATAGGTTTGATCAAAAAAGTATTGTTATAGTCAGCTGATAGGTACTCAGTAGACCTGCTTAGGTTTTTCGGACATCAGTAGAGTGTCTAGGATCCGTTGCCGAGCTGAAGGCTGAGGTTTCAAACTCAGTACAAAAGACTAAAGGCTGAGGTTTCAATCTCAGTATTGAAGATTAAGCCGAAGCTATAAGATTAGAATTCAGGTAAGTTTGTGATGGCATGAACTGATCTTGCAGACCTTGCATTGAAAGCCTAAGATCCTAAAGTTAAAGTGATGAAGGGTCTCTGTTATTCTGAAAATATGGTGTACTCTAACCTCCTCAAATAAGGCCAGGTTATAAGCAAGCCAGCGGAATGCTAAGTCAATTCAGTCAGCAGAATGCTAAGTCAAGTCAGTCAGCAGAGCAAGGAGTCAGCTAGGCTATTGCACATCTCAACAGACCAAGACTCAGATCAGTCAGTTGAGAGAGTACAAGTTATTTGATTCTTTTCAAATCCAATTCAAGGATTATTCTTGAAGAATTTCAAGGATAATGATCAATATAATCAATTGGATCAAGAAGTCAATCAGTGGTGGAGTTTAAATTAATATTATGAAGATTTCAGATCCAAATTCATATGGACAAATTTCATTGGTTGACAGCCTGCTATGTTAGACGGACATTGACACAGACACAGATTTTGTAGCAGATAATTTCAGAGGAATATTCAGAAAAATTCAACAATGTTCCTTTCAGAATTCAAATTTGAACGTTGGATATTCAAGTATAAATAGAGGACTTATGCAACCAGAAAAACTACCAAGAATTACCAAGTTTCATTGCAATCGAGTTTACCATGTTGAGTCCTATATTTTCATGCTACCTGCTGAACTTAAACTGCAAAATCAAGATATATTCAAGTGTTCATTCATACAAGTTTGATCCAGTTTCTACACTGGAAGATTGAGCCGCTGAATCACTTTCATGATTCAACCCTCTTTTTTCAAAAGAGGTTTCTAGACAGAGAAGAACCTGTTGTGGTGTCAATGACTGTTGAGTGTGCTAGAGCTGGTGAAGAGACAATCCTACCCTTCAAGGACCAGTGAAATACTTGAAGAAGCAGCAATCATACATGTTATGCTAGTGTTCAGATTGTGAAGTTATAATCATTAGTGAAGGACAATCATCCTGCTATTGTGTCTTGTAACTGTACCTCAAAAGCTTTAGTGAATTCCTCCAACGTCACAAAAGAAATTTAATTTTTGCAATTTATCACATCATCTGCTAACTTATCAATCTGCATCACACACACACAACACATATTAGTGCTCAACACTTAACTCATTAGTTCTTATAGAACAACAAGTTAAGTGATTTTAAGTTTTATCCGTTGCATCTAACTCATTAGAGCTATATAGTCAGCAGACTATCAACTCAGTAGAGTTACCCAAACTTTAGATAAGCTTTTAAGTGTCAAGTTTATTCCAACACAGCTTAGTGCTCAACACTTAGCTCGTCAGTTCTTATAGAACAACAAGTTAAATGCTTTAAGTTTTATCTGTTGCATCTAACTCATCTAAGTTGTATAGTTAACAGACTATCAACTTAGCTGAAAGACTGAATTGGAAGGGTTGGAATTGTTTTTGGAGACAAAGGTGATTCATGTTAGAATCACAACTAGGAGAGATGCTCAGAATGCCAGAAAGAAACAAAATGGAGAAAATGTGGAACTGCCAACACTTGATGATTCATTTGTTGAGTTCAAGAATGCATATTATGATGGAGATTTTATTGAAGATAGTGTTGAGTTAACACTTGCTGAAGCTTGGGCATATTATAAGTTCTTACACTCATGGATCAGTTTTACAAGATTGGAAAAACAATTGGTTGATGGATGCTGAGAAAGAAATTCAAGCAATGAGAAATCGGCAGAACTAATCTGCAAAACACTTTGTTTAACATTAGCAATTTAGTTCTGTAACAGCTTCTGAACAAAAATGATTATCAATGAAATAATATCAAAGTTATTGAAAGTGAGGGTATTGGCATCATTACTAAAAATGGGAGAAATTGTTGGAAATAATTTTGTTTTAATGATGAGGGCCAGACTAGTTGTTATCGAAGCAAGCAAAAAGATGTTTAGAATGTATGTATAGGTTTTTTGTAGAGTTTGATGATTGTATAGGTTTGATCAAACAAGTATTGTTATAGTCAGATGATAGGATCTCAGTAGACCTGCTTAGGTTTTTAGGACATCAGTAGAGTGTCTAGGATCCGTTGCCGAGCTGAAGGCTGAGGTTTCAAACTCAGTACAGAAGACTAATGGTTGAGGTTTCAATCTCAGTATTGAAGATTAAGCCGAAGTTATAAGATTAGAATTCAGGTAAGTCTGTGATGGCCTGAACTGATCTTGTAGACCTTGCATTGAAAGCCTAAGATCCTAAAGTTAAAGTGATAAAGGGTCTCTGTTATTCATAAAATATGGTGTACTCTAACCTCATCAAATTAGGTCAAGTTATAAGCAAGCCAACAGAATGCTAAGTCAAGTCAGTCAGCAGAATGCTAAGTCAAGTCAGTCAGTAGAGCAAGGAGTCAGCTAGGCTGTTGCACTTCTCAGCAGACCAATACTCAGATCAGTTAGTTGAGAGAGTACAAGTTATTGGATTTGTTTCAAATCCAATTCAAGGATTATTCTGGAAGAATTTCAAAGATAATGATCAATATAATCAATTGGATCAAGAAGTCAATCAATGGTGGAGTTTAAATTAATATTATGAAGATTTCAGAGCCAAATTCATATGGACAAATTTCATTGTTTGACAACCTGCTATGTCAGACGGACATTGACACAAACACGGATTTTGTAGCAGATAATTTCAGAGGAATTTTCAGAAAAATTCAACAATGTTCCTTTCTGAATTCAATTTATTCAAGTATAAATAGAGGACTTATGCAACCAGAAAAACTACCAAGAATTACCAAGTTTCATTGCAATCAAGTTTACCATGTTGAGTCCTATATTTTCATGCTACCTACTGAACTTAAACTGCAAAATCAAGATATATTCAAGTGTTCATTCATACAAGTTTGATCCACTTTCTACACTTGAAGATTGAGTTGATGAATCACTTTCTTGATTCAACCCTCTTTTTTCAAAAGAGGTTTCTAGACAGAGAAGAACCGGTTGTGGTGTCAATGACTGTTGAGTGTGCTGGAGCTGGTTAAGAGGCAATCCTACCCTTCAAGAACCAGTGAAATACTTGAAAAAGTAGCAATCCTACATGTTATCCTAGTGTTCAGATTGTGAAGTTATAATCATTAGTGAAGGACAAGCATCCTGTATTGTGTCTTGTAACTATACCTCAAAATTTTTAGTGAATTCCTCCAACGTCACAGGAGAAGAGTGGACCAATGGATTACACCACCCTAAACCACTATAAACTTTGTGTTTTTATTTCTGCATTTACATTTCTGCTATTTAATTTTTTCAATTTATCACATCATCTGCTAACTTACCAATCTACATCACACACACACAACGCATATTAGTGCTCAACACTTAACTCATTAGTTCTTATAGAACAACAAGTTAAATGATTTTAAGTTTTATCCGTTGCATCTTAACTCATTAGAGCTGTATAGTCAGCAGACTATCAACTCAGTAGAGTTACCCAAACTTTAGATAAGCTTTTAAGTGTCAAGTTTATTCCAACACAGCTTAGTGCTCAACACTTAGCTCATCAGTTCTTATAGAACAACAAGTTAAATGCTTTAAGTTTTATCTGTTGCATCTAACTCATCTAAGTTGTATAGTTAACAGACTATCAACTTAGCTGGAAAGACTGAATTGGAAGGGTTGAAATTGTTTTTGGAGACAAAGGTGATTCATGTCAGAATCAAAACTATGACAGATGATAAGAATGCCAGAAAGAAACAGAATGGAGAAAATGTGGAACTGCAAACACTTGATGATTCATTTGCTGAGTTCAAAAATGCATATTATGATAGAGCTTTTATTGAAGATAGTGTTGGGTTAACACTTGCTGAAGCTTGGGCATATTATAAGTTCTTACACTCATGCATCAGTTTTACAAGATTGGAAAACAATTGGTTGATGGATGCTGAGGAAGAAATGCAAGCAATGAGAAATCGGCAGAACTAATCTGCAAAACACTCTGTTTTTACATTAGCAAATTAGTTCTGTAACAGCTTCTGAACAAAAATGATTATCAATGAAATAATATCAAAGTTTTTGAAAGTGGGGGTATTGGCATCTTTACTAAAAATGGGAGAAATTGTTGGAAATAATTTAGTTTTAATGATGAGTGTCAGACTAGCTGTTATAGAAGCAAGCAAAAAGATGTTTAGACTGTACGTATAGGTTTTTAGTAGAGTCTGGTGATTATATAGGTTTGATCAAACAAGTATTGTTATAGTCAGCTGATAAGATCTCAGTAGACCTGCTTAGGTTTTTAGGACATCAGTAGAGTGTCTAGGATCCGTTGTCGAGCTGAAGGCTGAGGTTTCAAACTCAGTACAGAAGACTAAAGGCTGGGGTTTCAATCTCAGTATTGAAGATTAAGCCGAAGCTATAATATTAGAATTCAGGTAAGTCTGTGATGGCCTGAACTGATCTTGTAGACCTTATTGAAAGCCTAAGATCCTAAAGTTAAAGTGATGAAGGGTCTATGTTATTCTGAAAATATGGTGTACTCTAACCTCCTCAAATAAGGTCAGATTATAAGCAAGCCAGCAGAATGCTATGTCAAGTCAGTCAGCAGAATGCTAAGTCAAGTCAGTCAGCTAGACTGTTGCAATTCTCAACAGACCAATAATCAGATCAGTCAATTGAGAGAGTACAAGTTATTTGATTCGTTTCAAATCCAATTCAAGGATAATGATCAATATAATCAATTGGATCAAGAAGCAATCAATGGTGGAGTTTAAATTAATATTATGAAGATTTCTGAACCAAATTCATATGGAGAAATTTCATTGGTTGACAGCCTGCTATGTCAGACGGACATTGACACAGACATAGATTTCGTATCAGATAATTTCAGAGGAATATTCAGAAAAATTCAACAATGTTCCTTTCAGAATTCAAATTTGAACGTTGGATATTCAAGTATAAATAGAGGACTTATGCAACCAGAAAAACTACCAAGAATTACCAAGTTTCATTGCAATCAAGTTTACCATGTTGAGTCCTATATTTTAATGCTACCTGCTGAACTTAAACTGCAAAATCAAGATATATTCAAGTGTTCATTCATACAAGTTTGATCCAGTTTCTACACTTGAAGATTGAGCTGCTGAATCACTTTCTTGATTTAACCCTCTTTTTTCAAAAGAGGTTTCTAGACAGAGAAGAACCTGCTGTGGTGTCAATGACTGTTGAGTGTGCTGGAGCTGGTTAAGAAGCAATCCTACCCTTCAAAACCAGTGAAATACTTGAAGAAGCAGCAATCCTACATGTTATCCTAGTGTTCAGATTGTGAAGTCATTAGTGAAGGACAATCATCCTACTACTGTGTCTTGTAACTGTACCTCAAATTTTTTAGTGAATTCCTCCAACGTCACAGGAGAAGAGTGGACCAATGGATTACACCACCCTAAACCACTATAAACTTTGTGTTTTTATTTCTGCATTTACTTTTCTGCTATTTAATTTTTGCAATTTATCACATCATCTGCTAACTTACCAATCTGCATCACACATACACAACACATATTAGTGCTCAACACTTAACTCATTAGTTTTTATAGAACAACAAGTTAAATGATTTTAAGTTTTATCCGTTGCATATAACTCATTAGAGCTGTATAGTCAGCAGACTATCAACTCAGTAGAGTTACCCAAACTTTAGATAAGCTTTTAAGTGTCAAGTTTATTCCAACACAGCTTAGTGCTCAACACTTAGCTCGTCAGTTCTTATAGAACAACAAGTTAAATGCTTTAAGTTTTATCTGTTGCATCTAACTCATCTAAGCTGTATATTTAACAGACTATCAACTTAGCTGGAAAGACTGAATTGGAAGGTTTGAAATTGTTTTTGGAGACAAAGGTGATTCATGTCAGAATCAAAACGAGGAGAGATGCTCAGAATGCCAGAAAGAAACAGAATGGAGAAAATGTGGAACTGCAAACACTTGATGATTCATTTGCTGGGTTCAAAAATGCATATTATGATGGAGCTTTTATTGAAGATAGTGTTGAGTTAACACTTGTTGAAGCTTGGGCATATTATAAGTTCTTACACTCATGGATCAGTTTTACAAGATTGGAAAACAATTGGTTGATGGATGCTGAGGAAGAAATGCAAGCAATGAGAAATCGGCAGAACTAATCAGCAAAACACTCTGTTTTTACATTAGCAAATTAGTTTTGTAACAGCTTCTGAACAAAAATGATTATCAATGAAATAATATCAAAGTTTTTGAAAGTGAGGGTATTGGCATCCTTACTAAAATTGGGAGAAATTGTTGGAAATAATTTAGTTTTAATGATGAGTGCCAGACTAGCTGTTATAGAAGCAAGCAAAAAGATGTTTAGAATGTATGTATAGGTTTTTAGTAGAGTCTGATGATTGTATAGGTTTGATCAAAAAAGTATTGTTATAGTCAGCTGATAGGATCTCAGTAGACCAGCTTAGGTTTTTAGGACATCAGTAGAGTGTCTAGGATCCGTTGTCAACCTGAAGGCTGAGGTTTCAAACTCAGTACAGAAGACTAAAGGCTGAGGTTTCAATCTCAGTATTGAAGATTAAGCCGAAGCTATAAGATTAGAATTCAGGTAAGTCTGTGATGGCCTGAACTGATCTTGTAGACCTTGCATTGAAAGCCTAAGATCCTAAAGTTAAAGTGATGAAGGGTCTATGTTATTCTGAAAATATGGTGTATTATAACCTCCTCAAATAAGGTCAGATTATAAGCAAGCCAGCAGAATGCTATGTTAACTCAGTCAGCAGAATGCCAAGTCAAGTCAGTCATCAGAGCAAGGAGTCGGCTAGGCTGTTCCTCTTCTCAGCAGACCAATACTCAGATCAGTCAGCTGAGAGAGTACAAGTTTTTTGATTCGTTTCAAATCCAATTCAAGGATTATTCTTGAAGAATTTCAAGGATAATGATCAATATAATCAATTGGATCAAGAAGTCAATCAATGGTGGAGTTTAAATTAATATTATGAAGATTTCAGAGCCAAATTCATATGGAGAAATTTCATTGGTTGACAGCCTGCTATGTCAGACGGACATTGACACAGACACGCATTTTTGTAGCAGATAATTTCAGAGGAATATTCAGAAAAATTCAACAATGTTCCTTTCAGAATTCAAATTTGAACGTTGGATATTCAAGTATAATTAGAGGACTTATGCAACCAGAAAAACTACCACGAATTACCAAGTTTCATTGCAATCCAGTTTACCATGTTGAGTCCTATATTTTCATGCTACCTGCTGAACTTAAACTGCAAAATCAAGATATATTCAAGTGTTCATTCATACAAGTTTGATCCAGTTTCTACACTTGAAGATTGAGCTGCTGAATCACTTTCTTGATTCAACCCTCTTTTTTCAAAAGAGGTTTCTAGACAGAGAAGTACCTGTTGTGGTGTCAATGACTGTTGAGCGTGCTGGAGCTGGTGAAGAGGCAATCCTACCCTTCAAGGACCCGTGAAATACTTGGAGAAGCAGCAATCCTACATGTTATCCTAGTGTTCAGATTGTGAAGTTATAATCATTAGTGAAGGACAATCATCCTGCTATTGTGTCTTGTAACTGTACCTCAAAATTTTTAGTGAATTCCTCCAACGTCACAGGAAAAGAGTGGACCAATGGATTACACCACCCTAAACCACTATAAACTTTGTGTTTTTATTTCTGCATTTACTTTTCTGCTATTTAATTTTTGCAATTTATCACATCATCTGCTAACTTACCAATTTGCATCACACACACACAACACATATTAGTGCTCAACACTTAACTCATTAGTTCTTATAGAACAACAAATTAAATGATTTTAAATTTTATCCGTTGCATCTAACTCATTAGAGCTGTATAGTCAGCAGACTATCAACTCAGTAGAGTTACCCAAACTTTAGATAAGCTTTTAAGTGTCAAGTTTATTCCAACACAGCTTAGTGCTCAACACTTAGCTCATCAGTTCTTATAGTACAACAAGTTTAATGCTTTAAGTTTTATCTGTTGCATCTAACTCATCTAAGTTGTATAGTTAACAGACTATCAACTTAGCAGAGTTACCCAAACTTTAGATAAGTTTTTAAGCGTCAAGTTTATTCCAAGCTTTAGATAAGTTTGTTAACATTTCTATTAAAAAACGGGAATAAATAGAAACAAATAAATAAAAAAATTTAAGAGGAAAAATATGTGTTGAAGTCTTGAAGAGTGTGAGAAAAACAAAGAAAGCATGTGTTAAAGAGTGGAGTAGTGATACATCCACTACTCTTTCAACCACAACATCTTACACAACACAATCAACACCACATATTCTGTTGGGACCCACCACAAAAAATAATTGATCACTTTAATCAAGGGCATTCACACGTGTAGTGGTTTGTGCACTACACACAAGTGTAGTGCACATATCATTTTCCTAAAGAGTGTCATAAGGTGTCAACAACGTCGTGTCAACTGTGTCATATCAATAATTTTAAATAATATTATTTTAATTGGTTGAAATGTGTCGACAAGAGCTAATGATAATTATTGTGGCAATTAACTCGAAAGTTTCAGTTTCAATTTCTAATAAAGATTAAAAAACAAAAAAATACACGTATGCGCGTATTTCATATCCGTCCAAAAAGGGAAAGAAAAAAAAAATGGCTATAATGTATGTGTTCGATCGCTTCTGAAAATTGTCCAACACACGAAACCCGAAATGAAGTTTCGGTTTATACCAAATACCATCACCATTAAAAAAAAGTTCTTTTTAATAAAAAAGTACTGTGTATACTTTGATAGACAAGGTGCTAATGTTAGGGTTTTTTTTTTTTTTTTTTTTTTTTTTTTTTTTTTCCACGCAAAAGTCCCAAATGAGCTTAGACTCCAAATTATTTACGATGGTTAAAATAAAAAAATTGAATTAATGTGACGTCCCCCAAAAAGAGGGGAAAAGACGACTACCTAATAACCCCCCAAAAAAGACAATATCATGCTTACACACCGTTTTAAAACTTGAGAAATCTGGCCTGGAAATGCATTGCACGCACAAACGAGAATGTGAAAATAAAACAAGATTCATAGGCCTAAGATTTCTCTATGATGCCCGCGGCCCGCCTACGTAAGATTTTCACATCTCAATTAGCAGGTGGTGGTCCTCTGTAATATGCAGGAACAGTTGCAGGGAAGAACATCTGCATTACTCCTTCAGCTTTGATGATGGGGAAGATAATACTCGAAGCCGCCTGCATTATTTACATTACGATATTACTATTAGATTACGCTGCTAAATGAAGGCGTTTTTAAATACACAAAAAGTTAAAAGGAGTTATGGACTCACTGAAATCAATCTTGCTCCAATCCACATTCGTTTTAGAGATGGAAAAGGAAGCAATAAACGACCAACACCATATATTGCCACGGCAAAGAAGTGGCAAACCAGGCTTAACGGCCTAGGGTTCAGTCCAGATAGCAGAGACACCGGTCCAGTGGAGAAAACACCTCCAAGGCTAAGATAATCGAAGCAAGCTTGGCGCATTTCTTTTCTTGCTAGATCAGGGGAAGAAGAAAACACCTTGTATAGTGCATTCGCCAGTGTATTGATGGTAGATGCTACAGGCTGCACCAAGAGGAAGTTTCTCGTAAATAATTTGACTTAAAAAAATGCTGATGTATCGTATAGAGATCAAGTACCTTTCGTAAAGTGTAAAATGATTGAAGATATTTGCAAAGAGTAGGGGCATCGTTAAGATCAACAAGAGGTCTAAGCAGATTACGCAACACAACAATATCAGACAATGCCACAGTCATTCCTCCTCCCGTCAAAGGATGACGCATGTTGAATGCGTCTCCCATGAGTAAAGCCCCCGGGGTAGGATGAGGAGCTGCCGGCATGCTTCTGTTGGGCATTGTTCTAATATTGCCCTCTTCAACTGCTACAAGGAATGCACTATGCAATTCAGAAGGGACCTACAATAAATAAGCAAGTGAAAATTTTAGTCAAATTACCGCCATATCAATAACTCGAGAAATCAATGACTGATGAACATATATATATTATATTACCTGTGGTGCAACAACTGTCTTCAAATATTTGCCCATTTCACCATTTGAAATCGATGGCACCTTTTGACCGGGTACATCAACTAAACAACGAATTTCTGTGCTGCTGATTGGATAAAATAATATAGGTGATGGATCTGCTAGAATGACATGCCCATGATTGGCAAATGGAAGTTGACAGTTCTTTAATACCAAGCCAACAAAACAAGACGGCACATCAACCTGCAAAATAAAGTTGTCAACAAAACACGCTTTGAATGAGGGGGAAAAAAACCCTCTTTGAAACAAACAAGTGCAAAAACAAAAAGACAAAAAAAATTCTAATTAACGGAAAAATATTACAGAGCACAATCTAAAGATCTGCCAAAAAGGATTAAATAATGAGAAGTTAGTTTCAAGCCAGTACTTCATCCGTCACATAACATGAGTATTTTTTACTCTTTGTTGTTGTCTCCCATAATATTAGTTTCTAAAGAATACCATCTTGGCCCTAATTACTATAATTCCTAGAACTTTTCATTACTTCGCGACTATTACATTAATGATAGTCAAAGGGTATTTTAGACCATTTTCCTTAAAATTTAAGGACATTCATCCACATTCTTAATCTGTGCGAAATTCGCTAAAAAGACGTATAATTTGGGATAGGGAGATTAATTAATGTAGAAGCCATTATCACCTTAGGTTCACAGAGAGTCCGTCTCAAGTTTGAAAAGCAGCCATCACACACAATAGTCAGAGGAGCATAAGCAGTCACTTCATCACCGGACTTTGTTTTGTATTGCACACCCCTGATAGTTCCATCTTCTTCGAGCAGAGATGTGACTGTTCCTTGCTCCAGTTGGACACTGGTTATTTGCAATAATTATTAGTCTTTCAGCATGCACAAAAGAACACTTGGAGCAAGATAAATACACAACTAAAGAGCATTGAAAACGTCAAAGATGACTGATGGCAACATCTTAAGTCTGTCAATTCACTACACATTAAAAATGAATTGATTGAGACATTCCAAAATCTTGGACTGTGTCAAGCACTGATGAAAACGAAGGCCGGAAGCATAAGTTTTCAAACAACTATATCATATATGTATATATTTCATAAAAGCCATTTCAAAGTTTCCCCTTTTTTTTTGTGAGGACTAAAAATGATTTATTAATTCATATCATCAAAAATATCACGCATTACATGAGAAGGAGGGGAAGAACCCCCAATCCACACTTCCAACTAAGTGCAAACCCTCCTTAGCTAAGAGATGCGCAGGGATATTCGCATTACGCTTGACAAAATGAAAAAGAAGTGCTCATTTAAACCATAAAAAAAAAGGAACACTGTGAAAAACAATATTAAGGGATTAATAGATCATAACTAAAAGGTAAGGCATATTACTTTGGAAGAGATGCAGCCTTCTCTCTCATCCTTTGAATGAACCGGCCATTATGGAAGCTCCTGCCTGAAACATCTGAATGAAATTTTTCCAGTGGATATGAAAGGCAAGTTCTTCTTCCATCCTTAAAAAGTGCATATCCAAACACTTGTTGAGCATCAATTTCTTCCACACAATCTGCATTAACAGTAGAAAACTTTTTTCATTACCATTAAATCTAAAAGAAGACATAAGGCACCCAGAATCCAAGAAACGTGACCAAGATTTGAGATCTCAGAGTATGTCATTTCAGGGCTTTTTAAGAACACTATAAAATTTTCTAAATAGTCTGGTACACCTCACCTTCCAATCCCAACTCAATCAGCTTGAGATAACCTCCAGGTTGTAGCAGCTCGCCAACAATACGGTCAGGCTCCGTCAAGTCCCTTTCAATTACATGTACCCGGCGACCATCCTACAAGTCAATTTGTGTCAGTGATATCTTTACAAAGGGATTTCTTCTTAAGATTTCCAGACATTTTAATCCAACAACGAATACATAACAAGCTAACAAAAATGATACTATGATGCCTTGAAAAAAAAAATTGTTCTTATACCTTTGCCTGCTTTAAAATCAAAATGCAGGAGGAAAATAAAAAATCAAAAGAGAGAATATGTGTAAAATTATTCATTTCGCGAGATTTCTAAACATGCACATATACGCTTATATACACCTGAATGGGGCCTTAAGGCTTACATGCATTAAGGTGATTCATTTCATATGCAGGAATGAGAAGATTGAAGCACGTTCTACAAAAACACATTTACAAACAAAATCTCAAATACCTTTCCAAGAGTGTGAGCCAGAGCTGCACCAGCGACGCCGGCGCCAACAATAATGATGTCAGCATCATCGGCAACGTTGCGCTGGGATCTGCATTCTCCATCAATGGAGGTAGTGGTGGTAACTGATTCCTCTTCGGGAAGGACTTTCCCGCCGGAATTACCACCGGTTATCCTCCAAAGGACTCCACAGAAGGCCACAAAACCGAACGCTACAGCCAAAATTGTGTATAGAGAAGCCTGATCCATGAGTTCTACGACAATGCCAGAAGACCTCAGACACAAACAAACGTGCTGAACTCGGGAATGGCGCCGTCGTCGGCGACGCTCCGGCTAATCCCTCTGCCAAGTAGTGCTTGTTTTTGTGTGGAGGAGAGAGCGTTTAGGGAGTGGAAAAATGAGAAAAAGAAAGGAGGGGAGAATATATTCTTTTTCTTTTTCTCTATGCTCTGCTGCTTTCTGGAACGGGGGTGTGTGGCTTCGTTGGCATAGTTGATGTCACGGCCTCAAAGATAACGACAAAGTGCCAAGTGTACTCACAACCTCATAAGTCAGTGGTTACCACGGGAGCGGTTTCTGGACTTGACCCCTCGTCACACCCCCAACTCCCCACTATATTTCTTTCAAATTTTGGATTTGTCATGGTACTTTTATTTTAAAATATTCAAAACAATTATACAAACGCACAATCGAGAAGAGTTATATAGTACATTAATTATTGGAGTTGGAGAAGTATAGTAAGTGAATGTTTGTGATACAACCACCATTTTACACGCTTTTTTGTGTTAAAATGGATGAGTTTGATGCAGTGACGGATTTAGAAAAAATTTCTCGATAAAGGTATCGAAACAAATTCAAAGACCGAGTGGAAACATTGATAGTATTATTATAGTAATTTTTATCAACAAAACCACATAATTTTTCAGATCTCAACGAGAACGCTTGCCCCACTTCCATCCACTTGGGTTCGTATCTGTCTGGTTGAATACATCTCATCGATCCACCTGGTATAAATCTCGTATTAAAGTGATGCACCATAATTTCTCTCCACATACATTGTCTTGAGTACAATTTAAACCAAGACACTTTTTACGTAAATTTTAACTTGGTCCTTAATTATCTAAGTATTACTTGGTGATTCAAGACCTATGAAAATTAGATAAATAAATGGATTCTCTGTTATGTAAAATATATATTCATAATATTTATACATTTACCTTCTTTTAAAATAATTTCATTGGTGGAATATATATGACAAGATACACCAGGACCACCATAAAACTGCTACACTTTTTAAATGAATTTTGGATATTAAGACTGTCTATTATATTTTGTGTGTTAAAAGACAAGTATTTATTGATTTGGATCAAAATACTTTTGATTAACATGACAATATATATACCGTCACCAAATAACGTGGATAAAATAACGAATGATTGGGCCTCGAGCTGATAACCCAACTTAGTAAAGACATTTCTGAGGTGTCTAGTTTGCTGCTCAGGATTATTCTTCCTCCATGTCGAGACTTTAATCAGAGGGGAATTCCCAAGGGTCTTAGGTCTGAAGTCAACGAGGACTAAACTCTTATAATGAAGAGGATCTCCACAACTCTTTCATTGAGCGGATGAAGTAGGCTTGCCGACAATATGAATAGACGAGAGCGTTTTTGTTCCGATTTTGCCCAATCTTGTGGATAGTACTAATATGCCCCTTGAGGGTTATTGCATAGTATATGTGAAGCAATAGGAGGCCGGTCTTCGATTTCCAATGATATAGATGTCTCATTTGCTTTAGAACAAGTTGAAGAAATGCTAGAAGATAGAATAAGGGTGTGCTCTAAAAACAATTGTTGTTTGTCTTTACGGCCAAAGTGAGAGTTAGTTAGGTGTAGAATTTTTGTAATTTTTTTTTATTATTAATGAAAAACAGAATTATTATCATCTTATTATTTGCTCTGTGCTTATAAGTAATACACTACCGAAATCCCTAAGTTGTATCATATGTATCCATATAACTTAGTGTGTGTCACGCGTGAGGATTAAGTTTATTGTGATACACTTGAACTGTTAGTCCGCGGTGAACTTAATCAAAGTATTAGATTTATTGATTAAACCACCATTAATGCGCCCCAAACACTTTATGGTGTGACCGTCTTATCCATACCGTCGATTATCTAAGTCGGACATTTATATATGATGTAGTCATATAGGACTGGAACTATTTAATATGAATTTCTCATATAATTCCGTGATTGAGAAATATTATTAAATCACAAGATGATCGTATACGGATCAGCTTTAATCCTGAAGTGATTGCAGACTCCTACTTGTTTAAAGATAAGGTTTGATGTGTTTGTTAATGATTGCTAAGTGGCGCGGTCTGGATCACTTTCACGTTGGCACTATCGGGAATGAGTAGCTGGTAATGTGTTTCACAAATACGGAATCCATTCTTTCCGCGGGAAGTAGAAAGACAATTCCCGTATTTGTTAATCCAAGAAACTGATCGATCGGCCAAGTCCGTATTGGTTATGAAATAATTGATCACTAGTGGGTTAATGGTAAATAAGGATAAGATGTAATGAATAAGGTTTACGGAAACTTTCTCGCTTCATTACAGATAGTCTATGGAGAGTTAGTTTGTATGTAATGATTATATCAATGCACGCTTATTGACTCGACATATTAAGAATAAGAAATATCTATAATCTATAGAGTTCAGTTTTGGATTTATGGTGGTGTTATTCCGGAATTAATAAGTTGAATATAAATATTTTGTCTGATAAATATTTTATTCTATCTATTGGAGCTATTGGTTATAGGTACACGGTATTTGGGTTGGCTCGCAACACACGAGTGAATTATCGTATTTAGAAACATCGTTGATTTATATATTAAATAGTTGGTCTAGTTAATGAATATGCGAAATATTATTCAACAAATAATATGTAAAATATATAAGATATTTTCTATTATTCCATGGAAAAATAAATGACGCCTATTATGATTTATTTGGGAAAATAATTTTTTCTGAATTAAGTCATATGTGTACTTAATTAATTAATTATTAATTAATTAATGGATAAATAAGAAATTAGTTTTCTTATTAAATAATTATTATCTTTTTCCTAAAGAAAAAGATAATTGTCTTGTGAAAAGTTTTCTCAAACCTGGTTATTTTCTATATGAAGAGAGTTTCTTCTAACACAATATACACAATTCGAGGCGGCACTTTTCAAGAAAAAGATCAATATAAGTGTTCATGGAATGTACATGGTGTTAAATTGAATGTGAATGGGTATTTTTATGTGAAGAAGTCATGCATTGTTCATGTTTGTGGTTCGGCTGGTCGGTCTTTTCATGGAACACGAATCGCTATCTTCCGATCTTGTTGCCGAGGTTATAGAAAGTATGGTTCGTGATACTCCTAATTTGCGTGCTTGTGTCGTTAAGCGTGATCTATTCTCACTATTTAAGTTTAAGGTAACTTATTTTAGAGCAAGAATTGGTTTGTCGAAAGCAAAATCGCTTTGTATGGTGATGTGCGTGAATCCTTCCCGGAGACTCGCCTTCATATGTTCAATGCCTCTTGGATTCAAATCCTGGCTCGTTTTTGTTTATGAAGTTGATCCTGGATCATGTCGGTTTAGGTGATTGTTTGTTGCTTTTGATTGTTGCATACGTGGTTTCAACTCTTGTCGTCCTCTTCTTTTTTTGGATGGAGCACATTTGAAAGGGCAATTTAGGGGTCATTTATTGGCTGCTACTGGGAAGGATGGTAACCAAGGTATGTGTTGAGTTGTGTGTTGTTTTCATATTGTTGAGAAACACAAAAACACAAGAATAAACACACGAAACACACACATTAACACAAGAATAGCCACACATTAGCATTATAATGAATTCTAACCGCTGTGAGATTCTTTTTTTGTATTTTAGGTATCTACCCACTTTGTTTTGCTGTTGTTGATTCTGAGGACACTTGTAATTGGGAATGGTTTCTAATACATTTGAAGTCTATTTTGGATCCAATGCGGCCGATTACGTTTATTAGTGATAGGAATTCTGGATTGATTGATGGGGTCCGTACTGTTTTCCCAAATGCTTATCATTCATATTGCTTGTATCATTTGAAGCTTAATTTACGTGTGAAATGTTTTGAATATTCGAAAAGTAAGTTTTTTCGTGAGCGAATGGTTTCCTTGCTTGATCGGTGTGCTTATGCTTCTACCGAATTGGAGTTTGATTCTAATATGCAACTAATGCTTGTTGAGGGTGGAAATGCTGTAAAAGATTTTTTTTTATAAATCTGAATCATGAGAATTGGGCTAATGTGCACTTCAAGGGTAATCGGTATGGTTACATAACATCTAAGACAAATTGAATCCTTTAATTCGTGGGTTTTGACAGAGCGTCATCTACCCGTTGTTAACTTGGTTGATGCTATCCGTATTAAACTTATGCGGCAACGATTTGCGGTGTTTGTATTTATTTTGTCGTTATTGGTTTCATGTTGTCGTGTTTATTTTTCTTTCCTTATTTATATGATTTTGTTGTGCGTAAAAGAGAACTTTAGCCGCATCTTTTCTCTGCTATTTGCCCCGCAATTGATGCCATTCTTTCGCATATGATGGATCAATCTAAGGAGTGGAATGTTGTGAGTTCTACGCTTTTATTTATGAGGTTCACTCTTCACCGAGTGCTTCGGTTAATTTGATGGATATATCGTACACCGCTTCTTGCTCAGACAAATATTAGTTTCTTGTCCTAGAAATTGGGAGAAGAAAAACCTAGAAGTTTCTTTTGCATATTTAAAGAGGCTCCGGTACGGGATCGACGTTCACCAGTCGTCGTTTGAAGAATACAACTCGGAAGATCAAGGCTTATCTTTGGTTGGGTAAATCTTCAAATCTTATTGTAGATTATATTAATTAATTTTGTGTTTCAAGACAGTGGTAAAATCGAAAGACGAATATTAATTCGTAGTTTCCGCTGTGCATGATCAAGTGTCTCGATCGATGTTGTCCGATCCGGACGTTTCAGAAAAATGGAAAAACTCGAGCCTCAACTAAACCTTTCCGGCCGCTACTTGGTCCGGAAAATTCCCAGTTCAGGATTTTTCCGCGTTTTGAATCCTGATTCAGGTACTGCATATCTGGCACATTTATATTTACAATCTTACAATGTTTAGCACAAAGAACAATATGTTCTAAGACGGTAACTCAATTTAGAAAGAAAGTCTTACTTGTTCAGTTGAATCAAGAACAGATTGAAAACAAAATACAATAGAGATTCTGTATATTTCAACGTAAGCTTATAATGAGCTTGAAGATTTACAAATCTTGAATGGATTACATTTGAATAACTTCTTCACGGTTTGTATGAAGCTCATTTTATAATTGATCTTTTCCAATTTTGCTCAAATGAATGTTTCATCAAATTTGAATCTGTCGGCGGCGTGTTATGGTTGTATTAGCAACACCGATCCATTCTTATGTAGTTGATGAACGACCATTGGTGTCCCAAAGAGTTCCTTAAGTATGTCAGGAGCTTTGGTGATTTAGTTCACCAAATTAATGCGCAAACATGCAAAAATTTGATTGAGAAAATTTCAATTCAACGGCTAGTACGTTGGCATATTCTATGAGCTGAGCTTTAGCTTATAAGTAGAGCCATTTGTAGATAAGAAAGTGTTGATCAAAGAAGATTTTGTGAATGTGTACTCTAGTAAAGTTAATAGAATAAACTTTTTTTTTAAGGGATATTCAAATTCAAAGGCAAGTTTGGTACAAAATTGACTACTATTGAGTTGTTTTCTAACACATAGTCGAAAGCTGTATAAATTCTAAGTTCATTACTTTTTGCACTTACATTTGTATTGTGAATGATCTATGAATGCTTATCTGACTTATTGATCATTTCATGATCAATTGATTGAGCTAAAATAACGTCATTGTCATTGACGTTGCATTTCAAAAATAGCGCGAGTGACACTGACGTTACTTTTCAAAAACAACGTCGATGATGCTGACATTATAGTCGCAGTAGTGTCACTAGTGAGTAACTTTTGTGCCACTGATGTTATTTTTTGAAAAATAACGTCGGTGGCAGTGACCTTCAAAATATGGTGTCGGAAGTAAAAAAATACATGTGTTGTGCCGGAATAGTAAAGAAAAGAAAAAAGAAAATTGTGGCGGCAGATGTAATCAAACCCACCTTTTTATAAGGGGAATGAGGGAGAATGACACAAACATTTCATCAATTAAAGAGAATAACAGTTTTTTAAAACTTTTACATAAATGACAAAAAAAATTTATTTTATTTTTTAAAATTTCAGGTGCCTCTTTTTCTTTGAAAAAAAAAACCAACTCAATTTCTATTTATCCATCTTTTTTAAACACTTAAATCTTTCGATCTAGACCACCAAATTTGAAAATTCTTACACCAAATTTTTTATTTTTTCATGCTCTTTATTTTGAGACCACATTCACCATATTCCGCCGTGATTTTCTAAAATCCGTTGTCGATATTCACTGTTTTTCAGGATTCACTGAGTGAATTTCGACAGTGAATATCACGAAAAATGATGTAATTATATCGAACCAAGTCTCAAAATCGAAGAGCATGAAAAAATAAAAAATTCAGTAAAAGTTTAATCGCGTTTGAAGATCTAGACAAAAGATATGAGAGTTTGAAAATGAGAGTTTGAAAAAGATATGAAAATTCAGTAAAAGTTTCATCGCGTTTGAAGATCTATTGCTGGTTGCTTGGATCGGTTACCTATCTCTCAAATAAAGCACACTGATCATGAGTTTCTCTACGAGCCATTCACAGAAGGTGAAATCCTTAATGCTTTAAAACGGACCCCAGGACGGAAAAGCCTAGGCCTAGATGGCATGCAAGCCATCTTCAAGAAACATTGGCAAGTTTACCATTCTGACCTCATACCTTTCATCCTCAAAATTCTCAATGATGGTGCCAGTTTCTCTGCCCTAAATGACACGCATATTGCCCTAATCCCTAAAATTCAAAAACCCAACCACCTCAAAGACTTTAGACCTATCTCCCTAAGCAACACAATCTACAAAGTCATTGCCAAAACCATTGCCAACAGACTTAAAAAAAAAACCTTGAGCCTCTAATTAACAAATCTCAAAGTGCATTTCTGCATGGAAGACTTATCACTGACAACGCCCTCACAACCTTTGAAGCCTTCCAGACCATACACCTCAAAACTAACCACAGCAAAAACCTCATGGCCATTAAACTTAATATGATGAAAGCCTATGATCGAATTGAGTGGAACTATCTTTAGGGTTTGTTAAATAAGATGGGATACCCTAGCCATTTCACCAAATTAATCATGGATTGTGTCACTTCTGTCTCATACAAAGTCCTACTCAATGGCAAACCCTCATCTTCCTCCATCCCCACCAGAGGTGTTCGTCAAGAAGACTCGCTATCCTCTTTCCTCTTTATTATTTGTTCAGAAGGCCTCTCAACCCTCATCAACCAAGCCATCCTATCTGGAACCATCCAACCCTTCAGATTTGGTAAATTGGGCCCTCACCTTTCACACATTCTTTTTGCAGATGACTGTATTCTCTTTGCTCAAGACACCACACCCAATGCTAAGGAAATCACCATAATTCTGCACTCCTATGAAGATCTTTCTGGACAGAAAGTGAACTTGCTTAAATCCAATGCTTACTTCAACAAGCACATTGAAAAGGACCTACAATATTCCATCCTACATAAGCTTTCTATCCCTATTGGCTCCCCTAATGGTAAGTACCTTGGCATACCCTTCCTTGTGGGCAGATCTAAATATGACATCTTTAAATACTTAAAGGATAGAATCTGGAAAAAAAAACTCAATGGGTGGAAGACTATGCATCTCACTAAAGTGTTGAAATAGTGTCCTAAACCCAATCGGGTTGGACCGGATCCGACCGGGTCGGATCATTTCTACTATTTCTTTATGTTTGTACATATATTAAATGGCTTCTATGTTGTCATATATATGTTTTTTTAAAGAACCAATTATGAATTGTTGTATGATAACGTCCTTAGTATTAAACTGTGATAGAGAAACCATGATAGGCGATTATGGTTGATGAGATCTCTAATCACTTTAATAAGTTTGATACTTAAATGTCTCTAGCCGATGTACTATTAAACAGGGCATTGATAGTATGAACAAGCTAGACGTATTAGATGTCTTCTGGTCTTTAAGGGCGGAGATAGATCTCGTCTATCAAAGTGTTGAGACACTTGGACTGTACGTGGACGTGTGTTAGAGAATGCGTACGTTAGACTGACCCACTTACACAGATAAGTGTCACACTATGTGGCGGTTGTGTAATTATCCTTTGGACCGGAGTCTTCATGGCATCACGGTGTGGATTGTCATGCTTTGACACTATTGAGGTTTCCCCTAGCCACGGGGCGATCATGCGGTAGTGATTGGGTATGATACTGAATCATGCGGTGTATACATGATTGGTCGTCCGGGAATCGCGTATCCTATGATTGGGATCGAATATCCGAAATGGCCTTCTTATAAGGAATGTCTAGCTCTCGTGAATCTTTGCAAAGTGGGAGTAAATAAGTTACTTCGAGAGAGCATGATATCCAGATTATAAGATACGGTCGTTAATGTTTGACACTCGACGTACGACCGTATGGATATTATTACAGCGATAGGATTGTAAGTTACACGGTAACTGTTTCACATGAAAGGTAGTAGTCATTGCTTTGACTCTTCCGATGATTGGGGGTCACGGTGTGTTGCTAGACGCTATCCCGTGATCGTTAGGCATGAAGGGCATTTTCGTAATTTGCGCTTTGTGTCTACGGCCAACATATTCGGAAGCCTATCGGGTCACATACATATGAACATCTAGCCGGATTAAAATGTGGTTATAGATGATAACCAAATAAGGAAAGTTTATCTCGTACTATAAAGGTTATAGTGGTAAATTAATATGGTGATATTTATTTATTATGAATAAATTAAATACAAGATATTAATAATATTATATTAATTAAAGAATAATCCGGATGCCAATTTATTGGCATATGGGGCGCAACTTATTAGTGTATAAGATACACTTGGATTGTGCAATTTAATTAATGATATTACCATATATTAATATAATATATTAACATATGAACATATATATGTTCACCACACGTGAATTGCATATAGGATATGCATGTTCACATTTGTGATAAATATATATATAAATAGATTTATGTGTGTTATATATATGTGATATATACACATGTGTAAATTGATTTATGATAATATAATAAAGATAGTCAATATTAGATATTGACAATATCTTGGAAATATTCAATATAAGATATTGACAATATCCTAGATTTATTTAATATAAGATATTATAATAAATGAGATAAATCAATCAATTATATTTTCCTTATTTTATTGGGAAAATGTTTTCTTCCTTTCTACTCTATTGGGCGCCACCTATGACTATAAATAAGAGGTGGGTGTCAAGCTCTTTTGTACAACACAATTCCAAGAACTAATAGTTCTTGTGTAAAATAGAGAGCAGCCTATAGAGAGTTGGAGAGAGGGGAAAAAGGCCGGTCTAGCAACCGGAGTTTTCCAATAGCAATCCATGATAGGATTCCGGCGGGGTGCTCGTGTGGACTAGCGGTAGAGGCCGAACACTTGGGCGGCTCTATGCAGAACTACTCTCCTTAGACGGTCAAAGCGTCGATCTTATAGATCAACCAAGGTAACCACCGTCTGTTACTTATTTGTTTATTGCTTGAACGAAGTCGATCTTGGGTAAAAGGAAATCAAAATTTTGAATTTCGCTGCGTTCCCGCGTAGATTTCCTAACAGTGGTATCAGAGAGAGCTTCGAGATTAAGCAATAAGCATGTTATTTTGCGTAGTTAATTTTATCGTTTAAATCACGTAATTAAAAGTTGAAAGATTTTTTATTTACAAAATTGATACACGAAAAGAAAAAGAAAAAAAGAAAAAAAAAACGAGATCTGGTGGTGCTCGGCCGACTGGCGGCGGCGGCGGCAGGGCAGCCTGCTGCCGGCATTCGGTTGACCGGTCAATGCTGGCGGATCTCCAAACTTTTGTTTTGTGTATATTGCGATTCAATATTGTTCATAGTTGTGATTGATATCTCATTTGTTTAGTTGTGTCATGTGGCTAACCAATGGTTCAAATAGTTTGGGCGTTGGGATGCCATACGCATTAAAATAATAATGGCATTTCCAAAATTTGTTTGGAATAGGCCAAATTTTCAAATATTTGATTTGTAAAAGCGCCAGCTAGGTCACTTCCAAAATTTTTGATTTTGGAAGGTTGCCAGGCCTAAACCAAAATTATTTGGCCTTTCCAAATATTTGATTTGGAATAGGCCTAGGCCATTTTCAAATATTTGATTTGTAAAATGCCTAGGCCTAGGCCTTTTCCAAAATTTTGATTTTGGAAAATGGCCAGGCCTAAACCAAATTTGGTTTAGGAAGATGCCTTTTGGTTTAGGAAACCAAATGCATCCTTTTTTATTACGAATCAAAAGGAAAGAAACAAAAGAGACATAATTTTAATTTTGATTTATTTTTAGAATAGTTCTAATTAATTAAAATTAAAATTAAATTCGTTTAAAATTAATCGTTAATTTTATTTCGATTAAAATCATTTAATTAATTAAATGTTAATTAGTTAATTGATTGGATAAAATTATTTAATAGATTAAATGTTAATTGATTAATTAAGACGCAAGTAGTTAAATTTTAATTTTATCTTTTTCATAAGATGTTATTGTATGGATTAGATATAGTAGATATAATATGATTATATGGACCCCGATTGATCATGGACTCGACCGATAGGATAGATGTGAATGGTTTAATTTTTCTGTTGGTTTAAAAAATGTCCTAGGCCGTTATGAAGAACGTGACCTAGTTTATTTTCTGCACTTATCACATTCCCATTGACTCCCCCCATGTGCGGCGGGTGTATTTATTTTATTAGATAGAATTAAATGTAACAAGAATGGAGCAGAAGATTGAGGCCAAAGAAAGAAGAATAAAGATCCCATTAGAGATGGTGCATTAAAGATCATATTGGCGGTTGCAGCTACCCTTAGATTGTGACCCGCGGTTTCGTCAGTTTGTATTCGAAACCGTACCTAGGAAAAGTCCATGATCATACCGGTTACTTTACGCATTTATTTATTTTGTGCTTGTATTTATTTTATATGATACGATAGATGCATAACCAGGCACGATTTAGATGAATGTGTAGGACGTATGTCTATAGAGATAGATATGCTTGATGAGACCGTAGTTAAATTAATTAAGAGAATTAATTCGAAATTAATTAAATGAATTAATTTAAAATTACTCCCACAACAAAAATCGAGTTATAATATGTCTCCCAATATTATAGTGAAGGTGAAGAGCCCTTGTTCGGATCAACTGATCGGCCCACGTCGGGAGTTGACCTACCACGGGTATATCGTCATTATCGAGATATGATCGTTATGAGATCTCATGAATACTTGGGTTACGACTCGACTAAGAATCTTGCGGTGATTGGCCCACGTCAGGACCGTCTGATTTTAGAGACATAAGGTTGACTACCACATAGACGATGTGAATTGTCAAAGAGTTGACTAGTCAAACCACTGGAAGTCGCGTTGGACGCGATTGGTAAGAAGTACCTACCCGTCGAAATTGACCCGGTCGATCGGCCCACGTCGGGGATCGAGTCAACTAGATAGGATTCCAGCCACTAAAGAATTTTGAAAAAATCTTGAAAGTCAATTGGGAGTAGTTGACAAGTAGGAGCAAAATCATAATCCCAAAGACCATATTTGATTTTGCGTGTATAGACAACAACACTCTTTTATCTTCATTTTTAATGTTGTAGTTTTTAACAAACTTTTATATTTATGTTTTTCTCGATTAGTAAAACCAAATTATGACTGTTTGAGAAACGTTCTCAAGAATGGTTAAGTAAATTTTAATCCTTTTAAAATAAGCAATGACATGAGCAATCCCGTTATAGTAGTTAGAGACAAAGAGACTACATATCTGATGCAGTAATCCAAGACTTTAATTATTAATGAAAGACGGAAGCTCATAACATTGGATACGATCCAATATGATCATTCAGTCATATGATGACAATTAATTCAAACGTTGGATAAGAATGACCACATCTAATTTTGGAAAGGTTGTTTTCAAAATTGTAAGATTTAAGTATCGACTTAATTCTACCATTGCTTAAAGGTTAATTAAATAGTTAATGTTTTAAATACGATTTAAAAGGTTAAATAAACTATTTAATAAACTTTAGATTTTCTTTATGAAAGGAAATTAAAGACATAGCTCTTGTGATCTTTCTTAAGTCTTATGAAGACTACAATAAGAAACATTTCTCAAGTGCTTAAAGGATTGAAAGGAAAGTTAGGGCATGTGCTTTAATAGAGAACTTATAGGAGTTTCTATTCTAGGCAAATGAGTTGAGATAAATCTATCTAAGTTCAAAGTCAACTCTAAGATATATGATACCTTACGAGTGTGATTAAATTAGAAAGATTGAATACAGATATGGAAGGTGAAACAAACGTTGTAACACTTACCATATTCTGAATCTAGAAAACTGATAAGGGAACTAAATAAATGTTATTGTGTTCCGGTTCTTCTGAAGAACATACTTTCAGTTATTTGTTAGGATTTAGTAGACGTATTCAATTGTAAAGAATAAATGTTATTCCGATAAAGTTGGAAGGTCACTGAATCTAACATACTAGATTGATGTCACTATATAGTTGATATATGTGATGAGATCTCAACTAAATATTTGTATGGCTGTTATCCTTAATATTTGTGGTTGTTCTAGATGTCGACTCTCTGGAAGAGAAATGTATAATCAAATGTCATTTAGATGATGTCTGAACCATGTGATTATGAATCATGTGGGCGATGCGTATCTTACCTAAAGATGACTAAAATACCCTTTTATGAAAAGGTTTTAAATTCTAAAAAAATTGTCGAAACCTAAACATACCGATGTTTGTTTGCTTATGACAATTAATGCCACAAATAATTGTTTGTTAATCTCTACAACTATTTTTAGAAATAGTCAAGTGTACTCAGTGAAGTGCACAATTCGGAAAGCCCGAAAGGTTCGAGCTAGTATGAATATGAGGTTGATGAGCTGCTTAGGAATTAAATCTTCAATTGGATTGAAGTAATTAATACCTGAAGGGTGTTTCAGAAGTCGTCTGAAAAGGAATGAGATTCTCCCTCGAAGGATACCATCTTTGGGATACGCAATTAGATTGTGTTCCCAAAATGGAAACAACACTCTATATGATAAAGGTGTGACGCAAGCCATGTGAAGTATCCCATACCCGTTTCGGGATAGTGCCCTTATACTTAACCGAGTTCCAAAGAATAAAGGTTGAATAAATTCCATATTAGATATGGAAGAGGATAATGTCGAATCTATCTTAACCGATGATTTGAAGTTGTCATAGGCTGAGTCAGAAAGGCTTGGAGCCTAGTACGACATATGCAACTTTGTGGAATGTCTTAGCTAGCACGCTGGATATTATTTACTTGTCCACGGAGCAAAATGTTTGTCTCCAAACATGCTGTCTTCTAAAGGAAGTGTTTCTTCCAAAAGAAACAGTGGGAGTGAATCAGATCTCAAAAGAGTTTGAGAACCACAAAGATATATTCAACCATAGGAACGTGAGCAGACGCCACATAGCGATGAGGTGTAGAACACTGCTCAGTGCACACAAAAGTTCTGTAAGTCTGTGGATAACCTCAAGCCTGAAAAGGCTACCGGTATGTTCATCTTGATGAATGAATATCTCACGACTTATGAAAGAATGTTTAAAAGGCAAGATTGAGAGATATGGCCAGGAGCCATAATATCTGAATTAGATTCCATCAGTGACAACCAGGTTATGAACCTAGTTTGTCTTACTTAAGGGGAATGTCCCTGAAAGGCTGACATGGATAGTAATATGATTACCATAAGGCTATAGTGGCGGCTGAAGGGTACGGGGTGTAAACCTTGTAATTATCTTTATCTGCCAGCTGAGCCCAGTTCTATTCAGATGATACTTGTTATAAATTGATATCATGGCTATATGATAGTGTTGAAGACGTTGGGCATAAAGCTCGATGTTCATAGACGTTAACATGATATGTAAGCTCATGAGATCCATTTATGGACTTAAACAAGTTTCTCTAGACATTTCTTTGTTTGATAATCAAAGGATTTTGATTTAGTCAAAAGAAGGATGTGCCCAATGTGCAAGATGGATAGTGGGAGTGTGTTAAGATTTTTGAGTAAGGTATTGGATATCTCTCTCGAGAATTGTCACTCCATGTCACAGTCAATTAATGTTTGGTAGTTCAAGGTCTTTACGAAAGCACTTGGATTAGCAGTTCTTATTTTTAGAAATAAGAATCTATGGTGATAGATTTAACTGCTATTAGATTATAGTTTACCTTAATAGATGTGATGCTAAAAGATTTTAGCATAGGTCGCGACAGGGGATACTGCTAGTCGGTATTCTCGAGATCTATCTATGTTAGGACGTTGGTCCTAAAGATAAGGTGAAAGATGATGCTTATGGAAGGTTTACTTCGCTACTGCGATAGGAACCATCATAAAGGTAATGCCGGATGTTCATAGTCCATGAATAATCATGAGCAAGTATGAAAGTAAATCTGGTGAATGTCGAGAATATCCTTAAACAAGTAAAGGATGGTTTCCTAGTTCATCGAAACTTGGAATTAGATAAATATAGTTATACAGATGTATATCCTGAGTCTTATGAAGGCGAGTGGGAGCTACAGTCTAGGTTTGCAGTCACTTTGATTAAGTGATACAGTGAGCTGGAAATGTTCTTAGCTATGGGTCACTGTAAATTCTACAACCAAGCCAAAACACAGTAGTGCCTTAGAGGCGCGGGAGCAAGACATACATGGATCTGTAAGGTTCATTCTTGAACCTTGTACGGTTGTTCCACCTTTTCTATATAGTGGTATAGTAAGTGGATTCATTGCTTGAAGCAAGGACCAGGGTCTCGTCAGAGATTCGTGTGTGTGTTGAGGCGGTTCCTTTGACTTGGTCATTTGGAACATGATTGAAGATAGTCCGAGTCCCCACGGATAACGGTCCGTTTATGGCTAGGGCTGGTTGCGAGTATTGCATGAGATTCTTGTGTTTCAACTTGGTCTTGTGTGTGCGAGTGATTGGTTTTAGGCCAAGTGGGAGATTGTTGAAATAGTGTCCTAAACCCAATCGGGTTGGACCGGATCCGACCGGGTCGGATCATTTCTACTATTTCTTTATGTTTGTACATATATTAAATGGCTTCTCTGTTGTCATATATATGTTCTTTTAAAGAACCAATTATGAATTGTTGTATGATAACGTCCTTAGTATTAAACTGTGATAGAGAAACCATGATAGGCGATTATGGTTGATGAGATCTCTAATCACTTTAATAAGTTTGATACTTAAATGTCTCTAGGGCGATGTACTATTAAACAATGCATTGATAGTATGAACAAAGCTAGCACGTATTAGATGTCTTCTCGTCTTTAAGGGCGGGGATAGATCTCGTCTATCAAAGTGTTGAGACACTTGGACTGTACGTGGACGTGTGTTAGAGAATGCGTACGTTAGACTGACCCACTTACACAGATAAGTGTCACACTATGTAGTGGTTGTGTAATTATCCTTTGGACCGGAGTCTTCATGGCATCACGGTGTGGATTGTCATGCTTTGACACTATTGAGGTTTCCCCTAGCCACGGGGCGATCATGCGGTAGTGATTGGGTATGATACTGAATAATACGGAGTATACATGATTGGTCGTCCGGGAATCGCGTATCCTATGATTGGGATCGAATATCCGAAATGGCCTTCTTATAAGGAATGTCTAGCTCTCGTGAATCTTTGCAAAGTGGGAGTAAATAAGTTACTTCGAGAGAGCATGATATCCAGATTATAAGATACGGTCGTTAATGTTTGACACTCGACATACGACCGTATGGATATTATTACAGCGATAGGATTGTAAGTTACACGGTAACTGTTTCACATGAAAGGTAGTAGTCATTGCTTTGACTCTTCCGATGATTGGGGGTCACGGTGTGTTGCTAGACGCTATCCCGTGATCGTTAGGCATGAAGGGCATTTTTGTAATTTGCGTTTTGTGTCTACGGCCAACATATTCGGAAGCCTATCGGGTCACACACATATGAACATCTAGCCGGATTAAAATGTGGTTATAGATGATAACCAAATAAGGAAAGTTTATCTCGTACTATAAAGGTTATAGTGGTAAATTAATATGGTGATATTTATTTATTATGAATAAATTAAATACAAGATATTAATAATATTATATTAATTAAAGAATATTCCGGATGCCAATTTATTGGCATATGGGGCGCAACTTATTAGTGTATAAGATACACTTGGATTGTGCAATTTAATTAATGATATTACCATATATTAATATAATATATTAACATATGAACATATATATGTTCACCACACGTGAATTGCATATAGGATATGCATGTTCACATTTGTGATAAATATATATATAAATAGATTTATGTGTGTTATATATATGTGATATATACACATGTGTAAATTGATTTATGGTAATATAATAAAGATAATCAATATTAGATATTGACAATATCTTGGAAATATTCAATATAAGATATTGACAATATCCTAGATTTATTTAATATAAGATATTATAATAAATGAGATAAATCAATCAATTATATTTTCCTTATTTTATTGGGAAAAGGTTTTCTTCCTTTCTACTCTATTGGGGCGCCACCTATGACTATAAATAAGAGGTGGGTGTCAAGCTCTTTTGTACAACACAATTCCAAGAACTAATAGTTCTTGTGTAAAATAGAGAGTAGCCTATAGAGAGTTGGAGAGAGGGGAAAAGGCCGGTCTAGCAACCGGAGTTTTCCAATAGCAATCCATGATAGGATTCCGGCGGGGTGCTCGTGTGGACTAGCGGTAGAGGCCGAACACTTGGGCGGCTCTATGCAGAACTACTCTCCTTAGACGGTCAAAGCGTCGATCTTATAGATCAACCAAGGTAACCACCGTCTGTTACTTATTTGTTTATTGCTTGAACGAAGTCGATCTTGGGTAAAAGGAAATCAAAATTTTGAATTCCGCTGCGTTCCCGCGTAGATTTCCTAACATGAAGTGGGTAAGGAAATCTTGATTAAAGCTGTCATCCAAGCAATCCCCACTTATGTCATGCAATGCTTTCTTGAGATTCTAGGAATGGTCAGGAAATTTTGGTGGAGTCACAATCCTGATAAACAGTCAGTTGCTTGGATTTCATGGGACTCAATCTGCAAACCTAGAAACATGGGAGGCCTAGCGTTTAAGAACTTGGAAATCTTCAACTTATCTCTTCTGGCCAAACAATGCTGGAGAATTGTCTCCAACCCTCACTCGGTGCTAGCTGATATTCTGAAGTTCAAATATCATAAGAGAACCTCCTTTCTGGAAGCTACCCCCAAGTCCTTATCCTCTTATGGCTGGAGGAGTATCAATGCTAGGGAAATCTTTTCTTTAAAATGGACTAAGGTGGAGTGTTGTGTCTGGTTCTAACATCAATATTTGGATGGACCCTTGGTTGCCCACCAAATCTAACTTTATGGTCACCCCCACAACCGTACATTAACCCAAAACCTTACCACTGTTGACCAACTTATTGCCAACAACCACTGGAATGTTCATACCCTCAAATCCCTCTTTTCACCCCTAGACATTGAACACCTTCTAAAAATTCCCATCAACCCATCTCCTACCCAAGACCAACTCATTTGGCATTTCAACCCTAAAGGTCTTTACACTGTTAAAACTGGATATAATGCAACCCTCAAATCCAAAGAGCAAAAAAACAAGTCAGGGGAACCTTCTAACCCTAACAAGCAAAAGAAGGCATGGAATTACCTCTGGCAGCTTCAAATCCCCCCAAAATCCGATCCTTTATCTGGAAGTTGGCCACTATTTGCCTTACCATAGGAGCAAACCTCAGAACCAGAAAGATCACAAACGGCCTTTGTCAAATGTGCCATAGTACCGAAGAAATCTGGTCCCATTGCTTCTTTTCCTGTCCTTGGACGCTCAATTTATGGAACAACCATCCAGTTTTCTTCTCTCTTACATCGTTGCACCACACTGCCTTCTTGGATTTTTGCACTCTCCTCCGGACTGAATGGTCTGAAGTTGCTGATTCAATTTGCATGCATCTCTGGTTTATTTGGCTTGACCGTTACAGTGATGTCTTTGAAAGGAAACCACCTTCACCTGCAAGAATTCTATCCAAGCCGATACTTTCCTTTCGGCATACCAAAGGGCTTAACAAACTGAGACAACCCCTAAACATCACCAGCCATTCCCCACAAATTAGTCTCTGCCAACTTTTCACACCATAAAGATCAACGTTGATGCAAGTATCAAATTTGACATTGGATCTGCTGGAGTCATTTTGCGGGATCACCCTGGTGCCATCCTTTCTGCTTTCTCCTTCAATCTGGGGCCGATTGAATCAATAGAGTATGCAGAAATGAAAGCAATTTCACTGGGCTTGTTTGAACTATCAAAAATTTGGAATGGGAAAGCCATCTTAGAGTCGGATAACCTAAATTGCATTGTAAGAATGAATTAAAGACCAGATCGTGAAGACCTTTCCCCCATCGAAGCCTTGGCATCTTATATCAGAAACTTTAGCCGGAATTTTGAAGCTTGCTCCCTTGCTTTCATTAATCGCGATTGTAATAGAGTAACTGATCTTCTTGCCGATTTAGGGTTTTCCTTACCTTATGATTGTTCCAATCGTTGTAATTGGGGAATTCTTCCCCCCAACTCTGTACTCTCAGCTTGCTTAGCTGATTTGGAATGAATGAAATCTCTCTTTTACCCCTCAAAAAAAATGAGGGAGGAAAGAGAAAAAAAAACCCAAAAAATAAAATAAAAATTGAAGCAGGTAACCTGAAGCAACGCGCAATTATGCTATAAAAATTATTAAAGTTGTCATTCTCCCTATAAAAAATATGGGGAAAGAGGGGAAGGACACCAACATTTCATCAATTAAGGAGAATGACAGTTTTTTGAAACTTTTGCATAAAGGACAAAACTATTTTATTTTATTTTTTTTAATTTCTAGCACCTTTTTTCTAGGAAAAAAATATCAACACACTTTCTCTCTCATCCCTCTTTTTTAAACCTTCATATAATCTAGAACTTTAAATTTGAAAATTCTTTCACCAAATTTTTTATTTATTCATGCCTTTTATTTTGAGACCACATTCAACATATTCCAACGTGATTTCAGAAAATCCACTGTCGAAATTCACTATTATTCGAAATTCACTGTCGATATTCACTGTTTTTCGGGATTCACTGGAGAGATTCACTGAGTGAATTTCGACAGTTAATCTCACGAAAAACGATGTAATTATATCAAACCAAGTCTCAAATCAAAGAGCATAAAAAAATAAAAAAAATTCAGGAAAATGTTTCATCGTGTTTGGAGATCTTGATCAAAAGATATGAAGATTTGAAAATAGGGGAGGAAAGATAAAAAAACAAAAGAAAAAAAGTCCTAGGTCCAGGGTTATCGCGCGATTTTTTTTTTCCCTTTTTTTTTTCTTTAGGCTATAAAAATTATAAAAGTTGCCCTTCTCCCAATAAATGCGTGGCCGTCACGTTACTAAAAAATATTCCAAAAATTATCCTTATCCCTAATTCTCTATAAAAAAAAATGTGACTGTTTTGTTATTTAAAAATATTTCAAACTGTCCTTATCCCTAATTTTTCACTTTTTATATGGTATTGGTGATATGGTCCAAAGTGCCGACTTAACCTGATCCATTAAACTATGTTCATTTAATTCAGTCTCCTTGCATTATGTATAAGCCCACTTAGAATCTCTAGTCTGGGCCTATTATCTAGACCAAGCATGGCCCAATTCCTATCGTTTCTCGATCTGCGAACGATTAAATCAGAATATATATATATATATATATATATATATATATATATATATATATATATATATAAGATGAAAATCCGTGCGATGCGCGAGAATATTATATTTGAAAAATTGATAGATACTTGTAGTAATTTAAGAACTATTATAGTGAAACCAAAATAAAATAAAATGACATGATTGAAATATTTACAATGATATACGTGTATGTAGAAATTTATAGATATTGTAGTAATTGAAGAGCTATGTAAGTGAAAAAGAATAGTAAAGAAGAGTGACAAAAAGTAATGAAAATGATGTGTTTGAACTTAAGGTTAAAGTGAAGTAATATATGAAATATGTACGGTATGTATGCGGAACATCATTCAATTGATTTGCGAACATATGAATAATATATTGTATTGAGCCTTATAACTACCAAGTAGATTTAGCTAAACCGACCGACAACCTTATCAAATGATTCGTTCATATTCAAACGAAGCACTTTTGGACCAGAATTCCCCATCAAAACAACATTGCAGTCAAGCTGTTCTTCACAACATTTTGCTTCCTTTTTCATATTCCTGCAAGAATGAAGATACACAGGTAATGCAAAATAAATCCAATAGTAAAATTTTCCAATATGATATAATTTTGTGGAAAAATCTAACAGTATTCAGTAAATCACATTACTTATCCAATATAACCTATTGGGTAGGATCCCTCATGGCTTCAGCAGCAACAATTCCAGTATGTGATCCAGAAACAACTCTTATCTTCACCTTTACCTGTTTAAATAATAAAAGAAAAGGGCTTTCAATAAATTATTATCAATATTATGAAGATACAATTTTTTTATTGTAGAGTTTAGTTCTTACTTTATCTGGATCATAAAACTGATGAAGGCCAAGCATCATTTGAGTGCATGAATCAGTAATATATTCCTTTTGATCAAGAATTGTACCCGTGAGAGCTGAACCTCGACCCGCTTTACATTCATCGTGGAACCTTGAAAATCCCCATAATTTCCTGTCTGGAAATTTTAAGACCAGGAGTTTACAATTAACATGAATGAAATTTCTGGTTTTGGAATACAACCTGATAGAAGAAAGGCTTCTAAAAGAAGAAAAAAATGCAAAACAATCATTCTGAGACTTGGAAAATGGGACACCACGGTGTTTTTAGCATTACATAACACCGGAAACTATCAACCAGCAAAAAGTTGATTCTAGAACTGAGGTCGATTGTCAGCAGTAGTTGAAAATCGACTTTCACCCAATCGATTGCGATAATTGACCAATGAAAAGTCGATTATCAACTCTAGAATCAACTCGATTCTCAATTCCATAACCGATGGGGAAAAAACCAATTTCAACTGTGATGCCACAACAGTAGATTGTTGTGGTGCCGCTAATGACACCTCATAAAAAAAACATCACCAAAATAATGTTGAGTTGTATGGAGGGATGACCACCAGGAGCTTAACATAATCATCTGTCTGAACCACATGATTTAAAGCCCAAATCAAAGCTGCACTTGAAATTTCAGTTGAATATTTAACGAAGAACTACCACTAATCTCCCATGAACATTAATAAAGCTTCCTTTTTGCTCATGTGTCATCCTTTATTGATCGTATGAGTATAGACGCACCTTTACTTGTAAAATTACGAAACACGGTGTCGGATCTTTGCGATCGTCACTATGACACGTTGTACGGCGATCGTCATCTAACAACGAGTTGTGATTATTCAAGTTGTTGTTGAAATATTGCGGCGGGTTCATCTTTTGTCCAATTTCAGTGACGTCACCATTTGCAATCGTCGTCGTCATCATGTCCCGTATTCTCTGCCGTGGCCACAGTGTTTTCTGAAAGACAGTAAACTATGTTCATCATGTGAGTAACAAAACACAAAAAAACTAAATAGGTAAAATAGGTAAAACGAAAAAAACTGGAAGAAAGCAATGACGAAAATGATAATAATACTGGACGTAAATTAGTCCTGAAAAGAAAACAAAAGAAGCAGCAGCGGCACCGAAGCACCCGAGCTCTTAGTAGATTATCTTGCGTTACTAAATCAAAAAAGCCGTTGATCCATTTGAATGAGATAATTTGAATGAATAGTTGTGTCTTGATTTAGCTCTTTTTCGGTTTTTCCCATTAACGTAATCAGGCTAACATTTGTTTAGACAGCTCTGGTTCATCAAATAGGTCTTCATAAGTTTTCATACATTCCCAGCAATGATAAACTGCAATTTGAAGAAAGAAAAAAACAAAATGAGCATAATCACCGGCCCCTGCTCAAAAGAAATTGAAATATGAACATATATAGTTACCAGGGTTACGAAGTAGAGAATCGAAAAAAGAGAGCCAGAAGAACAACGTATTTCAACTAAATGTCTAACTACCATAAAAGTTGTCGGAATAGAAACAGTAAAAAATAAAATGAAGCAGTAAAAATGAAATGAAAAATACCTCGAATGGGGATCCAATGCAAAACTCTGTAAAACACAGCTACCCCAAGGCCCTATGCTCAGTAAACCCTCAACATTCTTCCAAGAGTCATAATTTTGTTCTTCTTGCAATGAACACCCTTCAATGTACAGCTCCAAGAGAACAAAAGAACTTATGTTCTCTAATAATCAGACGCAAAAATTATAAATATAGAACTTATGTTCTCTAATAATAAGTGATTGATCTCCCACTATGGCCTCTACCAACAAATCCCACACATGTTTTGAACTCGGAGTGTTCACAATCAAATTTTTGAAACACAATAAAAAAACAAAAAAAGGGAAACAACTCGATATTTTTATTTAAATACCGTATACAGTGAAAATATTCAAGGGAAAAAATGTATGGGTGAAAACTAAGACATTCTTGCTCAGAGAAACTCGGAAAGTCTAGCTTAGAGCGAGAGTAATGGTGATCGGGAGATAAGGCTATTGATTGGTGATGTTTGGATGATATGGAGAAAGATGATTGGAGGATAAATATAGAAGAGTTGTAGAGATAATTTGTGTGTGATGTGATGTTGTAATGGTGATAATATAAAAGGATTGTAAATATTAATTGTGTGTGATTAGAGAGAGTTGTCTCTTCCATTATCCAAAAAGAGATAATGAGATAGATATGTTCTCTAAAAAGTTCTCCAGGCAGTCCCCATTATTTTCCATTCTATCCCTTTTAGAATTCCAACCTGACAATTTACCTAAGAATCTCTCTCATTTAGTCTCATTACTGTCGCTCTTAATAGATTAACGCGCCCAGCTTATTCCATAACACCAAGACAATGTTGCTAAGGAAAACCTATCCCCCCCCCCCCCAACACTAAGACAACTTTCTTGCGCACAGAAACTAAAAACAATCCAGTCATGAACACACATACGAAAGGCAAAAGGCGGCAAAAGCGAGCAAACAATCAATAATAAACATGAAGAGTAATTAGATAACCAATCTCTCTAAGTCAACGGTCTTCATTAAAGGAGAAATGCAAGAACCAA
This sequence comes from Gentiana straminea, assembly GCA_036785695.1. Lineage (NCBI taxonomy): Eukaryota > Viridiplantae > Streptophyta > Magnoliopsida > Gentianales > Gentianaceae > Gentiana > Gentiana straminea. Next base: position 5,643,347 of record JAVUPR010000312.1, on the reverse strand, counting down.
AATGTAGCTTACAAATATTAAAGGACACAAAATAACATACGTTTAACAGGTAATAACACTCGAGATCATCCATAAGGATAAACATACTCAATAACTGGAGAACACAAAATCCATGAAGTTCAGCAAAAATACTCCAATCCAATAGACTTAAAAAGGTAGTCAAAATCTCAAGCAGATCCAGCTGCTAATTTCTTCCTTCGGGCAGCTTGAGTACCTAAAATCATTGCAATACAAAACTATTACAAACATATCTCTCAAAATTACACTACAAAATTGAGCAGCAGCAATCAACATTTTCACACACCTTCCCTGAATTTGGTCTTAAACATGCGAGGGACATTGCGCAAATACCTGATAGTCTTCTCACTCCAATTATGTACAAAAAATCATGAAAAAACCTAACATATCTTCACATTTGTTTTTTCCAAAAAAAAAAAAAAAAAGAAATTTATGTTTATTACAAAATAAACTTAACTTACAATTACTTACGCGAGCAGCAGGATAAGCGCAAGCAGAACAACGGCTTTTCTGAAGATGAAAGCTTCGACGACCGCATCTCACACACAGCGTGTGAGTCTTGTTTCTCCTTTACCGAAACTCCCTGTTCCTTTCTCCTTTTACCGAAACTCCCTGTTTGATAATCATCCTTCACAAAAACGCATAAGGCACAAAATCAGCAGAGGATCTATGTGAAATCAGAAAATAAACGATAAGGAACCATATTAACACGGAAAGATATCACCTTGCGAATTGAATGCACCGAATCAAGCCTTCGTGTTAATGAACACGTTGCAGAAACGAAATCTGCATCAAATCGACATTAAAGCAGGCAGCTTTGAACTTCGAATTTCCTAAAATCATTGCAATACAAAACTATTAGAAACATATCTCTCAAAATTACACTACAAAATTTAGCGACGGCAATCAACATTTTCACACACCTTTCCCGAATTTGGTCTTAAACTGCGAGGGACATTGCGCAAAAACCTAATCCGTCCGGTTCCGGTAGTCTTTCTCCGATAGTCTTCTCACTCCAATTATCTACAAAAAATCATGAAAAAACCTAACTAATCGATCTCCATAGACAACCTAGCTATTCAATACAATAAAAGATTTCGGTAGTTGAGATGTGGACATTTGAGAAGTTCTACGGATTATCTTTGAAATACGGAGAGTGTTTATTTTAGAGGAGTTATGAAGATGAAAAAAAAATGTATAGGAGTTATCTTTGTAGTGGGGAAGCTGCGGACCGGTTTGGAAGGTGAGGGGAACGTGGGGAAAAAACGGAGGGTCTTTATTTCTTTTTTTCGGTTTTTTTTTTCCTTTCAGGTGTATGGAAAAACCGGGTATGGAGCGGGTCAATTGACCAAAACGGGTCAATTGACGGTTTTTCGATTGAAAATATAATATAAGATATATATATATCTTATTATATATTTTAGAGTAAAAAACTAACTAATTACCCGTTTACCTCAATTGACCCGACCCATACCCGGCTTGCAACACACGTTTGACCCAAAAAAAAAAAAAAATTAAAATCAGCCGTTCCTTCAGTCATCCTCATCGCCCCACTTTCTGCAAACTCCAACCCCACTATCTTCAATTGTAGACAACCCCAAACCGTAAAACTTTTTCTCCTAACTACCCAAAATCATGTTCCCACGATTATCCCCTCCAATAACTTTCCCACTTTCCAAACATAATCTGCACGATAAGACAAATGGAGAAGGAGATGATTTGGTTTAGATGCGTGATTTGGAGATACCCTATCTGAGAAATCCCCTCCTCTCCAAACCCAAATGGAGAAGGAGATCATCACGAAGCTGCTCGAATCCCTCTCTCTAAAGCCAGCCGATTCGACGCAATCCGCTCTAAGGACGCACCAAATCATTGATGGAGAGCCTTTGCGAAAATTCAGTCTGCCGATTCACCCCAAACTGCCGATTCACTCCAGGGGATTGCAGCCAGCCCTCAGCAAATTTTGGAACACTACTGCGTTCTCATCAATTATTTTGCAAGGTAATATTTACCAGTTTATTTTAGATCATGAATCTGATATTGAAACAGTTCTAAACAGAGGGCCGTGGTGTTATGATGGCTTCCTCCTTTTGCTTCGCCGTTGGGATGATAAATGGGAGCGAATTGCCGACTTTTCCATATAGTGGATTTCTGAATCCATATTATAGGTCTCCCTACTCCCTTAATTATCCTTGGTCTGTTTTTTGCAGTCGTGGTCTTTTTTTTTCAATATTACAAATTCCTTTTTCCCGTGTTTTGATTTTCTATTATGAATTGTCAAAATATAAGGTAAACTACCTTCATTTTATTGTTTTTTTTTTTTTTTTTTGAGTAGGATGCAGTTGTTGAAGATTTACGCATATAGGAAATAAGGAAATGGAGGCTTCAAATCATGGACTCAGAACTTTGAGGTTTTTTTTAAATGATTGGTTATGGTTTTGTGATCTAAAGCCACATGTTTTTTTCTTTTGGTGCACTATTTTTCGGAACGTCTTTTTATTTCATAGGTCTTCTTTCGTAATTGTGATGTTCTTTTTATTTCATAGGTGTTCTTTTTAAATGTTTTGGTGCCCTTTCGAGTACCTGTTTATCGTTTTTACTGCTAATATTTGCAACAAACTATGTATGAATGTCACTTAGGAAGGTATGTTCATATTGAGAAAATGGTTTGGCATATGATTCACTTGATTGATGTCTTTGCTAACCTTTATATTTTGTAGACAATCCAATATCATGTTCAACATCTAGAGAAATTCGAGAAATTCGGTATGTCATCATCGAAAAGATTCATGTTTTATGTACCTCTTACATGTGGTGAAATATTTGACATTGCCCGAGGATGGGCACCATGATCTTTTATTTAAAGAGCTTCACTCTATTACTACTCAGGTACTTTCCATGTGCTTCGTTGCTTTTAGAATTGGGAAGTTGTGTCCCTTTGTGTGGTTATTGCATTTTAATACTCTGTGGATACTGTTTGCCTGAGTATCTTTGTTAAGGGTCTTGAAAATAAGCAAATGTTATCTGGAATGTACACCATATGTAATATCAATTATATTATGTTGTTGATAATGACATCTTTCATAGTAATATATGACTAACTGTTTTGTCGGTTTCATTTTCTCTTCTAGCCATCCCAGCATTGTTCTCGATAAGCTTCGCACAGTGGATTTCGAATCAGAAAATGCAGCTCAATTTTGCCAAGATGGATACATGTCTATATATGGTAGTCGAATGAGGTAGTTACTTATGCTCTTCTATTTAAAAATGAATCGTAAGGACACCGAACAATACATAAACGTACGGAACAGTGTTTAAACCACTTTGCATTACAGACACCGGGAAGTGCAAGTGCAATGACTTTTACCACCGAGCCGTATTCAATCCCCATCTTCTCAATGGAAGTAATCACGAACGAGCCCTTTAACTAACTAAGAAAAAATTATTGACTTAAACTACCCTCTTTATTATTGAGTAATCTGTTTGAATTAGGTAATCCGTTTGACTTAATTAAGTAATCTATAATTCCTGAAAGAAGATTTTTTTTGTGTCGTTGTGTTTATTTTGAATTTTGATAGTTATTTATTTTGTCGTTACTGTTGCCGAAATTCTGAAGAACAATGGATTAGCTGTTGAAAAAAAGATCGGGACACCGATTTGTGGACATGAGGGATGAACACGAAACACGACCATTCCGGAAGGCAAAGATTGAAATCGTTATGGGAAAGACGATAAATTTGATGAGCTAATGGCCTCTGAAGCTGAGGAAAGGGAATTTGCGTAAAACGAGGAGCAGAACTAGATCCTCATCCAACTTTGATAGTTATTTATTTTGAATTTTTTATGCCATTATTTATAATTCCTGAAAGAAGATTTTTATAAAAAAAAAAGGTGTGAGTCAATATTTAAGAAAAAAAAAGTTTTTTCTGTGTCGTCGTGTTTTTGGTTGATTTCAGATTCTAAGCTTTTGTATTCATGTCTCAGTTGAAGAAAATGGCTGAGTTTGAGGAGGAAAAGTGGTGTTGAAGCAGAACGTTGAAGCTTATTGCGTCCATTGAACTTATTGAATATTACCATATGTCAGGCACAAGGTATGGAATCCAAAGTTTTAGTAGTTAGTTCGATTTGAAATGATTGGAAGATTTCTAGCAATAACTATTCATCACTTTTTGTTACCGGTATTCATTATAACTTCAAATAAATGATTATTATTTACTTGCTTCATTTTTTTTTTCATGTTCTATTTGCCTCAGTTTGGTTTTTTGTTTTTTGTTTTTTTATTTTATTTTATATTTTTTTTTAATCTTCACATACTAATCGCACATGTAGGTTTTGTATGTTTGATGGTCAATTTTTAATTTTGTAGATTAAGGTGTATATCTAAGGAAGAGAAGACACATACATCAATTTTGATTTGTAGTTAAAAGAATGCTACTGTTGTCTTATGCAGGGTGAGTGGTATCCAAAAAAAAAAGATTCTGAACTTTCATCAGTTTTATGTTGAATGAATAGATATATTTTGGTCATTTTTAGTTGCACTTTGTAGGAATGATGCTGAGAGTCATTCGGAACTTTGTTGAAGAATGAGTTGTTTAAACGTTTCGGAACATCCATGTATCTATTCGCACGAAACTCAATTAGTGTTTTTTTTAACCCTAGCTATTCGCACGTTACACCCTTCTTGCTCCCACGACATGCCGCTCCCCTCCGCACTCCAATACAGGTTACTTATAAGTAAAAATCAAGAAAGATCGAAACTTTAGCTTAGTAATTGTATATATATTGCTCTGTTTTTTGTGGGGTTGTTGTGTTTTTTGATTCTTGGTTAATGTTGAATGTACAGGGAGTTTCTGATATGTCCGCATTATAGTCTCCGTGCATCATAACTTCCCCAACCATAAGGATCTTGGAGAACAGACCTGGAGATTGCCGGATGATGAGTTCGATTTCGAGGATGTCAAGGATACGAGAGAAGGCTAAACGTTGAAGGCATTAGGAAGAAAGTTGCGGTACCAGGTACAAATGAGAATGAATTCTTGACCGTTCTGCTTCGGGAACAAAGAGATAAGGACCACTACGAATGTTTTTCTGTTTTTTATTTTGTACGATTTCAACTTTTCTCCATCAGAACTAACCTTTGCGTCTTTATCGATTGACACCATCGGATCGGCCGATTGCTCATTCGAACCGATATCGAAAAAAGACTACATACATACATATATATATATATATATATACATATATATATATATATATATATATATATATATATATATATATATATAGAACCGATATCAATGTGTCGCTCCCCGAAAAATGCATTCGTTCGGTGTGGTGCCTTTAAACCACGACACACCGTTAATGTCTTAAAAATAGGAAACTTTTGTGTATAATAACAATTTTTTCAAATCTTTTTGTATAGATGTTCAGTTGGTATCCAAGAACTTGCAAAAGATTCTCCTCTTGGTAGACTAAAAGGAAGCGATAATCTGGTAAGTAATCTTCTCTTTCTTACTTACGATTTGATTTTAATAAAAAACATCTATCTTATCGTGATCTTTTTACATGGGACGGTTGTAGATGGAGATATATAGTAGATGCTATAAGGAACGACCATTGGTTATCTTTGGTGCGAGCAATGATACTACTTTCTTTGCCGGTGTCCTTTCTGATATTCTTGATCTTCAAGATCTTTTTTCTTCTTAGACATTTCTGCATTTTTTTTTAATATGGAAGTTTCTAATTTTAGACGACATTTATTGATTGGATGACTGGTATTGGTATAAAAAAAATAAGTACATTGTATATGTGGAGATGATTTCGATATCTGTGTCATAAGGGAATCCCTACTATTGGAACTTTCTCGACCCGATGGTGCCAAAAGGGAATCCCTACTATTGGAAGTTTCGATATCTGTTATACAAAAGATAAGTAAAAAGATAAGTACATTGTTGTTCCTGATTCGATATCTGAATATATATATATATATATATATGTATGTAGTCTTTCTTTTTTATTTTAGTTGTATGTTATAGCTCTTCTAATTGTCCTTTGTGTTGTTTTTTTGTGATATGTTATAGTTTGTTTTTTTTTTTGTTATTAATCATCGATTGATATTAGGATCTTTTCCGAATCCGTCTTTGGAGTTTTGGCTGACAAGAACAACCCTGATATCGGAGAGGAACTTTGCATCAAAATAGTCACCGATATGAAGAATAAGTCTCTGTCCATCATCGACACGGCATCGGAATGATAGAGGATGGTGAGTAGGGAGGGCTCTCTAATAATAGAAGCATTTTGTTGGAAATAATGACGATCTTTGGTGGATTATGTTGATTTGGTTATTTTCTTCGAGTAAATTTGATGAATTAAGGTTCGGATTTTACTCAGATCGACTTTTTAAATATAACGTTTTCCGTGCATCGCACGGGTTTCCTACTAGTATATATATATATACTAGTAGGGAACCCGTGCGATGCACGGAAAACGTTTATTTTGAAAAGTCGATATGTGTATGTAGAAATTTGTAGATACTATATTAATTTAAGAGCTAATTAAGTGAAAACAGTACGTAAAAAAATGGCAGAATCGAGTATAGGAATAAGAAAATCCGCCATGTCATTAGCATCTTGCTCATTGAACTCATATTTCTCCATTAAGACTTTATTAAGATGCCAGAATCGTAATCTACGTATGTGCCTCAAATCCCCGTATCTGGTAAAGAATTCACGTGAGTAACAGCCACCTAAAGCGATCTGCAAAGCATCTCGTGAAACTAAGGAACATTGTGATAGAAGGGTAACTTATAATCCGAGTTCATGTTCAAGAAATGCATAATAATCATACATAACAAAGAAAAAAAAAGTTGTAACGACGATGAATTCTCTCACCTTACGTGGCATCATACCGAGAAGTTCCATCATTAAGGCCAAATGGTCCTGCAAAGAACTCATGATTTAAATGCAAGTCCAACAGTAAAACCAAAACATAAAGAAGTAGCATTTCTTGAGTCTTTTCGGGCCCGGAATAATGCACGCTTTCACCGTAAACTATAACGTCGGCTGCAACAACGCGTGATCAACACACATCACTAATACCTAATTCAAATTTTTATACAAAAAAAAACACGGATACCACATCACATTGTGAAGCATAGGATGTGCACCAAGCCCAAACAACTCTTATATGTTCAAAGATGGCCTCCAAGCAAATGTTAAACCAAAAACACGAAACCGAACTCACAAAGCAAAGCATAATTATTTATTCACTTAGTACGACGCAAGGGTGGCATGAGTTCGTACCTCATCATCGTCGTAGTTATCACCACTATGAGGATCGAAAAGAACATCACCGGTTGCAGGCTCAAAGCATATGCAAGCAAATGACCATAAATCAGATGAAGTTGAGTACTTTGACCCAAGAATGACCTCTGGACATCTATACTGTCTTGTTAAACTTCGATCGTAAATTGCTTATACGTCCAACACGCGTTTCCAAAATCCACCAATTTGCACTTAAGATCAACTTCCCCGAGTAGTTTCCGCCTCATGGATTGACTACCCCTCTTACTACTTCCTTCTGGGGCAGGTAATCGTTTACTTTCAGAAGATGAATCATTTCCTTCATGATGAGAATGATCCAGACTAAATGCTTCATTCTCTTGCTCGATTTCATCCAAATCATCGTCCCTAGAACCCTTTTGAGTGGCACGTTTAGCCTTTCTCTTTATCTTACTCTTACTCCTACTCCAAGGAAGAATAATCAGTTAACCCGAATTCCTTGGATCCTTACTCGGATCAATCATTGACAAAAAGCAATATATTCTCAGGCTTCAAATCCGTATGAATAATCGAAAGTTCACGATGCAAATAATCCAAACCAACTAAAATGTGAAAGCAAATTTCTTTAACCATATGCGAGAGGAATCCCTCGATAATCCGAATACTTAATCGGTGTCAACAGATTGTCCCCAAATACTCGAAAACCATACATACATGTTGCCCATTAGGACACGAATGCTTAAAATGATCCAATAATTTCACCACACGTTTCTTATTCTCCAAATCTCCCTCGCCTATCTGCTTCAAAATAGTAATTTCATCCATTGCTGCTTCAGTATAATGCTGTTCACTCTTTTGTACTTTTAAAGCTACATATCTCTAACACCAAAAAAATGAAGAAAAAAAGTAAATGAAAATGAAAATTCAACAGCTGAGCTAAAAAAATTGAAAATTGAAATGGAAAGAGGAGATTAGGGAGAAGAAATTACAGATTTCTTAGTGTCCCAAGCTAGCCAAACGGTTGAGAAATGTCCCCAACCGAGTTTACTTTGGACGACATAATTGCCGTGCTTAAAGGAGTCGCCGGTTCGAACGGCGTGGTAGCCTCCACGGCGGTAGTCGTCGGTGCCTTCGTCTACTCGCTTGAATCACTCCGATCGTCGGCTCCTTTCCGATCAACTCCAGCTGCTTCCTCCGCCATGAACAAACTGCGGTTTGATTCGGTAAACGGATCCTCGAGTGTGTCAATAGATTGTCCCCTAAATACTCGAAAACCATACATACATGTTGCCCATTAGGACCTGAATGCTTAAAATGATCCAATAATTTCACCACACATTTCTTATTCTCCAAATCTCCCTCAGCTATCTGCTTCAAAATAGTAATTTCATCCATTGCTGCTTCAGTATAATGCTGTGCACTCTTGTGCATTTTTAAAGCTACATATCTCTAACACCAAAAAAATGAAGAAAAAAAGTAAATGAAAATGAAAATTCAACAACTCAGCTAAAAAAAATTGAAAATTGAAATGGAAAGAGGAGATTAGGGTGAAGAAATTACAGATTTCTTAGTGTCCCAAGCTAGCCAAGTGGTTGATTACGATTGGGAGAGTTTGTAGATTTGAAGTGAACACGGGATCGTTCAATCGAAAGTCAGATTTGAAGTGAAATGTGATATGTGTTCAGCAGAGTAAGTAAATCACAGTAGAGTAAGTAAATCATTTTTAAACATTGATGAATATCACAAACTATAGGTGTGGTGGATCAATCAACAAAATAAAACAGTAAATAGGAAATTCAAGGATTTGTACATATCATCTACCAAAAAGGATGCGCTTTCACAAAACAAAGAAAAGAACTTACAGAAGTGCTGATAGACAAATAGGTTCCATGAGAACCCTGTACATTCACACTTCAAAAATCGAACACCGTGACTGCAGGAAAAGAAATTGGTAGAGCAATCCGGTCAATAATCGCCATCTCTTACCGGAAAAAAAATCATCTGTAGTCATAATGAACGGCAAAAAACATTACGGTTCGTGAAAATACCTGAAATTTAGTGTCCCAATAACCTAAAACTTAAGCCTAGCCTCTATGCTCTCCCTCCGCCTCAAAATCCTCTGCCGATAAGGTGAAAGTGTGTTAAACAAATCTGAAACAGAAATATATCATCACAACAAATAAGATGCTTACTTCAATCGGCGAGGAGGGTTTTGGCTGGACATCAAAGGTGGTACTTGGTAGATAAGATTCAAATGATTAAAATCAATCTGAATCAGAAATGATGTCGTTAGATAAGAAATTGTTAATTGGATCAACATGGAGTCATAATGATCTCCAGCAATCTAAAATCTAAATGTCAAAAATAATAAGATTCATCCGCAATATACGTAATTAAATTTTTTTTTTTTTTTGAAGAAATCAAATTAATATTCAACAAACCAATAATTACTTTCCGGAAAAAAAAATTTGTACCATGAATTTCAGTCACTTTGAAGCAGCTACCGCCATTAGACTCTGCCGGTGAAATTACTTTAAACCTCCTGGTCGGCGTCCAGGCCACCACGCATTTGATATATTGGCATAGAGGACTGGGAGTTATCCTCCCGTTTGTGGCTTTGATCGAGGAGATGGTGGTCGTGGGGAAGATAATCGATGAAGAAGTGAGGAAGAAGTGAGGAAGAACGTGGAATAATGGGAATAGGCAGAGTTCTGAATCGTAGGGTTTTGTTTTTTTTTTTTTTTTTTTTTTTCGAACGCGTGTTGAAAGGCGGGTTTAGGCCGGGTCAATTGGGAAAAATGGGTAATCTGACAGTTATTTACTCTAAAATATATATATAGATATATATATATATATATATCTATACTATATATATATTTAAAAGCAAAAATAAAATTGATTACCCGCATTATTGACCCGTACCCGGTAATTACCCGCTCCAACCCAACATGTTAGACAACTCCTCAACCCTTCAAACTCTCACCGCCAGCTGCACCATCAAGCATAATCATAATTCATAAAACAGACCTTATCTGAATTAAACAACTTTGATAAAAAAAATCATACCCTTCAAACAAAAAAAAATCATAAATATCCAAAAAAAAAATAAAATCATGAATATCCATTTGAATGTCAAAGTTTATCAGAACGTGAGATATCCCACACAATCACGTTCCGTACAAATTAACCATCTAAAGAATAATCAGAATTGCTCAAAAACTTTTAGAAATAGCTATCGAATCAAGTTAACAATGGGAGTTTCGTTGTGATTTCAACGATGCCTTACGGGCGAAGAATTATTCCAACATGAACTTTCATAGTCACCGTTCATGTACATCTCTTTTTCACAATTCCAAATGCCCTATCTCAGCTATATTTAGTTTTTCGGCTATATTTTGGAAAATAATATCATTATCTGCATCTTTTTTTTATTTATTGATATGATTTGTGTTTGCTTTCCATTTCTATATATCTTTCTTAATTGATATGATTTGTGTTTGCTTTGCATTTCTATTTATGATGAGATTTTTTTATGCGTTTGTGTTATGGCCCTATATTTGGTAATCGAAGGATTTTTTTCCCTACTCTAATAATTCTATTTCAGTTTAGGTTTCCGTCCGAAGTTTCCAGCCGCCGTGCATATAAATGCTGGTGGATGCCAGGAAGATGGAGGTGCCGAGGACATGGCATATGGTGGTTGTTATGTACAAGGCCGAGGTGATCGAATGTGGATATGTTTCAGTAAACTAATAATTTTTTTTCCTCTTACTATTTCCAAGTCCTTTTCTTTTTTATATTATTCAAGCCTTCACTTTTTTCTTTCATTTCTATAGGTTAATATCCTCATGTGAAGTGTTTGTGTATAAATATTTAATACTTAATCTAAGGGTTGAGGGTTATGATTATTTTAAATAAAAGAAAAGCTTTTCAGAAGGTCATATCGCTCAAAGGAGGAGTTAATCTAGGTTTTTGAATGCAGTGATGTGATGGCAAAGCTTTCTGTGAGAATTTCAGGGTATTGGTTAGTGAACTTTTTGGAGCCGTTGTTTACTCCCTTCCAATTTTCTTATTCCAATTGGTAAGTAGGCTTTGTCCGCTGAAACCTTTCTTTTTTCTATATGCCTATACATGTTAATTATTCACTCTTATAAGTGTCTAATGTACATTCTAATGTAAATTTTTTTTATGTAGATGCAAACACGCATTTTTGTTCATTCCTTTTTCCTTCATGCTGAGATCATCCATTGTCACTAAATTTATACACTTTAAGTTTCCTTTGTCAGGATTGTTTTGCTGAAAAAACTTCCTTTCCCTCACAATAATTGGACCTCTTGCTGTGGCACCGTTGATCCGAAGTTAGGTATAATCGGAAAATGTGTTTTTGGTCATGCAGTGTTCTACTGGCTATTATAAATTCCTTATAAAGTTTCTAAGAAATTCCTTATAAAGTTTATAAGAATTTGATAGTTAATTGGTCGCTTAACATCTTAACTGTGAAGACGATACTAAAAATATTTACAGTTGTCAAATGGGAGTAACATGGTAAATGTATATATCTCCCTTTTTGTAAACTTTGATGGTTGGTGAAATTGACCATTGTGGCGTTGGTGGATGTAATGTTGGCAAAATGTTGATGGCTAGAGAGGATGTTAAATTACAATTGCAGTTCAAAAGTAGATTAGAAAAATATAAAGGAAAAAAAAAAAAACAAGAGCGGTGATATGTTGTTGTAAGTTTCTGGTGATATACCAGACATCTTTTTTCAAATGTACATGTTTGTCTTCATGTATACTGTGAAGATGAGAGGTGATATGTTGTTGTAAATTTCATTTAGTGATATAAAAAAAAAAACATCAAACAATCATATGCAGGGAGCACAACAGGGAATCGAAAATCGGAGGAAGACGATGGAATACTAATTCAAGTGACGAGAAATTGTTCATGTCGCATTATGATGAGACTATTTTTTTCATCCAGTTTCCAGCTGAAGATGAGACTACTTTGATTATAAAGATTAGATAATGAAGATCAGGTGTTTTACGGGACGCTGTCGAAAATATCACTATTATTGAGACAGACAAGCGAAATGTTGGGAATGGGAACCCCAATAGGGGTTTTGTGTACCTTAAGATCGTGCACATTCATGAAAAAAAAAATGAGAATTGCACTGAAGTGGTATTTCCACATTTACACCACAAAATGGGTGGCATTACAGAAATAATCCCTACTACTATCGAGGAATAAGTCAATGTACTAAATGATTCGCCTCATGAGTATCCTAACACTGATCAGTTAGTGTTAGAGCATTTCAATGATACTCATTTAAAATTAATTTGTTTTTTATGCTTATTTTTTTATAGTATCCTATTTAAAATTCTTATGTACATAAATAAACTACCCCGTGGATGATGCAGGGTTTTTTTCGAAGGAGTTTTCATATTTTTAGGTTTTCTTTTAAACATTTTGTCTTTTCCGTGCGTACGCGCACGCACGCGCGTATATATATATATATATATATATATATATATTTTTTTTTTGATGCAATATTTAATTTCTTTAAATGAAAAATCGCTTAATAAAAGCCCACATAAATATAAAAAAATCGCTTACTAGATTTTTATTTTTTATTTTTATTATTTAATTTTGCCTCGTATCGGTCGGAAGTTGTTTTATTTATTTTATCGTAGCATATAAAAAGGCTTTAGTTGTACTCTTTGTAATTAGACAAATTTTGATATAAATATATTTGATTTGAAACTTTTATGTTTTGGTGAGTTTTCTCACATTGGTGGATTCCAATCCGGATTTATTGAGGTTGTAACCGAACCTTGTGGGTAGACCTGACCGGTTCCGGGTCCAAATCCGGTTCGGACCCGCCGGTTCCCGGGTCCAACCCTCCGGTTCCACGGGTCCACGGGTCCACGGAACCGGCGGTTCCACGGTTCCTACCCGGTTTTAGGTTCCAACGGACCCGGCCCGGCCCGGAACCGGCGGTTCAAAGAACCGGCCGAAAAACCGGCGGTTGAACCGGCCGGAACCGGCGGTTTTTGTTTTTTTTTTTGTTTTTTTTTTTTTTTTTTTTTCATGTTTGATTTTATTCAAAATATTTGATTTTATATTCAAAATATTTGATTTTATTTTAATATACCATAAAATGTTGTTTTTTAATTTTTACTAGTGACACAACATAAAAATATATTTCTTATTATTATTACTTTATGACCGAAATATATCGTAACATTTTGACTAATCAAATAGACAAATAATCAAATACTACTATTTAAATTATTGTGACAAGGAAGAGCACATAATTAAATTAAATTTAAAGGTTACACTTTGACTAATCAAATTAAATTTAAATGTTACAAAATATTAATAAACTACATAGTACATCCTACTCTGGACAGACACAAATGCGGCCACCTACTTCGGCTAGTGGAGGTACGACTTCTGATATATTTCCATACAGCACAAGGGTGAGTAGGAATGAGGTTGTAGATCTCATATGTACCGAGAGTCTAGCTTTTCGTTCTCTGAAAGCTTAAATCTTCAACACTGCGTTCAAACAGCTTGGCAACCGTCGTTTCAAAAAATCCCACGATCTACTATGATGAGAGATTTGGTAACGTCATTTAAGGTACGCATGAAACAAATACAAAATCTTTTAGATGGCATAAAACATGATGTGAATTTGTGTGGTGATATTTGGAGTGATAAGGGGCAGCATAATTTTTACATGGGTATTAGTTGTCACTGGATAGATAATGATTGGAATATGCAAAAACGTTTGATAGCGTATCGAGCGTTTAACGAAAGGCACAATTCACACAACATAAGTACTATCATATCAAAAGTCTTGGATGAGTTTGGCTTGAAGAAAAGGATTTTCTCTATTTCTTTTGATAATGCTTCCAATAACGATCTGTCAATTGTTGAATTGAAACAAATATGCCAACCTATATGCGGCGGTATGTTTTTCCATATCAGATGTTTATGCCATGTTTTGAATTTATGCGTACTTGATGCGATGGATGCTTTAAATTCGAGCATTGGAGTTATTAAGAATGCTTGCCAGTTTATCAATTCCAGACATAGTCTTGAAAGAAGGTGGAATCAATGGTGCAGAAAACATGGTTCAAAGCCTTACGGATTACCCATGTTACCCGAAACCGATGGAACTCGATGTATGATTTATTGCAAAAAACACATCGATATAAAGATCTATTGGTTGGTTTTGTAACGGAACACCGTGAAGGCCAACTAACTCTATACGCTAGTCATTGGAGTGATTGTCGGATGTTGATGAATATGTTGGAGCCTTTCAAACGGCTACATTGTTCTTTTCGAGTTGTTATAAACCAACGGCACATGCGGTCTTACCAAGGACGATTGAGATAGTAAATTTGTTTGAAGAATTTGAAGCATGTCCCGACTTGGTTCCATGTTTAACGACTATAAGACGAAAATGGATTAAGTATATGCTACACATACCCGAGCTTTATCTTATTGTTTGTTATTCTAGACCCTCGACTTCGGACGGAGGGACCGACGGGATTTTTGGAGAGTTATTATGAATTCTTGTTTCCTAATCCGGCGTCCCGACCGCTTAACCACAAGGAAGTGGTTCAAAATACACTTAAATTATTTACGATTTGTACGCTCATTATGATATTCGTTACGGAGTTGGGGATACTAGGCCCTCCTATAATGCGGTACAAGTTCTACTAACCCCGGAGGTGGAAAAGTTTCGATTGAGAAAAGTGATGGAAAAAATATCCGAAAAGGCCGAGGCCGAGGGTTGATTCATCGTCCTCATGTGAAGAAATAGATAGATATCTATCGACTACTTTCGAGATTGATACGAATGTGGAGTACGATTTTGACTGGGATATATTGGGATGGTGGCGGAGACATTCAAGAGATTTCCCAATTCTCTCACACATGGCAATTGAATTTTTGTCGTGTCCAGTGTCAACCGTGACGGTAGAGCGGGCTTTTAGTGAGGGCGGAAACATGCTTAGCCAAAGGAGAGCGAGCATGCACCCAAGAAATTTAGAACATCAAATGTGCCTCAAAGATTGGGTGCTAGCCGAACGGAGACAACAAGACGTCATTCCACCGGAAGAAGATGACCAAGATGTGGTGGACACTGATGCTGTTACAACTGGAACAACTGCAAGTGCACACGGGAGTGAAAAAGATGATAACCTAGAAGATTCGAGTGACTTGGTATGTACATTTACTTATTACTTTTTTTTTTTTATAAAATTCCAATCAATCATAGTCATGATATAGACTAAAAATTTCATGTTTTTCAGATGACTCCATCTTGATGTGCCAAAGCTCAACAATGATGATTATGAGAACAAAAATGTGAAACGGTCGTTGTGTTGTGCTTGGAGGTGTTTATGAAGACAATGAAGATGCTTCCACAATAATGAAGACAAATTCTAGTGTCATATTATGTTTGAATATTCAGTGTATTAGTAGTGTGTTTGTATTTTTAATATGAAGTGTATTAGACTATTAGTATGGTGTTAAGTAATGTGTATCAACTATCAAGTGATTCAAGTGTGCCGTGATTTGTCGTCATTGATGTATTGTTCAATTATGTAATGGTGTTGCTTAATAAAACAACTTTTATATACATTTTGCCTCGATTCATTAAGATATAATATCAACTTATATACATAATATTATAAGTATAAATCATCGTAATCAATATATGAAATATAAGTTTAATTTACTTACAAATCAATCATAAAAAATAAACAATTAGAAAACTATAATCTTTAATTTACTTACAAATTATCTAGAATATAAGTTATGAAATTAAATATTATATATAGATTGGTTGAAATTAAATATTATACAAGCCGTGTGTTTTTTTTTAAACATACTTATGAAATTAAATATTATATATAGTTTAATAACCAATTAGAATTTATTATTAATTTTAACGTAAGTTATAAAAATTTTGTAAAAAAAATTGATTTTTTTGGAACCGGGATTGGAACCGTGATCGGAACCGTAATCGGAACCGTGATCTGAATCGTCTGACCGGGGAACCGCCGAGACCCGGACCCGGACCGGGGAACCGCCAAACCCGCCGGTTCCCGGGAACCGGCGGAACCGGCTAGAAAATGGAACCGGCGGTTCCGGTTCCATTTTGGACCCGGAACCGGAGGGTCGTGCCATGGACCCGGAACCGGCCCGGAACCGGTCACGTCTACTTGTGGGTGTCCATATATACCAAAGTTTTTGGCTACAGGTTAGCCAAGGGTCGAGGTGCTCGTTTATTGATGCCTTCAGTCAAGTACTCGGTCATTCTCGGATCTGGTTTGGTTACGAATCACGTCAGAAGCCAAAGAGTGTTAAGCTATCTTTATATCTTATAATTAGTTGTCCAAAATCTACTGAAGAAATCATTTTACGATCCTCACATCAATTAGACAAATGCAAAGGAGAAAACAACGATAAGGAGCAAATGATGCATTCTCATCGGAAAAGACTCAACAGATTTAGACAATAAAAGAAAGTCACAAGCCGAGAGCCAAGAGCTGTGACCCCAAGTGTAAAAAATCCGCGTCATCTTTTACGTTCACAGAGCAAACCTTGCCTCCAACCCCGACAACATTTGATGGAGGGTAATAGAGCAGAAAAATCAAGAAAGATAAGGACAACGTTTAAAAGATAGATATGATAGAGATTAGTTGAATAAATCACTTTAGGTAATGGAATAAATTACTTTACGTGATCCTGTATATCTTTATACTTAAATTTATGAGTTTATCATTAGTCAGAATTTGTCACACTTCTACTATAAGCGGTGTATTTATTTGATTAATTCAATAAAAACAAACACTTCGGAGTCACTTTATTTCCACTGTGTATCTGGTTTTCTTTAGTTAAGAAAACGAAAACAAATCCAAAATCCAAAACGAAATCAAATCCAAAGCAAAAAATAATACTAAGAAACCAAGAATACATTTGTAACTCATCTTATTACTAGCACACACTTGCCTGAAATGAGACTTAAACCCGAAATGTTTTGGTTTTGAGATTTCTGCTTGATCAACGACAAGCTTTGTCAGAGAGCGTTTGTAACTAATCTAATCAGAAGGGATTATGCAAACTGCGAAGGCAATGGAATTTTCTCCAACCACAAATGAACTACCTTATTCTCAATCAAGGTAATCGATTCCAAAAAAATCAAGGTAATCTATTAGTGATCAATGTAAAAAAATACGCATGCAAATACTCCCTCCGTCCCACAATATAAGGCCTTTTGGTCATTTCACACAGTTTAAGAAAATATAATAAATGAGTTATTTTTTAATATTTCAATGTAAAAAATAGTGTATTGTTTTTTGGGACTGACTAATAATATTGCATTGTTTAGTGTGAAAGCGAAAACAATGTAATTAATATTGTATTGAAATATGAGAATGACTTATATTACAGGACGGAGGGGTACTAATTTACAATTGATTACCCGCCTCCTATTTTATTTTATCCTTATTTTGTTTTCATCATTTATGCATGTGCACAAGACAAAAAATAAAATTAAAAATAGGTTTACATAATTTAGTGTACATAAAATAAATATAAAAAACATTTCAAAAGTTGAGATGATTTAACATTTTAAATTCAAATTAATAAGATCGAAAGATAAATGATCTTTTATAGATTTTTTTTTTTTTTTTTTTTTTTTTTTATCGATGAAAAGAACATAACGGGGAGAAGAAGGACATCAAGGCCGAGTATTGGCCCAGTTTGACTATCAAATCACATTCCATTAGGCAACTTCGTCTTCAAATTATAGTGCGTATGTGACTTTGTGGAGTAAAAAAATAATGATACATCCATTTTTGTTGGGACAATGTAATATTCCGATTTTCGGAAAATGACAGACGTGTAATTTTGCGAAAACGAAATATTATTATTCTGATTTTTTTCATTAGAGTTAAGTTTTTGAGAAAAAATATATATTTTTTCGAGATTTGTATATATATATATATATATATATATATTTTAAGGAAAATCTGATTTTATTATAAGGGAGGGATAAATATTTATGGAAAATAAATCACATTAGTTTTCCATAACTAAAAAGAAATCAGAAATTTCATACGTGGAGAGAAACGGCGCATAGAGCAAAAATTAGGGCTGAGAGCTTTTTATCAGTTGCTAAGTCGAATCTCAATCGTTTTCAGATCAGAGTAGAGCAACGGAATCGTCGTGAAGAGAGCATCGATTCAACATCTGAAAGTTGGAGTTTTCTTAAGGTATGTTTTGAGCCCTAGTTGCATTCTTAATCGAGTTTAATGGATCTAAACTCCTAAATTCGTAGTTTTGTGTAAATAGATCTAATTTAATTATGGATTAATCACATAGGTTTCTGCAGAAAAGGAACAAGTTTGCTGCATTTTTTCTGAGTGTTTGTGTTGGAATTGCTTGCTTGAAAGGTAAAAGAAGCTCTTCCTACAAATTGATTATGGTTTAGAGTAGTTAGATCATGTTTTGATGCGTTTTTGTATCAATATTTGGCCTAGATGATGTTTAAGGATTTAGGTTTGATTTGGATCATAAAAGTTATGTTTTATGATGTTTTTTCTGATAAAATTCGTGTACAACCTGTTTGTATTAGAGTAGAGATCGTTAAGTGTTGAAAATTGTATGTTTAGGG
Source organism: Gentiana straminea (assembly GCA_036785695.1). Taxonomy (NCBI): domain Eukaryota; kingdom Viridiplantae; phylum Streptophyta; class Magnoliopsida; order Gentianales; family Gentianaceae; genus Gentiana; species Gentiana straminea. Next base: position 5,624,360 of record JAVUPR010000312.1, on the reverse strand, counting down.
TTTTTCTGCGGTGAATGCACACACATTCCTGTTACAGGATTGTCTAGTTTATTTGCAACAGGTTGAATGCGCACGCATTCGTGATTCAGGATGTTCCATCATTTTCATAGCAGGTGCAATGCACATGCATTCAAGGGAATGCGCACGCATTGCTGGTTTAGAGTGATTCAGGATGCCCCCAGCATGACCAATGCGCACGCATTGGCTGGGCAGTGTTTTCCAGCATGTCTCTGGTTAGGGAATGCGCACGCATTCCACAAGGATGCGCACACATTGCCCCCAATTTTTAATAAAATATTGTTGAAGCTATGTTTGGGATTTTAAACATTGTTTCGTGATCTAATAACATTAATTAAACGTAAACAAGCCTCGATTGAGTTTTTGATGCGTTTGGTTCCGGCACCGGACGTACTCTTAAAGGGAGTTGAAGTTCGGGACCGTCGGAAGGGCATGAAAGGGCTTGTGCTTTGATGAACTAGAGTTCATCGATGTCTGTGTACTTGATAGGATGTGATGTCTAGCTGTCTAAGTGAGGGAGTAGAGTTGATAAGGTGAGCTTTGTTTTGAAAACACTTAGGTGGCTAGTTAATACACCCTAATAATTACATAAGTGTAGTAAAAACTAAAACGTCACTTATTCTCGGTTAGACACTATTTCATATCGGCGATGTGATACGTTCATAAAAGGTGAACAACGATACTGGCTCAAAAGGCTGAAGGGTAGTGGAGGAAATTCATCGGACGAATACGCATACCGGGGCGACCCTGGAGCTAATCGGTGCTAATCACCGTTAGTTAGCAAGTATATCTTCAGGCTGATGAACGCCATGCGTAGTGTCCTTGAGTGATGACATAACCAAGATAAGCTAAGCGAGAAACGTATAGTCATGACATGTCGATGGGCATGGAGTGATCCTTAGATCGAGTCGGTCTTATAAAGATAACTATTATAATAAAACTTGTTAAAAAGCCTTAGTTAATTTATAGCTTCTACTTCTTACTATGTACAATGTACTTACCTCAAATGCATGTTTATTTATGTGTTTGGGGGAGAGAAGACGAACAGGTAAATCTGGAGTTCGAGGAGGACTTTGATGACGACGTTTAAGGACGCCGAAGTTGAAGAGTTTATTTATTCTTGTTTTATTTATATTTTAGGCTTGAAGTTTCTTTGAAAAAGTTGTAATTCCTTTTAGTATACGTTTGGAGGGTTTCGTACGTTTTGGTTTCGTTTGGTTTCCCAATGTAATAAATGTTACATTTCTTTCTTTAGATATTGAGTTTCCATTCTTGGTTATTTGACAAACTTATTACCCGAGTCTTTTGCTTCCGTTTTTCTTAACTCGATACGACGTAGTAGAGGCTTACGTATAAAGTAGAATTTATTTTATTTTATACGTGCCGAACGTTCTTTTTCCGGATAAGGACTCGGTGTCCGGGAACGGGGCGTTACAGTTGGTATCAGAGAGAAGCGTCTTTTAGGCTTCCTTTCTTGTAAGATAGGATTTCTTTAGATCTTTTAGTAACGTTTTGGTTTTATTTGATCATCAGGATGGTGTTCACTAGAACCGGAGCGGGTGCAGAAGCTTCAGGAGTGCGACGTGAGAGTCCGACGCCGGTTGTAGGAGGCAGTTTTGTGAGGCAGAATCCTTCACCTCACCCAAACTACACCCCACCCCCACATACTGCGACCCTTACACCACTATCTCAGCGGAGCCTGTCACCACGACCACGTCAGAATCCTACACCACGACCACAACCAAGGTACAACTTTATCTATGGTGAACCCGGGGAAGCCCCCATCCATGTCACTGTAGTAGGGGACATTCCACCAGTCTACGTTCCCCCAGCAACCAACATTTACCCTCCACTAGTGAGTGTCTACCCTCCACCGGTAAGCCACCCCTCTCCACCAGTGTTTCATCATCAGCAGCACCAGACCTTTTACCCTCCACCAGTAGGTCATACTCCTCGACCTACTGTACCACCCTCACCACGTTTTGATTATCAGCAAGGCATTGGTTACCCACCTACGGTTACTATCAACCACCACCCTACCAACAACAGCCTTACAAGCAGCAAATACCTTTTGGATACCAACCAATTCCACCAGTTAGACCAGCTTTTGAGCAAGCACCACCAGTTGATTGGTATACAAGGCTAAGAAGGAACAGAGTTTAAGACTTCTTTGGGAATGTGGAACATTCAAAGGCTGAAGAATGGTTAAGGATTTTTGAGAAGGCTTGCAGGAACATAAACGTCCCTGAATCTGAGATGGCCTAGTTGGCAGTTGGTTTTCTTTTGGGTGCAGCTGAAGCTTGGATTGATGCTATAGAAAGTAGCAGCGGGAAAGTGACAGATTGGGAAAGCTTTAAAGTTATATTTTACAATGAGTATTTCCCAGCAACAATGCAAGCAGATAAGGCGAGTCAGTTTTTAAAACTTAAGCAGGGTATTCATTTGACGGTATCTCAGTACACCAACAAGTTCAACGAGTTGGGAAGGTTCTACCCTAAACTTATGAAGGTCGAAGAGAGGAAGATGGCACTTTACAAAGAAGGATTATCCCACGAGATACAATCTGGTATGTTGGGTTTTACAGCAAGGAATATGGCTGAACTTCTGAACAAAGCTTTAGAGGTTGAAACCTTCAGGAAAAAGGCCACCGTGGTTATTAGGAACAAGAGAAGTTTTGGAGCAAGTCAAGGCTATAACCGAGGAGCACCGCAGCAGAATGCCAAGAAGACGACAGCCCCTGTAGCAGGTAAACCTCCAACCGGTGCACCAGTTTTCCCTAAGTGCAATAGGAATCACTCAGGTGAGTGCCGAGTTCACGTAAACGGTTGTTATCTATGTGGAGAAACGGGACATTTTTCTAAGACCTGTCCAACGAAGGGAGCTTCTAGTAACCAGAAGCAAGGAAATGGAAAGGCGGCCCAAGTCGCCCAGTTCGAGTGTTTGTAGTGGATGCTGAGATGACTGAACCAGATGATAATGTTATTTCAGGTACCCTTATTGTTTATTTTGACTTATTAGAGTACTTTTATAGCACGATTTAAATCATGTTGTATCTGTATTTAAATAAATGAATTCACATCATAGGTACAATAATATTAGCCAACTTAGCAGTTACGGCCTTGTTGATACGGGAGCGTCTAACACCTTTGTGTCAACTAAGATAGCTAAGAAGCTTAACTTACCAATGGAAACTTTAAGAAACACTTTGGAAATAACAACACCATTAGGAAGGATAACTAAGGTAGCCAAGTTGATGCCTCAAGTGGATGCGCGAGTAGGAGCATATCGATGCAAGAGTGACTTTACGGTTTTGGATTTTTCGGATTTCGATGTAATTCTTAGAATAGATTGGCTATCCGATAATTTTGTTCACTTGGATTGTAGGGAAAAGAGAGTGACCTTTAAAGTACCCGGGAAATCAGCTAAGACTTATCAAGGTAATGTATACAAGCCTAGTAAGAAGCGTCATCCGATAATTTCAGCAGTTAAGGCGATAAGAGCGTGTCAGAAGGGTTATGAAGGCTACTTGCTGTACGCAGTGGATGTGGAGCAAGGGAAGCCTAAGCTAGAAGAAACCCCTGTAGTGAAAGAGTACCCAGAAGTGTTTTCGGAAGAGTTACCGGGAAACATGCCGGATAGAGAGATAGAGTTTGAGATCAAGTTGGTACCCGGAGTGGCACCAGTTGCTAAGGCACCATATAGAATGGCACCGGCTGAATTGAAGAAGTTGAAAGCTCAACTTAAGGATATGCTTGAGAGAAATATAATTTAGCCTAGTACTTCGCCTTGGGGAGCCCCGGTTCTGTTTGTTAAGAAGAAGGATGGTAGCATGAGGATGTGTATAGACTACAGAGCATTGAATAACCTCACCATCAAGAATAAGTATCCCTTACCAAGGATTGATGATTTGTTTAATCAGTTGCAAGGCAAGAGAGTGTTTTCCAAGATTGATCTTAGGTCCGGTTATCATCATTTAAAGATCAAGGTAGCGGATATACAGAAGACGGCTTTCAGTACGAGGTATGGACATAAGAGTTCCTAGTCATGCCTTTTGGACTCACTAATGCTCCATCTGCATTTATGGACTTAATGCAGCATGTCTTCATGCCATACTTGGACAAGTTTGTGATAGTGTTCATAGATGATATCCTAGTATACTCAAAGGATGAGAAAGAACACGAGGAACACCTGAGGATAGTGTTGGATACCTTGAAGAGGAACCAGTTGTATGCTAAGTTCTCAAAGTGCGGCTTTTGGTTGGATCAAGTTAGTTTCTTGGGTCATGTCATTTTTGGAGATGGCATTAAAGTTGATCCAACGAGTATTTAAGCAGTTGAGAAGTGGTCCAGACCGACTACAGTTTCAGAGGTTAAAAGTTTTCTCGGTTTGGCTGGCTATTATAGGAAGTTTGTTCAGGATTTCTCAAAGATAGCTACGCCACTTACCCGGATCACCCAAAAGAATGTGAAGTTCAAGTGGACAAGTGAGTGCGAAGATGCTTTCCAGAATTTGAAGGAGAAGTTGACTACGGCCCCAATTTTTGCAGTTCCGGAGATCTTTGATAACTATGACGTTTATACTGATGCTTCAGGACAAGGGTTAGGTTGTGTGTTGATGCAAGGAGGAAAAGTCATTGCCTATGCATCTAGACAGTTGAAAGCGCATGAGAAGAATTACCCAACACATAACTTAGAATTGGCAGCAATAGTGTTTGCCCTAAAGATTTGAAGGCACTACTTGTATGGAGTTAAGGCTAGAATCTTCACCGACCACAAGAGTTTAAAGTATTTCTTCACTCAGAAGAATCTGAATATGAGGCAAAGGAGATGGTTAGAGTTCGTAAGGGATTACGACTTGGATATTCAGTACCATCATTGGCAGATGCTTTGAGCAGGAAACCAGTGTTTGTAGTTTCAAGCGTTGAAGATGTGGCAGAAAAGCTAGATGGACTGAGAATCCGGAGTTTTGATCAGATTGAAGGTCGACAGTTCATGGCACCGTAGTTAGCAAGATCAGAGTTGATGGATGATATACGGGAAAAGCAAGATGAAGATCCAGTTTTGGTTGGTTTGAAGCGAGTGGGAAGAGAAAATCCTACTGTAGGTTATGTGTTAGATAAGAATGGAAATCTTTGGTACCAGGATCGGTTGTGTGTGCCTAATGTCGGTGATTTGAGACAGAGAGTTATGGAAGAGGCACATAGAATTGCTTTTGCAGTTCATCCAGGAGCTACTAAAATGTACAGAGACTTGAAAGAAAAGTTTTGGTGGCCTTCGATGAAAGTGGAAATAGCTAAGTTTGCAGTTAGAAGGTTAAAGCAGATCATAGAAGACCGGGGGTAATGCTTAAGCCATTGGATATCCCTGAATGGAAATGGGATAAGATCACAATGGATTTCAACACCGGTTTACCTAAGACAAGAGGCGGACATGATGCGATTTGGGTGATTGTGGATAGATTGACCAAATCCGCTCATTTCTTACCGTTTAAGGTTGATATCCCCTTGAATAAGATGACCACACTATACTTGGATAATATAGTAAAGTTACACGGAGTACCTATCTCTATAGTCTTGGATCGAGATAGTCGGTTCATTAGTCGGTTTTGGAAAGTTTTGCAGCAAGCTTTTGGTACAAGGTTGGATATGTGTTAAGGGTGATTTTATACGTTTTATAAGGATATATTTTATGTCAATTTCCCCCATATCTGGATGTTTTTCATAGAAATCGAGCTTTATAATTGAAATATTGAGCAAGTGGTGTTTTGAATAGTTAAATTGCAAAACGTAACGAATTATGTGCTTAAATTGTGATTTTATATTATTATGTTACGCTTTGGTATGTTTTTGATTATTGTAGATACACGAGATATGGAAGGAAAGGATAAAGATAGAAGAAAATCGAAGATCAAGCCAGTGAACGAACGTTCAAGGCCCGTCCATAGTGGACGGGCGTCTGAAAGGATGGACGGGCGTTCAGGTTGGCAAAATCAGAACAGAGAGTTTGGACGTGCAGCAGACTGGCGTCTGAAGTTGCGTCCAGATCAAACGGACGTCCATAAATACTGGACGAGCGTCCAGAGGAAGGAAATCGATTCAGGATGTTCAGAAGCATTCTGGACAGGCGTCCAGCCACTTTGGACGGGCGTCCAACACCGACTTAGGCCCAGCCGACTTAGAATTCTATATAAAGCAGCAGCGCCCCAACCCTAAAACACACAGATTTTTACACACGAAAATACACCAGCAGCCGCACCTTCTGAGGTTTCCAAGGCCGGTCACCCGAGCCTTGTGCTCGGGTGATCCGGGTTAGATTAGGATGCGTTTATTTTCGTTTGTTGATTCATGGAGATCATCCATTGTACCAAACTATTTATTTTTATGATCTTTGATTCGTTTTGTATCTTTCCATGATTTAAGATGCTATTGTGTGACTAGATCGAGAGATTGGTTGCTAATTGTTGTCTAACGTTGATGAGAATCGTTGTTAGGCTAGATCACCATAGAAAGATAGGATCTTTAATCGTAATTCGTGACAAATTAATTGGTTAATTATCTAGGTTGTTAGATTCTAAAATACGAGAGTTAACTTGAATCTACACCTTCGTTTTGTATGGAAATTGGTCTCAACATTCGAGAGAGGAGAGATCGATAATTGAATTCACTAAGAGATTAGGAATCCATAGCTTGAGAAACGGATTCACTAAGGAATTAGGAGTTCGTATCTCGTGTAAAGGTGAAACCACAATATTGAATTAAAATCATGAGATGAACTTGGATTGAAATCACTTGGTTTGTATATTGTTTGATCCCATTCATCTTTGTTTTATGTTTATCTTATTGTTTATAGTTTAGATTTCGTTTTCGCTTTTATCCTTCCTGGCTTTGGACTAACAATCCTCTGTCCAGTTTATTTTATCGTTTTTAGTTTTGTTTTAGTAGTAATAACTTAAGGAATTAATAAGATTAGATTCAACATCCCAATTCCCTGTGGATCGACACCTTACTTATCCCGCTTTACTAGCAATTACCCGATATTCGGTCGGTTAGGAGTTAGTTTTGCATATAGGTTAGGGTTTATAAATTGTTTTTGTTTAATGATGCAAAATCCTCCGAACAATATGAGTACGGCCTTCCATCATCAGACAGATGGGCAGTCAGAAAGAACCATCCAAACACTTGAGGACATGTTGAGAGCCTGTGTTTTGGAAGTAGGCGGATCATGGGATGATTTACCTACCTGTAGCGGAGTTTGCCTATAACAACAGTTACCATGCAAGTATAGGCATGCCACCATTTGAAGCTTTGTATGGAAGAAGATGTAGAACGCCGCTGTTTTAGGATGAACTCGGGGAAAGACAAGTCACCGGGCCGGAGTTAGTTGAACAAGCTAAGGAAAGAGTTCAGTTGGTTAAGAAGAATTTGAAGGCAGCTCAAGATAGACAGAGAAGTTGGGCAGATGTTAGAAGAAGGCCTTGTGAGTTTGAAGTCGGTGAGAGAGTTTACCTGCGAGCTTCACCGATGAAAGGAGTGAAACGTTTTGGACAAAAGGGAAAGCTAAGTCCAAGGTATGTTGGACCATTTGAGATTCTGGAAAGAGTTGGACCTTTGGAATATAAGCTTAAGTTACCGGAATCAATGTCAAGAGTCCATAATGTTTTTCAAGTTGCGATGCTGAAGAAGTGTTTGTCGAAGAGTGATGTTGAAACCACAGTTGATCCGGAAGTTCTTCAAGATAATCTTGCGTATGATGAGAAGCCGATCAGAATTTTGGACCGGAAAGAAAAGATAGTTAAGAGGTGATTGATCCCTTTGGTTTTGGTGCAATGGAGCAATCATTCACTAGATGAAGCCACTTGGGAAGTTGAGGACGACATGATCAGCGAGTTTCCAGAGTTTTTGGATTTACCAGGTATGTTCTAGTTTCGAGGACGAAACTCCTCTTAAGGGGGGAGGAATGTAATATTCCGATTTTCGGGAATGGGCAGACGTGTCATTTTGCTAGAACGAAATATTATTATTCTGACTTTTTTTATTGGAGTTAAGTTTTTGGGAAAAAATATATATATATTTTCGAGATTTTATATATATATTTTAAGGAAAATCTGATTTTATTATAAGGGAAAAATAATAAGAAATTATTATTTTTGGGATTAACTATTTAAGGAAAATAAATCCCATTAGTTTTCCAAAACAAAAAAGAAATCGGAAATTTCCTACGTTGAGAGAAACGGCGCAGAGAGCAAAAATTAGGGCTGAGAGCTTTTTATCAGTTGCTAAGTCGAATCTCAATCGTTTTCAGATCAGAGTAGTGCAACGGAATCGTCGTGAAGAGAGCGTCGGTTCAACGCCAGAAAGTTGGAGTTTTCTTAAGGTATGTTTTGAGCCCTAGTTGCTTTCTTAATCAATTTTAATGGATCTAAACTCCTAAATTCATAGTTTTGTGTTACTAGAAGCGTGTGATCGTATCTAATTTGATTATGGATTGATCACATAGGTTTCTGCAGAAAAGGAACAAGTTTGCTGCAGTTTTTCTGAGTGTTTGTGTTGGAATTGCTTGCTTAAAAGGTAAGAAGCTCTTCCTACAAATTGATTATGGTTTAGAGTAGTTAGATCATGTTTTGATGCGTTTTTGTATCAATATTTGGCCTAGATGATGTTTAAGGATTTAGGTTTGATTTGGATCATAAAAGTTATGTTTTCTGATAAAATTCGTGTACAACCTGTTTGGATTAGAGTAGAGATCGTTAAGTGTTGAAAATCGTATGTTTATACGCACGCATTCGTGATTCATGATGTTCCATCCTTTTCACAGCAGGTGCAATGCGCACGCATTGCTGGTTCAAAGTGATTAAGGATGCCCCCAATATGACCAATGCGCATGCATTGGCTGGGCAGTGTTTTCCAGCATGTCTCTGGTCAGGGAATGCCCACGCATCCCACAAGGATGCGCACACATTGCCCCTAGTTTTTAATAAAATATTATTTAAGCTATGTTTGGGATTTTAAACATTGTTTCGTGATCTAATAACATTAATTAAACGTAAACAAGCCTCGATTGAGTTTCTAATGCGTTTGGTTCCGGCACCGGACGTACTCTTAAAGGGAGTTGAAGTTCGGGACCGTCGGAAGGGCATGAAAGGGCTTGTGTTTTGATGAACTAGAGTTCATCGATGTCTGTGTATTTGATAGGATGTGATGTCTAGTTGTCTAAGTGAGGGAGTAGAGTTGATTAGGTGAGCTTTGTTTTGAAAACACTTAGGTGGTTAGTTAATACACCCTAATAATTACATAAGTGTAGTAAAAGCTAAAACGTCACTTATTCTCGGTTAGACACTATTTCATATCGGCGATGTGATACGTTCATAAAAGGTGAACAGCGCTACTGGCTCAAAAGGCTGAAGGGTAGTGGAGGAAATTCATCGGACGTATACGCATACCGGGGCGACCCCAGAGCTAATCGGTGCTAATCACCGTTAGTTAACAAGTATATCTTCAGGCTGATGAACGCCATGCGTAGTGTCTTTGAGTGATGACGTAACCAAGATAAGCTAAGCAAGAAACGTATAGTCATGACATGTCGATGGGCATGGAGTGAACCTTCGATCGAGTCGGTCTTATAAAGATAACTATTATAATAAAACTTGTTAAAGAGCCTTAGTTAATTTGTAGCTTCTACTTCTTACTATGTACAATGCACTTACCTCAAATGCATGTTTATTTATGTGTTTGGGGGAGAGAAGGCGAACAGGTAAATCCGAAGTTCGAGGAGGACTTTGATGACGACGTTTAAGGACGTCGAAGTTGAAGAATTTATTTATTCTTGTTTTATTTATATTTTAGGCCTGAAGTTTCTTTGAAAAAGTTGTAATTCCTTTTAGTACACGTTTGGAGGTTTTCGTACGTTTTGGTTTCGTTTGGTTTCCCAATGTAATAAATGTTAATTTATTTCTTTAGATATTGAGTTTCCATTCTTGGTTATTTGAAAAAATTATTACCCGAGTCTTTTTGCTTCCGTTTTGCTTAACTCGGTACGACGTAGTAGAGGCTTACGTATAAAGTAGAATTTATTTTATTTTATACGTGCTGAACGTTCTTTTTTCGGATAAGGACTCGGTGTCCAGGAACGGGGCGTTACAGACGGATTGCCCACACTCTTAAAATGATAAGGAAATATAGCGGCACATTTACTACCATCAATTGGTGTTTGTACAATGGTAAGCGTTTGATATTTAACATGGTATCGGAGTCAGAGGTCACGGGATAGAACCCTGGTTGGAACATTATTAAAAAAAAACAATTGTGCAACTTGAGGGGGTGTTGGGACAGATTGCACACACTCTTAAAATGATAAGAAAATATAGCAGCATCTTTACTACGACCAATTGGTTTTAGTACATATACCAGTATCATTATTAATTAAGAGAGCGGCTACGGTACAGTTCACTAATTGTCCAGTTTTTAATCATTGCCGTTGAAAATTTATATTGATAATTACGTACGTTGGATATTATTTTAGTGCACAGTAATTAATGTGTAGAATAACAAACCTAATCAATCATTAACCTCCTAACTCCGGTAAACAATTTGCATAAAACAAAAATTCAACTACACGGTATTTATATTTTTTCTCCTAAAAAACACATTATTCCTCTGTCGAATTCTTCAAGGTTCATCTGTCGAATTCTCCCGCCGTCAATCCTCCACTCCCGCCGTCAATCACCACTTACTAGGGCGCCTTATCGTCGCCGTCTTTCGGAATCTGACAACTTGACCTGCATAGCCAGATTAAATTCATCCTTCTATGATAAGGACTTTTCCCCCGCTTATCTTGCAAAGTATCTGAGATGCTTGAAGAAAAAAAAAATTGATGACAAGGTGGCTGACCGTGTAGCTTCTTTAGGCTTTGATTTGCACGATAATGACTCTGGTTGTAGAAAATTTGACAGTACTTTGTCGATTAATTGTCAAGTCACATTGGGGTTAATCCGGGTCGTTGACTGTTTCAATTTCTGGTCAAAAAATTGACCGGGTCGGGGGTCAACGGGCGGGTCAGACCTTTCTCCTCTACCCGGTAATGCGGCAAACGCGAATGAAGAAAAACACTTTGATCGATCATATCTTGCTTCCGAGATCCGTTTTTCGCATTGTTTGTTGTGTTGGATTCCAAAAAACGAGAACTATTCAATGGAATAAATAGAAATCGATTTTGAGCAGTTTCATGTGTCGGGTTTCTTAACAAATCATGACTTTGATACCGATTCATTGTGCAAAAAACGAAAGTAAAGCAACGAAATATACATGAACGAACAAGAATTTTGAAGAAAAAAAATGTACAAGACCGAAGAAGACAAGGAAAGTATACGAAGTATAGAAATTTAAAAAACAAACAAAAACCATGGTGAAGGAGACATGTAGGACGGCAGAAAAAAATCTAATCGGATTTCTGATTTTTTTTTTCATTAGATGACCGGTTACCTGTTTGACAGGTTAAAATATTTTTTATGGTACACAATAACTAATAATGCGTAAAATCAATCCAACGGTTGTTATTATTTTAATATTGATCTAACAGTAAACTGGACCGTCCAGTTTTTTTGTACTGACTGGACCGTAATATTTCCTATAATTTATATCAATCAATACGTTCTCGTCCAATTTTTTTTACTGACTGGACCGTAGTATTTCCTATTAATTTATATCAATCAATACGTTCTCATTTTCTTATCAATCAATATGTTCTCCATTTTAATTATTGGCTACCGATAAATGAAGTGAATATATCATTTTAAAATTTTAAAAAAAAATCCAAATACCATCCATCACGGTGCCCACATGTCATTGCAAGTTTGCCCCGCATTTCACAAGCGCCTCAAATTGAAAAACAACCAAACAAGGGTCACCGACAGAGCACTTAAAATCTCTTAAATTCTAATTTGGTAGTTAGTCTCTTTCCTTCACTTATTTAGTTCCAAATTGAGCTTTGCAGTCCACTTGATAATACTTGCTAGTTTTGTGGCATCCGTCTTTTAGCATGCGTCATTGTTCAATTTTCTTTTCCAGATTAAAAAAATTGGTAAAAGTTACTACTATACATCCGTCTCAAAATGGAAACTCGTTTGTAGTGGTGATGTATGATTATATTTTGATAAAAACGACATTTGACTGTTGTTAATGTAAAATAGTTAAATGTTTTATTGATATTCTAAATGAACTTATATTATGAGACAAAATCAAGAAGTTAAACGGATTTATATTTTGGGACGAAGGTAGTATTAGTTTATATGGTTCTAAGAAAATTTACTTTATAAAGACTAATTACTTATTTACATTGACATAGGTGAGATCACTTGCCTTACACGTGATATTCATCCAAACTCGCAATTCAATAAAGATGGCTACGTTAGCAAGTTGCCGTCTCATGCATGGAACATATCGCATTTATATCTGTCAACCGACATGGCGCAGATCATCATATGTCACTTATAACCGACATAATGCAAGTGATCATTTGTCCCTTATAGCCGGCGTGACGCTGATCGTTCACGGTCCGTGACAACCGACGTGGTGCATGTCGTCATTGGACTCAGACAACAGTTATATCTCATTAATGTGCACTCCGGACATTACGCTTACATTACACGACTATAACTACTCCAGAAACTGCTCCGAGATGTTCGCTCCATTACTTTAACGTGCGGTAGCATCTTTGCCCACTACTTTAAAGCGCAATAATGCATCATCACAAGATGGAAAACTATATAACGGGATCATCATCCTCATTGTTCAGGTACCCCAAAATGACGTTCAATATACAAATACTTTACATACCAAACTTACAGTCAATAGAAATTTCTCTATCACCAAACTAACTTGAGCATCAGAGTGGTCACCCAGAGAACAACTACATGCCCTCTTACGTCTTGTTTGTTTTGCAAACTCACATGAATGCTTCTTAGATCATTACATCGAGGCTCATTTACCCGATTATCAACTCAAAATACGTTTAGACGATTTCTAGCATTGTCATTTTCCGCTAGAAGAGGGCGTCTTTTTATTCTAGAGGGCCAAATAGGTAAACATGCCTTCAATATCAACAAAACCAGCAAAAAACGAATGGACCAATCAATCCCTCTCCATGTAGGCCACGGAAGGAAACAATACTCATGGAACAGATGCACCACTTGTCCCAAACACAATGGAACATCTTATTAAATTACCATCTCTTCGGAAAAGCTCAAGTTTATGGGGAGGTAAATAATTAACATTTTACATACTTTAACACGCACCCTCAAGTATGGACCTTTGGTGAGGGTTTTGGTAGAGAGGCCCAACATTTGATTTTTTTGGGAAACGACCGTGCTTGCAGCGGAGTTTGAACTTAAGACATCATGCTTTGCTACCGTGTTGAATTACCAACTGTCCTGAAAATCTTAAACTTATGAGGAAGTAGATACTTAACATTTTATAAACTTTAACACATCTAAACCAAAAAAGGAGACTAAGTAGACATATGTTGCTCAAGTGATGCTTGAAATGGTTTAATAGCTGGTGAATAGCAACCCCGACATATTTACATCTTTGGTCGGTCATGTCAACAAGGGAAAAAAGCCTTGTGGTGTCTAAAACCTCACAGTGGTTGGATGAAACAAAATTACCTCCAAGCTAAGAGCGTTTTATTTCCAATACCGAAAATAGCCGACATGCCATGGAATAATGAAGTACTACAACTCCTAGATTACACAGAGCAACCCTGGCTGAAATAAATGAAATCATAGGAAGAGGGAAACGAGAATACAAATTATTTATCCCCTCAAATAATACATAGAAAAGTTTCCCAAGCCTAATGGTTTCAAACTGGCAAAGATTGATCCGTATGATGGGACCAGGGGCCAAGAGGATCATTTTTACCAATATCTACAACACATTTTGTGCTCCAAATGAAATGAGATGCAAGGATCTTCCAAGATTATGGACATGAAAAGTCAGTGAGTGATTATGAAGGCTACCACTTAGTTCCATCAACAGTTTCGCCTAGCCAGCAAGACAATTTGTAACAACGTTCATCTCAGCTCGGCCATTTAAAAGGATTTTCACCACCTCACAATAAAACAAAGGGAGAAGAAATCTTCAACTAGGCATTAAAACCAGAGTAAGCCAACGATAATAATCAGATAGAAGATACAATCTTGACAATATTAGGCGGAGCCAATTCATCGTCTACTCAAACTAGGAAGTCAGATAAAACTCCATCTGATTCTCTCCGAGCAATGGAAAATGCCAAGTTAATGAGAGATGTTGCGATGGACAAGATGATCATATCCCCCTTGTAATAAGCAACGAAGGGCTGGTTATGGATGTCATAATTCACAGGCATCTCATACAACGCATCTATATGGTCACATGGAGTGCGGTCAACGTTTTTTTGCCATAATGTTATCTGATCTTTACAACTTAAAGAGAAAAAATTACACTTGTGACAAATACCTTGTTTGGATTCAAAAAACCACCAATACAACCCTTGGATGTGGTACATCTAAGCTCAACATTTGGAAATGGACAACACTGGCTTTTGTTGGTAACTTACATGGTGGTTAGAAGGTCATCAGACTATTACATCATAATGGGAAGACCGGCATTAATCGAGTTGAAGGCAGTAATATCTCTTGCCCACTTTAGCATGAAGTTCCTCAACTCAGAATGAACAAAAGAAATAAGGGGTGATGTGGAAGTAGCCAGGAGTTGCTACACAGTTGCCATTAAATAAAAGGGAAATGAGCAGATTCGACTGGTTTTGATAGAAGAGCTCGTCCTTGATACTAAATAACCCTTGGGATCAGAAGAGCTAACCGAGGGTGTAAGTTTATGTGTGGAGAAACCAGACCAGATGATCCAGATCGAATCGTGTATCCCAATTGAAAAATATGAGCTAAAGAAGCTGTTGTAAGAATTGGCTGAGATATCTTCATGGGTAGCCACCAATATCCCGAGAATTTCAACCGACCTGGCAGTTCATAAACTCAACGTTGGTCCTGAATAAAAGCAGTACAACAAAATAAGCAACACCTTTCTCTAGACAGAATAAAAAGCGATAGCGAATGAAGTAGAGAAGTTGCTCGACACTAAATTTTTAAAAAAAATCACTATCCCTAGCTAGCAAATCCTGTGACGATTAAAAAGCCATATGATAGTTGGCGGATATGCATAGACTTTACAGACCTCAATAAATTATGTCATGTGAAAAGTTATACTTTGCAAAAAAATAGACAAATCGGTAGTGTAAACAGTAGGCTTTGAAGTTTTGGACTTCCTAGATGCGTATACGAGTTGCATATTACATTATACGGATAAAAGAGTGATAGAAGCAATAGGATGTGCATGCACTCAGCTCAACTACTCAACTCAGCTTCCTTGAGAGACCATCTGATTTACTCCACTCAGCTGACTTAGATTCAACAGATTATATAATCTTGTATATTTCATTCAGATATAACTGAATGTAACTGTTGCATGTTACCATTATAGTGGAGTACACTGTATAAATACTTTATGATCAACACATTGTAACTTAACTTGCTTGTTATCTTTGATCAATAAGAATTCTGCACTTTATTTTCTCTTGTTTCAATTTCATCAATTTCAACATGGTATCAGAAAGTTTTGTGCTTGGACTGTGTTGACTCTGATGTTTAGTAGAAGAAGCTTGAGAGTTTTCTTCAAGAATTTGTTGTAATCGTAGATTCTTGAGAGTTTTCTGTGATTTTTCTTATTTGTTCTAGAGTAAGGAACGAGATTCCGTAAGCTTCTTCTTTGTATTCCAAGATATAAGGGAGCGTCAAGCAAAACAAACCACCCACTCAAGGAGCGGCGAGTGAGAGGACAACTTGTCCAATCGGAGTCACACCAACCCTCGAGAGTAAAATCACTATCGGACCGTAACAAAATACCTTTTCCCCGAGTGTTGTTTGATATAACGAACCACGCGCAAAGCCTCCTCCCAATGACCAACCCATGGTTGTTGCATGAACTGAGATAAAATGTGGACAGAATAGGCGAGGTCAGAGTGAGTCACACTAAGATAAATGAAGCAACCAAGAAGACGGTGATATTTTCCAGGGTCATGCAAGAAAGCCTAATCATCCAAGGCAAGACGATGATTATGCTCTATAGGAAGTAGACAAGCTTGGAAGCTAGTAAACCACATTCAGAAATAATATCCAAAGTGTATCTGCGTTGGGACAAAAAAAAATACCATGCTTAGAACGAGCAACTTCGAGGTTAAGGAAATATTTGACGGCTCCCAAATCCTTCATCTTAAAACACCTCCCTAATATGACTTGAAAACAGCTAAGACCACGAATCATTCCCTGAAATAATCATGTCATCCACATAAACAAGATGCGAATATCCCCTTTCTGCAAGGTTAAAAGCGAATAGTCCATGTAAGAACGCTTATAATCATAGTCTGTTAAAGCGGACTCCAGCTTGGTAAATCAACACCGTGGGGTCCGCTTCAGTCCGTATAGAGATTTCTTCATTCGGCAAACCAAATGCTCAAGGGACTTGACAAACCCAGGGGGAAACACATATAAATTTCCTCATCCAAGTCTCCATGTAAGGAGGCATTCTGGACATCCATCTGATTCATCTCTTAGTGTTTAATGACAGCAACAATTAGGAAAGTACGTTTCCTTACCATCTTCTCCACGGGGTGAAGGTTTCATTATAGTCATGCCTTCAACCCTATGTTGCACAGACACGGTGATACGGCAAATTCCAAAATTTAAGGACACGACACGCCGCCGACACGTTATATATATATATATATATATATATATATATATATATATATATATATATATATATATATATATATATATATATAGGTAATAAGTAAACTCTATAAAAATCTAAAATAGATATTCGACCTTTATACGGCGCCAAAAGAAATTGTGATTGATCTTTGAAATACTACAAATTGTAAAAATGATTGTTTATCAACAAGAAACATATAAACCTAATACATCGTACTATTTATTAAATTATTATAAAAATAGAAATTGTGTATTTTAACGTTTTCATTGAAGAAAACATAAATAAAGAAAAAAACAAAATTTAAAAAATTAGGTTCAGGAGTGTCGGAGCCGTGTCGAGGAGTGTCGGTGCCATGTCAGGGAGTGTCAACGGCGTGTCGGATATTAAAATTTTAAATAATATTATTTTAATCAGTGTGTCGGTCGTGTGTCGTTTCAGAAATGTGTCGGACACGGTGCACGGCGCCTAGATTGAAGTGTCGGTGCATCATAGCTTCAACCTGATGATGGCCAAAGGCCACAAGTCGTGCCTTCAGTCGTGCAAAGTGCCATGCTCATCATAATTTTCAGTGTACATGCATTTACTATACCAAGAGCCTTTTTCCCTGTAGGTAAGGGCTGTAACTCCCACGTGCCCTGATCCTCCAGATATCGAATTTCCTCGGCCATAGCTTGCCGCAAACCTGCAGGTTTTACAGCTTCTGCAAAATTTCAGAGAGGAGTTTCTGCAGTAATCATTGATATATACTGACGATGTTTATCTGAGAACCGATGAAAATCAACAAAATGTGAAAGAGGATACCGATTACCTGAGGGTGATGAAGGGTGCGGTGATGACGGAGAGCACTTTTCGATTCATATTTGTATGAGTGATGAAGTCTTGATAACGTGTATTGGGAATTTTCACACGTTTTCCGCGGCCAAGCTCAGAAATATGTGTTGTAATTGTGTCAAGTGTTGGAGGATCCGCCCCCTGACGACCCCATGAATGGTCTTCATCTGTATTAGTGGAACGGGTGGTGTGGGTGGGGTGGGGGCCACGGCTAGTGGGGTTGAAAAATCAATGTATGTATCTAAATCTTGAGTGATATATTCATGGGAAGGAAAAACGTCCCCAAAATCCCATGAACTGAAGAATCTGAATCTATCATGGGAAAACATCCCCAAAAAATTTGACATGCCGAGAAACAAAAAAATTCTTCGGTTCCCAAGTCGAATAAAGTCCACCCCTTTTTAGCTAATGGATATCCCAAAAAAAGACAACGCCGACTTCTACTCACAAATTGATCACCCTTATGGCATTGATTATGTGCGTAACACATGCAACCAAACACACGAAGCATATCGAAATTCAGAGGCTTTCCAAATAAACATTCATACGGGGTTTTGTAGTTTAGAACACTTGATGGGGTAAGATTAATTAAATAACATGCATCCATAACGCACTCACCCCAAAACTTAACGGGAATATGCCCATGAAATCTAAGAGCCCGTGTTACGTTCAAAATGTGTTGATGTTTACGTTCCACTCCGACCATTCTATTGAGGGGTACCCACACACAAAGTTTCAATAATAATCCCTAGTTCCTGAAAATATGAATGCAAAGGGTTAAATTCCGTTTCATTATCACTATGTACCCGTTTAATTTTTTGATCAAACGGTCGTTCAACTAATGCCACAAAAGTAAAAAACATAGAAGCAACTTCCAATTTATTATAAAGGAGATAAACCAATAAACACCTAGAATAATCCTCAACGATTGTCAAAAAATAGGACTCACAATAGGAAGTTGCCTAAGAACTTTATTCAAACTACCAGACGCACTCACAATTGGAAGTTGCCTAATAACTTTTTCCAAAGCATGTCCAAGACGTTTGTGCCACAACTCAACCGAATTTCCGCTAGTAATTGCCAAAATCGGTGTATTCGGAACGCCTCGAAAAAAGAAAAGTCCCTCCGCTCGTTCACCCACTCCAATCACAGTCCTCGTCACTCGATCCTTCATAACACATAATGAGGGGGTTAATTGAACTTGACATTTATATTCATCAAAAAAATAGTGTGACAGAAAGCAAAATGCAAGTAAGACTAGGCACAAGTAACACATTCCCAACTTTTGAATTTCCTGCCAGCATCACACTGCCCTTATGCGATGCCTATGAAGTACTACCGTCCGGTAGGCCAACGGGACATTTTTCAATTTCACAACCTCCATTAATTAGTGGATGCAACCTATCACATGATGAGTTGCGCCTGTATCGATAATCTACTGTGACTCACCTGACAGTCCATCTTTCGGTTTAGCTAAATTAATCAAATCAAGAATACTTTGCCATTGGGCCGGGCTGATATTGGTGAGTCCAGCCTGTTCAGGATTTTGATTTTAGCCCAACCCACTACCCTATTGCGAATCGGATCTGTTGGCTGCTTTATTGGCTGGCACCTATGCAGCCTGTTCTCCACGTCCTCGCCCCTGCAGGCCGAAGCTCCAGTCTGGCCACCTCCACGGTTCCCTCGTCTAGCAACTCGGCCTCCATATGGGCAGTCACCCCACCATTCAGGATAGCTGTGAAGCTGGAAACAAGAGGCCTCATCATGCCCGTGCCTCTTACAATGACGGCACAATAGTTCAGATTTATCCTTAATCTTAGGCTTTATCTTCAAATCCATCTAAATTTTGAATGCCATCATTCCCTCGCGATCCTCTTTAACCAGTTGGCCCCTCCCCGGAGCCTCTCTTCATGGGATAAAATTTAATAGGCTCGGAAGAGGGTCTTGGTTAAACAATTCTGATCGAGCTGAAGCGTAATTGTTGTCCAAACCGAGCCAAAGCGTAATTGATTTCCAAACCGAGCTGAAGCGTAATTGTTGTCCAAACCGAGCCCAAGTGTAATTGCTGTCCAAACTGAGTCGATATTCCGTCATCAAAGTTTGATATTTTGCCGGCAACCCACATTTGCAGCCCTCGCAAGTGCATGTCGGCAATGTCATTTATGTGGAGAGTCCATCCCAAATTCGATTGATTCGACCAAAATATGACGCCATAAATTCAGTTTTTCCCTATCTACAATCATACAGGGAAGCTTTTAATTGACACAAGTGGGTTCGATTGACAACGCCATACCTAACCTTCAAGGCCACCCACAAGTCTCTTGCATCTTCATAGTAGGAAAGAGTTGAATAGATCGAAGACTCGATCGTGTTCATCAGCCATGCCAAAAGCATCGAATGTACTGTGTACCCATCCTCCAATTTTGATTTTGCCTCCTCTGTGGGTTTCTTGATGGTTTCTTCAAGAAAACCTAACTTTCTTTTCGCCCTTAGAGCGGTCTGAATGGCTCTTGGCCATTCATCATAGTTTTCTCCCTTCAATTGAATAGTTGTGATAATATTTCATGGATTATCCGTGGTTCCAAGGTAGTATGCATCTACCTTCTTGTCTGCTTCATCCGCTGCAGCCATGGCTAGGGCTTCTACTGCTGCTGTTCGATCCTTTTTATTTCGGTTGCCGAGGTCGGCCTGTTTTTTTAGAAACCTGGATTTGATAGTGATAATGTCGGAATTATCACAAACAAGATGATACAGTGGATATCTAGCTAGTTATGTGTAAATTTGCGTATTTTATGTCCTTTTGTCTCAAGAACAACATGCAGATCAAATTCAATAAATAAAGGGGGTGTTTTGGGGGGTGGAGGATTATGGCTGAGCCGAGGTGGCTGCCTACGTGCCCTTGAGTGTAAGGGATCAAACCAATGACGTAGTTCTGGTGTGCAAGGGGACACCGCTATTTATAGATGATATAGTCGGCATGTACAATGGACCGGTAAGATGTGTGTGTCGCTGAGCGAGCTCTTCTAGGCGGGCTTATGTTGAGGCCGCTGTGAGCTCGGTGCTGGTGACTTCTTGTATGCTAACTAATTTCAACTTTTCCTAAAATGGTGGCGAGTTGGCCCCCGGTACCCAAGCTGACTGTATGTAGTCTGATCATCATTTTCGGTCTCGGCTGATGGCGAGAGCTTGGAGAAAGTATGAGGCGGGCTCTTCTTCTTTGGTGTGACTCATCTTATGATGGGCGAGCTCGTTGGGCTGAGAGTTTTATCCTTTGATGGGTTTACGTATGGGCCAGGCTTCAGTTTCCCGGGCTGTTTTTTGGGTTTGGCATATCGGATACCATGCCAAATTCACGTAAAAGTCTAATCTTCATTCATCATTACAGTAAAGTGTATATAGTTACATAGAAGCCCTAGCCATCCTATCAGTTTTCTAGTATACGTAATGTTAAGTTTATCCCTATTTTACAATAATTACAAGGGGGAAGGGGCTAGAAGGACAAAAAAAATGATAAATGGGTCCAGAAGGACAAATTTAAAAATCAGAGATTAGTAAGGACAAATTGCTAATATAGTGACAAAAATGCCCCTTTATAATTTTAATAGTAACATCCAAGGAAGAAGTAGTAACAACCCATAAAATGTCGTAACATCCAATGAAAAATAGTAACAGCCTAAAAACAAGTAGTAACAGCCTCGGAAAAAATCGTAACACCCAATGAAAAAGAAGTAACAGCCTAAAAACAAGTACTAACAATCTTAAAACAAGTAATAACCAACCCGTAAAATATAGTAACGGCCAATAAACAAGTCGTAACAGTCCCGTAAAAATGTCTTAACATCCTAAAACAAGTAATAACAGACTAAAAACAAATAGTAACAGCCCGTAAAATGTAGTAACGGGCAATAAACAAGTAGTAACATCCCATAAAATAGATAAAGTACATCAAAAAATGTAGTAACGTTACAAAATTAATAGTAACAACCCTAAACCGTAAACTTCTTAAAAATAAAAAAAAATAACAGTCCGCTTCGCCGGCGTTCAATTCCGATCGTTCAGCTCCGGCGGCACAGCCGTCACCCTTCTTCTCCTCCCCAACCCCCTGCTTCTCCAGAAATTATACCAGAAAATAATTAATTTATCCCAAAAAAAAAAATCTAAAAGTGAAAAAAAAACTCATATTTTAAGACAAACAGAAAATGATCAGTCCAAAAAACTATTCAAACACTCGCAAACAATGGCAAGAAAGCAAAAGCATCAACTTTCTCCCATTCGTCCCTACCTCAACACCTCTGTTTTTTTTCATCTGCAAATCTTTTCTGATTCTTTTGCAAATCGATCCCCGGAGATTTGCTACTCTTTTCTCCTGTCCTACCTCGGCTTAAATCGAATTTGGTAAGAACGGTTTCTACCCATGGCCGCCGGTGCAACCAAATCTACTCCGTCCACCGTCCGCCGGTGCAACCACCTCTATTCCGTCCACCCTAAACCATGGCCACCGTAAACCCTAAATCCTCTTGTTACCTTCTTCTTCTCCATATTCACAGGGTCAACAACAAAAAAAGGGCAATTTTGCAAATCCGCCGGCCATGGCTACTCCCCTGCAAAAGCTTGCCAAACAGAAGAGCCGCTGATAGCAAAAGGAGGGAGTTGGGTAGAAGAGCCGCTGATAACTGGTGCCGACGGATGCAATTTATCAGAAAATAATTATAACTAGATGCATTTTTGAACGGTGATTGATGCATTTTTGACAGATGATGGATGAGGGAAAGATTAATTGGGTTAATTAGGTTTAATTAGCCAAAGGGTATTTTGGTAATGTTAATTAAGTTTTGTCCTTTCTAATCATCCATGTACTTATAGCCCAATAAATGTATTAGTTTGTCCTTTTGGACAAAAACCTATAATTACAAATAATAACATATAATTCCGTAATATTGTATTATTTATGTTGAAGTGTGATCTTACGTGGAAGTGTTGATTTTGTAATATTGTAAGAACGAGAATACTTGGTATTAGTCAAGTCTTTTCATCTTTCAATTTCCGCATTTTTTATTGTAACACACCTCACAAGGGTTTGTGACTCAAATTTTTTGTATGATACTCTCGGGTCATAACCGAATGCAATTATTGTAATTTTTTTCCATGACGATCATTGTATTTAAAAGTTTTTTATTGTAAAAGTTATTTCATTAACTTAATTTTTTCTCGATATTTTATTTTTTTTCAACAAAATATTCAATTTTTTTTTGGGGCAGAAAAATATGCTAAGCAAATTACTCGGTTAATTAGAAACGGCAATATTATTTTAAAAAAAACAATGAGAAATATTTTCCCCTCTCCCAGTGGGACCACTATTCTCTCATGATTATTAACAACTAAAACAAAGAAGCCAATGAGGCATGTGTTAAGTGGCTAGAGCTGAGGTCCCTAAAACCAAAAGGTCTCATGTTCAAATCCATCTAGAGGCAAAAATTGGTTTCAGGTTCGTATCCATCTGAAGGCAAAAAATAGATCTCTAGCGTAGTTTTCCTATTTAGGAAAGTTAATTAGTTTTCCACCATAATTTTCATCTTTAGACTTTAGGAAAGTTATACTCACATTATGTGACGTTAGTCCACTCTTGTGTGATTGTATTGTTATATTTTTCAATTGTAATACAAAAAAAGAGGGAAGGAGATTAAAATACACTTTTTAATACAAAATAAATAAATATGACACACTCATTTTTTTAGTTACAAAAAGGACAAAAAAAATTTCAGACGGACAAAAATACCCTTACTTACACAAGATACGCGTTCCAGGCCGTTCTCTCTCTTTTAGTTTATTCCCTCCTTTCTTTCTTTCTTTTTTTAGCAGGTCAGTTTTTTTTTAAACAACCGTAACTTTTGACTTAGAACTCCGATCATCAAAATATTTTCACCAAAATTCATTTTTTTGTGCTCTTTATTTTGAGATCTCATACGACACCCTTCCGACGTAAAGCCGAAAAAACATTTGCATTAATCCGAGCGTTTTTCTTATAAACGACCGTAACTTTTGATTTAGAACACCAATCATCAAAATTCTTTAATCAAAGTTTATATTTTTTTTCTCTTCATTTTAAGATCTCATACGATACCATTTTGACGTAGTTTTTGAAAGCCGAATTTAATCGCATCGTTTACATTAACACAATAAGAGTATCACAGTATCAATATCAGTATCACGGTACCAGTAACATATGTAGTTCAAGGTTTAATAACATCACGTCTGATCTAAAACATTTAAATATACTACTAGTAGTTTCCAGAATGCTAAAATATGGTTATAATGAACATGTAGTACTTGTCTCATCTACTTGTAAAACAAAACCACCAACATGTAGGAAGAAGCATCAGCAAGACAAAATGAAAGCTTCGAAAATAACTAAAGCACCAAAAAAAGTCTATTAGCTACAACAACATCAAGTACAGCATTCCCCAAGATCTTTGCACTCCCTCAAAACGGAAGCTTTGATAGGGAACACACTGTCCATTCTTATATATCAACTGGCTAGGAACTTTGTAAAAGTCCATTGAACTTGTTGCCTTTTTTCATGAACTGAAACAATGGAGCTGCATTTTCTCCATTTACTTCAATTGCTTCCATACTGAACTGCATTTTATATTAAAAAGGAGAGGAGGAGCCTAAAATATCAGTAACACAGTAGCAGTATCAGTATCACAATATTAGTATCACAGTATTAGTATCACAATATCAGTATCGTATCAGTATCAGTATCAGTATCAGTATCAGTAACACCCCCCAAAACTAGTGTATTAGAAAGTTTAATGATATGAACCAAGTGAACAACACACTTAATGCATTACTCCATTTAGGTACATCATCCGAAGACCGACTCAAGAACAGCCTCAAAATAGCTCAATATCTGGCTCATATAAATTCAAGGGACTACTTCAAGGCACACATATGTCACAATTCAAGGGAGGATATAGGCTGACCAAAATACTTTCAACACATGACAACCAAAGAGTATAGCTTTGATAATGATGGATAGAGAAAAGAGCATCATAGAATTTCTGCATGGATGCCTAAACATCTCCATCATAAACTGTTGTCTACTTCAATTCTACGCCGACGACATCATACGAGATGATTACTGATAGATGCGAGGATCGTATTTACGGAATTCAAGCTTCGTCCAAATTGTATGATTCATACACTAAGTGGCAAACGTTTTGGATGATCGTATTTACGGAATTGTATGATTATTTCCGAGCTCATATCCTTACCAACGAAACCTAACCACCATTAAACCACACGATGCAACAATTTCATCTTCCACGCATAACTAATGGGACAACAACAAGTTCGAAAATTTTGGGACTATAAAAACAATAAGATGGAGTAATTAAAAATCACCTCCCAAAAACTGAAATGACTAAAGAAAAAATGAATTACTACCGGAGGGCCGCCACTTGAACTGTCTCTGAGGTAATATGTGATTTCTCCCCTGAAGCAGAGAAGCAGAGAAGTCGATGGGGACGGACGAAGAGGTGAAGGAGGTGAGAACCTAACATTCACGCATATTATTATTTGTATCACACCTAAGTAAGAGGAAGTTTGGACAAAAAGAGGAAGTAAGGGAAAAAAATGCATTCAGATTCAGCCTTGTGTGATATAATAGTGGTATTTTAGTCATAGAAAAATTATTTTGTCCTTATTACAACTAAAAAAATAAGTATGGATTAAAGCTTACTATAGTGGAGAAAGATGGATTTATAAGTAATTTTTTTAAAAAAAAAAAAAAAAAAAAAAAAAAAAAAAAACTAAAACAAAGAAGAAAAACCCCCTAAAGAAAATCAGAAAAAGAATAAAGGTAGTTAGCGGCATAGGCCACTCAACGCAGTTGGGCTAATGAGGAAATAATTATCTTTTAGCCCAATAAAGTAATCCAACCATCTCCTTAATATACAATTTGTTTTAAGAATAGCTTTAAAATACGACACTGAATAATTTGGGTAATTCTATCGTAGGAAGTCTTTATTACATCCGATCGTCAGATTTGCGCGACGTGGACAATAAAACAAAACAGTTTTGATTTTATATACACACGACGCACATCTGACGGTCGAGTCCAATAGAAACTCCCTACCTAAAAATATTCCGAATAATTTATCATCCACTGTCATCCCAAGATTGAAGGGTTTGAATTGAATTTGGATAATCAATCAACTGCAATTTACACCTAACCCATTTGATTAAAAACTTATACATCAAACGATGGGCCTACTGGTTTTGGTCACTTTGTTCCCACTCAACTACGGTTACTTCGTTCGATACTCATTTTTTTCTTCTTTTTTTAGACTAATTTATAGTCGTGGATTCTTCTTTTAATTCTCTACGTTGTAGGTCTAGATGGATAGGGGGAAGGAAAAAAAAAGAGTATAGTTGTGGGGGAAATACTTGTGTGGTGAGAGATTTTGGAGTGAAGTGACGGGTGAAACGATCAGAACCACACACTTTAAAAACAGAATGAAAGTGTGTAGTGTGTGTATCTCCACACGTGTCTCCGCACCGTGTGGAGACACCACACAAAAACCACCCTAGTTGTGGATCCTTTTTTAATTCTCAAAAAATGGTTAAACTCTAAGACTCTCTCCAATGATACACCTTTAAACATAAATACCCTTTATACAATCCTTCAAACACTAATTTATATCCTTTTGTTTTTTAATATTCATCCAGCACAACTGAAATAATTATGAATGTTATTTATACAAACTCATGTTTTTTTTCTTTCCTTTTTATGTTCCATTGCTATTTTTCATATACGTTCCACAATACCAATATTGTGTCGAAACTAAAAAAAATCAAACGTTTAGTGTTCAAATGTTTGTTTGTTTGTTTTTTTTTTTAATTTATTTTTTTTCCTGAGAGCGTCAAATGTTTTTTATTTTTTATTTTTAATGCTGTGTGTCTGTATAATAGTTGAATCCAATTTTTCTTTTCATTATTAACATTAATTAATAGTATAGAATACATGAGTAGTGGGAAGAAAATGAAGGTAAATGGGTACATGGTGGGTACACTATTCACCTTTAGGAGGGACTCCAAATATATATGGAGTATTGGGTAGCATTTTTCCAGATCAAGTAATCTTAAAGTTAACTACTGCGAGCCTAACCACATGAGTCTCCATTCTCACTGTCTCACGTGATGAATAAAAATATTAATTAAGTAACTTAATGGCTCAGAATCATAGGCTTGTTATAATACCAAAAGATGAAAGAAATCTCTCTTTTACGAGATTTGAACCTCTCTACTGCAACTTAATGTCTAACTACCTTTTTAAAGCACACAAATGATTTACCACTAAGATATGATACGAGACTTTCTTTTAATTCTCTACCTTGTAAGTTGTAAGTCTAGGTGGAAAGGAAAAAAAAAAAAAAAAGAGAAAGTCGTGAATCAAAGATTAAGTGAATGTAATAAATTGTAAATGGAAAAAAAATTACAATATCTTCATTTAAGATGAAAAATTACTTTTGTAGCAGAAAAAATATATGAGAAAATATGATTTGTATTCACACTTTTAATTAATTGGTTACAATTTATTTATAGCTACACTAGGAGGATCCAAGCGTTCTAGAAACACAATTTAATTACAATATTTAACTACAATAAATAATATATAATAATCTAGAAGGATCTATACACTATTACCACCCGTTAAGTTGGCCAAGCGAGGAGGCCTAACTTGGCTCGTTGATGTTGGAACGTCGGTCGAGGTGAGGATTTTGTGAGACAATCCGCTAATTGATCATAAGCATTGACATGTGCAATGCGAAGGATGCCGCGTTGAACCTGATCACGAATAATAAGGTAGTCAATCGCAACATGTTTCATGGAAGAGTGGAAAACATGATTGGAGCAAAATTGGGTGGTGCCAAGATTATCACGATAAATAACCGGAACATCTGGAACAGAAACACCAAGATCACGAAGGAGAAAAGTGAATCAATTGAGTTCGGCAGTAGCAGAGGCAACGGAGCAGTATTCAGCTTTCGTGGAAGAACGATCAATAGTGGATTGTTTCTCGGAACTCCAAGAAATGGTATTCTTACCAAGGTAAATGACATACGCACTCGTAGAGGCTAAATTATCCTTGTCACCGCCCCGGTCAGCATCAGAAAAGGCATGCAGATCGATGGCTTTCATTGCGAGTGGTGAGGGTCATAATGGCTTTCATTCTGCTATGTCGGCTGTTGGGGAGGGAGCCGTCTATTGCAGCGTTCTTGTATTTCTATGGCTTCAATAGACGTCAAAAGAACGGGCAAATCTCTCACCGGGCTAAAAAGGTTCGGTTGTTCTTTCATCTTTCGGAGAAAGTTAAGTCTTGGAGCCTGAGATGCATGAAGGTGGAATCCCGGGTCGGATGACCGTTCCGCAAATTTGAACTGGAGTCGACCTCTACGTTCTCTTTACCCAATCACAAGTTACAGAAGGATGAAAAGGATTTCATTGGCGAGCTTCTGACGATACTCGGCTTGGATGGGCATGATCAAAACAGAGTTTTTAGCTGGAGGGTCATGCTCGACCCTAAGGGGCAATATTGCCGATTAGCGGGCATCAATGGACCCAATGTGGTAGAGCCGATAGTCGACGCTGATCCCGGTATCACCGGAGTGGGTCTGGTATGCGGAGTGCCATTATAAGAAGTGTGTTCCCTCGGAGTGCATAGTCTGCATGGGCTATTCCTCTTTGTGGCCTCTGAGTAAATTTCGAACTTTTACTTTTTTACTTTCTTGTCCGCTTGGTATAACTCAATTACTTTGCATATTACGCCTACATTTCCCCATTATGTCGATCTCACCATTTTGTCTCATTTTGCAGATATAAGGATGTATTCTACCTCCCTCAGGAATGAAAATATCAGGCGGAGCCAGCTAAGGGAAGCCGCTAGGCGGAAGGCTCTGCAAGAGAACGAGAGAGTGATTTTGCCCACTGTGAACCTGTTGACGTTGGTGTTAGGTGTAGTACCCGAAAGACAATTATCTAATTGTTTTTATACAGAATTAATAATTCATCTTATTATATGCATGTATGCTTATAATTTAAGACACTATTGAAAACCCTAAGTACCTCGTTTATGTAATCACATAACTCAGTGTATGGCTATACACAAGAGGATTGAGTTAGTGAGATGTACTTAAAATTAACTTAGTCCGTAGCGTTTATTAATCTGAGTACGGGTCTCAAGATTAATTTGCTAATAATGCGCCCAGAACACTTTAGATGTGACAGTCTTATCCGGACTGTCAGTAATAGGGTACCTAGTGGGGCATTTATATATGATGATAATCATATAGGGCTGGACCGATTTGATTTGAGTTCTCGATATAATTCCGTGATCGAGAAGTCTTATTGAATCACAAGATGATCATATATGGATTAATCACAATCCTGAGGTGATCACAGAAGACTGCTTTGACTAGGGTAGGGTTTGATGTGTTTGTAAGGATCACTTCGTAGTATGTGATCTAACACTTCTCGTTGGCTCTATTCTAGGATGAGTGAGTAGTCTGTGCTATCACATATATGGAATCCATTCCTTCCCTCGGGAAGTAGACAGACAATTCCCTTATTTGTTAACCCTAGAAACTGATCGATGGGCCCAGTTCATATTATATTAGTTATGAACTAATTGATCACTAGGGGGTTAATGGTAAATAAAGATAATATGTTTCGAGAAGGGTTTACGGAAATATCCCGAATCGAAGTGAACAGTCTATGGAGGATTTATCCGTATGTAATGATTATATCAGTGGACACCTTATGACTCATAGTTGAGTGTAAGTTTATATCTATATTCGGCAGAGTTCAGTTTCGGGTTTATGGTGGTGTGATCCCGGAATTAATAGATTGAATATTATTGTTCGGTCAGACGAATAATTTTATTCAATTTATTGTAGCTACTGAATATAGGTCCATGGTCCCGACGTGGCTCCTAATATAGCATATACGTTTTCTCGTCGTTTCACCTCAATTATAATTAAATAGTTGGATTGGACTATTTAATCAATATGTGGATTAATTGTTTAGTTGGACTAGATAATTAAATACATGGAAAGAAATTTTTTCGTGGACTCGGCCCATTTTGGTGTAATATGCGTGTGACCTAATTATTAATTAGGGTGGCCGCATATTTTAATTATTATTTGTTGGGAAATTAGTTTTCTTGATAAATAATAATACATGTGATTAAATTATTTATTTGTTAAATAATTTAAGGAAAAGAAAATCTTTTATATATCCTTATTAATTTAGGAATATTCTGGATTTATCTTTTTAGGAAAATGATTATTTTAATTGATTTTGTATTAATTAAATAATGCCTTGGAGACTAGGATTTCTCTCCTATATAAAGAGAGTACTCCTAAGCCTAAAATCACAATGCATCACACGACTTTTGGGTAGTAAAATAGCTTTGATATTTCGGCTATTTTACTAAGGGTTCGAGTTTCAGAAAACTTCGGGTTTTCTAAGGTAGCATATCGAGGAGGTCCGGCGGCTTGAAACACCATCCACCTGGTGGTGCTTGGAGACACACGTTGGAAGACTTTGGCTTCTCAACTAGGCTCTCA
This sequence comes from Gentiana straminea, assembly GCA_036785695.1. Taxonomy (NCBI): domain Eukaryota; kingdom Viridiplantae; phylum Streptophyta; class Magnoliopsida; order Gentianales; family Gentianaceae; genus Gentiana; species Gentiana straminea. The sequence continues at coordinate 5,594,069 of JAVUPR010000312.1, read as the reverse complement.
ACTAGCTCGGTTTGAATTGACCTTGTTCTTGGCGTTTTGCACCATAAAAAGGTTGGTAATCTAACCCCCTCGTAGGTTAGATTTATTATTCATGTATTTTGTTTATTTAGATCTAGATCTGATATTTATTCCGCTGTGTAATCGGGTGGATCTTAGATCCATCCGGCGATATTACCTCTTACAAGTGGTATCAGAGCCTTTGATCTATCAACCAAAGTATGTGAATTTCAGATCTAGGAGTGGAAAAGCATGTTTTAGATGTTTTTTGTATTTCGTATGTATTTTTACATGAATCGAAATATATATCATGTTGTATGCTTGTGAATGTTGTGGTTGAAGAGATGGATTGAGGTTGATACTGTTTACCCGTAGATCTATTTTATAGCCCTCTTGATTAGTATCAATTGAGCATAGGACTTGTATTTACTTTAAGTTTTTCGAAATTTATATAAAAAGATGCAATCTTTGTAATTTATTTTGATGTTCCGGGCTCGAAAAGATGAAGATCTTGAAGAAATTATGAAGATCAAGGCGAAACCCAAGGTATGAACGAGGAGAAACGGTTAAAACCCTATTTTTAATTAAAATCTGCGGCTACAGCACCTGTTGCAACGCTTTCTGCCGCCGCAAATTGTCTGTTTTTTTTACCCTGATCGGCTAGGGTTTATCAAAGGCGGCTGCATTCATTTTTTTTTTTATGTTTTATATTAATTCTGCCGCAAGGCAGAATATTAATAAATAAATTAAAAAAACAGCCGACATAAATAAACAAAAAAAAAACAATTTTTATAAAGGGTTTTATTTATTAAATAAATTGGATTTATTTTAATTAAAACCCTTTCTCCTCTCGGGTATTCGTGGTTCGTGATCCGGTGGTTCGAGTTCAAGATTCGAAGTTCAAGACTCGAAGATTAGTTTAAGTTTTTACTTTTCCTTGGAAAATAGGTTAGTCGGGGGTACCAACGGTCCATCTCGGTGTTTATTTTTCCGTTATTTTTTCGTGTATGATTGTAAATTGTGTGATATAACCGGAGATTGCCATGACATGCATTTTCATGATTCCACTCCAATGCATACACATAGCTCTTTAATTTCGAATTAATTAGGCGTGTATAACTCGTATAATTAGTTTAAAGGCTTATTTAATTAATATGTGGTAGTTAATAAATAAGTAACTAATTATAAAAACCGAGGAACCGGGTTTTGTCAATCGCTACGATTTTAGTGATGGATTCTCGGTGAATCCCACTTAGATAAATCATTGAGTTTTCGGTGATGGCTTCTCGGTGAACCCACCTTAAACAGAAACGAGATTACGCTTTGGTTGACAATTTAGAAATCGGAAAATCTTAGTACATGGGTTCGGAAATGGTCTAAACATGGTTGGGCGAGTTCAACCGAGCTTCGGCTCCATCGACTCCCCTCCATGTGTGATGTACGTTACAGTAATTCGAAAAGACTGAGCATAGCCGATAAGCCTTCGGGCTAAACGGGGCTTCTGATTGATGTGATCAGTCAAGTGATAATAAAATACTCGATCACCATAACTAGCAAGAGGACTAGGTCCATCGTAGTATAGCTATAGCGAATCAAGGTCGATCCCACAGGGAACCAATTTGTGAATCATTTTATATATAAAAAACTAATTAATCATGCCAAGAACACATAAGCGGTCTATGACCAACAAATGACAAGAAAAGAAAGAAACTGACTCGACACGACACATAGACATACAAGTAATTAACCTCCCCAATTATTATGTTATCGTTTGGAATTAGTGAACTATATAATTAAACCATACTTCACAACTATTAACCCGATTCGTATTTCTCTTATGTTGGCTACGGGAGTCATCCCCTAAACTAGATCTAGCTCCGGTTAGGCCATCTAGATCACTGTGCTACATTACGTGACTTCGCTTCGTAGGCCTCCATCTCATATAACTCGCATGCTTACAAAACTAGGGATGCCGATATTAACCGTATTCCTCACTTAGGAAACATTCTTGTGGTTAGGCGTACTTCCTAAGTGATCGCATCAGTCTCCGTCCCATTAACACTAACTTCGTAGGTCTCATGTTAATCTACGATTTATGTAAAATTAGGTGCACGCAATTCCCAAATATAGAACAGATCTAGATCTCGCTGAAAGTCCCGGAAGATCAATTCATGAGCCGACCTAGGAGCACTATATTGGTATTTCCTAACTACACGTTTTAATTAAAATAGACGAGCAACGTAGCCGTAGCCATACCTACTAAGACAAGATATTCTAGGTGGACAATCACACCATAAAGACGTGGCTAAATTGACGCGGCGAAAACCTAAATCTTAGCGTTTCTACATACGTAACGGATACAATAGAGATTCATAAAGAAATTATATAGATCTACTAAAAACACGATTGTCGATCATACCAAAGTCATCTATAGGTCACCGGATAACAGATCTGGGCGTGTGGATCCTTATAGACAAGGAATCCCCAATGCCTCATATCGTATCCTTAGATCTACATCGTTCGGTGAAGAATGAACAACCTCAAACGATAAACAATAATTGGGGGGGATTTAATTACAACACAGAAGAAAGAAATAAATACAAATAACTCACATAATTACTGCTGGAAATTTGTACTAAAACTGCTCTGAAAAATTTATAAATTGTTTATATAGGCTGTAAACCGACTTAGAATAGCCGTCAACCGACCTAAATCACGTTTCCTAAACCCTAACGGAGCCTAAAACGCGTCTGGAAAAGCGAGGGCATTTTAGCCAACTCGGCGGCGGCGCGGAGCGGGGGCTCCGCCGCGCCGAGCCTGATGATTCACCTGGGCCTTTTTTTGCTTCGCCTGGTCCGTTCATGGTCCGTCTTGGTGCTTTTATCCACTCCGAAGTCCAGCTAAGTTGCTTCCGAATCAGCCCACTATAAATAAGACATAAAACAAGGCTTGTAATATCAAATAATATAATAAAATGGCTAATTACATAATAACGAGTCGTAACTCGGTTCGGGTGTATTTTATGCACGAGACGACTGATTATTAACCATTTAAAGCCCATTTAAGCTAGAATCGGGGGTAATAAATAGATAATTAATGGTGTAAATTGACCGTCATCAGCTTCTCTTGCCGGATTAGCCTGAACTGTCACATATGTTCCAAAGAAAAGACGGCGTAGGCTTGCCTACATAACCGACCCTGTTCGGTGTACTTTGATTTATTGTTTCTTATTGTCAAGACCGAAACCGTAATTAGTAAACCCACCACTTTTTTCATATTATTGAGTGGGAGCGGGGAATGCGACAACAAACCCCACGGCCTCTACTATAGATGCAAGCATGTGAGGGAAGGGTGACGCCTCGAGCCGCTTTGATTTCGGCCCCCAAAGGATGGTGTTCAACCCTATCAAAATTCAAGGCTTGGTCTCCGAAAGAATAGGATTTTGGGTACTCGTTGAGTCACTGACCGACCCTACGGCGGCATACTCGGGGCGTACTTTGATATCTGATATAGTAGGTCACACTCTTTATGGATATTTTCGAAATATCTAGGCTAGAAAAAGGAAGGTAATCAATGATTAAAGTCCGGGATGTCTGATTCCCGTGAGATGTTCGATTCTCGAAGCTTAATCATTGAGAGAGATTGTCTCAGTCTAACCGTCACCTCTTTGACATACCCTACGGCGGCACTGAGGTGTGAGGTTAAATCCTTGGAATGGTAGGATAGACTTTAACAAGTTTATTATTCCTAAAATAAAAATCTAGTAGTGAACATTTATTTTTTGAATTTAACTTTCTGTCATGTTTATTTTACAACTTTAATCTCTAGGCTACTAAACTATTAGTAATAGGACTTCATTAAAAATGTGGAAGTAACAAGTACGTTGTAATTATCAAAAGAATGCAGTTAATTTTTCGGAGGAGATTTTTCCTTTGAGCCTTTATAAACTTAAGTGACATAGTATAGATATGTCACGGATGTCACTCGTGTTGAACGAGAGACGACCATACTTAGTTTACAAAATATGATATAAGACTATCAGATAAATTCATTTAGTGAATTTTAAAAGGTGTATTTACACGGCAAAAATTTCTAATTGAAAAATTGGAAAATCAAACATAAGGCGTTTGCTGGTTAGACGGTATTTGGAACCGCTGAACTAGTGGGAGCCTTAGTCTCATGATTGTTTTTTTCTGCATCATTAGAAATGTGTAATAGACTGCACAAGAGTTTTTCCATTCATTGAATAAAAACGAGAATAAAGCGTTACTAGTTAGACAGTATTTAGAACTGATAAACTAGTGGGAGCTTAGTTCTTAAGATTTTATAATCTTTGAAACATCATGAACACATCATTGCTAGTTAGACAGTATTTGGAACTGATAAACTAGTGGGAGCTTAGTTGTAGGTGATGTTCTAATCTTTGAAAATCATAAATACAAAGTGTCGCTAGTTAGACGGTATTTGAAACCGATAAACTAGTAGGAGCTTTGCTCTTATGATTTGTCGTAGAAAAATCGAATAGTCCAAGCTAGTAACACTATCATTAGACATCCCACAGTTCAAGAGTAGTGTATACTCAAACGAACTGCTAGTTCAAGACTGTTTCCATTTAAGTAAAGTCGAGAATGGGAAAGAATGTTTATACGTGTTAGTCATCTAAACTAAGTAGTTTTAAGGCTAAACCGGAAAATTAATAAATTGGAAATTAGAGGATAAGGAAAGTGATTTCGGATCACTGACCAATGCATCATTTGCAATTTTCTCAAAAGCTAAGTTCTTTGGAAGAACTAGGTAGCTTTGCATTAAACGATAAATAAAATAGACAACGGGCAGTTATTTCAGATAGACTAGTGGGAGTGATATAAGGAAATGAATCTCGGATTCAATTCTTGAGTATCACAGAAAATTCATTTTCTATTTTCGGATTCAATTCTTGAGTATCACAGAAAATTCTTGTCTTATTGACGATGAATATAACATTCGTAGCACGAACCCAAGACTCGGACTTTTGTGTGATAAAGTCAGAACCACTAAGAAATGCTGAATATGTATATGTAACACATCTAAAACAATATAAACGCAAATGGTTTCCGTATTTAGATAAACACTTCTTTATATACTATTAATTAGTGCATATTCCCTAACGACAAGATCTGCAGACTGGCTTAGGGTGATTCCTATCTCCCAGTCAAAGGAACCCTGTCTCAAAGGAACAATGCCTAAGTTTCCTTTTCAATCGGGAAAGGGTAATAGATTTAAAGAAGTTACATAGCTTGTTCATATAGACCTTCGGGGTCATATGAAAGATACAAGCTAGTAGGAGCTTTTTCAAGTAGTGACATCTAGTCTGACAACTACTCGAAACTCCAATAAGTTTATCCAAAATATTAGGAGGAATCTCTGATTTCACCAGAGATAGGGTATTCCATACTCAAGTATAGGCTTTCGCATAGTCTTCGGGACTGATGCTCGGCCTACCTCCCAGTGGAATGTTTTCACTAAGGGATACACCATAAATTTGCCTTATGTAGTTATTGATGTGCTACGATACACTGCTTAACTCATTTAAGATATTAGTTGCAAAAATAACGGCTTACATTATCATGTGAAACCGAGAAGTCTATCTAGAAGATACCTACACATTTGTGGATACGGAGTGAATTCGGTTCACCCCACTTCCGCAAATATATACATTTAGCACTTAGTTCTTGAAGGTAGGACTGGAAATTTTGCGTGCACGTTCAGAGCGTGAAATATCTTAATACATTGAGTAAAGGTTGATTATAAAACTCGAAAAATCAGAGAATGACAGTTATACTGTCAAACTCGGTCTGATAGAGTCTATAAATCAAAGCTTTGGATCTTGAAGTATTTGTACTCAAGATGTTACTAACTAATTTGTTCAGTCCACATCCAACACCGGCAGTTGGTGATAACACTAATAAAAACTACTAAACTAGATCAGTATATCAATCCACCCCGAACGCAGTGGGAGTATGGTTTGTCCATTACCCATTGCAGGACCTTACGGTTTATAGGGTAGATTGATGACCTATAGTCCTTCGTGGGCTATATAGGATCCTGATCATAGAGGTTGGTTTAAAAGCCATAACCCTGTGAATGGAGTTTGATACTCCAGTTCTGTTGAAACTCTTGTAGAACCACCTGAGTATCTCAGGCCCAGTGGGAGTAATTGGAACTACACGGAGAAGAGTCGAATGAATAGGAAAGTTTAACTTTCAACGCAAAGCTGAGTAATTTAGGGGTGATTCCCTAAAAGGTATAGAGTTAACCAGACCGTGATCTCTCTTACCACTCAGTCTTGCTTGATTTCGTCAGAAAGTGAGAAATATGGGTGATTCCCTAAGACTTCCTTGCCGAACAATGGATTCTGAACTCATTCAGAACAGAAGGGTTTTAGCTAAGAACAAATGACAGATTCGTTACAAAGCAAAAAATAGGGGTGATTCCCTAAGACCTTTTTGCGAGACTAACAGTATCTTAATTTATTCAGAAAAACCTTTGGCAGGATGCCTGCCATAGCTTATATGCTTTGGGGATTAAAGCAAACCTCTAGGTCATTTCAAAGTCACATATTTTTTTTTAATATGTGGACTTGACCAACATGTTGATAAAGTCTTTCATAGACTGGGCATCAATATTAGTAAAGTAGTTTGTAGATTAGTGTTTGTGAATGGTAACACTTAAACTGTTGGAAACAACATGGGTGTGTTATCCGAAGTCAGAGGCTAACATGCCATCGGGCTATTTTCTAAAGAATTTGACTCACTCGAATTCTCAAAAATAAGCAATTGGCAATCCCATTCATCCATCTCAATGGTTAAGATGTTCTTGCATAGAGGAATGCAACATTCAACGATGTAGTCTACCTACCTCTCAGGAATGCTTGTCTAAACCTGCGGATGAATACTAAATGGGATGTTTAGTGAATTCTCAAGTCTCTTCGGGAGAATGAGCAATAATATGCTAGTATATTCAGGTGCAAACTAGAATATAAGTGATAACACTGATTCTGGCTTCAGGTCAGATTGAGGATGATCGTTAAATCGATCTCGGTCTCAGTGTTTACTCATGTGATAAAGTATTATCCAGTAAGCCAATACCAATTCATTGTGAAAATATTGGAGAGGTAGCTCATAAGGATTTTGCAATCACTAAAGGTCATAAGCATATTGAAATCGTACCACCGGATTAGATGGAAAGGCGACGTTTTGATCCCAAAGATTGACTAAGGCCACCAACCTACCTGATCAGTGTACCGAGTCAGATGGTATTCGGATTCTAAGTACGCGCCGGGTCACTGACCTACCCTACGGCGGCACACTCCGGTCATGCTTGGAAGGATGAATTACTCAGATGCGCTTGGAGGGTATGAATCTTGGGGATATGTCTCACTTGTTTGGAGCAAGTGGGAGAATGTTGTAGATATAGATATAAATGGTGTGCTCTAAAATAATTAATCCACTTGACTTTCGTGCAAGTGGGAGATTGTTAGGTGTAGTGCCCGAAAGACAATTATCTAATTGTTTTTATGACAGAATTAATAATTCATCTTATTATATGCATGTATGCTTATAATTAAGACACTACTGAAAACCCTAAGTACCTCGTTTATGTATTCACATTACTCAGTGTATGGCTATACACAAGAGGATTGAGTTAGTGAGATGTACTTAAAATTAACTTAGTCCGTAGCGTTTATTAATCTGAGTACGGGTCTCAAGATTAATTTGCTAATAATGCGCCCAAAACACTTTAGGTGTGATAGTCTTATCCGGACTGTCGGTAATAGGGTACCTAGTGGGGCATTTATATATGATGATAATCATATAGGGCTGGACCGATCTGATTTGAGTTCTCGATATAATTCCGTGCTCGAGAAGTCTTATCGAATCACAAGAAGATCATATATGGATTAATCACAACCTTGAGGTGATCACAGAAGACTGCTTAGACTAGGGTAGGGTTTGATGTGTTAGTAAAGATCACTTCGTAGTATGTGATCTAACACTTCTCGTTGGCTCTATTCTAGGATGAGTGAGTAATCTGTGCTATCACAGATATGGAATCCATTCCTTCCCTCGGGAAGTAGACAGACAGTTCCCTTATTTATTAACCCTAGAAACTGATTGATGGGCCCAGTTCATATTATATTAGTTATGAACTAATTGATCACTAAGGGGTTATTGGTAAATAAGGATAATATGTTTCGAGAAGGGTTTACGGAAATATCCCGAATCGAAGTGAACAAGTCTATGGAGGATTTATCCGTATGTAATGATTATATCAGTGGACACCTTATGACTCATAGTTGAGTGTAAGTTTATATCTATATTCGGCAGAGTTCAGTTTCGGGTTTATGGTGGTGTAATCCCGGAATTAATAGATTGAATATTATTGTTCGGTCAGACGAATAATTTTATTCAATTTATTGTAGCTACTGAATATGGGTCCATGGTCCCGACGTGGCTCCTAATATAGCATATACGTTTTCTCGTCGTTTCACCTCAATTATAATTAAATAGTCGGATTGGACTATTTAATCAATATGTGGATTAATTGTTTAGTTGGACTAGAAAATTAAATACATGGAATTTTTTTTTTCGTGGACTCGGCCCATTTTGGTGTAATATGTGTGTGACCTAATTATTAATTAGGGTGGCCGCATATTTTAATTATTATTTGTTGGGAAATTAGTTTTCTTGATAAATAATAATACATGTGATTAAATTATTTATTTGTTAAATAATTTAAGGAAAAGAAAATCTTTTATATATCCTTATTAATTTAGGAATATTCTGGATTTATCTTTTTCGGAAAATGATTATTTTAATTGATTTTGTATTAATTAAATAATGCCTTGGAGACTAGGATTTCTCTCCTATATAAAGAGAGTACTCCTAAACCTAAAATCACAATGCATCACACGGCTTTTGGGTAGTAAAATAGCTTTGATATTTCAGCTATTTTACTAAGGATTCGAGAAACCTTCGGGTTTTCTAAGGTAGCATATCGAGGAAGTCCGGCGGCTTGAAACACCATCCACATGGTGGTGCTTGGAGATACACGTTGGAAGACTTTGGCTTCTCAACTAGGCTCTCAACTAGCTCGGTTTGAATTGAACTTGTTCTTGGCGTTTGGCACCATAAAAAGGTTGGTAATCTAACCCCCTCGTTGGTTAGATTTTTTATTCATGTATTTTGTTTATATAGATCTAGATCTGATATTTATTCCGCTGCGTAATCGGGTGGATCTTAGATCCATCCAGCGATATTACCTCCTATATTTGGACCCTGCTAATCCGCCCTCTGAAGAAACTGGGACTGCAGCGGCCCCATAAGTGGGCAAGGGGAAAAAGGTCACTGACGTGGCCGACCCTGATGTGAATAAATCGAAAAAAAGGCCAGCTGGAAAAATAAAGACTGTCGTGACTCAGGCCTCCGCTGCCTCTATAAATATCGAGGTTGTTTCGGATAAAGCTGAAGGCGAGTAGATTGCTGCCCAAAAGAAGAGCAGAACCGTTGATGGTCAGAACTTAAGCGTTGTAGTCGTTGATCGGGCCAGAGTGCCTCTGTCTGACATAATTAATCTAACCACTGGCGAGGCCACTGATGAGGATGCCGATAAGGGCATTGATAAAGGTAAGCAAGTAGCGTCAGAATCGACATTGGCCCTGAACCCAAAGAAACCGTTGTCGATCGGGCTTAAGGGAAGGCCGGCCCTATGGTTGGATCATGAATTCCTTAGACAGCCGCTTGACTTGAACAAAGCGAGGCTATTGGCGGCGTCAATTGGAGATGTTACGCCTCTATGAAATATCAAGTGGAGCCGACCCAATGAAACTCAGTTGGCAATCAGCAGAGGAATCCTTTCTAGGGTGGTGATGGCGGATCAGATTGCCCCGACTGTCGGATGTAGGAAGATCCTTAGCGATCTGATGGGGCTATTCGGAACCGAAAAATCACTCCCTCACTAACTTTTTCCTTTTCAGGTTGGTACCGGTCTTATTCAGGCCGAGCATGAAAAGGAAAATATGATCATCGAATATTAGGCTGGGTCGAAGAAGTTGGGAGCTGAGCTCACTGTGGCAAAATCCAAACCGACTGCTGCTGAAGCCGCAAAATGCCGATCTGTTAAGGCGAGCTGAGCAAATGGAGAAAGCCTTGGCTGACTCACGGTCGGAAATGGTTACTCCATTTTGAAAATGAAACTCATGCACATAAAGCCCATGAATTCAGCGAGATGATGAAGGAGATTCAGGGCAAAAAGGACAAAGCCATTGCAATGTGAGAGAAGGAGCAGTAGAAAGCCACATCCCTGGATAAGAAGTTGGTTAATATCGAGGTTGAAACTGTGTCTAACCTCACCCAAGCGACTACCGAACATTCAAAGCAGTTGCAAAAAGTGATGGAGTCGAGCTTCGATGAAGGATTCTATCACATTGGTCGATGCCTCAAAATGGCTTGGACGAGCAGGCCCCAAACTTGAAGACTTTGCGGGATTGGATGATTCTTGACCAGAAGGACCCGTCCTTAAGGATATTTTACCCTGAGATTCCGTATTTAGATGAGGAGCTAGCAAGGTACGCGGCCGAGCAGGAAAGGAAAAGAGTACCAGTTTGGAATCCGCCCCCTCCGCTCGAGAAGAATCTAAGGTCAGTGATGAAGGCGCTGGAAGCTCTGGCGGATACGGAAGACATGGCAGTGGACGATGAAAGTGCCGATGATGATGGAGGTTCTGATAATGAAGGTGCTAATGACGAAGAAGATGCGGACCAGTACTTGCACGCTTTTTTGTCTAAAGCCAACCTTGCCGATGATTCTATCCAGCCCCTGGCAGGCAGCTGTCCTGATTTATCCTCTTTGATGTAATTTTTGTTCAACTTCTGAGTTCACCCTTTTCAAACAATTCAGTTGTAATTATATTTGTTTTGGTAATAAACTTGTATGACTTGTGGCTGCGCTTTGGGCCTTGTTATTGCTTATGCTGATTGATTTTTGTTTGAATTTTTACCCTCTATCGAGTCCGCCGTTTGTCTGACGCACTGATGGGTAGGTAGTACGGCCCCCATGTTTTGGATAAGGTCGGAGGCTCTAAGCTGTGGGCTTGTCAAAAATAAAAGTAGAGCTTTTAATCAAATCATGCTTAGTTGAAAATTTTCTCATGTGCGGCCCCTTGTTTTGGACGAGTTTGAGGGCGCTAGTTAACGAGCTTGTCAAAAATAGAAGTAGAATCGAACTTGTTCTTGTCGAACTCCTTACTTGTTTAAAAATGTGGCCCCCTTGTTTTAGGCAAGGTTTGAGGCTCTTGAGCTATGACCTCGGTTGAAATAGATGTCGAGTTTAATACTTGTGTCAATTGAACTTGAATACAAACATACGATAAACGTAGAAATCAGACTTTAAATTAGCTCCGCTTCGCCGCGTAAGGCGGATTGGATACTTGTACAAATTAAAAAGCATGAGTGTTATTGTTGTGACAACGAGAAAGAAGAAGCTATAAGGCTTGTCGCACCACTTTCAATGGGGAAGTTTGTACAAATTGAGAGGGCAATTGTTATTATTGTATCAATGAATAGACAATAAACTAAGATAGCTCGACACACCATGTACGGTAGGGTGAGTTCCAAATAAAGAAAGAGAGTCACTCAAGTCGAGGAACAAGAGTGATCGCCAAACCCCTTGCCGATTCTTCATGTAGCATCTCTTTAAGTTGTCCGCATGCCAAGGCCGGTTGAATTCGAGGCCGTTTTTATCCTTTAGAACATATGTCCCTTTTTTAATTTCTCTTGCGACCTGAAATAGACCTTCCCAGTTCGCCGATAACCTGCCTTTGTCGGCCTTATGCCTGGCGGCTTCTCTTTTGCGCAGAACGAAGTTGCCCATTGTAAATGAGTGGTTTCAGATTTGCTTGTCATCATGTCGCTTTGCAGCTTGCTTACAATTGATCAGCCGGCTATAAGATTTTAGCCGCTTTTCCTAAGCTTGGTCGAGCTCGACTTGTCTATTGAACTGATTTGCGACTTGGTCAAACTGCGAGACTCTAAGGCTTGGTAAGGCCATTTCGACCGGTGCCATGGCTTCCGAACCATATGTTAAGGCGAAAGGGGTTTCACCTATTGTCGTCTTGCGTTATGTTTTGATAGACCATAGGACCGCAGGCAATTCGCCAACCCACTTTCCTGCCTTTTCATCTATGCATCTTTTTAAGGCCTTGAGTACATGTTTGTTCACATTTTCTACCTAACCATTTCCTTGAAGATAGCATACTGAGGATTGCCAATGCTTCATGTTATACTCGGTGCAAGACTTGGTGAATTCATCCTTGAACTGTGGCCCATAATCAGATACAATTGCTCAAGGGACCCCAAAGTGAGTCCATACATGGTCAAGCAAGAAATAGATAATTTCTTTCGATGCTATCTTTAATAAAGCCTTGGCTTCAATCCATTTGGTGAAGTAATCAACGACGACGACGGCGTACTAGCAGTTAGATCACCCCTTTGGGAACTGGCCGATAAGATCGATTCCTCACATATCGAAGGGCTAGACCGAGATGACAATACTATGCTCGACCGAAGGAAGACTGGGTATGTCAGCAAACCGCTGACATTTATCGCACTCCTTAGCGTATTTTTGAGCATCGTCGGCGAGCTTAGGCCAATAGTAGCCAGGTAGGATAACTTTTTGGGACAATGTGTGGCTTGTGGGATGACCCCCACACTCTCTCATGAAGCTCTGTTAAAATTCGTTTTACCTCTTCAGGTCGGACACATCGTAGCAGAGGCTTTGTGAAGGGTCGCCTATAAAGTATGCCGTGGATGATCACGTACCAGACCGCTCTTTTGATCAAGACGAGAGCCTGTTTCGGATCATTGGGTAGTGTTCCCATATTTAAGTAGGCCTTGATCTCGTCGATCCAACATGGATCTACATGATCGATATCGATTTCAGTCTGATTGATGGCGGGCTTAGAGATATATTTGACCATAACTGACGGGTCGCTGATTTCTCCCTTGCCTGACAATTTTGATAAATAATCAGCTCTCAGATTATCTTCGCGGCCGATTCTAACGTACTCACAGTGGTTGAAGCTGTTTTTCAATTTTTTGACGAGCTCGAGGTATTGTCGTAAAATTTCACATCTAACTTCGAAAGAATCCGAGTTCTGATCAACTACAAGTTGAGAGTGGTAAAATACCTCGATATTTTCAACATTCATGGCTTGTGTGAGTTCAAGACCGGCGATAACGGCCTCATACTCTGCTTGGTTGTTTGAATCGGTGAAGTCGAACCTTAGCCTTTTCAATTTCTTCGGTTGTTCCTGGCTAAACTAACATGACTCTGGCTCCACAACCATTTTGGTTAGCCGCCTCATCAACGTATAATTGCCAGCAATGACTCGGCCATTGCGGTGCAGACATTGCTGAAGTGCTGGGCTCGGTGATGGGTGCGAACTAGGCTGCTCGGCGTTGAACCTTGTTTTTGCTATGAAGTTTGCCAAGGATTGGGTCTTTATTGCCTTTCTGGGATGATAGCGTATATCTAAATCTGTCAATTTGATGGCTGAGCGATGTCGGCGATATGAAATATCGGGCTTGTGTAGAACTTGGCGGAGAGGGCTGTCCGATAGTACATGAATTGTATGCGATGAAAAATAAGCCCTTAATTTACGGGCAGATATAACAAGCGAGTAAGCTAATTTTTTTATTTTAAAATAGCGACTCTCCACTGGACTGAGAGCCTTGCTTACATAATAAAAGGGGTTTTGGAGGATTCCGGCCTCTTTTACAAGAACGGCAGCTACAACCTAGTCTGAGGCCGCCAAATACAAAAACAGCTCATCGCCAAAGAGCGGACTAACCAGAAGTGGCGGCTTTCCCAGGTAGGTTTTCAGAGCTTGAAAATATTTGGAGCATTTATCATTCCAAGTAAAAGCAATGTCTCCTTTGAGAGTTTTAAAGAATGGAAGGCACTTATCTGCAGATTAAGAGATGAATCTGTCTAGAGCTATGATTCTGCCATTTAGCCTTTGCACCTCTTTGATACATGTTGGCTCTATCATATTAAAGACTGACTCAATCTTCTCCGGATTAGTTTCAATTCCACGTTGACTGACCATAAATCCCAGAAACTTCCCTGCCTGGACGGCAAATGTACATTTGGCCGGATTGAGTTTCATGGAATGTTTGCGGACGTTGTCAAAGGATTCCTGAAGATCGGCGTTATGGCCTTGGCGAGAAGATTTGACGGCCATGTTGTCAATGTATGCTTCCATATTTTTGCCTATTTGCGAGCTGAAGACCTTGTTAACCATTTGCTGATAAATGAAGCCCACATTCTTCAGCCCAAACAACATCATCTCGTAGTAGTAAAAGCCCCTACCGGCCCTAAAGGCGGTTAATTCCTAGTCACAGCTCACCATTTTGACCTGAATAGTCAGAATAGGCTTCAAGAAAACTCAACATTTCAAACCCCGCAATGGCGTCAACCATTATGTCGATCCTGGGTAGAGCATAGGAATCTTTAGGGCATGTCTTATTCAAATTTGTGAAGTGATAACGCTCTAAATGGTACCAATAATTATACCCTTATTCACCCCGAATTTTGCTCAATAGAGGATAGATAGGCTCGTTATTATGTGGAATATATGTTAAATGCTATGTGCATGTTTCTAGGATCGTAGTTCTGCATCTATGTTATTTTCCCAAAGCTTTGGTACTGTTTTGTCTCGTTTTGCGTGTTTTATAGGATGTACTGGGATCTGGAGCATTGGAGAATGGATCTGGACTGAAAGAAATATATTGGGCCGAGTGATTAAAGTCCAAGAAGAAGCCTGCTGAAGAAAAAGTAGACAAGTCGGCCCGGTTTACCGAGAGCTAGGTCCGGTAAACCGGTGGCTTATTGGACACGAAATTGATTCTGCCGTATTATCTAGGTCGGTTAAGGTTTTAGAGAGTCTTAAGTCGGTCATTCTATCTATATAAGGCCGCATTATCAGAGTTCTTCATAACTTTTCTTTAGTATTACAATCATATATACAATTTTGATGAAATAAAGTTATTCAAGCTTTGAAGGAGTTGTTTTCAGTTTCCTCCCTTTCTCCACCATCTCTAGCTTGAGTAGATCGAGCTAGGTCACCATTGTTGGAGGTATGAAGCTTTGAAATTTCCTTTTTGTCTTCAATATGGTAGATCTGTTCGTATTTATGTGTTTTAGTTCATCTGCATGTTTAAAGACCCTATAATTTACTTAGAATAATCGTAATTGAGCAATGTAGATCCAGGGATAGGAAAAGCCCCCCCGGTAAACCGGCGGTCTATACCGGTTTACAGAGGCATAATTTAGAAAACCTAAAACTGGGATTCACTACAGCTACGTTGATCGACATGTTTAATTAACAGTAGGTTAAATCTGGCCAATCTGCTTATTGTAATCGTAAACTGGCATTAAATACGAATAGTGAAGTGCTAAGTTTGGACATAGTCTAGAATGGACCCTAGGAACGTGCTGATCAATGTCGACAGCTGTCTAGGCGGGTTAGCGGTATGAGTTAGCGCTCGATATCGGCAATTCTAGTTCTTTATGCGTATGGGCTATTACGGACCAATTAAGGAGGGTAGCTTGCGAATAGATTGTCTACTACCAATGTCGGAGTAGATAGGAGTAGGAGTTGCACCCGTAGCTGATAATGATAATGACAATTAAAACTAAGCTCGCGATTAATCTAAGGAAATTATGTGGGGAAGTAAACATAACGATTAACTAACCCAAGTTAGTAGATCCGTGAGAAGAGGGGGAGGAATACCAAGTTTGTTTTCTTTATGTTTATTGTTGGTCAATGACCCGCCTCTATGTTGCTTCTTAATTAAGTTAGAATCGTTTATACTTATACTTGCATTGTCTCTGTGGGATCGACCTTGACTCGCATTTACTATACTACGATGTACCTAGTATTCTTGCTAGTAATATCGACGTTAGTGACTTACACGCGATCAAGACTTTTGGCGCCGTAGCCGGGGACAATGGCCAATTATAAATATAAACGTTTAAATTCTGATTAAGAAGTCGTTTTTATTTTATTTTGAGTCTTGAGTCGTTCTGTATCAACCTTGCACTAGTTAAACTGCTAAAAAAGAAATTTCAGGGCCGGTTTACCGTGGCTAACCCCCGGGCTACCGAGGCCTAAAAAATCAATTTCTGTATAGCCTTTGTTATTCTGTGTTATTCCCTGTTGATTTTAGTTAGTTGGTCCACAACAGTTGGGATCACACCCAACTGAAGCGGAAGTTTCTAACATTTTCTTTGTTTTATTTTGTCTTTTTCGCAGGAAGATCAGAACACTTCAGAAATTCGATCAAACCGGAGTTGAAAAAGAGAAAACAAGTCAAGCAATATGCCTAGAACGATATTGAACATCGCACCAATTTCTATGTACCCTGGATCTGAAGCAAGAGAGCATTATGAAGTTATAAAGAAGCGGTTGAAAAAAGAGAAAGAAGCGGTTGGAAAAAGCCTGAAGAGAACTTAAAGGAGTATAGCACGTATCGTCCAGGTGAGTTCCCTTGTGAGTTAATTGAAATATCGTCTTCGGATTATGATTCTGATGATCCTGAAGAAGATCCTGACATGATGTTCTCTGAGCCTGAGGATTACTTAGACTCTGACACCGTGGTGAAGTTAGGAGACCCTGGCACGTTCAGACTCCCGATTTCTCTTAATGGTATATCAGTAGGATTAGGTCTCTGCGATTCTGGCTCGAGTTGCAACATTCTACCTTTTTCCCTCTGCCAAAAGATTAAGCTTCCGGTCGTAATGAACCAAACCAGGACCATGACTTTCGTTGATAGAACTAGAGATATGCATGTTGGTCTGCTTAGGAAGTGCACGATTAAGGCATGAGGGTTCAGTTATCCAATTGATTTTACGGTAATAGACGTACCAGAGGACCCAAGTGCCCCACTTCTATTAGGAAGGCCTTTCTTAGCGACAAGCAGGGCTGTCATGGATTTTGATAATGGGGAGATTACTTTGAGATTGAATAATGATGTTGTATCTTTTAAGATCTTAGAACCCCTAGAAAATAGGCCGGAGAGTTGCAATATGACGTATGCTTCATGGAAGGTGGAAATTATGGAGATCGAGGGGTATAATCATAGAGAGGTTGTAATAAAACCATTGAGCAGGGATTCATGAGACTAATGATGAGAGAGAAAGAAGAGAAGGACCACAACAAGATGCTCACAGAAGCTAGTCCTTCCGTGTTGCGTAGTGAACGCTTTGAGTTTAAAGAAGGAAATGTGGAGTCCTTGGGTCGAAAGTTTAATCTCGACGCAGAGGCAGACTTAGTACGCAAGCTAAGACTGAAAGGCGTGCTAGGAAGAGAGCTCAAAAAGGTTCTATAATAGTGCAAACCTCTGGAGCAAAAGTTTGGCGAGTTAAAGCTCCAACCCCTGAATGATCGGAAATATGAGGAAAGTCGAGCTGGCGACTATAAACTCAGAACTATTTTCTTTAAACCCTTGGGTAGATTAGGAATGAATAAAAGTAGCCGGATGAAGGGACGAGCTTTTTTTCATCCTACCGCACCCTTAGGCTTGAAACCGAATGGTTGTGGAAAGAGGTTTTTTACTCGTTGCGGATTCTAGTGAAGTAGTTTAGGATTGAGTCGGAAATAACCACAAAAGAAGTACGAGGCTAGTCAAATTGAGGTCAGAATTGAGCAGAGAGGTTGAGAAAAGTGTGCAGAGAAGGCAGACAGAAAAATCTGGGAAAATGTACCCCCGGTAAACCCTAAGTTACCCCCGGGTTACCGAGGCTGGATTTTTAGATTTCTCAACGTCAGTCTGTAAAGCTGAATTTTTAGAGACACGTGGAGGACACACGTTGCACCAGGCACCACCAGTCAGTAGAAACCGTCCCATTTCCCCTCTTTTCAAAATTTTCATCCTTTCCCACACTCCACCATAACTCCACCTCAATCCCATCAATCACCTCCTCAAATCCCTCACCCTAATAACTTCTCTACCCACTATCCCACTAAATCCTTCCACCTTCACTCATTTCTTCCTATTTAAACCACCCATTCACCACCATTCTTATCATTCCATCTACCATCATTTCCTCAAATCACCAAACTTCTTCCATTTCTTCTTCTTCTTCTATATCTAGTCGGCCCCCATCACCACCACTATCACCACCAAACCACCACCAAAATCAAACCTTTCTTCCATTTAAACCAACCAAAACACCCATTTTCCTCACCTCTGTTGCTGTCTAGTGCTGCTGTGCTAGTGAGGTGCCACAATTCTTCATCCTTTATCATCAAAGGCACAGTCCTGAAAGAAAATCAGAAAAAATCTGGCCGGTAAATTCGACCAACTTGCCGGTTTACCGAGGGAAGTTTTTCAGAATCAGCTGCAGTACCAGGTTGTATTATCATCCATGATGGGTCCAAAGCATAGCCGTTCAGCTGTTCGTCCCAGTGGTTATCAAACTGTCTATGGAGATGCTAACCCTTTGATAGATGGGGTTGAGAAATTCCATTCTTTATCTATCTACGAGTCGTTCCGAGGCCATTGGAACGCAAGGCCAGTTGCTCGAAAACGAGGGGTAGAATTGGACGACTGTGGTTCGATCTTGCCACGAGCTTTACAAGAGCCAGATATTTTGGATATGGCGGATTCACCGACTCGGTTCAACGCCACGGTGGTAAGGGAATTCTATGCTTACGTTTCGCATAACCCCGGAGTTACATTTGCTATGGTCCGAGGGGTTAAAGTTGACTTTTCTATTGAGCGGATCAATGCTCATTTTGGGGTTAGACATCCACCAGTGGGCCCGGATGAGTACACCCGGATGAGTACACATTCTCGAGCAATATTGAAGACTTAGAGAGGATTAACATGATTGCTGAGTTTTTTGGGGTGCAATGGAAGCACAATCCTGTAGGAGCCCCCACCATCTTCCTAGAAAACGAGTTATCCTGGGATCGGGAGATGGTCAACATATTTGTTTGTGCCCGCCTTCTACCGACCATGCACATGGTCTCTGTCACCACCAAGAGGGTGGAGTTGATGTTCTATCTAGAGCAGGGATCTCCGGTCAACATCGGTCTTCTGATTCATAGCCGTATTCATGAGCTTGCCGCCGCATCTGAGCGTGAGCTGTTGCCATACGGGCCGATGTTTGATATGTTTGCTTTGGAGGATGAGGTGAAAATCCTCGTCAGTGATGATTGGGAAGACCCTAAGCCGATGATCATTTCATATTCGGTTCAAAGAGTTCCAAGACGGGTTGGAAGAGCTGAGAGGGAGCATACTCCGGTCCTCGGAGCACCCCAGACTCAGAGAGCTATGCTAGAGGAGCACTCACGAGAGATTGCGAGTTTGCACTGCAAAATGGACAGAATTATAGATTACTTTGGCATACCGTCCTCGACCCCACTACCTAGGACCGCCCCACATCACGGAGCCTCTTCGTCCGCAGCTGCTGCCTCGAGTTCTGGTCCACCTCCCGGTTTTGAGCCTAGAGATGACTGGGAGGGTTATTCTGATGAGGACTAGTTTTCTTTTCTTTTCGTTGTTGTTGTTTTCCATTTTTTGTTTTTATTTTTATTTTTCTTTTCCTATCTAGTTGATGTAGCAGAATCATATTAATATAATGTTTTGACGGCTTAATTTGTTTTAGAGTTAATTATTTTTTCTTTTACTGCCGCGATTTTATTGTCCAAGTTTCTTGTCACCGCTGTTCTTCTTGGTTTGTTTGAGATACTTAGCACAGATTCTTCATGGATTACTTACATTAGCCCGATGATTTGCACGATGATATGTTTCTCCTTTGGTTCCACCCTTAATCGAAGCTAAGTTCCTTTTCGTTTTTTATTTTTCATCTTACACATTGGGGACAATGTTTCGATTAAGTGGGAGGTAGAGGAACATCACTTAGCTTCTTAGAATTATATTCCATAAATTGCGTGATTATCTTGACTCTCTTTGATGCACGATTCACCACTTAGATTTTGATTCCTTTCGACAGAATTTCGAAAAAATTATGATATCTTTGATCTTTTCGAGTTAATTGACTTCATCTTTGCTTTACTTTGCACAATTAAGAGTAAATGCCTACTTCTGAAGTAGTGGCGTATCAAGCACATATTCTGTTATGAGCCACCATTTTAAGCACGTTAACTCACTTCCCTTGGTGTGTCGTCGATAGCATATTTCTTTGACTAGAGTTGACCCTGGCTTCATCACGAATCATGTTTCACCAACGCTCATAAAGGCAAAGGAATTTCGGATTCGGTATTATCATGAGTGAGGCCGTGAGGATAGCTAAATTAATGAGAGTTCACCCGCCAAGAAGAGAAGTGCATTGAAATATATACATCTATATTCTCTCTGGCAAAATCTGAGTCGATGGAGCGTAAGACGCACGACTTTTGCATAGACCGATAAACGCGAGCCTAAGAGTAATACATACTCGGTTATCGATCCGCCTTGCCAGCTTAATTTGACTTATAAATAACATGTTCGAGACTGGTTAGTTCGACTACGGGTTGACGTAATGTGAGATTGTCTGCATTACTAAGCGGTTGTGAAAGTTATTGCACACACAAATTGGCTCATGACGTGAATAGTGTTTAATGCGTTACTGACGGATATGAGTGGCATGATCTCGATCTTGACTTTGTGAGGCATAGTTTTTTTTAATTAACTTGTATATTGATCAGAGTGTTGTTTTCTTTTCACCTTTTTGTTCGGGACGATCAAAAGCTTAGTGGGGGGTAGTTGATAACGCCCTAAATGGTACCAATAATTATACCCTTATTCACCCCGAATTCTGCTCAAGAGAGGATAGATAGGCTCGTTATTATGTGGAATGTATGTTAAATGCTATGAGCATGTTTCTAGGATCGTAATTCTGCATCTATGTTATTTTCCCGAAGATTTGGTACTGTTTTGTCTCGTTTTGCGTGTTTTATAAGATGTACCAGATCTGGAGCATTGGAGAATGGATCTGGACTGAAAGAAATATATTGGGCCAAGTGATTAAAGTCCAAAAAGAAGCCTGCTGAAGAAAAAGGAGACAAGTTGGCCCGGTTTACCGAGGGCTAGGTCCCGTAAACCGGTGGCTTATTGGACACGAAATTGATTCTGCCGCATTATCTAGGTCGGTTAGGGTTTTAGAGAGTCTTAAGTCGGTCATTGTATCTATATAAGGCCGCATTATCAGAGTTCTTCATAACTTTTCTTTAGTATTACAATCATATATACAATTTTGATGAAATAAAGTTATTCAAGTTTTGAAGGAGTTGTTTTCGGTTTCCTCCCTTTCTTCACCATCTCTAGCTTGAGTAGATCGAGCTAGGTCACCATTGTTGGAGGTATGAAGCTTTGAACGTTCCTTTTTGTCTTCAATATGGTAGATCTGTTCGTATTTATGTGTTTTAGTTAATCTGCATGTTTAAAGACCCCATAATTTACTTAGAATAATCGTAATTGAGCAATGTAGATCCAAGGATAGGAAAATCCGCCCCCAGTAAACCGGCGGTCTATACCGATTTACAGAGGCATAATTTAGAAAACCTAAAACTGGAATTCACTACAGCTACGTTGATCGACATGTTTAATTAACGGTAGGTTAGATCTGGCCAATCTGCTTATTGTAATCGTAAACTGGCATGAAATATGAATAGTGAAGTGCTAAGTTTGGACATAGTCTAGAATGGACCCTAGTTTCAAGATGTAGAATCTATGTTGAATCATCATTTATCAGGGATACTAGGCCTTGGATCTCTCTCTTGGGTGGGACATCAAATACATGTATCTTTACCAATTAACCAATTTCTAAACGCTGGAGTTGATCCTAAGGAGATACCACTTCCTCATGAATTTATCTTGAATCAAGATCTTTTGGTTCAACTTTATCCTAGTTTTGCCGAGGGAGCAGCTCTATTTTTTTTACCCTGAATTGGTCCAAATATGCGGAATTTCTTACTTTTCGTGGAGGATTAGAACCAGTAACTAGGGGTCTATGGCTCACTGATATTGCACATCATCATTTAGCTATTGCAATTCTTTTCCTGCGTGCTGATCAATGTCGACAGCTGTCTAGGCGGGTTAGCGGTACGAGTTAGCGCTCGATATCGGCAATTCGAGTACTTTATGCGTATGGGCTATTACGGACCAATTAAAGAAGGTAGCTTGCGTATAGATTGTCTACTACCATTGTCGGAGTAGATAGGAGTAGGAGTTTCACCCGTAGCTGATAATGATAATGATAATTAAAACTAAGCTCGCGATTAATCTAAGGAAATTATATGGGGAAGTAAACATAACGATTAACTAATCCAAGTTAGTAGATCGATGAGAAGAGGGGAGGAATACCAAGTTTGTTTTCTTTACGTTTATTGTTGGTCAATGACCGCCTCTATGTTGCTTCTTAATTAAGTTAGAATCATTTATACTTATACTTGCATTGTCTCTGTGGGATCGACCTTGACTCGCATTTACTATACTACGATGTACCTAGTATTCTTGCTAGTAATATCGACGTTAGTGACTTACACGCGATCATGAAGTCCACACACATCCTAAACTTGCCATTGTTCTTTTTGGCAATAACGACTTTGGCCAGCCATGTCGGATATACGAGCTCTTTTATTATTCCCGCGTGCATGGGCTTATCGACCTCAACCTTAATAGCGAGCTCCTACTCGTGGGAGAATTGGTGAGCTCGTTGTTGAATCGGCTTGAAGGTAGTGTCGACGTTTAGATAGTGCAGGGCGACCTTGGGTTCAACACCCCTCATATCTGTCACAACCTAAGCGAATGCATCTAGGTCGCCTTGAGTTGAGAAATTTGCTGCTCTATTTCTTCTTCGGTCAAATGGGTTCCGATCATGACTTTTTTGTCGGGGTAGGCCTCATTCACTACGACCTCGACCAGCTCATCCTGAGCAGTGAAATCCGGCTCATCCCTTACTTTCTACGTTTCACATTCAACTTTTGTAGGGGCAAGCTCTCTGACCATGTAAATATGACTTGGACCCACTACGAGCTTAGGTTGATCAGCTCTGGGCCTCTTATTGTCAGTCTGGTTCAGGGTAACATGCTCGAACAATTTTTGTGGTCGACTGATGCGACTCTGATCGCATTTCCGGCATAGAACTTGCCCCTCTGGTGTGGCACCATGACGACCATCTAAAATTTCCTAGAGGCCGGAAGTCCCAAGATCATGTTATAATGATATTGAAGGTCGACCATAAGAAAAGTTACCTTCTCAATTCGGCTTGGCTCGTAGTCGCCGATTTCAACATCTAGGTCGATGGTTCATATGACCCGAACCTTATCATTGGAGAATCCTTCAAGCATACCGTTATAAGGCTTTAATCTAGATTCACCATAGCCGAGTTTCTTGAGACAATCGGAGTAGATGATATCTCGGCAAGCCTCTATGTTCACCAGGACCCGACTGACGCCCGTAGCACCGACGCATACTTGTATAACAATGGGGACGTCCATAACCTCTGGCAGACCTGCAAACTCGCTGTGCATAAATGAGAGAGCTTTCTCGGAGTCGCCCAAGACGATCGGCTTCTCAAAACCCCGCTGTTTCAGCGAATTGATCTTGAGTTTTGAGCTGGTTGTTGTTGGGAAAATATTCAATAATGACCTGGATCTCATTTCTATACTGACGAGGCCGGGGGTTGCCTCTGTATGTGTTCTTGCCGTCTCGTGTGCCGTATTTTTTGAATCTTTCCAGGACCCTATGCTTGATAAACTTTTCAATCTCTTTCTGCAAGACCCGACAGTCATTTGTGGTCTGACCGTGGTCTTTATGGTATTCGCAATACTGGGATTCATCCCGACTTTTTGCATCTGCTTTCATGGGACGCGGCTCTGGCAGGCGGTCCTTTATTTCATGTGTGATTTGACTAGGCAGCGCGTTGAGGGGAGTTTAATTCTCTTCATTGAACCTCTGTGGCATCTTGAGGTCGCGATCCCGATTTCTATGCCGATCCTCTCTATGCGGATCGAAATCGACCTTAGCCTTCCTTTTCTTGACGATGATGATGGGCCCGGCTCAGATATGATATAATTTCGAGCTTTGTCCAGCATATCTTGCAGATTCACAGGTGGTCGTAAAGTGAATTCCGTTTTGAGGCCGCCCTTGACTGAACCCGTTTGGAAACTGGTGATGACCTATTTGTCCTGAATACCCCTGGTTTGCTGAAAGACCTTACTGAATCGCTCATAATAGCTTCGAGCCAACTCGTTCTCTCCTTGATGGACCTCATAGAGGTCGTCGATTATTTTATTCGGCCTTTCGCCCAACTTGAACTCCTCAACAATCTTAGATTTCAGATCGTCCAATGAGCGGATCGATCGAGGAGGAAAATTCCAAATCCAAGTAGCCGATCTGTCTTGCATAGTGCCTATTATGGCGATGCACCAGGTGGACTCATTCTAGGTCGCCAAGGTGATCTTGCTTTGAAAAGAAGAGAGCCGGTCATTGGGGCAGGTCGTACCGTGATAGTTTTGGAAGGTAGGATAGTGGATGCCTCCCTTTGGTGCCATTTTCAGAATTTTTTCGGAGAGGACGCTGGTTTCCAAAGTCGGCATGTCTGTTCCTTCAGGCTTTACCTTTTCCATATCCTCAAGCCTTTTTTTCGAGCCTGTCGAATTTATTTTCCCATGATTGTGCGGTGGAGTGTCAGGATACGTGCTCTGATCGAGCTCCCCTCTCTACTTGGTTTTGAGATTCGGCGTGTTGTTCCTAGAGCCTATCTCTGACATTTTGGGGACAAATATGTGTTCTTATCCCTCTCGCCTTGGGGCCATATTGTGCTCGTAATGATCACCGTTTCTCTGCCCAAGGCTATTCAGAGAAGATCCTCTTCCTTGAGTTCGCTCATCAGAGGAGTGAACGTTCTATTCTATTTGAGAGCCCCCTTCTCTATTCGAACGTTGAGAGCGCTAGGAAGGATCATTGTTGACTGGAGCCGGTTGTTTTATTGGTGTAGAAATGCTTGGAGGGGACATGCCTTTGATTGGCTTAGGTGGCAGCCCGATGCGGATGAGGTATTGGTTCCCCTCTGCCATCCTCTCGACATACTCCATATAAGCCAAAGCAGCAGCTGCGTTTGGGTTATATGACGGTAGTCGCCTCTGCTTTTAGAGTCGCCCCGCGGTCACGTCTCTGGCGGGATCCTCCCGTAAAGTTTTTCCATTTATTCCCCTTCACAGCATCAAATGTGTTCCAGGCATTCTCTTTCTCACTTCAGCCACATCATCAGTCCTTGTTGGATTGTGATGCGAATTTTGACCAGGCGTAGGTGGCATCAACGACTTATCTCCTGCCATGGTGACATGATAAATATATTCTGACACACGAAAGGTGGTATCACAAATATCTGCACTGCAAACCTACACAAATATTTGCACTACAAGCCTGAGAGTTCTGGTGGTTCTGATTATGATTCCGGAAAGAAGATTGCCGGAAATCCAAGGAGAATGGTGATAAATCAAACTCAAAGGATTTTATCCTCAATCTTTTACACTTGCATGCAGATTAAACAAATGCTTGTTGAAAGAGTGATGAAGGTTTTGATGAGATTTTTGATGAAAATCCGACGAGAATGGCGATTGCTCAAGAGAAAACTCATAGATTTTGTGCTAAGGTTGTAGAGCTTTAACTAACCTGAAGAATATGATAGAAATATTTTGGGTGAATGCTTGGAAACATGAAGATTTGGGGCGTTGAACTTGCCAGAAAAATGAAATGAGATGTTTTTCCCTCACCGGCGCCGCCGCGAGAACGATTTCTGAGTGTTGTTTCTGATCGGAAAACAATGTATAACAGTGATTTTCCCGGTAACGGGGCCAACTGATAACGTCAGAATTATCACGATGGCGGTAATGGTTGTTTAGTAAGGATATATGGCTGTTTGTATGTGATTACGCCGGTGTGCGTGGCGGTGTTTATGAAAAGGTGGTGTTTTGACTTAGAGCTCTATGAAGATAGGTAAAGAGTCGACAAATTGGCAGAGTGTATCCTCTTGTACTGAATTATAGACCCCTTTATTGTTACATTGAGCCCATATATATATAGGCTAACTACTAATCACGATTAAGCTAATGACGATAAGACATAATAAAGTGTGACATGACACTAATTCAACTATATAGTTGTCAGGGCGGATTGAATACTGGGCGGACCAACACTTCCGTTTTGCTGAGTCTCTATCTTGAGATCGTGATGAGGTATCTTGTTCGCCTGGTATTATGGGCTCGATCCAAAGGCAGACTCACTGATCTGAGGGGCAGACTGGTTGGCCCCCTTGCTTCGCTTCGTGCTACATGAGGTGGACTGAAGGCTTCAGACGAACTCAATCGTACCCGGCCCGATCCGGCTTATGTTGATGCGGACTCGCTAGGCTGAGGACTCTATCCACTATTCGATGGACCTGATTGTGGATCCGTATGCTCTTTTACGCGTCAGGCGTATCAAAATTCTAATAGTTTTACTAAGATATTTCTGAGTTTAAGTTGGTACAGAGTTGACAGAAGTTGTTATGTGAAATTGTTGTTCATAGCTTGAGGTTGGAGCTGGATTGAGCTTGTTCGGAACTACAAGTAGTTGCTGTAAATTTAGATGAACAATCTAATAAGCTTGATCAAAGTTGAATAGGCATATAAGTGCAAAATCAAGCCTGGAATAGAGACGAAACTGCTGATTGCTATAATAAGATGTCTGTGCTGCAGATTCTGAGCATAGCTATTGTACTTGTATTCTAAGTTGATCAATGTGCTTGCATGTTGATCAGCAAAGTTTCAATGGATGCATGGAGTTGTAACACTCTTGTAACATGCTTTCAATGATTAATAAAAGAACTATCATTGAAAGGAGGTTCAAATTCAAGGTAACACTTGATACATTAAGGACCGCAAGTTAGGTAATTTAGACGTGCTTGTTGGAACCTCTATAAATCATTTGGTTAAAAGGGGATCTTTATTTATAGACATCAATTTGTACAAAAGGTTCAACCAAGTATATAAAAGCTACGCCTATAAAACTATAGCTATACTACAGAAAAAAGCTATGTTTGCCAGGCCAATCTAGGCTCGCGAGCTTTCCGAACCGCTTGAGATAAAAGCACCTCTACCGGGGGTCTCTGTTTGTCACTATGATGAAGAACTTCATTTCGCCAATACCAGATATTCAGGATGATCTCTCTGAACAGGAACCTCCAGAACTCCAGATTGTCCTTCTTATACATATTTCTGCTGAGACATCTATCAAGCCATTGGGGAGTTTCTTGAGCCGAAGCAAACTCGTGCCAATATTGTGAGTGAATTACACTTTTCCAAAGTTTCTTGACACATCCGAAGTCACGCAAAGTATGTAGGCTCGTTTCTCCGTGACTTTGGCAAGTAGCACAAATATCCGAAGCAATGATGTGACGTCGGTATAAACTAGCTGCTGTCGGGAGGGAGTTTTGGTGAATTTACAAGAGAAGAAGATTACCTCGGAGGGGACCATTTATGTTCCAAATCTGCTTCCAACCCATATCCTCCGGCGTTGAAGGGAGGGAGGCTCTCATTAACTCAGAATAGGCTGAGGCGACAGAAAATTTACCTGAAGTGGATGGCTTCCAGTTAGGTCGTCCCTCAATGTCCATAACGAATGCATCCCTTAGCTCGTTAGCTGCATAACATATGTGCCTACAAATAAATGAACACCATGGTTTAGGAGAATCAAATGGCAAACCATATTTTTTTTCCGTAGAATTGGAACCAAAGATTGCTTTGGTCCGTCGAAAATTGACAAACAAGTTTAGCCAGAAGCGCAATATTAATATCCCGTGCCTTTCGTATCCCTAGCTCACCAAGACTTTTCGGCCGAAATATTGTATCCCATGCCACGTGATGGATACTCCGCTTATCTTCGTAATCACCCCGGAAAAAAGAGTGTGCCAATTTATCGAGCTCACTAGAGTGGAGGATGGGAGCTTAACCGTCTGCATATGGTAGTAGGGGGTCGTGGTAATCACTGTTTGAGCAAGAATGGAACGACCCGCTTTGGATAAAGTTGAAGCTTTCCAAGTTTGAAGCTTGGACCGAACTTTGTCAACCACAAAGCAAAATCCTCTTTTTTAACTCTACCGTGGTGAAGAGGGACCCTCAGGTATTTCTCAAGGCTCCACGTTTGAGACATACCTAAGATCTCGGCAATGCTGGTTGTGGTCTGAAGAGAGACATTAGAAGAAACCGCAAATTTCGACTTTGGCGATGCTAATTTTCTGTCCCGAAAATTTACAAAAGACTGATAAAACTCGTTCCATTTCCTTTGCATGGTCAACCGAGGCCTCAGAAAACAGAATAAGGTCGTCAGCAAAAAATAATTGTGAAAGCTTTTGGCCCCCTTTCGAAATCGCAATTGGCTTCCATTTACGGGCTGCGATAGATTGCTTGATCAATTGGCTAAGAATCTGCATGATAAGAACAAAGAGATACGGTGCTAACGGATCTCCTTGTTTAAGGCCGCGTCTTGGCTATAATCCAGTGAGGGGTTTGCCATTCCAAAGTATTTCGAGCGTAGTACTAGAGAGTGAGTAGAGAATTAATTCAATCAATCCATCACTGAACCCCACCAATAATAAGAGTTGCTTAAGAAAATCCCAATTGACCCTATCATACGCCTTCTCCAAGTCTACTTTAATTATCATAATACCCTTTCGGCCTGTCTTTTTGCGCATTGTATGAAGCACCTCTTGAGTGATGATGATGTTATCTGAAGTTTGTCAACCTGGCATGAAGGCGCTTTGGCAATTATCGATGAGACTCCCAATAATAAGGCGCAAGTGTTTAGCAATGATTTTGGTAATGATCTTCAAAGTTACATTTGCAAGGGCGATAGGACGCAACTGGGACACAGATTCAGGCGGTTGGACTTTTGGAATCAAAGAAATGAAAGTACGATTAGATGATGCCGGGAAACGTCTATCATTAAAAGCCTTGGTCACCCAAGAGATGAGGGCAACACCAACAATAATCCAGTTTTTTTGAAAGGATCGGTGGGAAACCGTCGGGACCCGCGGATTTAAAAGCCCCCATTTGAAACACAACCGCACGAACCTCACCTTCAGAAACAAGCCGGTTCAAAAACCTTTTATCCGCATGGGAAACAGTAGAACCTCTATAAATCATTGTTCACTACTTTATTGCCTTAAGTATTGCATTGTGAAAGTTGTATGCTTTATTATCCATCTTGTTTCGAGCTTATTGAATCCACATTCAAGTCTTGGTTTGCGCTCTACCATGTATATTTCGGTTTTGCGTTTTTGCCCCTTATTTTGTTGATTTTTTTTTTTGCAATGTTAGTCCAACCATCTCTTTTCCGTTAGTTTGTATGAAAAAATTGGAAATATAAAAAAAGCATAAAATATACCAAGAATATTATTTTTTTCATATTTCATCATTAAAAATTTAATAAAAACGGACAAAATACAAGAAATAAAAAAAAATTTATTAGAATAATAACAAAATTTCATATATAAAATTAGAAAATTAAAAACATAAAAATCAGAAAATTAAAAATACAAGAAAATTACATGAAAAAATTGCCATCAGCCTGACCCCTTACCTCAACCTCTCCCTAGGAGCGTCCCTTGGGGGCCAAGGTATGGCCCACAGCCCTCTAAAATCCATGAATTTGAGGGTTCTCCTTACTTTCTGTTTTTGGTTACTGCTTTTTTAGAACGGTCTAAAATAATTTTTGGCTCCGAGCCTAAATTTGGATATGGACGCCCCTGCCTCTCCTTTGTGAACCTTTTTTTACCACGTTTTTGTTTCATTTTAAATGAAAATATGATCCCCCACCTAAAGGAAATACTAATTTGTCTTTTGCGCACATGTCGCGCATCCAACAGAGCGATGCGCACGAGGACAGTGCGGGTAAGAATTCCCCCCTACCCACAACTATAAAAAAGGGAAACTTGAAAAAATATGCTTGAAAAGTTATTATTTGTGTGGTATGCTTCAAAAGATAACTTTAAAAATTATGCTTGAAAATCATTTCGTAGCGTTTTCGCGGCGTATCCGTAAAAAATCAACACCGAAATTTTTTTCAGGCATATTTTTCAAATGTTATTATTTTAAGACATACCACACAAATAATAATTTTCTTAAGCATATTTTTTTCAAGTTTCCAAAAAAACCGTCATATTTCTTTCTTTCTCATTGTCAACCACAACTGAAAACCCCCTTCCCTGGAAAATACTTTTTTTTGTCAAAAAACTGTATTGTTTCTTGACGAGGGTCGAACCGAGCCTCACTACGTGTCATCTCCTAATTGATCAACCAATAAATGAAGATAGATAAACAACAACATTAAGGGCCACGAGCCCCACTTTATGCCAAAGGGCAGACACCGAACCCCAGGTGGGAGGTCTTACACGTTCTTCCAAACAGCACCACCGCAGGTCGGCTAGGTTGCTGGGGAGCTCGGGTCTACGTAGTACGGGCCGAGTCGGTCTGGAGAGGCTCAACGCAGGTCGGCCAGAGCCTTCCTTATCTGATTTATGCACATGTGTAAAATATACGATAATTATGAGAAGATCCTAAGGATCCTTCTCCCATTAGGACTCTGATCCTATCATTCAAATATAACCGTATTTATCTCCTAAAATCATGGATTGACACGGAAAGAATCCTCAATACTTAGGGGACAAGAAAATTGGACAAGACGTCATCTATATAAACAATCCCAAGAACTACGAATAGACTGGATTCCTGAACAATTACATGATACGTATGCAACTTGTGAAAATCACATCCCAGACTCGGTCTAAACACATTCAAACCACCCCCTCTTTTCATATTCTTCGTAGGCCTTTAGATCTTGAATTGATTGTAACTAGGAAAATACGGCCCGGATTTATTCGTAGACGAGATTCAGCATCGTCATTTTTCATGGGCAACACGGCCGTCGGCGACCATCCGACACACACCTTCATCTAAAAATATATATTTTGTCAAAAAATTATACGATTATTACATATTGAGTTATCGTCTATCATTACGGGTTTCAAACAGACATTTATTTTCCATTTTATCATGCTGTGGTCATTTGAACTCTCATTGTACCGTCGTTTTATACTATTAATGATTTTTTTTACTGTCATTTTATCCTGATTATTTTGAGTTGTCAAAATATTTAGGAGTATAAAGTTGTCATATAATTTTTTTTAAAACACAACTTAATTGTAAAATGATAAAATAAAAAAAAGTATAAAATACGTAACAATACAAATTGACGTTAAAAAATAATCGTATCAGGATAAATAATGGAAAACATTACTATACAAAACCTGTACAAAATAATCATGTTAAAATTTGGCAAAACAAGAAAAAAAAATTGAAAAAATATTTTATTGAGGTGGAGGGCAGGTCGAGCGTTCGGGGGGCAATGCTGACACTTTGTCCATGAGAAACAAAAAAAATTGACCTTTCTTTTCGCGGTGGGGACTGGGGAGGTGGGTGTGCATTGGGGTTGGTCTTTTAATTCCATAATAAATAAAATAAGGCGGCTTCTATCGGTACCACATTTTTACTATCAGTATCACGATTGCTTTAGGCATTCTTTAAATTATTTTGGTACCACCATAATATTTTTATTATATTTTTACTTCAAACACAAAAAAAATACTCCTTATGATGAAGTTTATAGAATTATAAACTGAAAGTAAATTGCAGAAATATTATTAATGAATTGAAAGTTACAAGTTAGATTTTCAATGCAGCTGATCATGGGGTATTTATAGCTTCATACACCCATTGATCAATTAGAAGTAAGTTACAAACGGTTACAACAAACTTATTCTATAATACACTACATTATACTTAGTAGGCTGTTGTGTATTCACTGTCAGTAGGTTGCTGAGGCTGCTAGTATTGTCAGCAGGTTGCACTCAGCATTCCTTTCAGCCTCTATACTGTAACACTCCCCCTCAAGCTGAGAGTGGTACATTAACAGCTTGCACTCATCATTCCCTTCATCTACTTGAACTCTAGAAGATTTTTGAAATTCCCAATTTGTCTAGTAGATCGGAGAAGATAAGTGCATCCAAGGCCTTGGTGAGGATGTCAAGTACTTGTTCTTTTGTGTTGACTGGAAGAAGTTTGACAAGTCCTGATTTGACTTTGTCTCTCACAACATGACAATCAATTTCAATATTTTTGTTCTTTCATGAAAGACTGGGTTGTGAGCAATGTGCACTACACTGGCATTGTAACAAAATAACACAGCAGGCAACTGAACTGGAACCAGCAAATCTTGTAGTATATAAATCAGCCACTGAATTTCACAAACTGCATTTGCCATAGCCCTGTACTCGGCCTCTGATGATCTTCTAGCTATAGTTGTTTGTTTCTTGGCCTTCCAAGATATTGGAGCATCTCCCAGAAACATCATATAACCTGATACTGATCTTCTTGTTTCGTGGACAACCAGCCCAATCACTATCTGTAAAACCTTTAAGTGTAAGGTAATTGTCTGTTGGAAATAAGATCCTTGACCAGGATTAGTTTTCAAATACCTCAGTAGCCTATAAGCTGCCTTCATATGATTTTCAGTATGAGTGTCAAGAAATTGACTTAGCTGCTAAACTGCAAAGGCGATATCTGGCCTTGTAAAAGTGAGATAGATAAGTTTGCCTACTAGTGATCTATAAGCAGTGTTATCTTCCAAAAGTGGTGAATCACCATGTTGTAAGGTCTGCATGGACTCCATAGGTGTCTTAGCAAGTTTTGTTCCAAAAAATTCATATTCTTCTCGGAAGTTAAGGGTGTATTCTCTTTGAGTAATTGATATGCCTGCAGGTGTCCTAGCAGTTTCAATTCCTAGGAAATATCTCAATTTTCCAAGATCCTTAATAGTGAATTGCTGGTGTAGGGCATCATTGACCTGCTGAATTAACCTTTCATTTGGGCTTGCTGTTTTGATGTCATCAACATAGATCAGCAAAGCAATAAAAGACTGTCTTGACCCTTTTGTGAATAGACTATGGTTATTTTTGGATTGAATGAATCCTTGAGCCTCCAAGGATTCAGTCAACTTGCAATTCCATTGTTTGCTGGCTTTCTTGAGGCCATACAATGACTTGGTAAGTCTGCAAACTTGATTTGGTTTGTTTGCTGCACAACCTGGGGGTAACTGCATGTATACTTATTCATGTAAATCTCCATGTAGAAAGGTAGTGTTGACATCCATCTCATGTAGATGCCAATTATTGGCTGCTGTTGCTACAAGTAAGGCTCTAACTGTAGTGAGCTTGACAACAAGGGAGAAGGTTTCTTGATAATCAATCCCATAGCCTTTTGCTACAAGTTTGGCTTTATATCTCTCTCCTGAACCATCAGGGTTGTATTTGATTCTATACACCCATTTGCACCCAATGCGTTTCTTGCCTGGGGGCAGATCAACTATTTCATATGTATTAGTCTTTTGTAGAGCCTCAATCTCTTTTTGCATTGCTTATTTCCATTCATCATGCTTGATGGCTTGATTGCAAGTCTTAGGCTCTTTAACAACATCAATAGCATTAATGAATCTTGCATAATCTGCTGAGAGATTGTCCAGGCTCATGACTGCACTCGGTAGGTGTGGAGTCTGCTGAACAGCATGAGCACCCCATTGATAAAAGGTTGGTGATTTCCTTGTTCTTGTGGACCTTCTTAATTGTGTGGGTTCATGTGCCTAATTGACTAGTGCATGCTCTTCATTAGATGCCTCAGCTACATGTGACCCTATGTTTGGCTGGTCTGCTGAGTCATTCAGCAGATCATTCAAAAGTGTCCATTACTGGTAAAGGAAAGGGCATGTCAGCAATAAATCTAGCCTTTCCCAACACCTATTGAAATAAAGAAAAATAAGTCTCATGGAATTGAGTATTTCTAGCAATAAATATGTCTTTGTTGGTAATATCTTAAAGAATAGCACCCTAAGACGTATTTGAATTCCGAGATAGACAGAAGTCCTACATCTTGAGTCAAACTTTGTCATGTACTACTGAAGTTTGTAAGAAAAAACTAAGCAACCAAAAATGTTGAACATAGAATAATCTGGTTTAGTGCCATAAAACATTTCATGTGGAGTGCTTTCTTTCAGAAGCGGTGTAGGTGTATCATAAATAATTTTACGGCATGTAAAAGACAGAAAGCCCAATAATCAATGGGAAATTACTCTGGGACCTTAGTCCCCTGGCAACATTCAGCAGATGCTGATGTTTTCTTTCAACTATACCATTCTGTTCAAGTGTGCTGACACAGGATGTCTGATGTATGATACCCTGCTGAGCATAAAAATCAGTGAGCTGGAACTCAACTCCATTATCAAATCTAATAACTTTGATAATTTTGTGAAATTGTGTAGAAATAAATTTAACAAAAGATTTAACAAGGCCAGAAACTTCAGATTTGTGCCTCATGAGAAATACCCAAGTAAATCTAGAAAAATCATCTACAACAGTAAGAAAATATTTTTGTCCATTCACAGTATGCTGCCTTAAAGGACCCCAAATGTCTATATGAACAAGATCAAATATAGCATTCACAACAGTGGTGCTCAAAGGAAAAGGATTTTTCTTCAGTTTTGCCATAGGACAAACATAACAAAGATCATGATTACAAAAATTGACATCAGCAGACTGTGTACTAATGACTTGCAATCTCTTATCTGGCAAGTGACCTAGTCTGTAATGCCATAAAAGAGCATCATCTAATCTATCAGACAACGTGTGATTTTCTACATAATTGACAACAGATAGTCTTATTGGTTGATCTATGACATAGAGTCCTTTGTGTAACTCAGCTGAACCAATCACTTTCTTGTTCTTGTCCTGTAAAACACACTTGTTAGCAGAAAAACATCTGCACCTTTTGTATGGTTGATAAAGGTTGGTAAAGAAAAAAAGTTATATTTAAAACCTGGAATGCAAAACACATCATGTAGGACCAACTGAGGATTTACCACTACTTGTCCTATATGTGTGACATAAACATTATTTCCATTAGGTAATCCCATTTTTATACCAGATGAAGGTTTGGGATTTCTTAACAGATCTAATTATCCTATAATGTGATTTGTGGCACCAGAGTCCAAGATCCATTGTATAGATCTAACTAAATTTAGATCACCTATCCTTATAGCAGGTGAGTAGTGTGTCACAATCTCAGCAGGCTGGCCAATGGCAAACCCTACATGTCTAGGAGGATCAGAACTCAGCAGAGCCATCAACTTGTCAAGTTGTTGTGCAGTAAGATTTGGAAACCCCGGTCCAGTAGACCTGCTTTGGGCTTGATTTTCTTCTGCTGATTGTTTTTCCTCTACCAAATTAGCCCTTTTTGACTTGAAACCAGGAGGATAGCCATGTTTCTTGTAACAAGTTTCCTCAGTATGACCATTAAATCCACAAAAACTACATTGAATCTTCTTGGGATTTTTAGGCTAGGATTTGCAGCAGATTCAGAGATAGGTATGTTGACAGTCTGTTTGCCCTTGGACACTTTTCTAGGACAAGAAAACCATGGAATCTTGATTTTTGGCCCTATTGGCTGCATACAACTTCTGCCTTTCAAATTTAATGGCCATTGCAAACATCATGGATTTCTGGGAAAGGGGCCATCAGCATTGCATGTGAAACCATTGGCTCAAAATCATCCCTTAACCCTTTTTGGAATTTCATAACATGTTCAGCCTCCATATGATCCATTAGTGTGCTGATTGCATTGGAGTGACATTGAGGATCACAAGAACAAACTTATACAGGCCTAATAGTCTAGGTTTCTTCCCACAGAACCATCAATTTTGTGAAATATTGATTGGCAGAGTCATTACCTTATTTGAGCAGATGCATCTCTTCAAGAAGATCCGAAAGCCTAAAGGCATCAACATTAGAAAATCTAGCTGCAAGATTCTTCCAAACTGCATGTGCACTCTTGAAGCACATCAAACTTTGAGCAATGGTATTCTCTACAGAATTCAAGATCCATGATCTCACAATTGTATCACATTGTCTCCATGCATGGAAATCTCCTGAATCTGCTTCTGGCCTTTTGATTGGGCCGTCTATGAAGTTGG
Organism: Gentiana straminea; assembly: GCA_036785695.1. Taxonomy (NCBI): domain Eukaryota; kingdom Viridiplantae; phylum Streptophyta; class Magnoliopsida; order Gentianales; family Gentianaceae; genus Gentiana; species Gentiana straminea. Next base: position 5,557,906 of record JAVUPR010000312.1, on the reverse strand, counting down.
TGATTAACACCATCTCCATAGACATTTTCCATGGATTATAGTTGTTGCCATTCATCAATGGTTGAACAAGAACCAGAGACGGGGTCTCATTAGGATGAACATAAAATGGACTGAAGGGACTTATTTCTTGTTTCTTAGCTGCCATGGCTATCAAGAACTCCAGAATTGATCACAAATCAACAATGAAAGTGAAATTTACAAAAAAAACCCAATCAAGAAATGATCAGAAAACTCAGAAAAATGATGACAGTTCACTCTCAAGAAACTGAAATCTCAGAAAAGATGAAGAACACTCTTAAGATTCTTCAAAGATTGGAGAGAAAACGCATGAAAGCATTCAGAAATTCTCAAATTTCTGCTCTGATACCATGATGAAGGTTTTAGAATTATAAATTGAAAGTAAAATACGGAAATATTATTAATGAAATGAAAGTTACAAGTTAGATTTTCAATGCATTTGATTATGGGGTATTTATAGCTTCATACACCTCATTGATCAGTTAGAAGTAAGTTACAAACGGTTACAACAAACTTATTCTATAATACAGTACATTATACTTAGCAAGTTGGTGTGTCTTCACTGTCAGCAGGTTGTTGTGTACTGTTAGCAGGTTGAACTCGGCATTCTTTTCAGCCTCTATACTGTAACACCTTATACCCCAAATCTTAAAAAATAAAATTGAGTCATATGATTATTTAAATGAAACATTATATTTTATAATTATTAACCTATATCAATAACAATCCACAAACTTAGTTTTCATCCAAATCGTTATCTATATTCATTTCTTTATTCCAAAAAATTCATCTTCATTTCCTCTTCATCATCAACATTCATCTTCATCTTCATCTCCATCGTCAACATTCATCTTCATCATCATCATTCATCTTCATCTCCATCGTCAACATTCATCTTCATCATCATCATCATCATTCATCTTCATCTTCTTCAACTCAAAATTCATTTTCATCATCAAAATATTATTCAACCTTCTTCATCATCAAAATTCATCTTCATCTTCTTGAAATATCACTTAAATATCATTTTCACCCAAATATCATTTTCAAACTATATGGAAGCACAAATGGATCGAAATTCATAATCTTAAGCATGCAATAAGATAACACTGAAACACAATGCTCAATGGCTAGAAACACCATTAATTATGGAAAAAAATGAAGTTTTTAGAGTTTTTCGATCAGCTACTGGATTTTCCGGCCGGCATCAAACGTCAATACTCCTGTTGTTCGTTTAAGTGATCAACGTCAAAAGTGGTGACGTTCTGGAGCCCAGAACTGAATATTTTTATGTTTCTACAACGCCACCAACTCTGACGTTAGACTTCAAAACAAACGTCAGGCGTGCTCACGTAACAGACTCCGGAACTTAATGGGATTCTGTTTATAAAATGGCAGCAACTGCGACGTTGGTCTTGCAAACCAACGTCAGACATGTTGACTTTGTCAACAAAACTAAATATGCTTATGTTTTCAATACGTCAGTGTTCCTGACGTTGGTCTTGCAATAGCAACGTTAAAACTAATGACGTTTTGGATCCCATCACTGAAAATATATTTGTTTGTGTTTTGGAATTTTCCAAACATGATACAAATAATCATCCAAACATAAATACAACGGTTCAAAATGATAAATACAACTTAATTCAAACAATTAAACGTAATTCAAACGGTTAAAAATGATCCAAACAAAAATGATAAATACGTACAACGGTTCAAAATGATCCAAACCAAAATGATGCAGAAGTATTCCAAATGCAATACAATAAAAATAATTCAAAATGATCAAGATTTTTAATGAAACCATTCTTAAATAATAAACCCCACATTAAACATGATACGATTATCTGTAGGCGATCAACGACTTCAAAGGTGCATGTATCTCCAACTATGAGGTCATTATCCTTAAGGAAATCATTCAATCCACTTAAACGAGCTTGTTCATAGGGCACGACAGAAGCTACAAGTCTAGCCGGCCATGATTCCCTGTGGCACTTTGTAGCTCCACAGTCTTGTTTCACAACATGTAGTTTGATCTAGCAAATGGTATTGAAATATTCCACCACAAAAACATAATTAAATAGTGTTAGAAAGTGCAATGAGGGAAAAAACATAAATCAAGAAAACAACTAACAAGATTTAATATATCTCACCACATAACCATGTGAAAATGCTGAGTTTGCTAGCGTCATATCAAAACAGGGATTCAGATTTTGGTTACCATTGTTCTCTCATTCTGCTTCATCATCTTCACTCTAGAAATTAGAATAATTCTTCTCACAGGTACTGCCATCAAACATTATAGTATTGAAATTTAAATTCACTCTATGTTCAAACACAATGAACTCGCGCTCATGCAAATCATGAGCCGCCACATATGCTTCCCAACCGTCTCCAAACGAATAGATCCATCATCGGTCTCTCCAACCCTCACTACCCATCTCCCTAATCAGCTATTGAGAACAACCATATTTTGTTAGATGTAGTGCCCGAAAGACAATTATCTAATTGTTTTAGGACAGAATTAATAATTCATCTTATTATATGCATGTATGCTTATAATTAAGACACTACTGAAAACCCTAAGTACCTCGTTTATGTAATCACATAACTCAGTGTATGGCTATACACAAGAGGATTGAGTTAGTGAGATGTACTTAAAAGTAACTTGGTCCGTAGCATTGATTAATCTGAGTACGGGTCTCATGATTAATATGCTAATAATGCGCCCAGAACACTTTACGGTGTGACAGCCTTATCCGGACCGTCGGTAATAGGGTACCTAGTGGGGCATTTATATATGATGATAATCATATAGGGGCTTGGACCGATTTGATTTGAGTTCTCGATATAATTCCGTGATCGAAAGTCTTATCGAATCACAAGATGATCATATATGGATTAATCTCAATCCCGAGGTGATCACAGACAACTGCTTAGACTTGGGTAGAGTTTGATGTGTTTGTAAGGATCACTTTGTAGTATGTGGTCCAACACTTCTCGTTGGCTCTATTCTAGAATGAGTGAGTAGTCTGTGCTATCACAGATATGGAATCCATTCCTTCCCTCAGGAAGTAGACAGACAGTTCATTTATTTGTTAATCCTAGAAACTGATCGATCCGCGGAGTTCATATTACATTAGTTATGAACTAATTGATCACTAGGGGGTTAATGGTAAATAAGGATAAGAGGTTTCGAGAAGGGTCTACGGAGATATCCCGAATCGAAACGAACAGTCTATGGAGGATTTATGCGTATGTAATGATTATATCAGTGGACACCTTATCAACTCATGGTTGAGTGTAAGTTATCTATATTCGGCAGAGTTCAGTTTCGGGTTTATGGTGGTGTAATCCCGGAATTAATAGATTGAATATTATTGTTCGGTCTGACGGATAATATTATTTAATTTATTGTAGCTACTGAATATGGGTCCATCGTCCCCGATGTGGCTCCTAATATATATAGCATATAGGTTTTCTCGTCGTTTCACCTCAATTAATATTAAATAGTTGGATTGGACTGTTTAATTGATATGTGGATTAATTGTTTAGTTGGACTAGATAATTAAATACATGGAAAAAAATTTTTCGTGGACTCGGCCCAATGTATGTCAAAAATGCGTGTGGACCTTTATTTAATTAAGGGGGGCGCATTTTATGATTGAATAATTAGAGAGAAATTAGTTTTCTTGGATAATTATTTAATATGTGATTTAATCATTTATTTGTTAAGTGATAAATCATGGAATATTAGATAATTTATTTATTTATCCTAATTTGTTTGGGATATATATTATATTTATCTTTTATTTATAATAAGGATTAATCTAATAATTATCTCTTAATTATTAAATCCTTGGAGGACAAGGATTACTCTCCTATATAAAGAGAGTTCTCCCAAACCTTTTGACACAACACATTACACGCATAATTGGGAGGAAAATAGCTTAGAAATTTCGGCTATTGTTCCTTGGGTTTGAGTTTTAGAAAACTTCGGGTTTTCTAAGGTAGCATATCAAGGAGGTCCGGCGGCTTGAAACACCATCCACCTGGTGGTGCTTGGAGATACACGTTGGAAGACTTTGGCTTCTCAACTAGCTCGGATTGGATTGAAGATTGTTCTTGGAGTTTATTCACCATAAACTGGTAAGCAATCTAACCCCCTCGTAGGTTTAGATCTATTATTTTATGTATTTTGGTTGACTAGATCTAGATCTTATTCTTTCCGCTGCGTAATCGGGTGGATCTTTGATCCATCCGGCGATATTACATCCTACATATTTATGTTCCGCAACGTGTGGTCCAAACTATGAACGTATGATCGAGGTAGTTTCTATGAAGAAAAAGACATCACGTTACTTCATCGTAATATGAGCGATAAAAATGTAACTTAATTAATTAATAATCACGTACCAAAATATTTGGAAACCGGGCATAAGAACTTTGAAGAAACGATCCATTTTTCTTCACTGTAGATTAAAAAGGAATGATGAATCAAAATTTGAATTAGAATCAGTCCGTATGCCATTCCAAAATAAGACAACATAGATAATCAAGCCAGACATAACCAATCACACAAGACAGAACTAGTATCTTAATCCATACTACATACCTGAAGTTCTTGCACGATCAAAATGGCTAGCCTGAATCAGTCCATTAAGAAATGGATATCCATGGCATATCAACTTATGGAAGATAATAACAAGTGGATATACTTAGTCATTTCTTAATGGAACCAATTCAGGTAAGCCAGTCTACAAAAACAGCGAAGAGATCCCAAGGCTTTGTAAGAGATCTCAATCTGTTAAAGCAAAGAGATCTCATGGCTTTATATTATCGGGTCCACACAACACACATAATGTGCAAAACATATCTAAGTATAATTTTAACTAACACACATACATTGCCAAAATTAGATTTTAAGGCCCATATTATGCGTAGAAATGTAACTACATTAATTATACATTTTAAGTCACTTACATGGCCAAAATTCATAGTTGTAAAGTTATTTACAATGTGAAGAAGTACACTTATTCATAGTTGGTGGACAGTTGTTTACAAAGTCAAGAAACACACTAATTCAAAGTTGTTATGTCGACGTTTTATCTACATCAAAACGTCACTGTGGCTGACGTTTTAAGCACCCGGTCATCTTCCATAAAACCTCCGATCGGAAAACGGCCGATTAATCGAAAAACACCCAAAAATCCTCCGATTTCAACCAACAACGAATACACATTACAATGAAACAAACGAATACAATGTATACACATTACAATACACGTTTCGTATCGACGGAAAATCGAAACCCAAATCAAGCTAAAACCTACCACCAAAATGCAAACAAAACAAGATACTTACGTGATTTGTTCAAAGTGATGTTGTTCTTAGCTTGATTCTTGTAACCATTGCCTCACTTGCGGTTTTCCGGCGAGATTTTATACTCCGGCGACTTCTCCGATGATATATTTCAGGCGAAATTCTTAGGGTTGTGTTTTGGTTTGGTTGAAATGAATAATGAAAGATAAGTAATGTGTATAGAGGGGTAGGGGAAGTTAAAAGGATTAAAGTGTGTCAGTTTGTAATTTTTAAAATATGAGAGACTAAAGCGTATATATTTTGAAAGTTATTAAAACAATAAAAAAAAAGTGCCGATAGTAAAAGTGTGGTGCTGATAGAAGTCGCCTAAAATAATTTGTTGTGAAAAAATACACAGGGATGAGTAAGTCATAGTGTTAATTTTTTTACACCCTTAAATTTTCCGTAGTGTTTTTTTTAAACATTTTTTGTTGTGTTTTTGGAGTCTCTATTTTTTTTAATAATAACTTTTTTTTTCGTTTTTGTTTTTGTTTCTTGCATTTTAGTCGGACCAGTGATTTCCGGATACCGATAGCTTTAAGGGAAAAAAATTAACAGTGCAAAAATTCAACAAAAAAAAGGTAAAAATTAACCGAAAGATAAATGGCAGGATGCATTTTTAACTAATAAATACGTTATTATGCGCTATTCACTCTAAAATAAAATTATCAACATGTATAAAATAACTATTTCAAAACAAAAAAAAAACATGTATAAAATAACAAAAATAAAATACAAGTGAACCCTTTAAACAAACTTGGTGTACCGGTTCATAATTCTTTATTTATGCAATAAAGCTCATTACACATTTTTAATGGGTCAGTGGAAAAGGTAATTAGTATTCTCTTTTAATACTTCCAACATGCAAGCCAGGTATCACTCATGCCCAGATTCTTTCCGTATGCCATACTTGAGTATGTATCTTTTTCGAAGAAGACATTCTTAATAATACAACACTTTTCTCCTAAAATAAGAAAAATAATACTGCACTTTTATTTGGTTTATTAAATAATGCTACGTTTATCATATGTTTTATCATCTTCCACAGATTTAATTTAAATATATAACATTGCATCCAAATGTAAAGTCAACATGCTTAAACTTGTTCATACCATACGAAGAGGAATAGAGGAATAGTCGAAGCTAGAAAATGGACAAAATAATAATACCTTTTTTGTTTATTAAATAATGCTACATTTGCTGTCCCTTATAGTATTTCATTAAAGAATATGGAGATATAGGTATATGTAATATCCCGATTTTCGAATAAAGGGCAATTCGGTCTTTTAATAAATCGGAATATTATGTTCTTTTGGTTTTTAAAGGTTTTATAAAAGAAAAGGGGATAATTGAGGAATTATAAGGTAATTAGGAAATTTGGGATGTATAAAAAGGAAATAATCCTAAATTAACCTAATCACTTTTGTCAAAAAAAAAAAAGAGAAGGGGCGCATCTATTTTGAGGGGAGGCCGCAAGTTTCAAAAAAGAGAGAGGAGAAGCTTTTGAATCCCAAGGTTAATCCGTCGTTCGTTTGAACGATTCATCAAGAGAAAAAGGATCACCGCTACAAGAGGATCGTTTGGATACCAACAATCCCTAGAACCGTTAACGTAAGTTTTACTCATCGTTTTGATTTAGGGTCGTTCTTCATGGTTTAACGGCGTTTTACGAGTTTAAGCTTCGTAGTGACCGGTTTTGGGTTCGATCGTTTTAGGTTTGAGGTTAAAGGTTTAACTTTTTTCAAAGCTTTGGTTGCGTGGATCGTTGTAGCTCGCAAAATCAAGGTAACGTGGTTTTCTTATCGTATGATTTAGTTCTCGTAAAGTTATAGGGCAATGTGTATGTTTTTCTATTTGTTTACAATCTGTTAAAGTCGAATTTGGAGTGTTATGGGTTGGAAATCGCGGAGAAAAGATTTGCAGATTTTCTGGGTTAAAACCCGGTGGACGGGCGTCCAGACTTTAGGACGGGCGTTCGATCCCTCTGCAGTTTAAACGAGCGTCCAGTATGCTTGGACGGGCGTTTAGGGTGGAGTTTTGGATACTGGTTGTAGTTGAGTTTGGGTGGACGGGCGTCTGATAATTTGGACGGGCGTCCAAAGGGCTAGTTTTGATACGGGATGTGATGGCTTAAAGGTGGACGGGCGTTCAGTCTTTTGGACGGGCGTCCAGGTCCAGACGAGCGTCTGCAAAAGGGGCAGACGGTCGTTTGGCTTGGGGGCTCTAGTTTGCTTTCGTTTTGTGATGTCAGCTTGATTTCAGGCTCTATAACATGATTTCTTCTTGCATAACCTTACGTGACAAAGCTCGAATTAGCTTTTGGTGCGTTTAGTTCCGGCACCACATGGATTCCCTAAAAAGATGAAGTGTGGGACCACCGAAAGCTTTGGATTTGCCTTGTGCTTCGATAAGCTAGAGTTTATCGATGTACGTATAACTTGCTAGGACTTGTCCGTGTCTAGTGGTCTAAGTATGAGAGTAGGAGATGTGAGGGAGCTTACTTGAAAACACTTAGGTGGCTAGTTAAATACCTAATCAAACGTATGTGTTAGATTAAAAGCTTAAACATCATGCAATGCTTGGTAAGGCATAGTACAATATCGCGATGTGTTCTCTCGACTAGACAAAGTAGCTTGCACCCACGCCGGTCAATCGATTGGCCGGACAAAGCGTTTGGTGCATTCGCCGGTCATCACACCATCGGGACTCGGATATTCCCGGGGCTACTAGAGCAAGTCTCTAAGTAGGTTGCACCCGATTGTCCTAGTACATCCTATTACTAGGCGTAGTGCCCTTGTTATTCATGATGTAACAAACTCGAGCTAAGATAGATACCCTTGGAACCTCATGTTATGCAATGAACATAATGTGATAGATAGTTAGGGCTAATAACGGAAAATGAATTAATAAAAGACGGTATTGCTTTTATTTCTTTATGAGGGCATAGTTATACGATCTTACACACGTTACTAAGTACTTTTGTACTTACCCCGTTACGTTGTGTTTGTCTTTCCTTTTCCCCAAAGAAGATGAACAATGGTTACCGCCGATGAGTTCTTTGATGACGAAGTTTGAGTTGGAGCCCGAAGACTTAGATCTTTTAGTTTGTTCTTTTAAAACAAGCAGTTGTTTCAAGATTTGAATAATGTTGTTCTTCCTTTTGGGATTTAATTTTGGATGATTAGTTCTTTGAATGGATTTTAGTTTTTCACGACATTGATTACCGTTGTTGCGATCGTTTGGGTTCCCGAGTTGTTGAGTTGTTTTATCTTCCGCGTCGTTTGGATTCGATGTATGACGTAAGGCTTGCATGTATTATTGAGTTTTATTTGATAATATATGTGCCGAGCGCTCTTTCCGGATAAGGACTCGGTGTCCGGGAACGGGGCGTTACGGTTGGTATCGAGAGAGAAAGGTTTTCTTTCTTTGTGTAGGACTTGGTTTCCTTTAAGATAAGTTTAGAGCTTTAGTAACCCCTCCTCTTTTCTTGGCTACGGGATGGTGCTTACTAGAGGAGGAGCTAGTTCGTATAACGCCGATGCAGCTAATACCCGGACAAGTAACGCGAGAGACGGATTTTGCCGAAGTTGTGGTTCCGAGAAGAAGGAGGAGTGGACCAGCTACTCAGGTTCCTCCGGTCACTCAAGTGAGCAACCCCAGGTCATGGTGGAAATCAAGGACCAAGTAATTCGTTAGAGGTCGAGTGGAACAAGCGGGTCCTTCAAGGTTTAGCACTCGCGTACCGGTTTACATCGGCTCCAAGGACCACCACTTGGACCGGATTGGGACTTTCTAATCCACCGGCCGGTCGGTTCTTTAGTTATCCACGGTATCCATGTTTCCACCTACACCTTTGAGTTTCACCCCTCGGCCGACGGTTCGACCTCCACCACCACCTAGATCGAGTTCTTTCGTAGCACCCGGCTACACCCGGCCCGCGACGAGTTATCGGAATGCCCCACCGATACGGCGGCGGTTTCGGCGGCGGCGGTTTGGGGGTTATGATAGACCAATAGACCGGTATGAGAAAGTGAAGAAGCATAGGGTACCGAGTTCTTCGGTAATGTTGAGCCAGCAGCAACAGACTTATGGCTACGTCAGTTTGAAAAGTCTTGTAGAAACATGAGGGCCCCAGAATCTGAATGGGCTCAGTTGGTAGTATCTTTGTTGGCAGGTAATGCGGTGAGTTGGATGGAGTCTTATGAGCAAGCTAATCCTAGAATCACAAATTGGGCGGTATTCAAGGATTTGTTCTATCAGGAATACTTCCCTAGAACGGCACAAAATGCAAAGGCCAACGAGTTTCGAGTTTAAAACGGGGAAGAAATACTACGGTGACACGGTACTCGCGAAGTTTCATGAGTTGGGCGGTTCTATCCCGAGATTATGAAAAGTGAGGAAAAGAAGATAGACAAGTTTATGGAAGGGTTGTCACATGATGTGGCGAAAGGTATGCTTGGAGATAGACCGACGAGTATGGCAAGCGTCATGGATAGAGCATTGACAGCGGAAAGGTTTGCCAACGGGCCGACCGTTGTAGTTGGGGACAAGAGGCCATTCTCAAATTTTCAAGGAGGTAATAGAGGGCGCCACGGCGGAATGTAAAGAAGACGGGGAGTTCGGCAACGAAGAGTTCGACTAGTGGAACACCACCAACTTGTGTCAAGTGCAACAAGGCACACTCGGGTGATTGCATGGCGGGTAGCACGAGTTGTTTCCCTTGTGGGGAAGTGGGACATTACTCGAGGGCATGTCCTAAGAAGATCTCTCAAGGAAATCGAGACGGGAGGACGAGGTAACCGGCGGGGCAATCGCCTACGGGTAGCGGACCGGTTCGTGTTTTTGCAACCGATGCGGAGCCAGAGGAGTTAGATGACTTTGTGGTGACAGGTACTTTTCAGTGTTTGTGTTTCTTATAAATATTTAATATGATATAGCGCGCATATGATATTACATATTTGTACATAAATTGATTCACTTGTTAGGTACCATAATCATAGATAATCTAGCGAGTTTCGGCTACGTTTGACACCGGAGCTTCGGGAACCTTTGTTTCTCCAAGGATAGTTAAGAAGTTGAACCTACCCCTTAAGGAGTTGGAGAGACCTTTGAGTATAACCACCCCGTTGGGCCGAGTTACTAGATGTGCTCAAGTCACACCCCAAGTTGATATTAGAGTCGGGACTCACCAGTGCCAGCATGCTTTGACGGTGTTGGATTTCTCAGACTTTGATGTTATCCTAGGCATGGATCGGTTGTCTAAGAACCATGTCTTTTTGGATTGTAAAGGCAAGAGAGTAATCTTTAAAGTTCCGGGAAAATCGGCTAAGACTTTTCGGGGTATCGTATACAAGCCCGGCAAGAAACGGCATCCGATCATCTCGGCGAGTTAAAGCTTTAAAAGCCTTGAGGGGGGTTGCCAAGGTTTTGTGGTGTACGCACTAGATAAGGAAAAGCTCAAACCCGAGTTAGGAGAGACTCGTGTGGTTAAAGAATTTCCTGAAGTCTTCCCAGAAGATTTGCCAGGACATATGCCTGATAGGGCCATAGAGTTTGAGATCGAGTTAATTGCAGGAGCTGCACCAGTAGCTAAAGCGCCCTACAGGATGGCACCAGCTGAGTTGAAAGAGTTGAAAATTCAGCTTAAGGACATGTTAGAGAAAAACATCATCCAACCAAGTACATCACCGTGGGGAGCACCGGTCTTGTTTGTGAAGAAGAAAGATGGGAGTATGCGCTTGTGCATCGACTGCAGAGAGTTGAATAAACTGACAATCAAGAATAAGTATCCTTTACCAAGGATTGACGATATGTTCAGCCAGTTGTAGGGTAAGAAGGTGTTCTCTAAGATTGATCTTAGGTCCGGTTACCATCAGTTGAAAATCAAGGTGTCAGATATACCTAAGACAGCCTTCAGTACGAGGTATGGACATTATGAGTTTTTGGTCATGCCGTTTGGACTCACTAATGCTCCCTCAAAGTTCATGGACCTAATGCAAAGAGTTTTCATGCCTTATCTCGACAAGTTTGTGATTGTCTTCATAGACGACATTTTGGTATACTCTAAAGACGAGGAAGAGCATGAAGAACACCTAAGGATAGCGCTACAAACCTTAAAAGAGAACAAGTTTGTATGCCAAGTTTTCCAAGTGCGAGTTTTGGTTGGATCAAGTCGGTTTTCTTGGACATATAGTTTCAGGAGAAGGTATTAAGGTGGACCCAGCAAAGATAGAAGCTTTTTCTAAGTGGCCTAGACCGACATCAGTGACAGAGATAAGGAGTTTCTTGGGTCTAGCAGGGTATTACCGGAAGTTTGTAAAGGATTTCTCGAAGATAGCTACACCTCTCACGAGACTTACTCAGAAGAACGTTAAGTATGAGTGGACCGATGAATGTGAGGAGGCCTTTCAGACTTTGAAAGAAAAGTTGACCACAACTCCAGTGTTGGCTTTACCGGAAGTTTTTGGTAACTACGACGTGTATACAGATGCATCGGGTCAAGGTTTGGGTTGTGTATTGATGCGATCGGGAAAGGTGATTGCTTATGCATCTAGGCGGCTAAAGGTGCATGAGAAGAATTACCCTACACACGACCTAGAGTTGGCGGCGGTGGTGTTTGCTCGAAGCTTTGGAGACACTATTTGTATGGTGTCAAGACAAGGATCTTCACGGATCATAAGAGTCTTAAGTTCTTCTTTACTCGGGAGAATCGAACATGAGACAAAGAAGATGGTTAGAGTTTGTGAAAGACTACGACTTGGACATTCAATACCACCCGGGTAAGGCGAATGCCGTAGCTGATGCACTTAGCCGGAGAGCGGTTAATGCTATCACCACCTTACAAGAAGTTGTGGATCAGTTGGATAGAATGCAGAGTTCGTGGCGAGATGCGATACATGTCAGAGGGTGAAAGCAGAACATAAGAGGCCAGGAGGTTTGTTGAAACCTTTGGAGATACCGGAATGGAAATGGGAGAATATCACGATGGATTTCATCACCGGTTTGCCTAAGACGAAGGGCGGTCATGACATGATTTGGGTGATTGTGGATAGACTTACCAAATCAGCCCATTTCTTGCCGTGTAAGGTAGACATGCCTATTAAGAAGTTCGCTACTATGTACATCGACAATATAGTGAAGCTTCATGGTGTGCCTTTATCTATTGTATCCGACGGGGATAGTAGATTCATCGGTCGCTTTTGGAAAGGTTTGCGAAAAGCTTTTGGCACGAAGACCGATTTGAGTACGACGTTTCATCCTCGGACGGATGGGCGAGTCCGAGAGAACGATTCGGACTCTTGAGGATATGCTTAGAGCTTGTGTTTTGGATGCCGGAGGTTCATGGATAGATTACCTCAACTTGGCGGAGTTTGCTTACAATAACGGTTACCACGCAAGTTTGGGAATGCCACCTTTTGAGGCCTTGTATGGTAGGAAGTGCGGGACTCCACTTTATTGGGATGAAGTGGGAGAGAAACACATCACCGGGCCGGAGATGGTTCGGCAAGCCAAGGAGAAGATCGAGTTGATACGGAAGAATCGAAAGCCGCGCAAGACCGTCGAAGAGTTGGGCCGATGTTAGAAGAAGACCGCTAGAGTTCGAGGTCGGGGATAGAGTTTACCTTCGAGCATCTCCAATGAAGGGTGTCAAGAGGTTTGGTCAGAAAGGAAAGCTAAGTCCAAGATACGTAGGACCTTTTGATATCATCGAAAGAGTTGGGAAGTTGGCTTATAGACTACGGTTGCCAGAATCGATGTCTAGAGTCCACAATGTCTTCCACGTATCAATGCTTAAAAAGTGTTTATCAAAAGTGGATGTGGAGTCTGAGATTGACCCGGACGTGTTACAAGACAACCTATCATACGTGGAAAAGCCGATCAAGATTCTGGACAGGAAGGAAAGAATGATCAAGAGGCGAATGATCCCGTTAGTGTTAGTGCGGTGGAGCAACCATGCACCGACGGAAGCCACTTGGGAAGTGGAAGCGGACATGATAGACGAGTTCCCGAGTTCCCTCATCTTCCGGGTATGTTCTAGTTTCGAGGACGAAACTCCTCTTAAGGGGGGAGGAATGTAATATCCCGATTTTCGAATAAAGGGCAATTCGGTCTTTTAATAAATCGGAATATTATGTTCTTTTGGTTTTTAAAGGTTTTATAAAAGAAAAGGGGATAATTGAGGAATTATAAGGTAATTAGGAAATTTGGGATGTATAAAAAGGAAATAATCCTAAATTAACCTAATCACTTTTGTCAAAAAAAAAAAAAAAAAAAGAAGGGCGCATCTATTTTGAGGGGAGGCCGCAAGTTTCAAAAAAGAGAGAGGAGAAGCTTTTGAATCCCAAGGTTAATCCGTCGTTCGTTTGAACAGATTCATCAAGAGAAAAAGGATCACCGCTACAAGAGGATCGTTTGGATACCAACAATCCCTAGAACCGTTAACGTAAGTTTTACTCATCGTTTTGATTTAGGGTCGTTCTTCATGGTTTAACGAGCGTTTTCGAGTTTAAGCTTCGTAGTGACCGGTTTTGGGTTCGATCGTTTTAGGTTTGAGGTTAAAGGTTTAACTTTTTTCAAAGCTTTGGTTGCGTGGATCGTTGTAGCTCGCAAAATCAAGGTAACGTGGTTTTCTTATCGTATGATTTAGTTCTCGTAAAGTTATAGGGCAATGTGTATGTTTTTCTGCTTGTTTACAATCGTTAAAGTCGAATTTGGAGTGTTATGGGTTGGAAATCGCAGAGAAAAGATTGCAGATTTTCCGGGTTAAAACCCGGTGGACGGGCGTCCGGACTTTAGGACGGGCGTTCGATCCTCTGCGGTTTAAACGAGCGTCCGGTATGCTTGGACGGGCGTTTAGGGTGGAGTTTTGGATACTTGGTTGTAGGCGAGTTTGGGTGGACGGGCGTCGATAATTTGGACGGGCGTCCAAAGGGCTAGTTTTGATACGGGATGTGATGGCTTAAAGGTGGACGGGCGTTCGGTCTTTTGGACGGGCGTCCGGAGTCCGGACGAGCGTACGCAAAAGGGCGGACGGTCGTTTGGCTTGGGGGCTCTAGTTTGCTTTCGTTTTGTGATGTCGGCTTGATTTCGGGCTCTATAACATGATTTCTTACTTTGCATAACCTTACGTGACAAAGCTCGAATTAGCTTTTGGTGCGTTTAGTTCCGGCACCACATGGATTCCCTAAAAAGATGAAGTGTGGGACCACCGAAAGCTTTGGATTTGCCTTGTGCTTCGATAAGCTAGAGTTTATCGATGTCTGTGTAACTGCTAGGACTTGTCCGTGTCTAGTGGTCTAAGTATGAGAGTAGGAGATGTGAGGGAGCTTACTTGAAAACACTTAGGTGGCCACCTAATCAAACGTATGTGTTAGATTAAAAGCTTAAACATCATGCAATGCTTGGTAAGGCATAGTACAATATCGCGATGTGTTCTCTGACTAGACAAAGTAGCTTGCACCCACGCCGGTCAATCGATTGGCCAGACAAAGCATTTGGTGCATTCTGCCGGTCATCACACCATCGGGACTCAGATATTCCCGGGGCTACTAGAGCAAGTCTCTAAGTAGGTTGCACCCGATTGTCCTAGTACATCCTATTACTAGGCGTAGTGCCCTTGTTATTCATGATGTAACAAACGAGCTAAGATAGATACCCTTGGAACCTCATGTTATGCAATGAACATAATGTGATAGATAGTTAGGGCTAATAACGGAAAATGAATTAATAAAAGACGGTATTGCTTTTATTTCTTTATGAGGGCATAGTTATACGATCTTCTACACGTTACTAAGTACTTTTGTACTTACCCCGTTACGTTGTGTTTGTCTTTCCTTTTCCCCAAAGAAGATGAACAGTGGTTACCGCTTGATGAGTTCTTTGATGACGAAGTTTGAGTTGGAGCCCGAAGACTTAGATCTTTTAGTTTGTTCTTTTAAAACAGTTGTTTCAAGATTTGAATAATGTTGTTCTTCCTTTTGGGATTTAATTTTGGATGATTAGTTCTTTGAATGGATTTTAGTTTTTCACAAAGATTGATTACCGTTGTTGCGATCGTTTGGGTTCCCGAGTTGTTGAGTTGTTTTATCTTCCGCGTCGTTTGGATTCGATGTATGACGTAAGGCTTGCATGTATTATTGAGTTTTATTTGATAATATATGTGCCGAGCGCTCTTTCCGGATAAGGACTCGGTGTCCGGGAACGGGGCGTTACAGTATAAGCCATGATAAACAAATGGATGTGCATGATGTTGAAATTCATGAATAACATTGAAACTGAACAGAAATATTGAATTGAAACAGAACTGGAATCAAATTCGATCAAGAACACTTGAAGGTGTTCATCCCCAAATTTAAAACTGAAGAAGGCGGGAAACGTGTTTAGAACGAATTACATGGAAAGCTTTACATCATAATGAAATTGAACAACTTAATTGAGTTTCTGTGATCCCAATTTACATTTATATAGGAGACACAAGCTCAATTGGTTGTAACCAACTCTAACTAATTAACTAACCACCTACTCAAGTGTTTGTTGAAAAGTCTCTAAGAACCAAAAACTTGTCCTCTTGCCTTTTTAATCTCAACACCCTCCCTCAAGCTGAACATGGATGATATCCAGGTGAAGCTTGCCAAAAATATGTCCTCTTGCCTTTTTAATCTCAGTGTTTTGAGAGAACAGGTTTGTATATGTCCTTGAATGGGAATGATTGTAGCAGCCTATCCAATGTCTTGCTGTCAACAGGCTTGGTGAGTATATCTGCAGGCTGGTCTTTGGTGTTTATAGGCAATGGAATAAGGACTTTAGCTGTGTACTTTTATCTAACAAAATGATAATCTATTTCTATGTGCTTAGTTCTTTCATGGAAAACAAGATTTTCCACAATGTCCAAAGCACTTTGGCTGTCACAATAAAGTGGCACTGTCTAAGAATATGTGATCTGGAAATCTTTAAGTAGGTAGATTAACCATTGGATTTCACATACTGTAATGGTCATAGTTCTCTATTCTGCCTCACTTGAACTTCTAGAAACATTTGGCTGTTTATTTGATTTCCAGGAAATAAGGGCATCACCAAGATAGACCAAGTAACCAGTAGTGGATCTTCTGGTTTTTGTACATCCTGCCCAATCTGAATCACTGAAGGCTTTTAGTATGACTGAACCTTGTTTAGGAAAGAATAATCCTCTTCCTGGTGCTGATTTGAGAAATCTTAGAAGTCTGTGAGCAGCTTTTAAATGAGCCTCGTTTGGTTGTGCCAAGAACTGACTTAATTGTTGAAGTGGGAATGCTATATCAGGTCTAGTATTCCCTAGATATAGCAGTTTGCCAACCAAGCTTCTGTAAAGAGTGTTGGATTCCAAGAGTGGAGCTTCAACTTCTGTTAAATTTTGTGAGGTATCCATTAGTGTAGCTACTGGTTTACAATCCAAGAAACCAAATTCTTTGAGGAGATCCAAACAGTATTTTCACTGATTGATCACTATGCCATCTTTTGATCTTGCTACTTCAAAACCTAACAAGTACTTAAGAGTTCCAAGGTCCTTTATGGTAAAGGCATAATGCAACAGACCTTTTAGGTATTGGATTTCTGTCATGTCTGAACTTCCAACAACAATATCATCTACATAAACCAATAGGGCCACAAACTTATGCCCTTGACCTTTGGTGAAGAGACTATGGTTATTCTAAGATTGTTTATAACCATGATCCAATAATTTCTTTGTTAATTTTGCATTCCATTGCCTACTTGCTTGTCTCAATCCATATAGTGACATCATATTCAATTTTTAATCAAATTTTAACATAGTCATCATCCATTTCCCTAAAAGATCAAAATAGCTCAATTAAGTCTACATACCAAACCATTTACCGATTACGAGTTGTTGAAGTGGGATTTTATCCTCTGAATGTAACAACGACTATGAAATCAACAATCTTCGATAATTACTCTAGACCTACTTTTTATGGCGGAATGGTGGCCTCATATATACTTCTTCATCACATAATCCGGCGTGAACCTTATTCTTCTAGATCTCCATGCAAGAAAGCATTATTTACATCCAATTGATGTAAATGCCAATCTTTATGTGCTGCTAAAGCCATAAAAAACCTGATTGTTGTCTGTTTTGCCACAGGTGAGAAATTTTCAAGAAAGTCAATGCCTTATGTCTGTGTGAATCCTTTTGCAACCAATCTTGCCTTGAATCTTTCCAGTGATCCATCTTCCTTTCTTTTGATTCTGAAAACCCACTTGCATCCTATTGGTTTTGTTCCTTTTGGTAAAGGGGCAAGTGACCATGTATTTGTTTTGTCTAAAGCTACTAACTCCAAATTCATGGCTTCTTGCCATCTAGGATATTTAGTTGCTTCATTGTAGGATGCTGGTTCTTTATCTTCAGAAATATGACCAATAAAACCCTGATAATTGGAAGACAAGTTAGTATAAGATAAAACATGATCTAAAATGTGAGGTGAAGTCCTCTTCACTTGATTTGTATAGATATATAGTCTGTTAAGTAAGATGGCACAGATCTTTGTCTATTTGATCTTCTTTGTGGTGGCATGGAAATCATGCAGGGGTAATGGAAGACAAAGATCATGTGAATTGTTTGATGAATGATTATCAGAAAAGGCAAAAGAGTTTTCATGAAAAACCACATCTCTGGAAATGGAGATGTTCCTGGTATGAATGTTCATGACTCTATACCCTTTGATGTTATTTTCAAACCCTAGAAACACTGATTTAGTGCTTCTGTCTTCAAATTTGCCTCTACCCTGAGAAGTAGTAGATGCAAAACATAAACA
The DNA here is from genome assembly GCA_036785695.1 of Gentiana straminea. Lineage (NCBI taxonomy): Eukaryota > Viridiplantae > Streptophyta > Magnoliopsida > Gentianales > Gentianaceae > Gentiana > Gentiana straminea. Next base: position 5,539,721 of record JAVUPR010000312.1, on the reverse strand, counting down.
ACCAAACACCTTGAGCATATCATAATTAGGTTCTTTATTATGCAGAATAAAGTAAGGTGTTTTATTACTCAGCAAAGGTGTAGGCAGTAAATTGATTAGATAGACAGCATGTAAAACACAATAATGCCAATATTCTACAGGAACATCAGACCGAATTCTGAGTGCCCTAGCTACATTCAGAATGTGTTGATGTTTTCTTTCAATCAAACCATTCTGTTGTGGTGTTCTAACACATGCCATTTGGTGCACTATACCCTTCTGCCTATAGAAGTTTTTCATACCAAACTGCACCTTGATCTGACCTAATTGTTTTAACACATCTGCCATACTGTGTTTGTACCAGAATACGGAAATCTTTTAGAAAACCAACAGCCTGATCCTTGGTTTTCATTAAGAAAATCCAAGTGTATCTGCTGTGATCATCCACAATAGAAAGAAAATAACTATCACCATCAATAGTGGGTATTCTTTTGGCCCCCAAATATCTACGTGTATAAGATCAAAACAATGCATAGTAGAAGATTGGCTGACAGGAAATTGAAGTTCTCTTTGTTTTGCTAAAGGAAACAGTGCATTTACAATCAGGAATCTTTATTCTATTGTCTAAAACTTTCAAAGTTTTCAATCTGTCAATTGAAGGGTGGCCTAATCCATAATGCCATAAGCTAGTATCTATCACAGAATTGCAAGCAACAGAAAAATGTTGAACATGAGTAGTGCTTGTATCTAGTCTTTGTGATTCAAGAATATACCATGTTGAAATTCATGAATAACATTGAAACTGAACAGAAATATTGAATTGAAACAGAACTAGAATCAAATTCGATCAAGAACACTTGAAGGTGTTCATCCCCAAATTTAAAACTGAAAAAGGCGGGAAAACGGTTTAGAACGAATTACATGGAAAGCTTTACATCAAAATGAAATTGAACAACTTAATTGAGTTTCTGTGATCCCAATTTACATTTATATAGGAGACACACGCTCAATTGGTTGTAACCAACTCTAACTAACTAACCACCTACTCAAGTGTTTGTTGAAAAGTCTCTAAGAACCAAAAACTTGTCCTCTTGCCTTTTAATCTCAACAAACTTGTCCTCTTGCCTTTTTAATCTCAACACATGAATATAATGACTTTTTTATTCTTATTTTTTTCTTATCGATTTTGATTTTTTATTTGTTTTTAGAAAAGAGAATATGCCATTGCCAGGTAACTTGAACGGTTGGACATGTACTGTGTACGCCTGAATCACGGTAAAATAATGAGTCTATAATCAATGTGCACATAGTTAAGCCGGATTTTATTCCTTCATAGAGGTTGGCATTGCATTGAAACAATTACCCGGATGGAAGTCGTTGGGGCCTGATAGCATGCATGTGGTGTTCCTGCAGAAATTCTGGAGTATAGTTGGAGAGGAAGTTTTACATGTGGTGCTGGATGTTCTGAACAATGGTTCTCTCTTAGGTACGTTGAATGAAACATACATTACGTTGATATCTAAGGTTGCTACTCACACAGTCATGACTGAGTTTAGGCCAATCGCTCTATGCAATTCAATTTATGAACTTATCTCTCGCGTGATTATTAATCGTCTTAAGCGGGTGGTTGGTGATGTGATCTCGGAGAATCATAGTGCGTTTGTATATGGGCGCCTTATAACGGATAATGCGATTATTGCCTTTGAGGCTTTTCATTCTTTACGTAGGCGGGGGCTCGGGGTTGTGATAATTATGTTGCTTTGAAATTGGTTATGGCAAAGGCCTTTGATCAAGTTGAGTTGCAATATCTTTGGCGGGTTGTGGTACGTATGAGGTTTCCACAGCCCATTATCGATTTGGTTCACATTGTGTGGGGTCCTCTCCTATCGGGTTTTGATTAACGGGAAGCCTAGTAGGGGGATTGTACCGACCAGGGGGATTAGGCAGAGAGATCCATTGTCGCCTCTTCTTTTTATCATTTCCGCCGAGGGTTTCATATGTGCAATGAGGGGCGCTACGGGGAATTTGCTTTGGTATGGAGGAAGCGGTTTCTATCTCACACTTGCTTTTGCAAATGACCGCATAGTGTTCTTTGAGCTTTTAGAAGGGGCGGTTGAGGTGCTGACTGAACTGCTTGCCAGGTATGGTGCTCTTTCTGGCCAGGTCATTAACTTTCATAAATACAGCCTTTATTTCTCGGAGGGGGTCTTAGAGGTGGATCGAGAGATGGTGTCAGTCTGTTACAAATTCCTATGGGGGATGGCTCTGGTAAATATTTGGGGCTGTCATACCAGATAGGGAGGAACAAACGGAAGGTGTTTGCATTTCTGAGGGACAAGATACGTAAAAAGGTGGTTGGATGGAAGGATAAACTGCTCTTTTCGGCAGGGAATTGAATGAGGTGTTCATTAAATCGGCTCTTCAGGCTATCCCCACATTTATTATGCAATGCTTCAAGATTCCCAGTACACTTATTCGGGAACTTGAGCAGGCAATCCGGGGTTTCATTTGGGGGGATACTGAGTATTGAAATGGTGTCATAAACCAAATCGGGTTGGACCCGATCCGACCGGGTCATGTCGATTATAGACTATTTAGTTCATGTAATAACTTTATTATGATTAATAAAAGCACTTTTGTTATTATATATCTTGTTTATCTTCATGTTATTGAATGTATATATATATAGTAACGTCCTTAGTATTAAACTGTGAGAGAGAAACCATGATACTGATTTTGGTTGATGAGATCTCTATTCACTGATAACAAGTTTGATACTTAAATGTCTCTAGTCGTATGTACTATCAAATAGGGCATTGATGGTATGATTAGACTAGCACGTATTGGATGTCTTCTATCTTATTGAAGATAGGGATAGATCTCGTCTATCGAAGTGTGGAGACACTTGGACTATACGTGGACGTGTATTAGAGAATGCGTACGTTAGACTGGCCCACTTACATTAAGTGTCGCAGTATGTGACAGTTGTGTAATTATCTTGAGACCGGAGTCTTCATGGCATCACGGTTTGGATTGTCATGCTTTGACACTATTGAGGTTTCCCCTAGCCACGGGGTGATCATACGGTAGTGCTCGGGTGTGATATTGAAGCATGCGTAGGATACATGTTTGTTCGTCCGGAAATCGCGTATCCTATGATTAGGAGTGAATATCCGAAATGGCCTTCTTATAAAGAATGTCTACTCTCGTGAATCTTTGCAAAGTGGGAGTAAATGAGTTATTCCGAGAGAGTGTGATATCCATATTATAAGATACGATCGTTGATGTAATGACACTCGAGAAACGATCGTATGGATATTATTACAGTGATAGGATTCTATTTACACGATAATTGTTTCACATGAAAGGTAATAGTCATTGCTTTTGACTCTTCCGATGATTGGGGATCACGGTGTGTTCCTAGACGTTATTCCGTGATCGTTAGGTATGAAGGACATTTTCGTAATTTGCACTTTGTGTCTATGACCAACATATTCGGAAGCCTATTGGGTCACACACGTAAGAACATCTAGCCGGATTAAAATGCGGTTATAGTGATAACCAAATAAAGAAAGTTTATCTCGACTATAAAGTGTTATAGTGATTAAATTAATATGACGGTATTTATTTATTATGAATAAATTAAATACAAGATATTAACTATTAAAAAATATTCCGGAAGTCAATTAATTGGCATATGGGGCGCCAATACTAAGTGTATAAGATACACTTGGATTGTGCAATTTAATTAATAAGATTACCATATATTAATATTGGATATTAATTGATTTTGGGAAAATATATTTATGGTAATAAGATAAAGATATTCAATATTAAATATTGGCAATATCTTAGATTTATTTAATATAACATATTAAATTAAAAGAGATAAATCAATCAAAGTGTTTTTCCTTATTTTACTAAAAAAAGATTTTCTTTTTCATCAATCTACTATAAGCTTCTCCTAATCATATTAGGGAGTGATTGGGCGCCACCTACCCCTATATAAGCAAGGGGTTAGCTAGCTTTTTTGTACATCACAATTCCAAGAGTTCATAATTTTGTGACAAATAGAGAGCTTCTTCTAGAGAGTTTTAGAGAGAGAAAAGGCCGGTCTAGCAACCGGATTTTTCTAGTAGCAATCCAATGAGGATTCCGGCGAGGAGTTCATGTGGATATCGATAGAGGCTGGACATATGGACGGCTCTCGCGCACTACTACTCTCCGTTGACGGTAAAAGCGTCGATCTATTATATCAAGCAATGTAACAACCGTCAACTACTTAACGTGTTTATTGTGTTAAACGAAGTCGATCTTGGGGTCGGAAATCAAAATTTTAAATTCCGTTGCGTTAAACTACTTGATTTCCTAACATTGAGAACAAGCGTCGGGTGCACTAGAAGAGCTGGGAAACTTGTTGCTTGCCGAAAAACTGAGGGGCTGGGATTTCGTGATTTGGAATGCTTCAACTTGGTTTTACTGGAAAAACAATCCTGGAGAAACTTGACTAGTCCAGGTTCGTTGGCTGCGCAGGTATTTCATGCCAAGTATTTTGAGGAGGGAACTATTCTATCGGCACGATTAGGGCCACGGCTATCTATTCTTTGTTATAGCGTTTTACAAGGGCGTGATCTTCTACTCAATGGGATGATATGGTCAGTGGGGACGGGGGAATGGTGTTTGTATTTCATTATGCTTGACTTCCCGACAGCCTTCGTTCCGCATTCCTTTTTCAGGGCATGAGCTCCCAACTGATTCTTTGGTTTTATATTTGTTCATTCCAAACACCGGATTGTGGGAAGTGCAGCGGATACAACAGATGTTTAGGCCCTGGGAGTCTGATGTTGTTTTGGCAACTACCAAAGCACCAGGGAGCACCAGGGGGCATTCAGATAGAGCATCTAGAACTATGATCGTAAGGAGTCTATACGGTTAGGTCAGAGTACTTTCTGGTCTTATTGCTCTATCGCCGTCGTTTGTGGTGGACCCGACTACTTCGACTGGGAGAGCAGATTGTTGAGGAGTTGTTGGCAACTCCCGATGCAGCCACGCATTCAGCATTGTTTGTGGCGCTGTAGGCATTTGGGATAGGGCATTTGTTTGGCTTGTGGATAGACCCTGGAGACGACGCGACATGTGTTTTTTGAGTGCGAGATGGTAGACCGAATTTGGAGGGTGTCACCGTTTTACGGGGTTTTAGGGCACTCCTTCGTTCCGCATCTTTTGCGGATTTCTTTTTACGACTGCTTGAAGATCAGGGAGTGCAAGACATCGTGAGATTTGTGTGGCTTATGTGGGGTATTTGGAAAGCGTGTTGCTCTGCGGTTTTTGATGACCATGTTGTTTACGTCTCCGTGGTCTGTATGAGATATTTGGTTGCATCGGCTGAGTATGTAGAGGCTTTGGAGAGTTATCGGTTGTACGGGCCGTCCCAACAATTGCCGGACAAATGGGCAAAACCCTCGGCTGGGGTGATCAAAGGGAATGTTGATGCTTCAGTCACTGAGGTAAGAACAGGGGTCGGAGGCATTTTTCATGATTCGTCCGGTGCAATTATTCACTCCTTTGCATATCACTTTGATCCAGGAGACCCGGTGGAATATATGGAACTCAAGGCTATTTCATTGGCTTTGGAAGAGGCGGAACAATTGGGAATTCAGCAACTGGTGGTGGAAAGTGATTGTGTGGCGTGTGTCTCACGCCTTCGCAATCCGAGGACTGATATTTCTGTTCACGGGTGTTTGGTGCGAGATTGTTTGGCACTTACTTCTAGTTTTGCTTTTGTTTCTTTATCTTTCGTTCAGTGTATGAGGAATGTCCCGACGCATTTACTAGCTGGGCATGCTTTGTAGTTACTTATCGTACATCTTGGGGCACTTCGCCTCCTGGTGACGTTTTTGCCGTTTGTTTGGTGGAAATTGGTTAATAAAAGTATTGTTTTCCTCAAAAAAAATAAAATAAAATAAAATAATATATATATATATATATATATATTTTCAATTTCTATTATAAATTCGCTAGGGTCCACATTAAGGTAATGACACATGTGACATGGATCGAAATACTTGATATTTTATTTATTTACTAGTGTTTTTACATCATGCAAGGCACGATGCATGCCCACGGGAAAAGTTTAGACATACTTGATTTATTTATGTCTTTATTCTATAAATAAAAACAGCAAGGAAAGTCGGGTTGATGCAAGAACACTATGAAAGTGAACATAACAACAACAAGAATAACAGAAAAATTTATTTAATACAAACTGTTCCATAATAGAAATCCAGCTCAGTGTTTTGATATTCATGTTATTAAACAAAAGAAATGCGACGGTAATGCCAGAGATGCATGACACATGGTTGACTTGGAGTCTTGGACTATTAAGGAACAAAGTATTGTTTATTAAAAAAATAGTAATTGCTGGTAAAAAAGAACATACTCTTCGTCTATGACAACAAAGTCTCTTACCGATGTAGACTGGTTGGTATCTTGAATTGGTAAAGCATGGATAACCAAGGCTTTGATACCTAAGAAAGATTACTCCATTTGGTTGATTATTTGAACAACACTATCTAACCGTAGATAATTTTTAAAAGAGACTGATGAATACTTCCAGAGTGGATGATCTAGGTCAGTAAATGACATGTTTTTTCTTGATTGCAGCTTCAACTTCTTTTGTTAGTGGAGTATTCTGTTTTTCAAATATAAACTATATCAGGGAATGATTTGACAGGTTGTAATTGGTATATAGCCGATGTAAACAAACAATTCTAGCTGAGATAGGATAACCAAAACATTCAAGATCCTCATCACAGTAATTAAATGAACTCCTAGCAAAAAAATTTAGAATCGCCTTGAATCACCAAGAGGAGATGGAGTAATGAATCAGAATCCCTAGAACTGATTTTTTCAAAAAAAAAAATTGAACTTACAGACTAAGTAATTGCAAATCGATTTGTGCTTTCAATAGATCCGATTGTGAAGAAAGAGAGGATGATCACCAGTTAAGATCGCCACCTCGACATGATCCGTAGTCGCCGTCGTCGTCTATGTCTCATCTCAGTTTTAGGAGGCGATAGAGGTTGATTCCCACCATTAACTGTTGAAACTTGTTCTACAAGTATAAGAGTCCTTGGGCTCGAGCAGTGTGCACAAGCAAGATATCCTGCATTCAATCAAACCGATGCATACCCATTGGTGGATCTAGAAAATAGGGGGGAATCAAGGGCACAAAACAAAATTGAAGAAGGCACTGAGAGCACAAAGTGTGTGTGTGTGTCTGTAGGTTGAAATTACTCTAACAGCCCCACCCGAGAACGATGCCACAATTGGATCAACTTGACTACACATCCATAATTTCATCATATCCTCAATACAGCAAAATAATAAACGTGTAATCTATGTCGAGAAAGCAACAACCAAGACAGCTAAGAAATCTCGAGAAATTCCTTTAACAAATCCAAAAGACTGTAAATACTTTTCAAAGGGTTAGCCTAGCAAGTACTCACCACATAAAGTATCATATATTTAACTTCCTGTTAAAAACACAAGTTCAACCAACCTTGGATTGTCATTTAATCCACATACATATGATCATAAAATGAAGACAGTTATATATGCATATACACGTGAGTGCGTGTCATTGTTTTTACTTTGGGTATACATTAATGCACATCAACTGTACTTTACACAACCGTTCCACATAATAATAAAAAAGTACACTAAATTAAAGGATGAGGGGTACACCGTAGAGAATAGTATAATAGTTCCAAAGGTATTTGAAATGATATTGGAATTTGAAACTACTAAATGAAATAAGAAAAAAAAGGCTTGTGCATGGAAGCATCTCGCTCATGAGGAGCCGGGAAAGGTCCAACATTTTAGGTTAATGTGGATGCAATGTACATGTGTATGTTTGAATTATCATTTTTGTCTAAAGTTTTGTCAATGGGGGGTGTAGGTAATTTAGTTGTAGCCTGCTAAACGTCGTATATGGCACGACTAATCTTGAATATAATGAGACTGAAATTTAACAATATGAAGATTGAAGTTAAACACCTTGCAACAAAATGCAAATATGTGATGAACTTTGTGCGGGATGCGAAGCATTGTTTGAATATGTTCATTTTTGAACTTCTCATCCGTCAAGGTGTATGAGCTGTTTTGCAGTCAAATATTCCAACAAAACAGTTATTAAGGAAATAGTAGCAGTGAAAAATAGGATAAATTTATCTAGTTAACTTTCTTGGTACAAGAAATTAAAAATTATAGGAGTTCCCAAAAATCTACTAAAAAACACAAAGCACTACCTGCCCAATTGCTTGTTTATCCAGTTCAGCAAGTGATCAGATGTCCGCCCATTGTCCATTTCTCGTAAGCCACTGTTTTCTTTCTGAGGATCCCAACTACAAGACACAAATTTCAAAGGAGCATCAGAAGAGCATAGGGTAATGTTCTACAGAGAACTTGTTACAGAGATTGGTATTTATCGGTGCTGGCAAACAAGGAAGAAGAACAAATATATATCAGTAGACTAAATCATCGATACGGTATCAACCAAGCACTTTTTGTTTTCTATGAAAGAACTCATTTTCAAAAGCTACCACCAAACTTGCTTTTCACAAAGTTGATAAAAGAAAATAAACAAAGTGAGATGGGTCCCAAAACATCAACTTATTTTGAATTTATGCACAATTCCTTACATTCTACCGTAGGCTCTAAAGGGGAAAAGCTAAAAATAATAAATCAAAACATTTCTACAGGAAAGAATCTCCAAAAAGCCATATACTTGTTGCTGTCAATTTAGCGAGAATCGGTTTTTGAAACTCAGAGCCTCAAGACCACAAAACCAAATCATGAAATTAATCAATAGGAGTGTGAAGATGAGAGAAATTTACCTTGGATTGCATAAAGGACTGACCTTGTTCAAATACCGCTGAAAAATGCAAGGAACCTTTAAAATTGGAGAAAAACAAAATGGGTGAAACACAAATCTGGTAAAGACTGAGAAAGCGATGAAAATTGTGGAAATAAATGAAGTCTTACAAATCTGCGAGGAAACCTGAGAAAGGTTTGAGTCTGGTGTCTGTTGCAATGTTTCAAAATCCGAATCTATCCAGATGAGCTGTGAAATGATAAAACAGAGGAGCGGGTTAGATTCATCCAGCAAAAGAAAAGAGAAAAAATATATATACATAGACAAATCTTACCGATCCCGACTTGCAGTCAGAAATGGTCAAGAAAAAGTTGCGAATTCTGGAGGCAAATCTTCAAACTATTACTTTTCATACATACCATGTGAAAAGCAAGGGCTCATTAAGATTATTGTTGACACCGATAATGACATTCAAGTCAGTGGTGGGACTCATAGGAGGAGCTGAAAACGGCATGTTGACTCCAGCCACCTAAAGTTGAAGTGATGGGATAAGTTAAAAAATATTTCCCAAGTCCAACAACAACTTGAAACAATAATGCCATACATGAAGCAAAATGTATGCAAAAGGGATGCTCAGAAAGCACCCAAGCATACTTAGGACGAATGATATTGAGCTCATAGAGTATTAGGAGCTCTGTATTCTACTACAGGCTAGCATTATCCAATTTTAGATGAATCAACACCACAAAAACCCATCAGTCATAAAGCAAATATAGAGAACCACATAACGAAGTTCCAATAAGAAATGTTGACTTCCGAAACTCTTCACAAAATTGAACTACAAAGGAAAATCCTTCAAAAAAGTCATGTTTGACTCATGAAGTACACCCGAAACTCACCTCCTTAATATGTGCGATTTCAACAACTACATCAGTTAAACAGGAATGGAGGGAGTAAGGAATATCAATGACAAAGAAACCATACCAATCTTATAAGCAACAGATGGAGCTGCTGGAGAAAGCAAAAGATCATTGTCTTCGAGAGCAGGCTTGAAATTTTTCTGAATGAGGGTCCTAACCTAAATGCAATTAATATCAATGTAGAACAAATACATAAGGTCAATAATACTTCAATGGTATACAAAAGGAATAATACATGTCCCCAAATCTATAGTGTATTGACCGCGTAATAAGGCTACGAATCAAACACTGCTCATTTCACTGGAATACAACAGTAGCTTAAAGAGATTAAATGAATACACCAGCTGTAAGAATTTTTCAGATGATAAATACCTGAGAACCAAAACCTTTGGCAAGGGAATTGCCATATAACAAACTAAGCTCATCAGCAAATGCCTGATTTCGAAACCTTTGCACAGCAAAAATATGAAAATTTTGAATTACCTGCAATACAGCCGACAAAGCTTCAAGAACTTGGTTAACAACTCAGTCTAACTGACACAACTGGTTGATTGATATCACACTGATGACAAAAGCATTAAGACAACAAAAGTTTTTGTTCTTTACAAACCTAACATCATCGTATCGGGATAAATTTGTTGAGGATTAAGATGAGGCAAGAATGTAGTATGCAGGCAGTCCTAGGGAGAAGGGTGAGACTGAAGCCTCGAATCATGGTCATAGTTAAAAGATATTCAGCAGCTAACTGATACAAGTGATGCAATCAAGAGAAAATATTCTTGAGAACAGGATTACCTCTGTTGTGGTACAACCCAATTCTTCCAAATGAGAAGTAGCGCTGTGGAATGAAGAAATTACATCTGGGTCAACACCACTTTCAACAGTTTCATAGATTACACTAAATTCACAGTAAATCTTCGGTCTGCCTAATAAAACAGAAGAAAAACTCACCAGATTGCCAGAGGCCACCGTTGATGAAGCCATTAACTATGTCAACTGAAAGAAGGTATAATTAAATATGCAGAGTTGGAACATATATGCTAGGAAGCCATATAAATGCAGAATTCAAAAGACATGCATGGAGGAGGCAAATACCTTGGCTTCTTCTGATCGATCTCTATTAAGATACATGGAAAAAACCAGTTGTGGTAAGTTTGTTATCAGCTTTCATAAATTCTCCAAGATAATAAGTGATCAAAGAGCGTACAAAAGAAACAAAGGGTTGCAAAGAAAACACAGTGTGATTCTCCTATTTCTTCAATCATAGATGGTGTGCTTTCTATCAGTTGTGTTATCTAATTTCAAATGCTTTTACCGTCATCGTTTCTTGTTGATGGTGATTCAAAAATTGATTGACTCCTCCCTCATGACCAGCAGAGTTAAAAGGAAAACAGACCAACAGCAAAAAAATGTACAAATAAAAAATGATTTCACTCCAGTTTCCAGCTTGATTGTCAAAAGTAGCAGACTTTTTTTTGCTTGTACTTTCAGTTGTTGTTCATGATTTGATGGTGCTTCACGAATTGTTGGACTCTCATTTGACGACCTGCGTTAAAAGCCACAATATGAGAGACCATTTAATACTAAAGCATAAAAATAAGAAGCATAGTTTGCGATTCTCCCATCAAAAAAAAAATTCCCCATAATTAATGTGAAACAAACTACAATTGTGCAAGTGCAGAAAAGGTAGAATGAAAATCAAGAAGCCTGAGAGTAAAAGGAGATTGATCAACATCAAGGAGCAATTCATACCAGCAACAATAACTCCTTTCTTTCCACGATCTATATCCATAACATACACTGAATTTCTCGTAGATTGAAAAAAAAAAAAAAAATAGATCAAAGCACGTGCAAACTCACCAAGCAAAGAAAACGGCTAGATTTATCACAGATCAGAAGACGTAAGAAGGGTAAACAAGTAGAAGATGAAAAGCTTGGGAGGGGAAGACACTGAATGTGGATCGGAAGAGAGAAGGTGAGAAGTTTTACAAAGACGGAGAAAAGGTGTAGAAACTAAAATTAAAGTACAGCAGTGGAAGGAGGGGAGGGCGGTGAGAGTACACGCGTTTATCATAGAGAAGGGCGGTGGGAGGACAGCTGTACCGCAGGCAATGAAAGCAGAAAGGAAGGAAACGTGGACGGCAAATATAAGAAAAAAAAGGGAAGAAAAACCTTAAATGGGAAGAAAAAAAAGAAAAAAAAAAAAAAAAAAAAAAAAAAAAGCCACGTGTCGGCACAAGGGGCATTGCCCCTTGTCTTTGTATAAGTAAGTAAGAAATTGAAAGGGATATTCTTTTGGGGAAATTTGTTTAAAGGGGAATCAATTTAAAACCATATGCTATAGGTTGTAACAATCCAAATGATCCCATTACATCAGGACCCTTTCGACGTTGCACAAAAGCCAGACCGACTACAATACAAGTCATGAGCGATAACGAAGCCAGATAGGCTTTTTTATGTCGAAAGCTCCAAAACTGGCTATCTTATAGCAGACAACTAACGCAAGCCTACTCAACTAATCTCATAAGTAAAGGCCTGTTCGCATCGCAACTAATAGAAAAAAAAAATGACTAGGATAAATTCGCCTTTCAAGGTAGATAAAAGAGCGATTGAGAACGTTATTTCCCATAGTGGATTCTAGTCTCGCCGTGTTGGGCATTCATTATTTATTGGTGTAAATACTTTAAAATCTCTTCAAAGAATGCTAGAAAGTTTAATATTTTTTACGATTTTAAATATACATTTTTTTTATAAAGGGCATGGGGCATTCAGTATTTATTGGTGTAAATATTTTAAAATCTCTAAAAAGAATGTTAGAAAGTTTAATAATTTTTACGGTTTTAAATATACATTTTTTTTATATTACCAAATCTTTATCTAAAATTAAATACATCATATTCTTGTTATGAAATAATATCATTGATGGATTATCTATTATTCTGATTGATTTAAGTAGATTTGTGATTAATTCAGATTATTGTGTTCACATTGTAATCTCTACTATAAATACCCCCTTATATCATTGGAATAATACACAAGCAATTTTCCTTTCTTCTATAATTGTATTTCCTCTTGTTCTTCCTCCATTATCTTCTTAGTTTTATAACACGTTATCAGCACGAGTCTCTACCCAATTCATGATGTCGTGTTTCCAAAATCATGATTCTTAAGGAATAATGTATTCTTAAGTTTTCGTTACCTTTGAATGGTTGAATTTGTGAACTATGTTTTTTTTATATATAATTTTCATGTACGGTAGTGATTTTAGATGATAACATGTAGTATTAAATTGATCTCCATCTATTTTGATTCAACTTTAGTAGTACTGCATATTGTCGTTGAAATTTATTTCCGATTTAATTTCTTCGTAATTGCTTTATGATTCTCTCAAATTAGTATTTTGATTGTATTAGATTTCTTGGTGATCGAATCGTCAGATGTCAATGTTGCTAATCTAAAACACGTGAAAAGCAAATTACATTTAGGTTTTTGGTGAAAAAAATAATAATATTAATGCATATGTTTTTCTTATATTTGTTATGTGAAATATGTGAAATTTAGTTGCGGATAGCAACGTTTTACAAATTAAGATTTACCTTATTTTATTATGTGATAATTGTTAAATTTATCGAGTTTTTAGATCATGGAATATAAAAGTCATTAACTAACTACTATTTTTGTATTTTACGTTTGAACGAGGAAATCCGATTTATTCTCGACCATCACAACCTTAATAACAATGTTCATCAAGGCTTCAACGTGGGATGGATTGTATTACTGTCTTTATATGGTGACCAAGATGATGGTGTATCGAGAGAAAAAAAAAACCAATTAATCTGGGATGAAATCTTCCAATGTTACACCAAGGTAAAGTATTGAGGTAAAATTTTATTTGTTTAATTTATTTTATAATGGATCAAATCTCAATGATATTATAATATACATCTATCAATTCAATGGGAAGCCTTGACGGCTAAGTATTTAACGCAATAGCGTTTTGTCTTTTTGACAATGTTGAAAATATACATATATGATTATTTGGAGATCATCAATATATTGAACGAGCATATAATGGACATGAAGTCCATTCGAAAATATCAAAGCTCGTAAAAGTGAGTATGAAATTCACATAAACGAACATGTCAAAGAGTGACGAAGTGCATATGAAATTCACATAAATAAATGTCACACATGTCGAATACTCACGTTGACATGTAATTTTAAAAAAAAAAATGAATCGTGGATCCGTATGAATTATGGATCCATATGAATCATGGAACAATAACGGTGAAAGATCCGTATAAATTATGGATCCGTATAAATTGTGGAACCTTGAGTATTTAACGGTCCGTATGAATTACGAAACCATCGAAAGTTTCGAGATCTATATTACGAAACCACACGAAAGGTTCGAGATCCGTATTAATTATAGAACAATTTGAAAGAGGTTCGACCACTCGAGAATATAATCAAATCATTTTTATTAAATCACATTTGAAATTATGTGATGAAATCGAGGAAGATATATTCGGTCTTATCATATGTCCCGCCCTATCAATCGGTGCAGTCCATTCGAAATGAATGCGACACAATGTTCCGGTTGTTGGCGTGGTTGCTATACGGACCGTGGTTTTCCGAATGGAACCAATTAATTTCTCTCGAACCTAATATGACACCGGAGGAAATTTCTACGAGATGAGTTTTATTTATTTATACTACTTTCCGTTTATACTCTCTATTATTGTCTTATTCATTATGATATTTCCCCGATCATATTTCTTATTTATAGTGAGAGAATTCCCGAATTTTGTTTTAAGACAATGGCATAAGACGTTAATTTGAATGTGTTGACCGGTTTATGTTGACAAGGACATGCCGTATAGTTGCGGAGCTATCGTCCGTCCTCGATAAGAGGAAAATTGATTCAAAATATGCGAAACAAATTTCCAATCATTGTCGAATAAATGAGCCCATCGGGTGACTCACATGAATCGGTGGTATTAAGCTTATTCTCAGATCTTATAAAAATAAAATAATAATAATAAGGGGGCAGAAGATTGATTAACATGAGTATTTCTTTAACAAATATGTATGTTTCCTCGTTTTTTAGTGGATGATTTCTGCTCCATTTTAGTAAATGTAGATATATTTAGCTCGAATACTCATTGTCTGGTTAGCAGAATTTGTTAATCTATACATTTTGCTAATAGCCATGTGAAGGTTTACAATATGTTAAATTTGCATCACTTTTCTTCAAACTGAATAAGCGATATAGTTTTGATTAATATCCGGTATTAATATGAATGTGCATGTATGACCGGGACTATATATTGGTCATTTATTTTGTAATCAATATCATTATTTCTTCAATCATATGTAGGTTGTTATTCATTTATACTATGCCTTGTGATAATTATGATTTTGTGGAACAAATTATTGATCGAAAAAGAAAAATGGAAGCCATAAAAATGATATTCATTGATGAAGATGGTAATGGCAATATTTGTCTCATCGATAGTGCGAAAACGCATGTTATATTGCGAAATAAAGAGAATATCTTAGAAGAAAATATGGTAGAAACGTTGAATGTAAAACGTGCAAGTGCTATATGAATACAATGCCTCGAAAGAGCCATTGATACAAAATCGTTTGAATTAAAGTACTACGATCTCCCGTGTCTCGAAGAAATTTTATCGAGTATTGGATATATTTGTGAAAATGGATATCATATTGAGACAGAGAAACTTGTTATAAATGACAAGACTTGTATATTCCTAGAAAGAGTGTGACCAATATTATATGCATAATTAATTTATGCAATGATATATGTGTCAGATTATATAAGATGCATCATGTTATACAAGTACAAGTCCATTCAATGATGTGGATGCGACCACACTAAAACCTAAGATGCATCAATCCGTTCCACGAAGCGAACGTGACAAAATAATATTATTCTGGAGATATCAGTTGTTGTGGTCGTATCAAAATGAGACAATGGATGAATCGATATTGAAATATCAATCTCCAGAAGTGATTATTTAAATCCCTTCGATTGAAAACATGAAAAATGTTTGTTGATACCCGCATAAGAGGATTTAATATTGAAAAATTGAATCCTTCACGGGTTATTGCAAATTTTCTATATATCGATTGTGAAAATTAAAAATGTTGTCCGAGAATACGGGAAGGAATGTCCATTAGTAATTATATCTCATGACAAACATTGACATATATGAACCATGAGTTCATATATTATTCATTGACATAAAACCCACAAAGGGTAGATTTTATGCACATTTTGCATAAATCGAATATTTTCCGAGAAAATGGAGAATATGAACCAAAAGTTCAGTGTCTCACTCTAGTGATTTCTCGACATATGACGTGAAAAATAATTTGAACGATTCTTGAAGAATCTAAAATCACATAGTGATATATTAAACGCATGAAGCGCAAGAGAGATATTGCTTTCAAAAATCTCATAGAATGAGATATTTAATTGAAACCACTATGTTTTATATGTGTAAATCGCATGAAGCGAATAAAAGAGCATCAATGTATAGCTCGGTGCAACATGTTCGATGAAGATCGATTCTCGGCATTAGGGGGAGATAAAGAAAATCTCATGTTAGAATAAAAGAATGCCGAGAAATTTTAACAAGATAAACGATCTTCCATGCATCGGTTTAACCGCGAGCTGCGAAAATAATCTTACTTGTAGTATTTAACAAGTAATATGCCGGATGCCTATATTGAAATTAAATGAGTGATTATTTATAAATGCACCAACAAGTATGATTAAAGATATTTCTCTACGCCGTAAGCGTAGAAGACCGATCGGTGTTAAAGATAAAAATCCGCGGAAGAATGATCAATTTATTATTGATATTCGGTCACTCATCAAAACTCTTAAAGAGATTCGTCGAAAGACGAAAACCCCGAATAAATTAGCACGTGCATCAAATGATTAAATATTGGGGTTGCGGAACAATCAATCCATACATTGATAAGGAATTGGTTTATACTAATATTGAATTAGCAATGAATTTTATGGGAGAAATTTATAATAAAATATCATAGTCGTCGACGACATATTTGCCTCTTTAATTGCTATTATTATATCTCGGATCCATCACTAAGTCATTCGCGAGTGCCATAAACACTCGGACTAGGTAAAAATGAAATAAGCAATTGAGGTTGAGTTTGAATTGGAAATATTTGTTTGTTAATGATCAAATATATTCTCCCATTATAGATAATATAATGTTCCGCTAACTAATATATCGGCGATAACTTTATGTCATGACGGTATATTTACGGGTCGTTAGACATTAATATTGATATGAAAATCCTTGGTGGATTTCGAAATGAATTAATATGACAATCGCAACATGCATATGGTTAAGGTCGTTATCATTCATGTTGAATGTAGTATGACCGATTGAGTAGATTCCTATTGAGAAAGGAATACGTAAGTAATGCATGGTTAATGTCATAAATTTTAAGGAATTACGATGCATGATAGTGGAAATATATGCATGCAAATTTCGATTATATTACTTCCCCCATTATTTAGGCGATTACGGTGTTGATTGTGTTGCATGTGTTGCACAAGTTAGTAGTGGGAATGACGCTTATTAGCCCCTACATTCGACTATCCAATAAACTCTAAAAGAGAGTGATATGCAAAAGTACGCTCAAGTGACAATCTCATAGATTTGTTCACTAAGATTATTCCTACATCGGTTTTGGATAATAAGTGTTTATAATAATGGAATGCGTACATTTGAAAGATTGTTGTCGTCAGGAAGAGCGACAACTTCAAAACTTTTGTGTGGATTTGGTATTAAAACCAATGATTGTACTCTTTTTCCCTTTAACCAAGTTTTTCCCAAAGGGTTTTCTTAGTTAAAGGTTTTTAATGAGACGATCGGTGCAACACATAAAACGCATATGGCATGAACTATTTACCTTGTCTAGTTTTTTTTTCCACTTTGGGTTTTTCTAGCAAAGTTAATAGTACATGACATATACGTTATGCAACTACGATCGAGACAATCAATTGAGACATTGTCTAGATGAGAATGAAAATTATTTAATTGCATGAAGACAATGCATCTTGCATATCTCAATTGAAGTGAGGCTATATTAATGGAGATTAACAAAACATATTTCACCCAAGTTATTCTTTACTCATGATTTGCAAAAGAATGAGGAGATTGATGTGCAACGAGATCCGGTCAACCGATAATTATTTATCAAGACAGGTGTCGATCGCAACATTTGAAAGACCATTGAAGAGCATTGGGATGCGGCAATTGAAATATCGAAATTGACGCTTGGTTCGGGGGAGTAAATCAACCGGATAAATATGTACTTTTTTTTTCCTTAACTAAGATTTTTTCCCACTTTGGGTTTTCTCTTAGTAAGGTTTTAATGAGGCATATCGTATCGTTGTATGTTTAAATAATAGATATCCAAGGGGAGTGTTATGAAATAATATCATTGATGGATTATCTATTATTCGATTGATTTAAGTAGATTTGTGATTAATTCAGATTATTGTGTTCACATTGTAATCTCTACTATAAATACCCCCTTATATCATTGGAATAATACACAAGCAATTTTCCCTTCTTCTATACTTGCATTTCCTCTTGTTCTTCCTCCATTATCTTCTTAGTTTTATAACAATTCTTTATTTTTGGCTTAATGTCGCAAATATAAATGAAAGTTTACAGATGAATGCGGTAGATTTTTTTTAAAATTATTTTTAACAAACTCTGTACTTTAAAGTGAAAATAAAGGGATATCTACGGAAGTGTTATTTTGTTTTCTTAATTCGAATTCTAAAATCTCTAAAATACAGTGTAATTTTTCTAAATTTGAATATTGAAATCTCTAAAATAAAGTTTTTTAAGATTTTTTTTTTAAATTTGAATGTTGAAATATCTTACAATATGTATTGCAAATGCTCTATGAGAAAGTCCTCGGACACTTTTAAAAATAAAATAACAAATATTACATTAATTTTGTTAAATACATTTTAAAATTATTATATACCAGTAATTGTTTTAGCGTCAGTTCGTCACTAACGATATAATATTAAAAAAGTTCACGTTTATTTCCTTCACATTCATATTAATATTAATATTAATACTTTCTAAAAAAAATACTAATATTAATAAAGGGTAACCAGGAAGAAGGACCTCATTTTAAAACTGACATAAAAGACAAACTTATTTAAAAAACAAATGTCTTTTCACACTACCAAATATATTAATAAACTTTTTATTTTCACTTTTATCATTTAAATTTATATTTTTCTGGGCGGTTAATTAACCAAATTTTAGACAGAATGCTGGATATTTTCATGACTCGATTTTAGTCAGAAAACCTTTCTAACCGGTATTGGGTATGGAAAACGTTTAAAATTTTGACTTGAATTGAGTCAGAATATTCGACACGAATTGGGTAAAGATAATTTGTTGTGTGAAAATATACTCTTTTAAAAATTGCATAAAATACAAGGTGTTGTTCGACGACTTCAACAACAACAAAAAAAATCATTTTATCTCCCATCCATTATCTTTAAGGGAGAATTTTTTCATACCTAGATGTTATCTTAGAATTAAAAATGACTTTGTTCCGATGTATCCAAAACTTGGGATATTATTTCGTTGGCTAAACTCTTAGATTTGAAAGTTAGTTGCTATTTAGTTTGTAGTTCGGCTCGTATATAAGGTAATGAGGTTTTTTCAATAATAAAAAGGCTTGTTTTTTTCTAAGTTGTTTTAAAGATTGCTTTCTTAGTTCCTGCACATAATGTTTTAGTTTATGGCTATGTGTTGCCTCTTGCCGATAACTGCTAAAGTATCAAGTATTCTGTGATGTATAAAGTATTTTCAAGTATTTTGTATTTTTTTTTGGAAATTTTTGTAATTCGTCTTCTACGCTTTCGTTTGGTAGATGGAGACTAGGTTTGGAAGTTTGATGTCAGTTATGGATTTGGCATGTTTATGTGATAACTTAGGTGGTTAGAAAGATATAAACAATGAACCTGACTTATGTGCTATTATGTGTTTTGTGAAACAGTTATTCATGGTTAGAGAGTATACAAGAAACACAGTGTACCGTCCGGGTACCTTAGAGGGTATCACCCATGTTGCGCTTTATGGATTGTACCATTGAATACTCGGTTAAACTTATGTTCCTACTTATGTGTGCGTCAAACAATGACGTTATGCATGCTATATGTTCTGTGTAAGTTTTGTTTGTTTTTGTAGCAAGATACATGTAAATCTGAACGTAACCAGAATATAAAGTAAGTAGCTGGATACACTAGATTTACGGTCATGTTTTATGCATTTAAAAATGTTTTCTCAAGTACTACGCTTTTCAATGATTTGTTTTTTGTTTTTGTTTTTGTTTGAAAGAGACTATGAATTGTTTTTAAACTGTTTCATTTAAAAGCTTGGTAAAAATAATTATGTTATGTCTTTCGGTTTGACGAACATTAATATCTCTTTCAGATCTTCTACTTCTTAGTGATAATCTAGCTAGTGCTCATTTCTTTCTTTGAAATAAGTAGATATGACGGTTAATGAAGAGTTCGATATCGGCCTTGAAGGGCAAACTTAGGAGTGAAGCCACAAAGTTTGTTATGTTTTAATACTTGTTTCCTTTGAATGATGATCTAGCTACTGCTCTTTTTTTTTTTCTTGAAATAAGTAATATGCCGGTCAATGAAGAGTTCCATATCAGCCTTGAAGTTCAAGTTTAGGAGTGAAGCCACATATTTTCTTATGTTTTAGTCGATGGCGGATCAAGAAATGTGTTTGAGCGGGGTTCGAAATATTTTTCTATTGGTAAATTAGAGTTTTATTATTTTTAACGGGGTCTGAAATATTTTTCTATAGATAAAATGTAGTATTTTATTATTTTTAACGGGGTCCGCGACCCCATTTCAATACATGTGTGTCCGCCACTGGTTTTAGTATTAGTTTCCTTTGAATAAAGCATGAGTGCAAAAGAGCACTTGACCGGTTGACCCTCTTACTTGAGAGGATCCTTACTCGAGTGCCAAGTAGTTAGTAGTTTTATTTTTAATAAAGTTGGAGTTGTAATGAATGTTGATATTTATTCATTATTCTAGTTTGACGATGTACTTTTCGGTTGTGTTTATGGAAGTCCCGATAGTTTATTTTCGAGTCTTTGCATATTTCATTTCTTCCGTGATGTTTTTAATACTTTGATATTACATTACTTACGTGAGTGTTTGCCAAGCATCCTATCTCCAAACAACGACTCGATATTCGGGAGCGAGTCGTTATGTTATATATTTACCTCTATATATTTTTTTAAATAGGGAAATATAGACTTGCTATTTTAAATACACAAGTTCCATGTTAATGTTGTGTCGTAATCCTCCGTGGACGGATATGCCTTTTAGGAAGGTGGACTCGGTCCTCATCAACATGCATATTTCTCTCCTATTGAATAGTAATACAAATCTAAATGTGTGAAGAAAAATGAAGCAGCTCCCTTTTTCCGTGGATAAAAAATAAAAAAGAAAATTTAAAGACAAATCAAGTCATACTCGATACTGAGAATTTTTATTGCACTGAATTTTCATTTTATTAAACCAATTATAATTATAATAATATGCAAAAAAAATGTTCTTAAAAAAATTTATTCAACATTTTAATTGTCTTTCAACAACGCCCCATGCATTATCTACCGGCATGTCTATGGCGATACATTTCCTCTCTTTTTTTTTTTTTTTTGAAAACAAAAGTCCTATCATTTTTTATTTTTTTTTTTTTTTTGAGGGAAAGACCAATCTTTTTTCAATCAAAGAAAATTGCTTTTAAGATAATTTTTTTTGAAAGGGCTTTTAATATAATTAATCGTCTATCAGTTTATCATATCAAATGATAGTATATCAAATTTTAAGTTTATAAACATTTTATAAATGAGAAATGGATAATAGATGATGTTTGACATACAAATTTTATTGAAATTCGATATATATATATATATATATATATATATATATATATATATATATATATATATATATCACTAGAAATTAATTAATACTGTCAATTAATTACCTCAAACTCCTTAAAGATAAAGATTTGATTGCCAGTAATTAATCATTACTTTTAGTTCTCAAAAAAAAATAATTTTTGATTAACCTTTTGAATCCCCGAATCAAGAAAATACTATTTCATTTCACTAAAAGTTCCATTTTTCCTTGACTGAGATTTATGTTTTGTAAGTCTATTTTTCACTTTTCCGTATCCTTAATTTTAATTTTAATTTTTTTTTAGAACATATCCCTAATTTCCTCCTAGATCAAGAAACATTTATAGTATCTTACGAATTTTGTTTGTCATCTTAGGTTTCTGCAAAAGTATTAGGGTTTTCCCCTCTTATAAATGTTAATATCATTGTCGTTTGATGCATATATATATTTATTTCAATTAAAAAGGAAGCAGCAGTAGGTGGAAAAAGAAAAAAAAAAAAAAATTTATAAGAAAGAAGCTTTTGCCTTCAAGTTTATTATTTTGTTGAAGCCCTTTTGTCTCTTCCTTGTCCAATTTCCATATTTTTCTGATAAATTAATTTTATTTTAAACAGGGCCGTTGAGTTGTGGGGAAGAATTTGATGTTGACTCAAAACATGATGGTGGTGTCGATTTATTATCATCTATTTTATTTTGTTTTAATTTTCTTACAGTTTCAGCGTTTGGAATCAAAACAAAAGACGTGTTGAGCTGTTTGCATAAAATTCTCCCTCTCAACATCTTTTTCCCGATCTTTTTATTTTTCTTCTTAATTTTCAATTATTCTTTTCAATTTGTATGCGAAATTACGCTCATTGCAAGCTGTAATTCAAACGTGTTTGTTTTTACTTTTTCCTTTTGTTCCTCCATCCTTCCTCCCCACCCAGTCCGTCCTATGTTCTCTTGCTCCACAATATTCCAATAATTAAAATAAATCCAGCGAGTTTTAAATCCCCATTCATTCCCCATATAAGCTTCACACTATTGTCCCAATGTTTTCTCCAAACCCAAATGAGATTTTGTAGTTGTTCACCATCACTTGGAAAACCCATCTGAAGATTGCTTTTTTTTTGGGGGGGGGGCATAGATTTTGTTAAAGATCTGATCTTTAACCCAAAAAAGAAGGTAGTGTTTTCCTTAAACAATGGCGCCATCATTTGAGTGGTGGGCTAAAGAGAAACATAGGGGAACCCCTGTAATAGTAAAAATGGAGAACCCAAATAATTGGTCAATGGTTGAGCTAGAAGGAGCATCTGAAGAAGATTTTCTGGGTGATTTATCACCAATGCATCACCGCAGTCTTGAAAAGGGCAGAAACAAGAATGCCAAACAGTTAACTTGGGTTCTTCTTCTAAAGGCTCATAAAGCTGCTGGCTGTTTAAGCAATATAGCTACTGCATTGCTTACTCTTGCTTCTGTGATCCGCCGGCGAGTTGCCGCCGGTAAGACCGACACCACCGACACTACATCCACAGAGAACCCACGAGTAAAGAGAAGGTTTTACACTTGTATAAAGGTTTTCCTTTGGCTTTCCGTAGTTTTGCTTGGGTTTGAGATAGCTGCTTATTACAAAGGTTGGCATTTTGGTACACCGGATCTTCACTTGCAGTATTTGTATACATTGTCTACTCCGTTTTCTGTTAAGGACCTGTTTGATTCCTTGTATGCAAAGTGGTTTATGATTAGGGTGGAGTATTTAGCACCCCCTCTTCAGTTTTTGGCAAATGCTTGTATTTGGTTGTTTCTTGTCCAAAGTTTGGATAGATTAGTCTTGTGTTTGGGTTGTTTTTGGATCAAAATCAGAGGAATTAAGCCAATTGCCAAACAAGATGTATTGGATCTGGAGGCAGGTGATGGTGGTGGTTACACTCCTATGGTTTTAGTTCAGATCCCCATGTGCAATGAAAAAGAGGTTAACTTTTTCTTTCATTTGATTTTAATGCCAGTATTATTTCTGTTGATTGCTATTTTTGTATGTGGAGGCTAAACATGTAGTTCATTTTTTGTGATTGTTGCAGGTTTATCAGCAGTCTATAGCTGCTGTTTGCCAATTGGACTGGCCTAAGTCGAAGATGTTGATCCAGATTCTTGATGATTCAGATGATCCGGTTGCGCAGTCGCTGATTAAAGAGGAGGTGCATAAATGGCAGCAAGAAGGTGCCAACATTCTGTACAGGCATAGGGTACTTAGAGAAGGGTATAAAGCTGGCAATCTTAAGTCTGCAATGAGCTGCAGCTATGTTAAGGACTATGAATTCGTTGCTATCTTCGACGCCGATTTCCAGCCTGAACCTGATTTTCTTAAAAGGACGGTTCCCCACTTCAAGGTATTTTGATTACATCAATGTCATTCAATTGTAATCATATGATGCATTGATTGCTACACTGTCCTATTACAATGCAGAGATTAACATGTGCTTTTATGTTGTGTAAATGCAAGATACACATTAAAAGGTTCCTGTTTGTTTATTTCTATGCATAAGTGGCCTTGTTGAAGAATTTTGGTTTAGCTGTCCATTTCTGAGGTGTCTTTATTTCAAAAACATAATTCGTTAATGTGGATTTACTTTGCATTGTATAGGATAACGAGGAACTCGGATTGGTTCAAGCAAGGTGGTCATTCGTAAACAAGGATGAGAACTTACTAACAAGGTTGCAGCACATAAATTTAGCTTTTCATTTCGAAGTGGAGCAACAAGTGAATGGAATTTACCTTAACTTCTTTGGGTTTAATGGGACTGCTGGCGTCTGGAGGTTAAAAGCTTTGGAAGAATCCGGTGGTTGGTCAGAGAGAACCACGGTTGAGGACATGGACATTGCTGTCCGTGCTCATCTCCATGGATGGAAATTTATCTTCCTTAACGACGTGGAGGTATATCTAAATGAAAAACACTTTTTGGGATAAACTTTTATTAACTAATGCTAATAAAATATCTCTTTTGTTTCAGTGTCAATGTGAACTTCCTGAATCATATGAAGCTTATAGGAAACAGCAGCATAGATGGCATTCTGGTCCTATGCAGTTGTTTCGTCTTTGTTTGCCTGAAGTAATACATGCAAAGGTACACTTTTCGCCATCCCCCTGTTTTTTTTTTTAACTATGATTGAATTGGGGGGTTTTGATTTCTGATAAATGCATTGTTTTCTTTATTTGGGATTGTGCAGATCAGCGTTTGGAAGAAAGCCAATCTGATTTTCCTTTTCTTTCTCCTGAGGAAATTGATATTACCATTTTATTCATTCACACTATTTTGCATTATCCTCCCAATGACAATGTTCATACCTGAGGCTACACTTCCATCATGGGTCGTCTGTTACGTGCCTGCCACCATTACGTTCCTAAACATTCTACCATCACCAAAATCGTTCCCTTTCATCGTACCTTATCTTCTTTTCGAGAACACTATGTCAGTTACCAAGTTCAGTGCCATGATCTCGGGCCTCTTCCAACTCGGGAGTGCATACGAGTGGGTTGTCACGAAAAAATCAGGACGATCGTCCGAGGGTGATCTATCTGCATTGATTGAAAAGGAGCAAAAGCCACAGAGGCAATCGTCGTTAACTGATTTAGCGGAAATGAGAGAAGAAATCATGAAACAGAAACAGAAAGCTCTCAAGAAAAAGAAGCACAACAGGATGTACTCAAAAGAACTGGCATTAGCTTTTCTACTTTTGACTGCTGCTATTAGAAGCTTATTGTCTGCACAGGGGATACACTTTTATTTCCTGCTTTTTCAAGGGATATCATTTCTACTCGTTGGATTAGATTTGATCGGCGAGCAATTAGACTAAAATGAACGGTTGAGATTCAATCTTGATGGATTAAAAAATAATAAGTCTTCCCCTGGCCTCTCTCCACCATAGCCACAAAGCACTCTTGCTAGCTAGGAGAAGAAGGGCACAACAAAATGGTGATGTTCATTGCCATCTCTTAAAGGTTGTTCTTTTCAGAAGGGTATTCATTATCTATTGTTGGATTCTTTTGTTTCTTTTGCTTTTTTTTTTCCTTTTCTTTCTTTCTTTTCTGAGCATATTCTTTAATATTATCAGTAATATATATATATCAAACAAGGGGTTTAGTAGTTACACAGTTGAAAAGTAGGATGTACAGACTGCTTGATGTCTACAAAACAATATTCATCAATCACAAAATTACAAGTTCCATTTGAATTAGGGGTTGTTTTTGCTTCATATGTGGATTGAATGTAGTAGTTTCAGATATTTTTAGCTAGAAAAACTTGTATATTCATATTTACTGAATTTCTCTTTTGTGAAGTTGGTTATTATTTCTTTCTCAGCAATAGTATTTCTTATTCACTATTTGTAACTATAAGATGGTTATTCGATCATGCAGATTTATTTATTGCCTGGAGTACATTTACATTTCTATAGTTAACTAACCTGTTGTTGTAACAAATCTCATTTTTGTTTGTGACTATGGAAATGGCTACATGGCCATTGACCTTTTTACCTAGTTTATAAAGGGGCTATTATTTGCAACCCATCTGTTCTATCGATGCACTTCACCTACCGGTTCACGACATCATTTTAACAGAATCGATCTTTTGAAAGTCTGTTGTGGAGTTGGTGCACCACGCCATTTTAACAGAATCGATCTTTTGAAAGTCCGTTTTGGAGCCTAAACCCGACTTTCTCAAGATCGGTTCAGAATCGACTCTGTAGGAAGTCGTTTTTGGCTCCAGAACCAACTTCCACAAGGTCGATTCTACTGTGATGCACATGTAGTGTGGTGTACCGGTAGAGTTTTTGTGGTGCACATAAGGATCTCCTTTATAAATTACCTCTTCACTATAAAACTTATTTCCTTGACGGATAAGTGTAATCTATGGCTCCAGAACCGACTTTCACTAAGTCGATTCTACTGTGCTGCATGTAGTGTCACCGGCAGAGTTATTGTGTTCCACTAGGTAGATTCTACTGTGCTGCACATGTAATGTGGTGCACCGGTAGAATCATTGTGGTGCAAATAAATGAGTTTACCACTTCACCATAAAACTTATTTCCTTGACGGAGAATTGTAATTTAAACTTGTATATGCATGCTCTAACACATCCCCTCAAATGTTAACGGGTTTGGTGACGTATAGACAATTGCATACATGCTTAGCAACCTTGGTAATATAAATACTTTGGTGTAGTAAAGTAGCAGAGATTATAACTCATTACCTTTTGACGATGTTTGAAATCATCAATAAATGATCTGAGCGTTGAAGCGGCAATGTGAGCCCTGAGAAGGTGATCAACGGCTTGAGATTGTAATAAACCTGTAAAACGAACAAGTCATTAAGGGGGTCCCGGAGTTCTATTTTGGAAAAAATCTCCGACGTTCAAGTTGTATTTGACAGCAGAGGTGAAATCTAAAGTAAGTAATTGAGTAATTCATTACCTTGTGTTGTGATATTATGATAAATTGCCATCTTATTTGAAGACTTAAAGTTGGGGAAGAGAAACATGTTCTAACACAAGCAAAGTTTGTGTTAATGGTTTAAGGGTGGTGTTACAACTATAAGGATGCCAAAGGATTGTAGATATGACCGTCATCTCTCACGGTATGACATATAATTTTTCTCTGATAGCCGGCCCTGATACTATCTGTAACGTCACATGACTCGGATCTAATGATGCTACTTGAACTATAATCTGTAACGCCATAAAATTCAGGCCTAGCATCATTATTTAAACTATAACTAATGAATCAAATTACTATTTAATACATCGTCTTCGCTTGCCTAAAATGGTTACCTAAATTACTATTTTAATTATATCTAAACTTTATATCATTATTATGGCACTTATGAGCTTAAGTGGTGATTGATTGACCAGAAATAAAACATTGGTCATAAGCTTATATCTTTAAATTTTATTTAATTTTTTTTTGAAAGAAACTTATTTCTTTATGCACCTAATAATTTATGGGCGATGTTCCCTCTTACCAAATGGAAGGTTTTAAGCACAAATAAAAAATGGACATGTTACTTTTGTCTGGAAAATTTTCCTTATTACTACCTTCTAAAGAAAACAACAAACATGGCCTTACCTGTTTACACCCTTATTTGTTTACACCCATAATGGCTAGCCGGTAAATGGGACCCTTATATACTCATTTCCTAAATACAAAAAATTAAATGTGCTACACAAAATTGACGGAGAATAATTGTCCAAATTTACATCCTCTCTATCTGTGTCTCGTGGAGTGTCGGTTCGGGGTTCCTTAACTCGTAGAATCGTAGTCTTTGAGTAATATCACGGGCACAAGTATTTAGCTATAACGGACGACATAATCTATATTTTTATCATCGATTATTATGCGAGGCCGTTAATCAGTGACGTAGGCTCGTCGTGATCATCAACGCGCAGATTATTTTGTGTCATCCATTATGATTAAATGGTTCCGTATCATTACTCTATTCATTTTATAACTTAGCATTTGTAATAATAATAATAATAAATATATATAATATCAACGGCATATTTTCCGTCCTTCTGTAATCGAGGCCTTAGGTTAAAATTTCTAGACCTTTGATCCAGTGAAAAATTATTGTATCACAACTATTTATTCTCTGGATATATTAAGTTGATTAGCGTATGAAAAATGTAACGGAATTGAGGATTAATTTAGGCATTACCTATATTTTAACTTAAGTAAGAAAATAGACATAAATTACGAAAACATGGCCCTTAAACTAAAAATTTGAAGGGGCCCTAGGCCGTATCATTGTTGGCCTGCCTAAAGACGGTCAATGACATAAATTGTACGTGTTTGAATTAGTTTGTTATGTGTTGTATATTCGTATAATACATTTTTTTCATAGATAAAAAATCAACACAAATAGTGGACATACATAGAGACTTGAACCCAAGACTTCTCGGTTCTGGTGTGAAACCCCAAATTACTATGTGAAATCTTCATTTTATTTGTAAGGGTGTTTCCATCTTTTCGAAAGTAGTTATTCATTCTCCTTTTCTTTTAAGCTTAATAAACTCTTTTTTGGCTTTAAAAAACGGAAGACCTACCTAAGATACCCTGATAAGTCTATAAAAATGTTTATAAGCCCTAGACTTTAGAATTTCGCTAATTTGTGTTCTGCCGGATAAGTTAGGTCGGCTCCCCGACCACAACCCTCGGAGAAGCGACCCAATTGAGGTCTGATCAGAGTTAGTCGTTTCCATGCATGTTATATCCTGTTTTATTCTCAGAATCATAACCTTGAGGTAAAATGCTTGATCTTTTATAGTTTTCGTAATCAATTCACGTTAGGGTTTTGTTATTCGTTGACTTGCTGATTAGTTGCGATTTCTATTCGTAAGATCAATGGCTTTCCAGTTGCTCTTGGTTAATTCAAAGTACAACAGTCATCCATCGTTTAGTTCGTAATTCAAGGTAAATATTCGATCTTTGCCATGTTTCTTTATCGTTCTTTGTTAAGGTTTTGTAAGACGTCTATGTTGTTTGTGGATCTAATGTCTAGTTGTGTTTCCTTTCATAGGAATTGCGTAGCTCGCAGAATAGTGAGTGTTGTTCATAGTTTCGGTGGATTTGAGGTAAGAAAGTCTTCTTATAAAAAAGAACTTGTTTTTATTTTAAAGATCATGTTTTTAATTATGCATATTGGTTTCTAATAATTTGCATTAAACTGGGCATAATTATATGCGTAGAATAGTTGTCAGATAGTTGTAGCTCAGAAAAGAGCTTGAGGGGTTGAGCCGGTTGGCTCCACGACTCACTTTGTGAGGGAAGCGACCTAGTTGATTTACCATGGTCTGATTTTTTAACAATCTGATTTCATGTATTGCATGTTTTTTTATAATAATTTCTACAAATAGTTTTGATGTATCTTTCTACGAGTAATAAAGATAGGTTTGTAGTACGAAGTGGCTATGGACATTTGCTTGATCATATATGTTAGAATATGGAACTGAACACAATGTTACATCCTCTTTATGTCCCCTAATGTGCTTTCTGTGACTGCCCAAATATTATTGGTAAGGTATAGTTATTTACCCAGCAATGTACTATAGAGAGTAGCATGGTTTTTAAGAATCATGTCGGATGCGTGATTAGTTGTATTCCACATATTTTAATAAGTCGGTGTATGGAATGGACCGGTGTTGAAATATGCCCTAATGCTAGGTGGTAGCATGCCTTGTACCCTTGATTATTTGGTATTGTTTGTTTAGACAGAACATGAAACATGAACAAGATAGATAAGTCAGAACATGAAAATGAATGAGATATATAAGACAAGAACATGAACATTTTAGTAAGTGAGTTAAGAAACTGAACAAGTATGTGCAAGATTAACGGAAATAGATAATAGGACATCTTTTCTACATTGAAACCAAGTAAGCTTTTAAAGTAGTTTATGTATACTTTATCTTTTAAATTGTTTTATAAACTGGGCGAAGTAAATTCATATCATGTCTCTCGGCTTATGGCAAACATGAATCTCTCTTTTTGATCTCTTACTCCTTACTAAGCTTATACACGAGCTTACTCCTTTTTTGGTTGACAAGTCTTTGAAGGGTTTTAAGGAATATGTGAGTGCTTCTGGAGAAGAAAAGCATGAGATGGATGGTTGATGTTCCGGTATGATGAAAAGCAAACGATGGATGGTTGATATTCCGGTATGATGTAATGGTAGTAGTTAGTTTCATTTCAGTACGTCCTGCAAGTCAAGTTTATGTTTTAGTAGTCTTTATGGTGGACATGTCGTACACGAGGAGTTGTAGTACTGCTTTTCAATTATTTTATGAGTTAGTTTGCAGCAGTGATCTTTTTGAAGTATGTGTCATTGCACCAATGATGTGCAATCGGTTCTCAACTACTAAGATGGTAGTTGTGGACATGACACGTGTTACGATCCTGATGGTCTACTTCCCGAGCCTCAGTTGTTTCTTTCTTCCTCGCCAATTCTTGTGTACTTTGGTATGACGTCAGATTTACATGTATTTTAGGATTTATTCTAAAATTTGTGTATCAAACGCCATGTTTTCCATGAAGTGCTCGGTTTTGGAAACAGGGTGTTACACCTAAAGTCTCAAATTAACTATTAAGTTAAGCCTCGTTGGCTCCAAATGTATTTACATATACATTAGCAGTTAGTACATCATCACAAAGATAAGAAATATGATGAAAGTGTCAACCAACAAAATAAAATATATGAGATTAAATATTAGATCCTAGTACATTTCTTTGTCCATAGTTTTATTATCTAATGTTCAATTACAAGAATGCTTAGTCATTTGTCACTGGACAACTTAGAAAGTTGCCAACCTAATAATTGGTTTATTTGATTTCTAATTGAAAAGAAACAAACAATTATAGTTTTAAATTGATACAGCTTTTAGTACCCACCAAGTGTCATATGATTATTTGAAAATGCTGCATTCACATTGTTTTTCCACGTCCGTGTAATTATAATTAGCAGAAAAACTTGTGTAATGCATGTGAATGTAAAAATTTAAAAACAAAATTAAGTTTCCTTAAGAATGTATTGAACTACGGCATTCTGTCGAAACTAATCTCACTCAAATGCAGAAAGAATGATAGAGAGATATACAAATCATAATGAATCATCTATCCCACCGTTTCTTTTTAAATTTTAAAAAAATAAATCATCCGAACACATATATGTTTCATTTTTATATAAACTTTTCGTTCATGCATCATTTTGGTTTTCATTCAAAAATGAAAAAAAGGGTTAGTAACAAAAAGGAAAACAAAATACCCCAAATGAAACATGTTTTTAAACTGGCGAGACTTTGTGAACTACATGTACATTCCGATCCAACTGCCTTCTATGAAAATCCACCATCCTGCCGAATGTGAGAGGCCACAAGCTCGATGGATATCTCTATGGGACCATTGCTAGGCCTCCATCTTTTCCGGTCAGTTCTGGTTCGAATCCGTCTGTTGAGGCATGGATCCAGGCCGACCAACTACTCATGGTCTGGCTAATGAGCTCGATGACTGAAGAAGCCCTACTCGAAGTGGTTGGATGTACTACATCTTATGTGTTCGGAAAACAAACAACCGTAATACCACACGTATCACAAATACCTACAAAGTCTTCCCAATGAAATGCAACGGATTTAACGAGGCAGCCCCAACGAAATCAAATCACAAATAAAGCGAAACGAAAACACAAGAAAATTAATACCACAATTTTAACGTGAAAAACACCTCTCGATGTGAGAGAGTAAAAACCACGAGGTCGAGGCCCACACTCCACTAATCAGTTAAAGATTATACAAAAGTGTTTCAAACACATCAACCAACTCAATTACACCAAAGCATCAACTAAGAATGCAAAATACAAGAGTTGTTGAAAAATATCACCGAAAATGCAGCAGAAAAGCAGCAGTCAGGTCGCGGACGATTTCCAGAAAATTGAACCGTTGAAACGAAAATTTCACCGTTCCGATTGAAGAAGAATGAGAGACGAACAAGCCCTCAAACTTTCGTGCCGATCGGAGTCCGTTTCGATGCCGATCGTCGCCGGAAAGAGACTGCTGCAACACCAAAAAATCCTGCGAATTTTTCCTCCTTTTGCCTCTCTTTTTATTGTGAATATTAGGGAAAAATTAACATAATTTGTTCCCATAAATACTACTTAACATATTATTATTTTTTCAATTATTTAGTGGGCTTGGGGCTCCACAAAGGAGTGATCCACCCAACAAATCTCCCATTCACGACATTGTGGAGGAATTCGTCATTCTCACAATAGAATGACATATCTCAAGCTTCTCTCTGGTCAACGTTTTTGTCAAAATATCCGCATCATTGTCTTCCGTGTGCACTTTTTCAAGTGATAGCAACTTCAACTCCAACGCATCTCGAATCCAATGATAACGAACATCAATTTGCTTGGTCCTAAAATGAAAAGCTGCATTCTTACCAAGATGAATAACACTCTTGCTATCACAAAGCAACACATACTGATCTTGTTTCAAACCAAGCTCCTGGAGAAACTTCTTCATCCACAACAACTCTTTACATGCTTCAGTTGCTGCAATATACTCAACTTCAGTAGTTAAAAGTGCAACACATTTTTGCAACCTCGATTGCCATGACACAGCCCCCCTGTAAATTTAACCAAATATCCTGAAGTAGATTTGTAAGAACATCTCCAGCCATATCAGAATCAATGAAACCAAACAACACGGGTTTTTCACCGCCAAAAGTAAGGCATAAATCTATAGTACCCCTGAGATATCTCATAATCCATTTCACAGCATTCCAATGCTCTCTCCAGGATTAGAAAGAAAACGACTAACCTTACTAACTGCATAAACTATGTCTGGTCTAGTACATACCATGGCATACATCAAACTACCAACTACTGAAGCATACTGGACCTTTTGCATATTTTCCTTTTCATCATCGCTAGAAGGACATTGTTTGATACTCAACTTGAAATGAGATGCAAGTGGGCTGGACACTGCTTTAGCATCACTCATGCTAAATCTCTGAAGCACCTTGTTTATGTACTTCTCTTGTGACAAATAAATTTTCCCGGCCTCTCTGTCACGAGTAATCTACATCCCTAAAATATGCTTTGCATGGCCCAAGTCTTTCATGGCAAAAGACTTGCTCAACTGCTGCTTCAACTTGTCAATCCTTGAAGTATTCTTGCCAACAATCAAAATATCATCAACATAGAGTATAAGAATGATAAAGTCATCCACTGAGAATCTGCTAATAAACAAGCAATGATCTGAAGTAGTCTTCCGGTAACCCTGCTCCTTCATAACAGACTCAAATTTCTTATACCACCGTCTAGGCGCTTGCTTCAACCCATAAAGACTCTTCTTCCACTTGCACACAAGATCCTCTTTTCCTTTCACCTGAAAACCCTCTGGCTGCTCTATGTAGATGTCTTCTTCCAAATCACCATGAAGAAAAGTTGTTTTAACATCCATCTGCTCAACCTCCAAATCAAGACTAGCTGCCAAGCCAAGAACAGTCCGGATATAAGACATTTTCACAACAGGAGAGAAAATCTCAACAAAATCAATGCCCTTTCTCTGACCAAAACCCTTGACAACTAATCTTGCCTTATACCGAGGTATATAATTACCGTGTTCGTTCTTAATTCTGAAGACCCACTTATTCTTCAAAACTTTCTTCCCCTTAGGCAATTTCACCAACTCATATGTGTGATTGTCATGCAAAGACTCCATCTCGTCTTTCATAGCATCAAGCCATTTATCTTTATTTTCATCATCCATGGCCTCCTCAAAACATTCTGGCTCCCCACTATCTGATAGCAAAACATACTCTGTCACTGGATATTTAGTAGAAGGGTGTCTCTCTCTAGTAGATCTCGTGGGAATAACTGGTGGAGCCTCATCTGGTGCTGGTTCCTCAATCATATCATCATCAATGTTCTGTTCAAAATCAACTGCATCACCTGCATCATCCTGCTGATTACCCTGGTCATCAACTGCACCATGCTCCTCTATGGGTGTAGGAGAAATTATCTCAAGGTCAGCTGAACCATCACTAGCCTGAGGTGTTGAACTCTGATTATTATCAACATCCTGCAAAGTCTCATTATCTGCAAACACAACATCTCGGCTTCTAATCACTTTCTTGTCATCAGGATCATAAAATTTATACCCAAACTCATCTTGACCATAACCCAGAAAAGTACACTGTTTAGTCTTAGCATCAAGCTTAGACCTCTCATATTTAGGAATGTGAACATAAGCTTTGCAACCAAAAACTCTCAATTAAAGGTAAGATACATACTTACATGACCATACCTTCTGAGGAACATTGTTCTGCAAGAGAACACATAGAGACAGATTTGGTACATGAACCACTATACTCAAAGCTTCACCACAAATGGATTTAGGCAATCCGGCTTGTGAAAGCAAACATCTTACTCTCTCCACTAATGTTCTGTTCATCCTCTCCGCCAAGCCATTCAACTGCGAAGTCTTTGGCGGAGTTCTCTCATATCTACCCTTCCGCTTACAGTAATAATGAAATGGACCTTTGTATTCACCTCCATTGTCAGTCCGAATACACTTCAACTTCTTTCCAGTTTCCCTTTCAACTGAAACTTGAAACTGCTTGAATACGTCTAACACTCGATCTTTTGTCTTCAAAGTGTACACCCAAATTTTTCTTGAGTGATGATCAATAAAAGTCACAAAATAGCAGGAACCACCAAGCGTCCTTGTCTTCATAGGACCACAAACATCAGAATGAACAAGCTCAAGTACTTCTGACTTTCTTGAAGGTGGATTTGATTTAAAAGAAACTCTAGTTTGCTTCCTTGCAAGACAATGATCACACTTTTCCAAATGCAAACTGTTAGAATAAGACAATAAATTTTGCTTAGATAAGAAAGTCATTCATTTTAAGCTCATATGACATAATCTCTTATGCCACAACTAAGTCTCATCACGTTACTCCACTGAATGAGCCTCATCAACAACAACTTTGGCTTGAGTCAAGAAAAGTGTTGATGCCTTTGTACCTCTAGCCACAACTGAAGACCCCTTTGTGAGCTTCCACTTATCACAAGAAAATGAGCTATTATAACCATCATCACACAGTTTGCCAACAGAATCAAATTCAACCGGATCCCTGGAATATGCTTAACCCGTTTAAGAATCAGTTTGGTACCATTAGACGTCCCCAAACTAGTCCCTCCAATACCTGCACACTTTAAGATAGAATCTTGAGCCGTTCTCACATCACCAAAGTCATCTAGAGTGCATGATGTGAAAAACTCTCTTCTTGAAGTAGCATGGACCAAAGCACCACTGTCAACAACCCAACAAGTCATATCATCAGCAAGAATAATATCATCAACCTCTTGAAACACAAGAAAATCATCAGAAGAATCTGCATTAACTATATCTTCCTTCTTCTCATCATCTTTCTTGTCATTGTTTTCCTTTTCTCCCGTTTCAATTTAAAGCAAAATTTCTTGATGTGTCACTTCTTGCCATAGTGATTGCATTCAAAAAATTTGTACTTGCCCTTGGATTTACTTCTACTTCGACCTCTATCTTTAGAAGCTTTACTTTGACTTCTCCCCCGTTGATGTGAATCATGATCCGTTAACCATTCATGTTGGGCCTGAAACCAGATTGCAAAGAAAGAATAGAGAAGAAGCTCTAAAAATAATGGTGACAACAACATTGGAGGAGCCCAAGTCCAACAAGCAAGAAACTAAGGCTAACATATTCATTTTAAGTATTATTGGGCTGGCTGAATAAAAGCCCAACATTTTGGCTATTATTATACTACTTAATATATATTTTATTATGCAATCAACAAGACAAATACATGGCTGATTTTGGATAAAAAAAAAGTGGCGCCATTTTGAAGTTCAAGTCTTGGAAGAAAATAAGTTCATGTACAAGCATTAAATAAGATACATTGAATCTAG
Source organism: Gentiana straminea (assembly GCA_036785695.1). Classification (NCBI taxonomy): domain Eukaryota; kingdom Viridiplantae; phylum Streptophyta; class Magnoliopsida; order Gentianales; family Gentianaceae; genus Gentiana; species Gentiana straminea. Next base: position 5,503,440 of record JAVUPR010000312.1, on the reverse strand, counting down.
CTAGTCTTGCATATGGCCGAAAATTAGCATCCATGTATCTGAATTTGAAGTGTTTTTCTTATGTATCTAGCTTCTTATAATGTATCCTTGAAGCCTATAAATAGCCTTTTACTTGTAACTTGTAGAACAACAAAAACTTTGATCAATATAACTATTTGAGTTTTCTCCAAAGTGTTTACTTTTGGTGTGTGTTTCTGGATAGAACACTAAACTTAGGATTTATCAACAAACTTGAGCAAGTTGTTGTGGCATCCAAATCAATCCAAGGTCCTTAGAAACAAGATTTCTAAGCTTCCAAGGACATTTCCAAGAATCCCTAGAAACATGATTTCTAGGCTTTTCAATGAAGCTCTTATCTTTGTCTTACTAACTTATCTTTTATTCAAAACGACTTTACATCAATCCGATCCTATTCATCATCTTCATAAAACAGATTCGTATCACCCGTGACTCAGTAACCAAGACATCCGACTGTGAGGAAACACCATGTGCCTTCCTCCTTGTCTCTTCTTCCAACACACTAGTCTTAGCAAGATCAATGGCCATAGCACCCTCTGGGGTGGAATTAGATAGAAAACTTCAAAAATTTTCCCACAATTCCGGTAAAGAGCCAAGAAGCATCCATATCTGCACTTCTTCGTCAAACTTAATACCTGTTGCATTAAGTTGGTTCAAAATACCCAAGAAGTATTCAAATGATCAGCCATAGGAGTTTCATCATGATATCTCAAATTCATCAATTTATACATCAAAAGCATCTTATTGTTTCTAATTTTCCGGGCATATAAGTCTTCAAGCTTTTTCCACAAAGACCTAGCATGTTTCTCCTCACTAATGTGATTTAAAATATTATCATCAACCCATTGTCTAATATAACCACAAACTTGTCTATGCAACAAATTCCACTCTTCATCTGTTTTATTTTCAGGTTTTTCAGCACTAAGACCGGCAAGAAATAATTTTTCACATACAAAAGATCCTCCATTTTATTTTTCCATATGGCATAATTAGACCCATTCAAAGTGATCATTCCATTCAAGTTGGCTTCCATTTCACCAATAAAAAAATGGTTCACAAAAACACCTCAAAACCAAATCAACTAACCGGGGCTCCGATATCACTTGTTGGGAAAACATACAACCGCAATACCACACGTATCACAAATACCCACAAAGTCTTCTCAATGACACGCAACAGAATTAACAAGCCAGCCCCAACGAAAACAAATCACAAATAAAGCGAAACGAAAACACAAGAAAATCAACACCACAATTTTAACGTGGAAAACCCCTTTCGATGTGAGAGAGTAAAAACCACGAGGCCGAGACCCACAAAACTCCACTAATCCGCAAAAGATGATACAAAAGTGTTTCAAACACATCAACCAACTCAACTACACCAAAGCATCAACTAAGAAGGCAAAATACAAGAGTTGTTGAAAAATATCACCGAAAACGCAGCAGAAACGCAGCAGTCAGGTTGCGGACATTTTCCAGAAAATCGAACCGTTGAACCGTAAATTCCACCGTTCAGATTGAAGAAGAATGAGATACGAACAAGCTCTCAAAATTTCGTGCCGATCGGAATCCGTTTCGATGCCCGATCGTTTCCGGAAAGAGACTGATGCAACACCAAAAAATCGTGCGAATTTTTCCTCCTTTTGCCTCTCTTTTTATTGTGAAGATTAGGGAAAAACTAACCTAATTTGTTCCTTTAAATGCTACTTGACATATTATTATTTTTCCAATTATTTAATGGGCTTGGGCTCCCCAAAGGAGTGATCCACCCAACATTATGAGGTCTGGAGGACACTTGAAAATCTATTTAATACCATGTCAAAAGTGATATAATAGATTGAGAAAATATTTTGGTGTATATTATTCACACTTTCCACAGAATGACGTACAAGGTATATATAGTGACTATAGAACATTCTAGTCTAGTCTAGTGAATCCTACAATAGTTACAAGAATAATTACAATGAATGTTGTATATAGAAATATCCCATAATATCCGCACAATATCTGAAATATCCCATAATATCTACACTTTATCTGCTATTACCACCCCTCAAGTTGGTCGAGGGAGGAGACCTAACATGGTACGTTGATTCATGAAATCGGATGCGGAAGAGACTTAGTGAGGCAATCAGCAAGTTGATCTTGGGCATTAACGTGTGCAATACGAAGAGTACCACGTTGCACTTGGTCGCGAATAAAGTGAGAATCAATGGCAACGTTCATGCGATAGTGAAAAACTGGATTGGAGCAAAATTGAGTAGTACCAAGATTGTCGCGGTAGATGACCGAAGGCTGGGAAGCAGGGACGCCAAGATCATTCAATAGAAAGGTAAGCTAGATAAGTAAAGCGGTGGCCGATGCAACAGACATGTACTCGGCTTCAGTTGAGGAGCGAGCAATGGTAGTTTGTTTCTTTGAGCTCTATGAAATAGCATTTCGACCAAGTTAAATGACATAGGCACCGGTAGAGGCATAATCATCCTTATTACCACCTCCACGTCAGAAAAGGCATGCAATGCGGGAGGAGACTGACGATGTAACTGAATACCATAGTGAACAGTGCCTGTGAGATAACGAAGAACTCGCTTGACATGTGCCCAATGAATATCAGTAGGGAAATACATGAACTGAGACAGTTTATTAACCGGAAAGGCGATGTAGGGGCAACTGAAAATAAGATATTGTAGACTTCCATAAACCATGCGGTATTGAGAGGGATTATCCTGGGGGTGGCCAGACTTGGAAGTCAGTTTGGAGATGTCAGCAGGTAGGGGCATCTCAACAGCATTAGCTTGATCCATTTGAAGTTTAGTCAGCAACTCGAAGCATAGCAACCTTGAGAAAGAATATAACCAGTCGAGTTAGGGACCACCTCAATTCCCAGAAAATATGAAAGAGAGCCGAGGTCCTTAAGAGCAAACCGAGCACCTAAAGCAGTGATAAACGATTCTAAAGTAGTGGCATTGTTTCCTGTGACAATCAAATCATCCACATAAACTAAGACATATAATATAGTACCACCAAAGTTATAAACGAAAAGGGATGTGTCAGCATGAGAATTTTAAAATGGCAGGATAGTAAAACCATTTGAGCTCAGCATACCAATCTCTGGGGGCTTGTTTTAAACCATAGACAGCTTTGCGTAACCTGCACACATGATTAGGATAATCTGGATTAACAAAACCAGCGGGCTGAGAGATAAAGAGATTTCTACAGACGACCCTGTAAAAATGAATTATTGATGTCAAACTGATGTAGAGACCACCCCTGCGTCACTTCTAGGGAGAGAACCACACTTATAGTAGGGGGCTTAACAACCAGACTGCAGGATTCATATAGTCAATGCCATGGCGTTGAGAGAATCCCTTGGCAACAAGCCGTGCTTTGTGACGATCAATGGAACCATCATGTTTATATTTTAACCGAAAAATCCATTTGTACCCCAATGACATTGTAGGACGGATCAGCAGGGACAAGGTTCCAGGTTTGATTACGCACCAAAGAGTCTTATTCCTCTTGCATTGCACTTTTCCACTGAGGATGTTTCAGGGCTTGAGGAACAATGGTAGGTTCAAGGTTCATGGTGAGAGTGGTGTGGAGGTTGAGTTTTTGAATGGGCTTGTGAATGTTATTTTGAGACCGAGTACGCATGGAATGAGTAGGAGGCGACGGATGAGGAGATGGTGGGGGAGGGACAATGAAGGAGGTAATGGTTAATGAGAGGACGGTGAGGGAGGAGAGGAGGGGGTGGTAGTGAGAACTAAGGGAAAATAAGGTGGGGGAGGAATCCAATCCAAGAGAGGACGAGAAGGGTTGTGCGGGAGGGTGAGAAGGATGAGGCAAAAGGATACACAAATTCCACCATCTTCACATGACGGGAGACACTAAGGCGGGAGTCACTAGGATCAAAACAATAGTAAGCCTATTGAGCGATGGCATAACCTAGAAAGACCCATGGTTTGGAGGGAGGTTGAAGTTTGTGATCAGTGTAAGGATGTAGCCAATGATAGTATAGGCACCCAAAGACGCGCAACTTTTGATAGTTAGGGGTGGTGTGGAAGATGAATTCATAAGAAGATTGCAGATCTACTGTTGTAGGCATACAGTTAATAAGGTAATCAACCGTGGGAAACGCATAAGGACATAATGTGGGTGGAAGGGATGCATGGGAAAGCAAACCAAGGCCTGTTTAAACAATGTGCATATGGCGGCGTTTAGAGAGGCCATGGTGTTCAGGCGTATGGGGAGGTGTAGTGAGGAAGGAAATTCCATTTGAAGCAACGTAGTCACGTAAGGCGATGAACTCACCACCATTATCAGAGTACAATATCTTAATAGGGTGTTCAAAATATTTTCCAACAATAGAGCGAAAGTGAATAAAAGGCAATCACATCAGATTTACGGGTGTTGGTCCGCAATACAAGGCTTGTGAGAGTTCAGAAGGGGGGGTGAAAGAACTCTCTTTGATTTTTGGAGTTTCTTACTTGGAGAACAAATCTAGTCAGTAAAAACAAACTAGCAAGTAGCTCGTCTGGTTTTACTGGTCTAGATACTCTTAGAAAGTAAGTGCAGCGGAATAATGATATGTTTCAAATAAGCCTTAAGCTTGGTTTTCAGTGACGAGTAGTGTGATCTTGATTATGCAAGTACTGTAAGTAAAATACTGAAAGTAAAGAACACAAGAAATGTTACTGATCTTCGGAGTGGCGTAATCTCCTACGTCACCGCTTCTCCCGTGACTCAGGAGGTATCACTATTGTACTCTAGACTAATAAAATAGGTAAGTGTCTTTGACACCCCGCAGATGCCTCACACCCCGCAGATGCTTCACACTCTAAATAGCCAATCCTTGACACCCCGCAAATGCCGCACACCCCGCAAATGCCGCACACCCCGCAGATGCTTCAATGGTCTACTTGCATGCAGCTCGTCTGAAGAACTTCCTTTCTCCAACAGCTCATCTGTCTTCTTTGTTGTTCTTTCACACCCCGCAGATGCTTCAACAGGTTCACCGTTTCCTTGAGAACTTGGTTGATAAAATTGAGTTGGTGTTGTATCAAATTAATGATACAAAGATGAGAGCTTTATGTTGAATCTATCATTGAAGATTTGATTGTAGCTCTCTTGATCAAGTAAATCCTGGATGATTTCTGTTTGAGCTCTTTTGTTGATCTGCTTGATTTTTGGATCTAGATTTGTAAGCTTCTGAGATGAAGATCTTTTGAGAGATGACTTGCTTGATTTTTCTATACTTGGCTTTTTCCTTTTAGAGTTACTCAACTCTCTCTTCACTTTCTTCTCAACACCTCTGCTTTCTTGGTTGTTCTTATTCATCTTTATATAGTCTTCGTAGGATAGGTATGCCGTTGGAAGACCGTGTGGCTCTGATTGATTTGTTGAGCTATCACTTAATCTTTTCAAAAATTGGTCCGTTCAGCTTTTTTATCCGTTGTCTTTGTACTTGATGGCTTCTAGAAGATAACTTTATAGCATCAAATGTTGTTTCTTCACTTGTATGATTTTGTAGCCGTTCAATCAAGTGTTGATCTGATGGATGGCTACACGCCCTTCAATTTATCACTTCATTTGTCTTTTAGTCACTTGAGAGCATTTGGTAGTCTCTGATATGATCCTTTAATCGTTTGGATGCTTAGCTCTTCTGGTCTTCAATACTTATACTTGTCTGTTCTTTGCTTTACTTTCTGGTCTGCTTTGCCTCTGCTGATTCTATCTTGATAGATGATTGGACAAGATTCTTACCTTCTAGTCGTTTGGTCATCTTGTCTTCAAGTCTTCAATCCTAGACTATGAATACATAGGCAAAGTCTGACTAATCATATACAATTCGCATGTCAAACTATTTTGGTATCATCAAAACTTCTAGTCTATGGCCTATGGGGACCTAACAACGGGAAATATAATAAAACCACACATATCGGGTAAATGATCAACAAGAATAAGATAGTATTTAAATCCATCACGAGAAATAATAGGCGAAGTCTATACATCATATAACAAAATTTCTAAGGGACGAGATGTAGTTAAAGTAGAAGCATGAAATGGTAATTTATGACTTTTGCTTTCTAAACACGCAGAATGATGAAGTAAAACAGAAGAGATAATATCTAGTTTATAAGTACTAAAAAATTTATTCAAAATATGACTAGCTGGGTGACCCAACCGATGATGCCAAACATCAGAAGTGGATTTATTTGAAGCAAAGGCAATGAGAGGTTGGGAAGGCCACTCATAAAGACCGATTCTCACCGGACCACAGAGCATTTTGTTGTTCGTTTAAAGATCCTTCACTATAAATTCGGAGGGGAATAATTCAACAGAAATATTGTTTGACTGACATAATTTGGAAATAGACAATAGATTATGGGACATGCTAGGAACACATAAGACATCATGTAAATTAAAACACTTAGATAGTGAGAGAGAAGTAGAACCTGTGCAAGTAGTGGGCAGGCTGGTACCATTACCAACAGTGATATCATCAGTCCCTAATAAGGAGTTTGGAGTGACAGGTTCTGTAAGTCGGGGGTCACATGGTGGGTGGCACCGCTATCAAGTAACCATGGTGTAGTAGCCGTTGTAGGAGGTGACGAGCGTGATGAAGGGGTTGTGAGATGAGCTTGAGGGCATGGAGGTGAGGGAGATAAAGGTTGTACCTGAAACAGTGGACAAAATTTAGCGAAATGACCATAAGTAGCACATAATTGGCACTTACAGAGGTAGAGCTTTCTGGGTTGAGCTAGGTTCGACGAGCCTGAGGTGGGCCGGTTGGAGTACTGGCCAGGAGCAGGATTGCTGGGGTCCGAGACAAGAGCAGTAGTAGTTTGAGAAGCCATGGACGGTGGTGAGGAAAGGTGAGTGTAGACGAGGGAGGAAGGAGATGAGCAGCAAATCGTGGAAGAATTATTTTAGGGTAGGAAATCAGCAACTTAAAAAAGAAAGGGAGTGATTTTGGGAGAGTCAATGCAAGGAAGAATAAAGGGCTTTGATACCATGACATAATAGATTGAGAAAGTATTTTTGGTGTATATTATTAACACTTTCCAAATAATGTTGTACAAGGTATATATAATGACTACAGAATATTCTAGGCTAGCCGAGTGAATCCTAGAATAATTACAAGAATAACTACAATGAATGCTATAAATAGAAGTATCCTATAATATCTGCACAATATCTGAAATATCCCATAATAGCTGCATAATAACTACTATTACAAAGGAAGTATGTTGGAGTTCAAAGGGGCTTTGTGAAAAACTGAGAAGGGAGCCACTACTATGATGGATTAGTTGTCCAAGATGAAGTCCTACTCAGATGGACTTGTTGTAGTGGGGTATCCAATCACTACGTCTGATCGTGTTCTTGCAGCACTTGGTGGGCTAGAGTAGGACTATGAGTTAGTCATAGTGAATATAACCTCCAGTATTGGCACTCAGTCTTGGCATGAAGTTCAATCACAACTCATCACACATGAACGCTTGCTGAGCAGACTGAATTCTTTCACAACTTTGGATCTTACCTAGAATTCTGCTCATATAGCCATTACTTGGACAACTGGTCCTCAATCCCATCAATCTAGGACCGGGCCTCCATGGAATACTGATTCTTATCACAACAACAAAGGTAGGGGTAATAGAGGAAGAGGATGTCATGACAAAGGTGACATAAACATTGGAGGAAACAACACCACAAACAACAACAAACCTAATTGTCATATTTGTCACAAAGTTGGCCATTCTGCTGCTGAGTGCTACCACATATACTCCTCAGATATTCAGAATCACACTCAGTCAGGTATGCCTCAGAATGGTGATTTCAGACCTAATGATGCTTACACAGCTACCCCTGAAGTTGTTAGTGATCCATACCGGTATTCTGATAATGGAGTTACCATTCATGTTGCCTCTGATCTTTGTAATTTGCAAGTGAACTCAAGATATGAGTGCTCTAAAACTTAAATGTTGGATCTGGTGAGCATCTTAAAATTAATCATATAGGTCACTCTAACTTCACTACTAAACACAATTCACATATGCGCCTTAACAATATTCTACTTTGTCCCTGCTATAAAAAATCGATTAAGCATATCAAAATTGACCGCTGATAATTCTGTGTTTGTGGAGTTTCACTTAAATTCTTGTTTTGTGAAGGATAAACTTACAATGAGAGTCATTCTGAAATGAGTTCTTAAGACAACCTTTACCAGACCAATGTCCCTGTGAGATCTCTTCAATCCAACCCTTCATCAACTGCAGAGAAGATTGTCCCGGAATTTGTAGGTTTTAGGGAGTCTTTGGTTGATAATGATCATGTTCAATATGATGTCAATTTGTGGCACAAGATTTTAGGTCATCTATCTTTATCTATTTTGAATCAAGTTAAGAGACAATTTAATCTGTTTTTTTATTCAAATTTTATTTTTTTGTGAATCTCGTTAGTATCTAAAATCATGCCTTGCCTTATCCCATTCTACTTCCAAAACTTACTCTATGTTAGGATTAGTTCACACTGATTTATGAGGGCCTTCTCTTGTCCAATCTAGTTAGGGATGTTCCTACTATATCTATTTTCTTGATGATTACACTGATGGCAAAAACAATGACGTCCAACTTTAACCGGCAGAGTACCGGGTCGGAAGCACTACAGCGGCGAACAAGGTCGTATCCCACAAGGAATTAATCAAGTATCACAATCAATTTCGTATTTAGTTCAGGTTCACAATAGGGGTGAAAATAATAGCTAAAACTAGAAAACGAATTAAAAATTGTAACTGTAAAATATATGATAAGAGGAATAGCTAAACTATGATCAGGAACACTATTCTTAACACATTTACCGAATCACTAAGGATGAGTCTTAACCTACCAACCAACCAATCGCTTCTAATGAATGTGTTGTGGTGCAATCTCCTAAAGTGGTCCCTAGGCGCTAATACCACAACCTAGTTACCCTATACTCGGTTCAATAGTCCCCTCTATGGGATATAATTGACCTAATATGATTAAAACTGTGAGACGCTCCGCATTCACCGAGTTCACGGCTTAGCTAGAATAACCTTACCAAGGAACAGGCTGCGAATAACTCGACTAGTTCGTGCATGGCAATCCTAAAACTCTAGTTCGCACACTCCCTCGCAAAATACATTTATAAAGTTTGTGGGTAGAATCATGAATTAGGTGATCAAATTAATTCAAGCATTAAGATCAAATTTTTAGGACACAAACATTCAAAAGATTAAATTTTTAAGCTCTACTCATCCCTAGATCATCGTTTAGGCATTAGTTTTGTAGTTAGTTTCGTAGTTCCATCACATAATTTTGCTATAACAAATTTATCTACTCATAATCAAATCTAAATCGCAGGAATGCATAATAAAATAAATCAAAGACATTGTGAAAGATGAAAATAAATTACCAACTAAATCGAAGTAGCAATCCAAACCAAGAAATCGTCAAATCCTTGCGTTCCAATCGCGAGAAGCTAAAGAAATATTCTAGGAGTTGCAATACTTGAAAGAAAAATTAAAAACCCTAATTTTTGTGGCTAAAAACTGAAAATAAAAGTCTGAGGTGAAAAAGTGTGTGTAAAATTCGACCCTAGGCCTTTTTATAAGCCAAAAGCCGACTTCAAAATGCCCAACAAATCAAAAAAAACCGACTCCGTGCACGAGCATGGGATGTGCATGCTTGCGCATGGAGTTGTTGAATGTTAAGCCAATTTCTTCTCCAAAAGCCATGCTTGCGCATGCTGGCGCATGACATTGCTGAATGTCCTCCTTTGGCTGACTGAATACGCATGCACACGCACGGAAGAAGCATGCTTGCGCATGCATTCACTAAACCGCAATAACTTGGCACACCCTCATAAATTTGGCGATATCTTTGCGTGTAGAACTCCGATTTAAGCGATTCAAGTTGCGTTGGAAATCTTATTCAATTCTCTACAACTTGCATGAAGAAAGATTTCCCAGAAAATGCCTCCATGGTACTCAAAATGCAGATTAATTCGCAGAAGCACGATAACATCAACGATTCTCGATCCGTTTCACTCTTTAGCTCCGGGTGCATGTTTCCACCTCTCAAAATCATCTTTGCATCATCAATGCCTATTTTTCCGGGATCCAATGAACCTATACCTTGAAAGTATCAATAAAAATACCACGTATAACTCCCGCAAGATAACATAGGTATGAAATATGCATTAATTCACCAGAAGTGACGAGATTTTTGGACTAATTCATCTTTGATCTCGGAGTGAAAGAAATGGTGAAAAAGCCTAATAACTCACTCAAACTACCCCAAAAGTGCATCAAATAAGTCATAAATGATGGTAGAATCATGTAGGGAATCAAGGAAAGTTGACTCTCATCAACTACCCCCCACTTAGCGTTTGTTCACCCTCGAGCAAATCAAGCGATTCAAAAATAAATCATGAGGCCAACGTTGCGATCATATTGGAAACCATAATATCCAATGTGTGAAAACTAGTCAATCAGTGAATAAACCCCAGTCAAAACAAATCTCATCATGGAAACAGAATGTATGTGTGTGCATAGCTTCTTAATCATTAATCACGGTTAACCGGCTGAGATTATAAATGCATGACTAATGGCGTTACACCATAGGCTTATACTTCATAATCATCTCCACTAATCGAGGTCAAATCAAGGCTAACTAAGGTCAGGCAGGACTTGCACGGTTGTAACGTTAGGCTAGGGACGGGGTTAAACGTAAGGATAAAAGGATTATCAAAAGAGAAAAACGAGTGAGCTTAATCAAAAAAACTTCTTGAATTTACTTCATAGCTCGCCTCCTTCTTATCTTGATGTAAGTAAGCATTCTCTTTCTTTACTCTCAAATTCCAACACACATCAATAAGAACTCGTCCCAACAACGCCACTTTGTAAAAATTAACACAAAAGCCTTAAATAAGCAATCTTTGACTCGACTTTATTCCAACACCTTATTCAATTTTATATCTTTTTTGATTGATTTTCTTTTTTTTTCTTTTTTTTTAAATAAACCAAACACCAACACCTTTTGCATCCCCTTCTCATTCGTAAAGCAAATGATCCACCAACACCATACTTAGATACACATCTCCACCACCCCACACTTGTGCTAGCAAGTGTGGCTAAAATAAGATTAAAAACTCACTCGTAAGGTGCCAAAGATACGTAGACAACAAATAAAGGCTAAGTGTCGGTAATTATAGGCTAATTAACGAATGGCTAAGTTCAGGTGGGGGTCTAACCACCCTACAAAGGCTTAGATAGGTTTCTGTGGAAATTATGTATAGGGTTGGCTATTTGGCTATGGCTGAGTCAAAGAAATGCTAGGACCGTCATCCCTTAGTTTACCAAGATTGACCTTTCTATTTCGCCTCGAAGTTAATGGTATAAGTTCTAGGTAACAGATTAATGTCTATGACAACTATAATCATTCACTAACCAACAACAACTCATGAAAGCAAAGCTATTATGTGCATAAGAATTCCATTTCCACAACAAGATAAAGGTTTGAATCGCATGCATTCAACTCATGACTAATAATTAACCAAAGAATACTATGACTCACAGAGGACTTACAACGTCAAAATCATGAATTTTTTTTAAAAATAGCTCAATTTCAATCAATAAGGACCAAACACCAAGCATATGACTTATTCGAAAATAAAGCACTTGGTGGTAAAGTGAATCCAAGTCTACCACCCTCGCTTAAAATGGAACACCGTCCTCCGTGTGTGAGTGGTAAAGTTTAAGGAACTTAGCTGAACCGGCAAAGAGGCACAACTAATGCATCGAGTCAAACCGCCAAAAGTATCCCCAGGGTGCTTGTGCTATCAGAATATCGCAACTCGCAAAATACTACAACAAGCATGGGGATGTATATTATACTAAAATCTGGGGAATGACACAACACACCAAGATAGCTCGAAGACGAGGGAACTACGCAACATATGAAACAAAGGATAAAAGCCAAATAAAACCATCCACGTGCAAGAATTGTCAAGGGCCAACAGAGGCCAATAGTACAAAACAGGAAAGCCAGGAGTAGCAAAATGAAACAAGAGTCCAAGTAGCTCAGAGTGCCTTAGCAAGGCGTACAGACCATCACATAACCAAAAAAACAAGGTGCTAGACAATGAAAGCAAAATGACCAAATTTATGGCTCTAAGAATCCATGGATGGCCTGTAAACAGCCTCGTGACCATCATCATCGTCGGCAGCATCGGCGATATCCTCATCATTCGCACCGGCACCATAACCTGCACCGGACGCCATACCCATATCCGGACCAACACCTCCACGTGGATAAACCAAAACCGCCAGGAGTGACCCGTGGAAGATAAACCTCGATCTCTGGCTCGTAACAGAAGGGCTGAGTCGGTGTTCGGGTGTAGGGTGTCGGGTCAAGCCCCCTCGCTCTCGCCAAATCATCCAACAACATGCGAGTCCCAATATCATAAAGCCTCTGGGTATTAAACCACTCCCTCTGTGATGCTCCCATGGAATAAACATGGTTCTCAAAGATTGCTAACCGCTGAGAATGTGTCAGGTGAAGCTGGGGTGGAGGGATGGGTGGTGGAATCGAAGCGCGGGGCGTCTGCGGCTAGGGACGGGGTCTACGTCGGGCTTTGGGGTATTCAACTATCACAGACGGGTTCTTGGGAGCAATGTCATCCACATCGTAGGTCGGAACACCGGCGGTAGTGCACAGAGCAATGATCAAATGGGGCAAAATAATATGCTTAGTTTGATTGTCGCAGAATGCTTGGAAAGCCACACGCACCCGGGCTCCCACATCAAGCTTTACCCCTTTAAGAAATGCGCAAATGAGCCGGAGGTGCGGAAAATTTAAGGTCTTAAGGTGGGAGGTGGGGTAGAGCCGACACACTATGAAGCGAAAGACAGCATAAGAGCATACAGGAAATCCCTTCCCGGTAAGCAAACCATTACGAATCCCGTCTCCATTAACCTCCAACACAATACCGGGGCACACACAATCTCGGGCCTCCTCATCAATGTCTAGTGTAGGATCAGCCAACTTAGTTGCTAGCCAATGCCCGTAATCCTCTGTCTCAACAATTTCAGGTACCTGATAAACAGCTAGGATCACAGCGCATGAGATAATGACATTCTTGCCCCTGACTGGCACGAAATCGGTCTCCAAAGGGGATGAGCATAAATTCGCTAAAAACTCACGACATATGGTGAGGTTTGGGGGCCGGGCTGGAATGATGCTTAATGACGCCCACCCGCGGTCCTGAAACTGTTCTCTGATAAAGCATGACAACGTCTCCAAATTCAGGGCGCTCTCAATAATCGGGGTACGAGTGGAAAAATGTTGTTCATAGCGTTGCCGGGCTGCAACAACAAAGAAACGGTCGGGGAAGGGATGGGTTCTATGGCCAGTGAACGTGGGGCTCAAGGAATAGAGGTTTGCTTATGTTGACCGCCCTTTCCCGCACCTGCCTTACTCCGACCGGTGCCGGTACCACTCCGGATAGTACCAACGAGACCCTTACCCGGCACAAACCTATCTGGGGGCCCTCTCTATCGTTTATCCACCATTATTTCTGCAATTAAGCAAGACAACTCTGTGGTGAGGGGCTTCTCATCAACACCATTAAAATACAGAAATCAAACTTAGGGCTAAAGTAAGTGCATGTGGGTGAACTTAGAATTAAAAACGACAAGGGGAACCATACTTACCAGTGGAGCGAAGTAGAATGCCTGGGGGTCAAAAGTCACCCGGAAATCACGAACGTGCCTCTCTCTTGTTTGTCGAATCCGTCAACAGATCGGGGCTCTCTACAACGGGTTGAAGAGAGAGCGGCTAGAGGTGATGAATGGAGGTAGTTTCATACGATTTGGTGGAGAAAAGAGCGAGATATGGTGGTGTGAAGTTAGGGGCCGCCGGAATTTCTCATGGGTAAGGAAGGGAAAAAGTACTTGTTCCTATAAGAAGATGGATAGGGTCCCATAAAATATCGGGCAAGAATGTACTTGTTCCCATAGGAAGGGAGGGAAAAAGGGTAAGGAAGGGAAAAAGGGTGTGAAAAATAAGAATACGAATTGGAAAGGGAAAAAGGGGCAAGAATAAGAAGAATTGGAAAGGGAAAAAGAGTCTCCTAAAATGTACTTGAAATTGTACTCGTGAAAAAGGGTGGGAAAAAGGGTGAGAGGAGTAGATTGTGTGTGATTTCAGGGTCAGAGGAGTAGATTGTGTGTGACCCCTGACCCTAAAATGTCGGAGACCCCTGACCCTAAAGATGGATAGGGTCCCATAAAATCAATCTCCCAAACATCAAAAACCCCACACACTACAATCGGTTGCATGGGCATCTCATCTCTCCTACTTACCCGTCCGGCTCTTTGACATGCGTCACACGCTTTCACATAGGCATGTGCGTCCCTAAAAATTGTTGGCCAATAGAAGCCACTTTGTAAAACCTTATATGTGGTCCTATTGCCGACATGATGCCCCCCCAGCTTCTTTGTCATTGAAGAATGACAAAATGCTAGTTATCTCACTATCATCCACACATCAACGAATAATCCTATTTGAACATCGCCTATATAGGTATAGATCGTCCCATATGTAATATTTCAACTCACTAAAGAACTTCTTGCGTTGGTTGTGGGATAACTCAGGGTCCACAAATTCGCAAGCCAGGTAATTAACATAAGGACCGAACCAAGGACCTCCAAACTTACTCACAGGCCTAACACCGACCTTCATATCAGGGATAGTGGCATCTACCGCGAACAACCTCTCATCCGGAAAATCATCCCCTGTTTCACTTCCACCATCTTTCTCCTTCTTCTCGTTGGGTAGGCGACTAAGGTGGTCCGCGACCACATTCTCACATCCTTTCCTATCCTTAATGGTCACATCAAATTCTTGAAGGAGCAAAATCCACCTCAACAAGCGTGGTAGCATCCTTCTTAGAGAAGAGGTACCTAAGAGCGGCATGATCGGTGTGCACAACTACCTTGGAACCTAGCAAATAGGATCTAAACTTATCGAAAGCAAAAACAATGGCTAAAGTTCCTTCTCGGTAGTGGCATACTTACATTGAGCCGGATTCAATGTGTGACTAGCATAGTAGATGGGCTTGAAAAGCTTATCCCTCTTTTGGCCTAGGACCGCTCCTACGGCGGTGTCACTCGCATCACACATGATTTCAAACTCCTCGCTCCAGTTGGGTGCTATTAGGATTGGTGCCTTAACCAATAAGCTCTTAATAGTGTGGAAAGTTTGTAGACACTCATCATCGAAGACAAATGGCACATCTTTGGTCAATAGGTGTGTCAGGGGCTTGGCAATTTTAGAAAAATCCTTTATGAATCTCCTATAGAACCCCACATGACCAAGAAAACCACGAAGTGTTTTCAAGTTCATAGGGGGTGGGAGATTCTCAATCGCCTCCACCTTCACCCTATCCACCTCAATGGCATACCTAAAGATCTTATGGCCTAGGACTATTCCTTCTTCCACCATAAAGTGGCACTTCTCCCAATTCAACACCAAGTCCGTGTGCTCACATCTTTGTAAAACCTTATCCTGATTCCCCAAACACTCATCAAAAGAATCTCCAAATACACTAAAATCATCCATGAAGACTTCTAAGAACTTCTCTATCACATCGGCGAAGATGGCAACCATGCATCTTTGGAATGTCGTGGGTGCGTTACACAACCCAAACGGCATTCTTTTGTATGCAAAGGTTCCATAGGGGTAGGTGAAAGTGGTCTTTCTTGGTCTTGGGGGTCTATAACAATTTGATAATAACCACTAAACCCATCTAGGAAACAATAAAACGCATGACCACTTAGACGCTCTAGCATTTGATCAATAAAGGGTAGGGAAAATGATCTTACGTGTAGCGTCATTTAATTTCCTACAATATATGCATACACGATAGCCAGTAACAAGACGCGTAGGAATTAACTCATTATTAGCATTAGGGACAACGGTCATACCTCCCTTTTTCGGAACTACCTATGTGGGGCTCACCCACTTGTTGTCTGAAATGGCATAGATTATTCCCATCTCGAGCATCTTTATCACCTCCTTTTCACTACCTCTTGCATGAGAGGATTAAGTCTTCTTTGTGGTTGACACACCGCCCGTGCATCTTCGTTCAAGATGATCTTGTGCTTCACAATCTCGGGGCTTATTCCCCGGATATCCGCCATCTTCCATCCAAAAGACTTTTTATGGCTCCTCAAGACTCTAAGTAACTTTTCTTCCTGCAAAGACGTTAGTGCAGATAAAATAATCAAAGAAAGCAAGTCATTTTCAAGAAAAACATACTTAAGGTGTTCAGGCAATGGTTTTAGCTCCAAGTCTTTTGGTGGATCTTCAATGGATGGCTTCATCTTCTGCTCATTAACTTCCAGCTCCATGAATTTGTGCCATTTGGCACCAACATAATCCGTAGCCTCCAAATCACATTAAGCCTCTCTCAGCTCTTCATCAGGATCCTCCGTTATGCTTGATCTCATCAAGCATTCTTCCAATGGCTCAGAATAACCCTGTGTATTAGTACATTCCGCAACAAGAGGATATATAGAATCTATAAAGTGGCACTCATCAAGTTCATCACATGGGCGCTTAATAGACTTATAAACATTTAACGTCACTTTCTCATCCCTCACTATCATTGTAATCTCCCCCTTTTGAACATCAAGCAAAGTCCTACCCGTAGCCAAAAAGGGTCTACCTAACAATATAGGGGTACGACTATCCTCCTCCATATCCAAAACCACAAAATCTACGGGGAAAACTAACTTATCCACTTGCACCAAAACATCTTCTACGACTCCCATGGGGCACCTGACTGACCTATCCGCCATTTGTAAGGTCATGTTCATTCTTTTTAGCTCACCCAACCCCAAAGTCTCATATATTCTCCCGGGCATAAGACTAACACTCGCCCATAAATCACATAGCACATTAGGAAACATAACTTGGCCTATGGTGCATGGAATTGAGAAACTACCCGGGTCTTTCAACTTTGGAGGCAACTTATTTTGGAAAAAAGCAGAACACTCCTCGTTGAGACAAACAACTTCCTCCATGTTATTACGGATCGATCAAGAAGTGATGGTGATTGTGAGTAAAGATAAAAATATAAACAAGCAAACAAACACAAAAACAAGAAGAACACAGATTTAACGTGGTTTCCGGCAATTTGCCGACTACTCCACAGACAAACGAGGATATTTTATTATCACAAGAAAGTTACCTCAAGTTACAATTAATACAGACGGTATTTATAGCCTTGGAAATCCAACCCTAACCGACTAAACAGCCAACCCAGTAAATGACTGAAATACCCCAAAAGTAACTTAGATAAAACCCGAATAAACATGCAGTAGACGTGTTCCCCAAGTCTGCTGAGGCTCAGCAAACTTGTCTTCAGTAGGCTGATCAACCCTGCTGAACTTGCCCACAGCTGAACACCAGACTTCAGCAGATGCTTTATACATTGTTGACCAAAACATGTTTCCAAAACCAGACTCGGTAGCATAGTTTAAGTCACCATTACAAATCTCCACCTTGACTTCAACTTCATGCAAACTGTCCAGATGCACAACCAAATGCCAGAAATCCTCTTTGTCTTCAGATTTGAATACCTCAGCAGACCTCCACCTTTAGCTGAGTATTCCCAAATTCAAATTAATAGCTTTGGATATTTAGCAAGTCCAGACATAACTGAAACTTGCCCCTTAGAACTGGTTTAGTGAACATATCAGCATGATTGACATCAATGCTGATCTTTTCCACTTTAACCCTCCTCTCATTTCTTAGAAATTGGTACCTAACATCATTGTGCTTGGTTCTATCACGATGAACCTGGTCCTTAGCCAAACATATTGCACTAAGACTGTCACAATACAACCTAGTTTGATCTTGATGTAGACTCAGGTCATTGACTAGCCTTTTCAACCAAATTGCCTCATTTGCTGCTTCTGTCAGTACCATATACTCTGCTTCAGTAGTAGATAATGTCACTGTACCCTGTAAAGTTGCCTTCCAACTTACCACAGAATCATGTAAAGTAAACACATACCCAGTTATAAATCTCATGCTGTCCACATCAGTAGCATAATCAGAATCACAGTACCCTGTGACAAAACATTGAGTACCACCTCCATAAATGAGTCCAATATCTTATGTATCCCTAAAGTACCTAAATATCCTCTTTACTGCTTTCCAATGTTCCTTTCCAGGTTGAGCCATAAACCTGCTGACAACACTAACTGCCTGAGCCAAATCAGGCCTAGTGCAAACCATGGCATACATTAAACTACCCACTGCACTAGCATATGGAACCTTGGACATGTATTCTTCCTCTTCAGCTGACTGTGGATCAAACACAGTAGACAGATGTAGATTTGGTGCCATTGGAGTATCTATAAGTTTGGCTGCTGACATGAAAAACTTGGATAATACCTTTTCAATATACCCCTCCTGAGACAAGAACAGCTTCCTCTGCTTCCTATCTCTATAGATCTCCATCCCCAGAATTTTCTTTGCATTCCCCAAATCCTTCATCTCAAATTCGGCCTTGAGCAGATTCTTCAGATCTTGAATGTCATACTTGTTTGCAGCAGATATAAGCATATCATCTACATACAGCACAAGATAGATGATTGACCCATCCTTTAACTTGTTGTGATAAACACAGCAATCATATAGACTCATGGTATAACCATGTTGAATCATATAGCTGTCAAACATCTTATACCACTGCCTTCGAGCCTGCTTAAGTCCATATAAGGACTTCTTCAACTTGCACACTGTTATAAAACGGATGGAGATAACTTCAGATGCAAGAAACAGAAACAGAAGCAATCAAACATAAACAATCAAAGGAGATAACAGAAACAAGAAGAACACAGATTTAACGTGGAAAACCCCTCAGTGGGAGAGGTAAAAAACCACGGGCGTAAAAAGAGATATTTTATTATGCACTGAATTTTGCAGATTTCAACACACTCGGATAATGAGACAACAACTGTATTTATAGGCACAAATCCCTAAACCCTAGCCGCCAGGAATCTTTGTCTGAAGCACCATAAATACCCCTACACGTGTCCTCCTTTTAATGACACTGTATAGCTGTCACATAACGTAATTAACGATGTGGGACCCCGGTGTATTCCAAGATTTCGGCGGACTATCACCCCGCCGATAGTTACCCTGCGACGAAGCTCGCAGACTCCACCCTACCGATGCACGAATTGAATACACTTTTCGGTGACCATCACTCACCGAATCTTCGATTGGTTCCACCGGATGTAGAGTTTAAGTCACTTTACCGACAAATCTCCACCTTGACTTCAACTCTCCCTAGAGTCAAACGATTGCATAACCGGATGTACTTGTACCGGATGCATTCGTCAATGCCGATGTACTTGTACCGGACTATCTCCACAACATCCACTCCACCGATCCGCCCTCGCAAAGTTTCCGAAACAGATTATAAGCTTTGAATATTCGCAAGTCCAGGCAAAGCCGGAACTTACTCGTTTGAACCGGTTTAGTGAACATATCGACGGGATTCTCCTTTGTGCCAATCTTCTTCACCACAACCCTCTTCTCATTCCTCAAGAAATGATACCCGACATCAATATGCTTGGTTCTCTCATGATGAACCCGATCCTTGGCTAAACATATTGCACTAAGACTCGTCACAATATATATCGGCCGATCCCGATGCAACCCCAAATCACCGACTAGCCCCTTCAACCGGATACCCTCCTTAGCCGCTTCGCCGGTAAGAGCCATGTATTCTCGCTTCGGTAGTTGATAAGGCTACGTAGCCCGAAGAGTAGCTTTCCACCGACTACTACGCATTTCCCAATGTAAACACATAACCGGTCATTGATTTTCTACCGTCAACATCACCTGCGCATAATCGCATCACGGTAGCTCGTGACCGGACCAATATCACCTCCATAAATGAGACCAACATCGACCGTACCTCTCGGGTATCTCGAATATCCTTTTAACGACTTTCCGGTGTTCCTTACCGGTTGAGCCATAAACCCGCTCGACAACACCGACCGCCCGAGCCGATCGTGCCTAGTGCACACCATGGCATACATCGATCGCCAACCGCACTAGCATAGGGAACTTTTGACATATACTCCTTCTCTTCACTGATCGTGAAGCATAAACGGACAAATGAACATTTGATGCCATAGGAGTATCTATTGGTTTTGCGAAACGACATCCCAAACTTGGCCAATATCTTCGCACATAACCCCGCCGAGACAAGAAAAGCTTCTTCGACCCCTATCTCTCCGGATCTCCATCCCCAAGATTTTCTTGGCTGCACCCAAATCCTTCATTTCAAATTCAGCACTAAGAAGATTCTTCAGATTTTGAACATTAGATTTCCTTGCTGCAGCTATCAGCATGTCATCCACATACAGAACAAGATAGATATATGATCCATCTTTCAGCAGACTGTGGTATACACAACAGTCATAAGGACTTCGTTGTAACCCCGTCAAGCATAAAGCTGTCAAACCTTTTATACCACTTTGCCTTGGAGCTTGCTTCAAACCATACAATGATTTCTTCAACTTGCAAACATAGTTTTCTTTGCCAGGAACTTGAAAACCCTCAGGCTGTGTCATTTATATCTCCTATCCACCTCACCATGTAGAAAAGCAGTTTTCACATCCAATTGCTCAAGTTCCGATCCCGCCGTGCCACCATTGCTAGTAACACCCCGATTGAAGTGTGTCCGACCACCGGTGAAAATATTTCATCAAAGTCAACCCCTTCCTTTTGACCGAATCCTCTTGCAACCAAACGTGCCTTATACCCGACCCCTTCGCCTTTGTTATTCCTTCCTTTTTCTTGAAAATCCATTTGCAAGTCACAACTCCCTTGTCGCAGGTTGTTTGACCAATTCCCAAGTCCGATTCTTCAATAATGACTCCATTTCATCTCCCATGGCCGCATGCCACTGACATGCTTCTGTACATGTCACTGCTTCCCTGTAAGTAGTAGGTTCAGCAACCTCTACTTCTTCTGCAACTTGGAGTGCATATCCAGCCAAATCATCATATCCATATCTCCTTGGAGGTATCCCAACATTAGATCTTCTAGGCCTGCTGGCAGCTAGACTCTGCTGATCAATGTTTGTATGACGCCCTGCTGAGGTCTTAGCAGACTGGCTTGGATCAGATTCTGGTTCATTATCCAGATCAGTATAGTGTTGATTTGGATCCACCGATCGTTGCACATCGCAGACTCCACCGAAGCTCCACCTGTTTCTCAACACTATCAGATTCAACACTGGTTTCAGACTCAGTAGACCTCCCCACTGATGAGTTTAACATAGAATTTTCATCAAACACAACATCCCTGCTGAGGATTACTCTGGACTCTGCTGATGACCAAATCCTATATCCTTTCACTCCATCACCATACCCCACAAACACTCCTTTCTTGGCTCTTGGCTCCAACTTCCCTTCACTAACATGATAGTAAGCTGTACTTCCAAAAACCCTTAGAACTGAGTAATCAGCAGGCTTGCCTGACCATCTCAAATGGTGTCTTGAGATTGATTCCTGTGTGAGGGCTCCTGTTGATTAAGTAGCAAGCTGTCTTAACAGCCTCTGCCCAAAATCTCCTTGATAAACCAGCTTGAGAAAGCATACATCTTGCCCTCTCCAGTAGAGTTTGATTCATCCTTTCAGCTACACCATTCTGCTGAGGTGTATTCCTTACAGTATGATGTCCGGCAATACCCTCACCGCACAAAATGAATCAAAATCCATCCAACAGAATTCCAGACCATTATCTGTACGAAGCTTCTTGATTTTCTTGCCTAACTGATTCTCCACTAGGGCCTTCCACTGCTTGAAGTTATTGAATGCATCACTTTTGTTCTTCATCATCACCACCCAAGTCATCCTTGAATAGTCATCTATGAATGACACAAAATATATGTGACCACCCAATGACTCAACTTTTGATGGACCCCAGCACTCTGAATGGATATAATCAAGTGATGCCTTTGTGTTGTGCAACCCCGCCGAGAACTTACTTCGTGCAACTTCCCAAACACACAATGTTCACAAAAGTCCGATTCTTGACCTTATATCCCCCAAAAAAACTCCGCCGAAGAAAGAACCCGCATACCCCTTTCACCCACGTGACCAAGTCTCGTATGTGCCACAAATTGAGTCTGCGAGATCGGTGAACCGCGAGGATGCAACAAAGAAGAAGCGGTGCCGGATACGATAGATCCTTGTAGTATATACAAGGTTCCCCTCTTGATGCCTTTTAGGACTACAACCGAATCTTTGAAGACATTCAAATTTGTCCACCTTCACCCTTGAAATTGAACCCTTGTCCGTCCAAGGGATCGAGAGATACCAAATTCTTGGTCATCTGTGGAACATGTCTTACATCCTTCGGTGTACAAAATTTACCATCCTCTCGTCCTTAACTTTACCGAGCCAATTCCCACAACTTTACGTACCTTGCCGTTGGCCATATAGATTTGACCACCATCTATCGCTCAAAAGTAGAGAACCACTCTCTGTTTGGACAAATATGGTAGGATGCTCCGTAATCAAGTATCCACACATCATTGTGGTGTGTAGAATCCCCCGCAACTAGAACCGGATCCTCATCGGATTGCTCGGTAGCCAAGGCTACCGTGCCGAATTGCCTTCCCGCGTTTCTTCTTCCTTGGACAATTGGACTTCCAATGTCCCCGCTCCTACGCGTAATTACGTACATCGGTAGACTTAGGACCTTTGGACACCGACTTCTTTTTCTTCTTCTGTCCATATCCTTTTCCACTATTGCTGCTAGCTACTAGCCCAGGCGACTCGACTCGATCGTCGTCCCAGCAGCCTTGTGTCTCAGCTCCCTGGCATGTAAGGCAGACCTCACATCCTCTAAAGCTACTGTATCCTTCCCAACTATGAAAGATTGCACAAAGTTTTCATATGATGCCGGCAATGACACCAACAAGATTAGGGCTACATCTTCATCTTCAATTTTAACATCAATATTCCTTAAATCAAGTAATATTGTGTTCAACTGGTCAAGATGTTCCCTCAGTGGACTCCCTTCATGCATCTTCAAACTGAACAACCTATGTTTCAATAACAACTTGTTGGTCAGTGACTTGGTCATATACAAGCTTTCAAGCTTTTTCCACAACTTGGCTGCGGTGTCTTCCTCAGCAACCTCAGTGATGACATCATCGGATAAGCACAACATGATGGTTGAATGTGCTTTCTCTTCCAGACGGCATAATCTGCCGCACCCGTATTTGGTTTGTCGGATAAAGGATTCCACAAACCCCGCTCGTTTCAACAAAGGCACGCATCTTGATTTGCCACGGACCAAAAATGTTCCTTCCTGTAAATTTATCGATTTTTACGTTTACCGCCGACATCTTTCCTTGCTAAAGATTACAACTTTATCACGAGATCCTAGCACCTTGTCGAAGGTCTTGGTGAAGATGAAGTTGATCGTACGTACCGTTTTCTCCGAACTCCGGCTCCGATACCACTTGTTATAAAACGGATGGAGATAACTTCGGATGCAAGAAACGAAAACGAAAGCAATCAAACATAAACAATCAAAGGAGATAACGAAACAAGAAGAACACGAGATTTAACGTGGAAAACCCCTCGGTGGGAGAGGTAAAAAACCACGGGCGAAAAAGAGATATTTTATTATGCACCGAATTTTGCGATTTCAACACACTCGGATAATGAGACAACAACTGTATTTATAGGCACAAATCCCTAAACCCTAGCCGCCAGGAATCTTTGTCTGAAGCACCATAAATACCCCTACACGTGTCCTCCTTTTAATGACACTGTATAGCTGTCACATAACAGAATTAACGGATGTGGGACCCCGTTGTATTCCAAGACTCGCGGACTATCACCCCGCCGATAGTTACCCCCGTCGACGAAGCTCAGTAGACTCCACCCTACTGATGCACATAATTGAATACACTTCTCAGCTGACCATCACTCAGCTGAATCTTCAGATTGGTTCCACCAGATGTAGAGTTTAAGTCACTTTACTGACACACACATATCCTCCTTTGCCAGGAACTTGGAAACCCTCTGGCTGAGTCATATAAATCTCCTTATCTACATCTCCATGTTAAAAGGATGTCTTTACATCCAATTGCTCAAGTTCAAGATTCTGATGTGCCACTATTGCTAACAGCACCCTGATGGTAGTGTGTCTGACCACTGGAGAAAATATTTCTTCATAGTCTACCCCCTCTTTCTGACTGAACCCCCTAGAAACCAAACATGCCTTATATCAAAAACCCTCAGCAGATGTCATTCCTTCCTTTTTCTTGAATATCCATTTTCAAGTCACCACCCTCCTGTCTTGTGGTTGTTTGACCAGATCCCAAGTCTCATTCTTCTGAAGTGACTCCATTTCTTCTCCCATAGCAATAAGCCATTGGGATGCCTCAGAACATGTCACGGCTTCCTTGTAAGTGTTAGGTTCAAAACCATCCACTTCTTCAGCTACCTGTAGTGCATATCCAACCATATCCTCCTTATACCCATATCTTCTTGGAGGTCTGATATTGGTCCTCCTAGCTCTGCTGAGAGCTATACCCTGCTGACCAACATCAGCAGTTTGAGTCTCTCGTCGACCCTTTTCGGCGGACGGCTTGGATCCTGTTCTAGATCTGCTGACTGTTGATCGTCCCCTGCTGATTGCTTTAATCCAGCAGGCTCTGCTTGAAGCTCCACCTGTTTGTCAATCTTCTCAGTCTCGGATCCAATTTCAGATTCAGATGTGGCTCTCGCAGATGAGTTAAGCATTGAGTTTTCATCAAAAACTACACTCCTACTGAGTATAACCCTATTTTCAGTTGATGAGCAGATTCTATACCCCTTAATTCCATCTCCATATCCAACAAACACACCCTTCTTGGCCCTAGGCTCCAATTTGCCCTCACTGACATGATAATAGACAGTGCTTCCAAAAAGCCTAAGTCCAGAGTAGTTTGCTAACTTTCCCGGACCAAACTTTAAGTGGTGTTTTAAGTTTGATCCCAGTGTGAGGCCCCCTATTGATTAAGTAGCAGGCTGTACTGATAGCCTCCCCCCAAAATCTCCTTGCTAGACCATAATTAGAGAGCATGCATCTTGCCCTCTCCAAGAAGAGTTTGATTCATTCTTTCTGCAACACCATTCTGCTGTGGAATATCTCTTATAGTATGGTGCCTAGAAATGCCTTCATTCTTGCAAAATTCATCAAACTCAGACCAACAGAATTCTAGTCCATTATTAGTTCTAAGTCACTTGATCTTCCTCCCTGTCTGATTTTCAACCAAAGCCTTCCACTGCTTGAAGTGATTGAATGCTTCACTTTTGTGTTTCATCATGACTACCCAAACCATCCTTGAATAATCATCAATAAAAGAAATAAAATACATGTGACCACCCAATGACTCCACCCTTGAAGGTCCCCAACAATCAGAATGGACATAATCAAGTGTCCCTTTTGTGATGTGGATTGCTTTTGGGAACTTGCTCCTATGTAGCTTCCCAAACACACAGTGTTCACAAAATTCCAGTTCCTTGACCTTATGTCCCCCAAATAGATCAGACTTGGACAGAATTTGCATCACTCTTTCACCCATATGACCCAATCTCATATGCCACAACTTAGTCAATTGTGACTGGTGAAACTTTGATGATGCAACAGCAGCAGAACCTGATACAGTAGACCCTTGTAGTATGTACAACGTCCCATGCCTATATCCCCTTCAAAATCACACTTGAACCCTTATAGACATTCACCACTCCACTTTCACCCCTGAACTTGATCCCTTTGCTGTCCAATAGACTAAGTGATATCAAATTCTTGGTCATTTGTGGAACAAGCCTAACCTCATTCAATGTACATAATTTACCATCATGTGTCCTAAGTTGGATTGATCCAATCCCAACTATTTTGCAGATCTTGTTGTTGGCCATAGCAATATGACCTGCATCCTGCTGATAGGTTGAAAACCACTCCCTGTTTGGACTCACATGATAAGATGCCCCAGTGTCCAGAATCCACACATCTCTGTGCCCTACTGACTCTGAAACTGCTAAGGCCAGATCATCTTCAGAGTTGGTGTCATGTTCTGCCAAAGCAATTGTACCCTGCTGAGTACCGTGCTGCTTCTTCCTCTTTGGACATTCATTTTTCCAATGTCCCTGCTCCTTGCAGTAATTACATATATCCTTAGCTTTAGGACCCTTGGAATTTTTCTTGAATTTCTTCTTTCCAGAATTGCCTGGCCCCCTGCTGACTCCACTGGCCACCAACCCAGCAGACTGACTATTTGTCCCAGATCTAGATGCCTTATGGCGTAACTCTCGAGCATGGAGTGATGACCTTACATCCTCCAATTTAACTGAGTCCTTCCCAACAATAAAGGACTGCACAAAGTTCTCATATGATGCTGGCAATGACACTAGTAGAATCAATGCAGCATCCTCATCTTCAATCTTCACAATCCCTGCTGCTTCAACAAAGCACGCATCTTGATCTGCCACAGACTAAAATTGTTCCTTCGTAAACTTGTCAATCTTAACATTTAAAGCAGACATCTTTCTCACCATAAAAGCTTGCATAGATCCTAAATCCTAGCGTCAATAATGACCTTGGTGCCAATCTACCTTGCTTACAACAGATAAACAGATTTCTTGATGAACCTGGACGCTCTGATACCAGTTTGTTATTACGGATCGATCAAGAAGTGATGGTTATTGTGAGTAAAGATAAAAAGATAAACAAGCAAAAAAACACAGAAACAAGAAGAACACAGATTTAACGTGGTTTCCGGCAATGTGCCGAATACTCCACGGACAAACGAGGATATTTTATTATCACCAGAAAGTTACCTCAAGTTACAATTAATACAGACGGTATTTATAGCCTTGGGAATCCAACCCTAACCGACTAAACAGCCAACCCGGTAAATGACTGAAATACCCCAGAAGTAACTTAGATAAAACCTGAATAAACATGTAGCAGACATGTTCCCCAAGTCTGCTGAGGCTCAGCAGACTTGTCTTCAGTAGGCTTGCCATCAGCAGGCTGATCAACCCTGCTGAACTTGCCCTCAGCTGAACACCAGACTTCAGTTGATGCTTTATACATTGCTGACCAAAACATGTTTCCAAAACCAGACTCAATAGCATATTTTAAGTCACCATTACACTCCATTTTAGCCTTGTTGGATAAAATTCCCTTTAAAAATTTCACATAAGATGGCATATTTGCAAGCGCATCTACAAGGGGAATATTTATCTCAACTTTTCGTAAGATGTCGAGGATTTTGTTTTGGCTCTTAGTGAGAGTTGGCTTTTTAAGGCCACGAGGCGGATATGGAAAAGTCGATAAATCAAAAGGTTTTTTAGTAGTATTCATACATGTGTTGTGCATACCTGATTTCGATGTTTCTGCTGGCTTTTCGGACATTGAGCTTGGTGCCTCCACATCTTTGTCAACATCCTCGGTTTTCTTCTCATCCTCAACAATTTCCCAATCTTCAGTCTCTTCGTTGGGCTTCTCCTCATTCTCCCTTTCTTCCACAACCGGTGCCTCAACATCAATACCCACAAATTTCCCGCTTCTTGTATAAATGGCATTCACCCCCTTAGGATTCCTCACTGTATTGCTTGGTATCCCACCACTTGGAGCTAAAGTCGAACCCTCCATGATTTGACCCATTTGAGTCTCCAAATTCCTTACCACATATTGCAAGTTCACGTGGGAATTTTTCATCTCCTTCACATCTCTACTAATTTGCTTCAATAGAATATCCATAGAACTTTTAGGTTGCACGGGTTCCTGAGGTGGTGGTGCTGACTGTGGGGCTAATGCATATTGCAAATGTGCGTTAGGGTGCATGTAAGCCCCTTGTTGAGGTTGCCTCGGGTTACCAAAATTGTTTTCTGTTGAGGCCTATATTGAATATGTTATGGTTGCACAACTTGTGGCTGAGTAGTCTGCCCGGAGCCAGGATTTCTTGCCCAAGCTAAATTAGGGTTGTCTCGCCAATTCTGATAATTTTGTCCCATGTTCTGATTTGCCAAGTAGTTCACATCCATTTGTTTCCAATTGGGGGTCAAACTCGGATCTGCAATTTGATAAACCATGGGGCTCGAGCATAATGGATGCATGTCCATTGGATTAATGCCAAATGGGTTCTCGAGAGTTGGATCATTTAACATTGTGTGGTGGTCAATTGACTAACATGTTGGGTTGGGCAATTAGAGGCCCAATGCTCGCCACCACAAGTAGTGCACCCCTTCGACTTTTTCTACCATGATAACATATCACTCATTTGCTTCTTCAGTTCAACCATTTCAGCTTGCATCTTCATAGCCTCTTCACTTGCCCCGACTTGGTCAACCGAACAAATTGGTTTCCTTGTCATTCTTCTCCCAGTTTTCCATTGTCGGATACTCTCTGCAACCCTTTCAATAGTAGCCAATGCAACATCGGGTTCCACACTCATCATATCTCCCCCATAAGCTGCATTCAGATTTGATTGGTCAGTCTCTCTCAATCCCCCATAATAAAGATGTACTTGATTCCACGCTACTTGCCCATGTTGTGGGCATTTTCTCAACATAGCTTTGAATCTATCCCATGATTCGTGCATACTCTCCATTTCTAGTTGTTCAAAATTAGAGATGTCGGCCTTCATGTCCAAAGTTCTGGAGAGGGGACAATACTTCAATAGAAATTTTGCAGTCATTTGATCCAAGGTGTGTAAGGACTCATGTGGGAGTGACTCGTACCAAGCTCTCGCAGCTTTCTTCCTCAGATACCCCATTCATCTTTACGGTGCGACAAACTTGCATAAAGTGGTTCAAAAACTGATTCGGGTCTTCGGTCGACTTACCCCGAAACTGTGCACTGTCGTTCAGAAGATACTACACATGTTGTTTAATTTCCAGATTGTTTGCCGGAATGGGTGGCAAACGGATGGGTGTGTGCCCCTCACTGATGATAGGTTGTGCATAGTCCCTCAAAATACGTCCTTGATTACCTTGATTTTGTGCCCTATGTGGTGCACAAAAATTCTGCGCGTAAATAGGGGCGGCAGGTGGTGGATTCGCATTCTGTTGTTGATTCTGCAACATCATTTGCATCATCTGATTCAGGTCAAAAGGTACTTGACCAACTAAATTCCCTTGATTGTTGTTCTGATTCTGAGGGGCTTGTTGTTGTTGTCGGACTTGATTCTGCCGACCTCCCTAGTTTTAGACCCTATTTGGTCCCAGATTAATTGCACTCGGATTTTGAGGGGGCTCTCTATTTATGTTCTATATTTCCTGATTCTCAGGAGTAAGCGTCAGGTCTAGGCGTAACCATCTTCAGTTTCATCTACAGCATGTAAAATCGTCAGATCTCCACTTCCTGACGTCATTTCTGATTCTTCTGATTCAGATTCCAACTCAGTAACTGATGTCGATGCTTTTCCAACAGAATTCTTTTTTCTCACACTGTTCTGATGTCTCGCAAATGCTTCAATCTCCGGATTCAAAGGAAATAAGGGTTCCATAGAACTACGGGTCATACACTGCAATCACCAAAACAACAAGAAAACAGTAAAATAAAAACGGCCTAATCCAAAACACTTAAATGATTTACTGATATCGACTGATTCCCCGGCAACGGTGCCAAAAAACTTGATGGCCAAAACAGTGACGTCCAACTTTAACCGGCAGAGTACCGGGTCGGAAGCACTACAGTGGTGAGCAAGGTCGTATCCCACGAGGAATCAATCAAGTATCACAATCATTCTTATTTAGTTCAGGTTCACAATAGGGGTGAAAATAATAGCTACAACTAGAAAACGAATTAAAAATTGTAACTGTAAAATATATGATAAAAGGAATAGCTAAACTATAATCAGGAACACTACTCTTAACACCTTTACCGAATCACTAAGGATGAGTCTTAACCTACCAACCAACCAATCGCTTCTAATGAATGTGTTGTGGGTGCAATCTCCTAAACTGGTCCCTATGCGCTAATACCACAACCTAGTTACCCTATACTCGGTTCAACAGTACCTTCTATGGGATTTAATTGACCTAATATGATGAAAATTGTGAGACGCTCCACATCCACCGAGTTCACGTCTTAGCTAGAATAACCTTACCAAGGAACAGGTTGTGAATAACTCGACTAGTTTGTGCATGGCAATCCTAAAACTCTAGTTCGCACACTCCCTCGCAAAATACATTTATAAAGTCCGTGTGTAGAATCATGAATTAGGTGATCAAATTAATTCAAGCATTAAGATCAAATTTTTAGGACACAAACAGTCAAAAGATTAAAATTTTAAGCTCTACTCATCCCTAGATCATCGTTTAGGCATTAGTTTCGTAGTTCCATCACATAATTTAGCTATAACAAATTTAGCTACTCATAATCAAATCTAAATCGCAGGAATTCATAATAAAATAAATCAAAGACATTGTGAAAGTTGAAAATAAATTACCAACTAAATCGAAGTAGCAATCCAAACCAACAAATCGTCAAATCCTTGAGTTCCAATCGCGAGAAGCTAAAGAAAATATTCTAGCAGTTGCAATACTTGAAAGAAAAATTAAAAACCCTAATTTTTATGGCTAAAAACTGAAAATAAAAGTCTGAGGTGAAAAAGTGTGTGTAACATTCGACCGTAGGCCTTTTTATAAGCCAAAAACCGACTTCAAAATGCCCAACCAATCACAAAAAACTGACTCCATGCGCGAGCATGGGCTGTGCATGCTTGCGCATGGAGTTGCTGAATGTTAAGCTAATTTCTTCTTCAAAAGCCATGCTTCCGCATGCTAGGAGCATGCTGGCGCATGACATTGCTGAATGTCCTCCTTTGGCTGACTGAATACGCATGCACGCGCACGGAAGAAGCATGCTTGCGCATGCATTCACTGAACCGCAATAACTTGGCACACCCTCAGTAATTTGGCGATAGTTTCCGTGTAGAACTCCAATTTGAGCGATTCAAGTTGCGTTGGAAAGCTTATTCAATTATCTACAACTTGCATGAAGAAAACTTTCCCAGAAAATGCCTCCATGGTAACTCAAAATGCAGATTAATTCACAGCAGCACGATAACATCAACGATTCTCGATCCGTTTCACTCTTTAGCTCCGGGTGCATGCTTCCACCTCTCAAAATCATATTTCCATCACCAATGCCTATTTTTCCGGGATCCCAATGAACCTATATCCTGCAAGTATCAACAAAAATACCACGTATAACTCCCGCAAAATAACATAGGTATGAAATATGCATTAATTCACCAGAAGTGACGAGATTTTAGGACTAATTCGTCTTTGATCTCGAGTGAAAGAAATGGTGAAAACGCCTAATAGCTCACTCAAACTACCCCAAAAGTGCATCAAATAAGTCATAAACGATGGTAGAATCATGTAGGGAATGAGGGAAAGTGGACTCTCATCATACACTAGATATGCTTGGGTTTCCCCATTAAAACATAAGTCTGATGCTTTTATTGCTTCTAAACAATTCAAACGTTTGACAAAAAATCAGTTTAACACACATATTAAGGATCTTCAGTCTGACTTTAGTGGAGAATTTAGGTCCTTCATTCCGTTCCTTAAGGATAGTGGTATCCAAAGCATGTATGCTTGTCCTTATGGGCATGACCAAAATGGCAAGGCTTAAAGAAAACACAGACACTTAATTGAGACCGGTCTTACACTCCTTTCTAAGGCATCCTGACCCTTAAAGTATTTTTGGGAAAGCTTCCAACATGCCATCAGGTTGATTAATCTTCTCCTTACTCATGTTCTGAAAAATATCTCCCCTTCTGAAGCCCTATTTCACAAACAACATGACTACCTTAATCTAAATGTCTTTAGGTGTGCCTATTACCCACATCTCAAACCCATTCAAAAACACAAATTCTAGTTCCACATTGAGAGATGCACTAATCTAGGTCAGAGTCCTAGTCACAAAGGATCCTAGCGTCTCTCACCTTCTGGTAGGATCTATGTTTCAAGCAATGTTACTTTTGATGAGGATCACAGTACCTCTAAAAATCTTACTCCAATCTGGTTACCTCATCCTCCTATGGAAGCACACATACTATTCGATATCATATGCCTGACACTCATATTTTCATTCTTCCTTCCACTACCACATCTCCTGACCCAACTTATTCATCATCCTTGACATCTCCTTTTGTAGCTCAAAGTTCCCTTACTACAACCTCCCCACTACTATCACCACCATTATCCCATTCCTCTCCCATGTCCCTCTAGCACATCTTCCACATCATCTTCTAGTCCTCCATCTCCTAGCACTCCTGGCTCTCAGGCAAGTTTCACACGTGCTCCTCAAATCACACAAACTCAATCTACCAACATTTACTATGCAAACTAGAGCCAAGAGTGGTATATATAAGGCAAAAACCATTTATTTCCTAGCTACCCAACCTCTATCTCATTATCCAATGGAACCAGCAAAAGGTTTCAAATTCTCTTTATAATCCTAAGTGGAGTAAGGCTATGGGGGAGAATATGATGCCTTGATTAAGAATCGGACATGGGAACTTGTCGCTGCTGCACCAAGACAGAGTTTAGTGGGTAATAAAGGTGTGTTTAAGCTTAAGAATGTTGATGGTTCTTTTCAGAATTACAAGGCAAAATTGGTGGCAAAGGGTTCCCATCAGACCCGTGTTTTAGACTACACTAAAACTTTTAGTCTAGTTGTAAGAGCCTCCACTATTTGGAAAGTCCTTTCAATTGATATCAACAATGCATTTCTGAAAGGAACTCTATATGAATCATATTTTATGCCTCGGCCTGAAGGTTTTGTCTCCCAGAAAAAAGCCTAAACATGTTTTCCATCTGAGAAAGCTTCTCTATTGCCTTAAATAGGCTCCAAGTGAGTTTGGAGATGTGAGATCTCAACTTATACGCTGGAGTTTTAAACAATCCAAGTGTGATAAATACATTTTTATTTTTTGTACTAACTCTACTTTTTTGTATGCCTTAGTGTTTGTGGGTGATATTCTGTTAATAGGAAATATTATTCCTCTCATTCAAAAATTTATCAATATGCTAACTCCAGATTTCCCTTGAAGGATCTTGGGCAGTTAAGTCATTTTATTGTCATTCATGCTTACAGGGATGACTCAGGACTGTATCTTACTCGGCATATGTATGCTCTTCAGCTCCTTGACAAATTGGGGTTCTGTAATCTAAAACCTTGCCCAAATCATATGTCTATCGGAGATCAACTGTAAAAGTACGCAGTAGATCTCATGAAAGTACCAGTGGAGCTCTTCAATATATGACTTACACCAGGCCTGACATTGCATTTGTGGTTGGTACCCTCAACTAGTTCATTCAGAATCCCTCAATTACTCATTTGCTAGCTCTAAAACGGCTAATTAGATATGTTAAACTGACTGCTCATTATGGCCTACACTTCAGTCCTCACTCTTCCCTCAAGCACATTTGTTTTTCAGATGCAGACTAAGGCTGTGACACAATGAAGAGGAGATCGGTAGACGGGTACCGTGTTTACATTGGGGGGGGGTCTAGTTTATTGGTGCTTAAAGAAGCACGGGTTGTCTCAAGGTCCTGCACAGAATCTGAGTACATGGCCCTAGCATATTTGGCAGAAGAAATGTAGTGGATCATGTCATTGTTGACTGAACTTTATCTCCCTCCCTACCAGACCTATAGCATGGTGTGACAACATTAAAGCTCGGTCTTTAGCTTACAATCCTGTAGGCTGTATTCCATGCCCGTACAAAGCATACAGAAATTGATGTACATTTTGTAAGGGATCATTTGCTCCAAGTCAAGTTACATTTGTTTTGTGCCATCCCCAGACCAAGTGGTTGACAACTTTACCAAAACCAATTCCGGGTCCAGATTTCAGGAGTTCAGATACAAACTTAATATGGTCTCCACCCCTAATGTTTGAGGGGAGGGGAGGTTTGTTAGTGATATTGTTAATACATGATATATGTGTATGTGTCTTTATATGGTGTAGACATGTGTTATATTAGAGTGTTACACTTGTCTTAGTTAATTTGTTACTGTTATGCAGACTATTATATGATGCACTCAGAATTTTTAGAAATCTATGGAATATATTATTCTCAGATTATTTACTACGTTCATCGTGTTGGTCAAGACTTTCGTCATTAGACTGTAGATGAAACCAACCGAGGGGTTAATCATCAGAGAGTTACAATGCAAGATAGTCAAACAAACGTTGGTTCAGATCGATTTTACTCAATTACAACGGTTCTCCATTTATAGAAGACTCGTGGGATTGAATTGATGCAATCGAGGATTATTTTGAAGTGTGATGAAGCCAGCGGAGAGGATGAGATGTAAATTGGCAGCCTATACTCTTGATGGAGCTGTGGAGCAATCAATGGTGGCAGCAACTGCAACTCCAACGGTTCTTGAATGGTAAGTTAAAGATCTCATCATGGTTAACAATGAAGTATTTCCTATTCAATGGTTTCTTTCCCACTACGTGTTCAACAAATGTCCATCACAATTTTACAACAGTTACAGTAGATAAATTGAGAATTGTGTGAGCAACCTGTCTGATGGACTATACCATACTAAGGCAATTTTTGAGATGGAAGCAACAACAGTAACTAAAAATATTAAGAAGCATGTTGGTGAAGAAAGGATGGTAATTCAGATGAAGATTCCGTTGATGTGATGAAACCCGCCAGGTATTTGACGAAATTCCCCAACCAGTTGAACATGCAGGGAAAAGAAGAGTGTTGAATGTTGGTACATACGTTTACACTTATACGACTGAAACACCGACTTTGGTAAATAGAAGAGACTGCAGTGTGCAGGAATGGACAGTTTAAAGAGGCTTCTTCATAAAATAATGAATGGGCTTGACCCACCAAAGAGTGTGACAACAAGCTTGAGAAATTTCAATGTGCTGAAATTGCCGTCATATAAGGTTTCGCTCGTGGACGAGCTTTCTGAATAAGAGGGATAGAGTCGACGTAGGCGTAGGACATACGAGCTAGTTTTGAGCAATTGATTACAAAATAGTTCACAAATATCTTCTGTACCCATCTCTGGTTTGGTAGCGTTAAATTAGTCATAAAAGATCCGGTCAACTGATTAGAACCGTCATCCTCGCTTGGTCTACAAGAGTCAACCCGAGTTGATAAGATATCTATGTCTCACACTTATAATTAAGGTGATAATGTGCTTCTCCCACGGGATATATCACATCTTCCATCAACAAAATGAAGCAATTCATAGAATGGGCACGAATCAATAAAGAATAACAATACTTATATATTCCAAATTCAAGCACTACACAAAATGTCTGATTCTTTTTCCCTTAAAAACTTACAGAAAAAAAAAACCTACACATAAATCGAACTCTACAAGAAGAACACCAAAAGGAACAAACATCGACTCGATCAAAGTCTAACACTGTCAATTCCCATCTTTTATGAAACTAACAAGTAATTTCTTCTTCTAAAAATCGAAGACTAAATCGTTAGGACCTGTAAAATCATCTATACAACTCTGAAGACACAACCTGTAGCTATTTGCTTGGTTCTTCAGCAATCAATGCATATGCAATGCAAATGCAACAACACACTTTTATGTTAACTAACCACCCTTGTTAGTAAAACATAAAAACTTCACTTTTCTCTCGAACTCCATAGCTCCAATTTCGCCCGTGCTGCTAAATATAATCAACAATGAGCATATATATATATATATATATACAGCTTGAAAGTTTATTATGTTATGTATGAGAACGAAAAATGATACCGTCACAACACCGTGTTTACTATACACATTCTGTCCAAATCAAAATTGAAGTTTTGTGTGTTATAGATTGGCGGGCCATTACCGTTTTGAGCTGGATTGGTGGTGGAGGTATCAGAATCAAAGCCCATTTGAAGAAGGTTATGCAGCTCATTGTCCCAGACTGACTGTCAAATGAAGAAAATAATGCGTCAAAACTTACAATACGTGATTTCGTATAATAAATTAGGTGATGTATTCTGTGTGTTATACCTGAGTTAAGGGGTGGAATGTTTGTGAGGCGTCAGGGATTCCGGGGAAAGTTCCTTGAGGAAATCCTATTCCTGGGAACATATTGGATGAGATGGATCCTTGTCCAATATTAAGATTTGCTGCATTTATACCTCGTGAGGGATGAAGAATCTGCAGAATGGACATGAATGGATGAATCAAACGAATATCCAAGAACAACGTTAAATGAGCTTCGAGTCAAGTTCAAACTTACATCTTTTGAAAATATTCTGTCCAAATCAAAGTTCACCTCTGGATTTACAGTTGCTAGTTTCATTGATAAAAACTGCAACACGAGTGGTACATAAATTCATCAGAGAAGAAGGTAAGACTGCCTACCGCGTATAGTATGTGTGAATGAACCGAACTTTATCAGGACCGTGAATAGGCGGGACAACGTACAATAAGACTAAATGTCCTGGCCATCAAACAATACCGTAAATGGGATACTTCCATACACGGGGTTTTGCGTTTTTCACGTGGCACACAACAAACCGGTTGAATAATTTCAGTACTATAGTTGTTCTGATAATATGACTAGAACTATTCATTACAGCATTAGTGTGCACAAAATACAAATGTTTTTCATCATCTTTTGTCAATTATTAAACTTTGCTAAAAACCACAAGATCAGACAAGGTTTTATGAACCACATAGCGTCGAGGAAAACTATTTTCAATTCGTGTCTGGATGGGATGAAAAGCTAAAATACCTCAACTTGCTGCTGCAGAGATTGCACGTAATTGATTATCTCATCGAGCATCACCGCCTTGCCCGTTATCTGAATAATGCAGAAACTAACAACATTAAATAACATGCAATCTCAGATACTAAGGTTTGACATAAAAGCTAAAAGATTTTAAAAAAACCTTATTGCAACCAGGAACAAGTTCTTGGAGCAACCTCATTCTCTCACTAATTCTTTCCCTTCTTACCTGCAACCCGTAAAGATTTCAGAGGCCATGGTATTTGTCATAAATCATAGGTATAAGTAGTACACATACAGTGTTCTTACCCTTTCAGCAAGGCTATGGCTATTGGTTGCCTGACCTCGCTTCGCCCGCATATGAATATAAGTTTCTTTAGAGGGTTCTTCACTGATGGAGTTATTATCCTTTGTTTGTTTACACGGTTGCTTACCGCGCGTATTATTTTGCTCCAATTTCTGTTTCATTTCATCTTTTTCTCTTGAATGTTCTGAACTGTTTTCAGAAGGGTCCTTCTGTTGTTCTCTTTCAACATTTTTCTATAGGCACCACCACAAAAAACATTATTACAATCAATTAAGGAACAGACTAGGCTTTAAAATAAAATAAAAAACATTGAAAATTTTACCTTCTTGTTGCCCAATGGAGAAGTAGATTCTGATGCTTTTCTTTTATTCTTACCACCAAAAGCTCTTTCCTCTAAGATTAAAACA
This sequence comes from Gentiana straminea, assembly GCA_036785695.1. Lineage (NCBI taxonomy): Eukaryota > Viridiplantae > Streptophyta > Magnoliopsida > Gentianales > Gentianaceae > Gentiana > Gentiana straminea. The sequence continues at coordinate 5,465,840 of JAVUPR010000312.1, read as the reverse complement.
TCCTCTTGAGATCCAACTGGCTTCATTGAGGTATAAATTTGATGGAAATTAGCATCTGCAACCTGACTACACCCTGGCAGTCCAAAAGAAGAGGTCATATCTGAGAAGTTTCCACTCCCAAAAGATGGAATCTTTGGTACCATATTAACCATAGCAGAATCAGATGTATAATGATGAACAAGGTGGGATGAGCTACCAACTGGCTTATTCTCTAGTAGAGTAGAGTAATGTGAATTTCCAAATTCACTATGAGAAATAATTGAAGAGCCACCACAGCCATTGAAATTATGTCCATGATTCAAGGGTACTACAAGTGGGTCCCAACTAGAACCATAGAAAGTTTCCTCCCCAGTTGGAGTTTTGAACATGGACTCTGAACAGATAGCCATTACAGTTACTTTGTCAGAAGACATTGAATTTGAATCAATCCCAGAAGAAGGGCAATTCAGAACAACATTCTGTTTAAATCCCACATCACCATTATCCTCAGTATCCATGGTTGTTTCAAATACCCAGAAGGAGAATTTCAAAAAGTTTGGATTTTTTGTTTAATGAGTGCAATTTGATTTAATCAAGAACCAAGACTTATTAGCTGTATTAAAGAAAGGAACAATAACCTAAACAAAAGGGAAAGTGCCTTTGACCATAAAATGACTGACTGGTAATTTCTTGCAGGACTCAACAAGGAACAAAATAAAAATGGCAGCTTTATAGGACAGAGAGAACTAAAGCAAAAGAAATCTCTCTTACTGGAGGACACTATAGAAAACAAAGGAAAAGAAAATGCACCAGGAATAAAAGCTCAACTCAAAGAATTGCTTAACAAGTCTTTCAAGAATCCTTGGATCAAGTCTAATTTATTGTTGGAAAATGATTCACAGACAAGAAAGTATGAACCTTTCAGAGTAAAAAGTGGACACCTAAGGATTGATAGCATTGGCTAGGTAATAGTTCATCAGATTCATAATAAGAAAGCAGATTCCCTTTTTCCCCCGTCTTTCTTTTTTCCTAGGTAAATGAATAGGCAGCAACTGTAATATGGACCTTCCTTCAAATTAAACACATTATTTAACGGATTTTAGAGGATGGAAAGGAAATGCTCACAAGAAAGCTTCCTATTTTGGATAAACACCAATTACTGAACCTAAAGCTTCAATCAGAATGCAAAACCCCCACAAGAATCCAAAAACAGAACAGTTACAGAGGCCCTTTTGAATTATTCAAAAATGGGTAGCTGAAAATGACCTAAATCCACCAAATTTTACATGGGACTATTGAGAGAAGACAGGGAAATGTATGAAGGGTATAGCACAGTCTTCAAAAATTAGGTACTTGATGGGTACCCTCTCAAGAGCATCAATAGCTAAGTTTCTCAATAAATTCTTTCAAATTCACCAACATCCAAATGGGTACTTACAGAATCACCAAAAGAAAGAATCAAAGTTTTAAACTTTATAGATCAAATAACAATTTGAAGTCCTCAAGTTTTTTGCTAAGTGATGACAGCATATAAAGGGCTACAATAGATAAAAGAGAGGAGTCTTACTTTACCTGCCCAAGCAAATAGGTGACATGTATCATATTAAAAGACAGTCTAACCACTGCCAACTGCACTCTGCAGTTAAATTATTACTACAAGAACCTAATCTTTCCTTTCCTCCCATACTTTACTTTTTGTAATTTTCCTTTTATCACACACATTCACATTATTATACTCAAAGCAATGTATTCTACACACTACTTTATTTTGTATTTGAGGTTTCACCTTATGGCTTATGTTTCAGACATTTGAGAGGTTCTTCTCTTCAACACCAAGCTTTGCTTTGACATCTTTTTATTTGTTTATTTTCTTTTTTACTGACACAATTGCCAACTATTTTAACAGAATAGACTTCTCTTTGCTGTTACACACTCGTACCTTTTATTTTTTATTTTTTTTAAGTGCCAACTAACCCACCATTTCTTTAATGATTGAGAATATCAATTATGCAACTGACGTCCATCATATTCCCATGGTCTGCACTGTTCATCACTTTGTACCATTACATCAAGGACCCTAATCTTAGACGTTAGTACTAGATAGCCCCTTGCAAAAGATACCCTCTCTTTACAACTTTCTTTGTCAGGGTGTATATATAAACAGAGAAATTATTCTCTAGTTATTCCATTTACACCGTAAACATATGTGGATTGATCTGGACCACACAGTTTCAAATCAAATTCAAACTGTATGATTCAGAATCGTCCACATATATTTCCGATGCAAATGGAGTACTTAGGTAAGAATAACTAGGGGTGAACAAAAATTCTAAAAACCAAACCAACCGGCTGAACCAAATTGAACCAAACCGGAATTGTATAAACCATGGTTTTTCGGTCGGTTTTTATTTAACTTAAAACCAAACCGTTGAATACAATTTGGTTCCAATTTTAAAAAATAAAAACCGTTTAAAAACGGACCAAACCGGATATGTATATATATATATATATATACACACACACACACTCACACTCACACACACACACACACACACCTACATCTAATACTTTAAAACATCTATACGCTTTTTACTATCTATCTCAATCTATTTGAACTTTTTACGTGTAATATAGTGCTGCTACATAGTTAATTTCATATCCTACATATTCAAATTTTTGTTGATCATTTCACAGAATTGTCTTCAATCCTTTGAAAGAATCTTGAGTAAATTTCGGTTCACAACTCACCACTGGTAACTCGTTCTTCTCTTTATACTTGCTCAACACCAATATTTGAAATATGTGGATGCTCATTTGAATAACTTACTTCTCTCAATGATATTGATGAACTTCATTATGGATATTTGTCGATGCTGATTTGTATGACTTACTTCTCTTAATGATCTTGATGAACTGCATAATGTATATTTTTTTATTATCTGGATAAATGCATTTATAAACCTTGGTTTTATATACGATTGTCTTTGATTTGCTTATAATTAAGTTATGTTGGACAATAACATTATACAAATAATCAATATCAGTGTTTTGGAGATCTTAAAATCATGAATATTTTCTTACTAAATGAAGCTCAGATCTGTATCACATGTTTATTCATTTGATATATATATATATATATATATATGTGTGTGTGTGTGTGTGTGTGTGTGTGTGTGTTATCTATCTTCCATTTATCTCTCCTTACTTATGAAACAAATATATTCCTCTTTCTTCCCTAATCTTAATCAAAATACTATTTTGTGTTATGCATTTTGAGATTTATGTATGTCATTTAATAATATAGTTGTTTGTTCATTAATAGTAGTTTTTTTAAGTTGATGATTCATTGATTATCGAATTGAAACGAGTAAGATAAGAACCATGTGAAAACCGTAATAAACCGGAACCAAGCCGAACCAAACCGGACCGAATAACATGGTTTACGTCTTCAAACCGTTCTAGTTTGGTTTCAAAAATTTGAAACCGTATAAAATGGTTCGGTTTTAAAAATGATAAAACCCGGCCGAACCGGACAACATTCACCCCTAAGAATAACCCATATAAACAAGCCCCATTGTGTATATTTCTTGATTTGTACAATTTCAAGCAAACACACACACACCCAAAAAACAATGAAGAAATTCGTGATTTGCTAAATGCGTTTACTTTAGTCTGATATTGTAATACTCTTTTTAATAAGAAGTTTTGTTTCATCACAAAAAATATTTAGATGTTATAATACATAAAATGTCTCATAATACTAACACACACTCTCGTACAAGTGACTACAAGTAAAACCATAAAGTCATAACTTTTGCATCAATAACTTATATAAGGAAATGTCGTTTCTTAAATTTAAAATCTGAGATCACATCTAAATATGTAAAGTAATTCAATTGTTTAAGCACGGAAACTGATTTAACTATTTGATTATGTTACAAATAAAGTGGGTTACGTCTTAATCTCACGGTGTGGGAGCAGTGGCGGACCTACATACAGTTAAGGGGGGGCAACTGCCCCCCTTAATCCGAAAAAATCTCACAAATATATGTAGTATGTATCTTGTTTCCCCCCCCCCTTAAATTTTTTATTTGTCTCTTTAAATTTCTTATTGCCCCTCCTTACCCGAGATCCTGCGTCTTCCACTGTGTGGGAGGCCAAACACGGTATTTAGAAGACCAATATGTTTATTCACACTAGATTGCTTGAGGTGAATCATATTTGCAATATTTATTATTCGGCTATTGAGTCAAACCTTCATGCTTTACGCAGGGGCGGCTTCAGGAATTTGGGGATACGGGTAGGAAATTTGTCATATTTTGTAATTATTATACTTAGTCTTATATATTATAGCTCAATAAAGGTCAATACGGATCAATATAAAAAAATAAAGGGGTCGATCTCACATGTCTATGTAAATTTCCTACTGTAATATTTTTTTAGCGGGTCGGTTGACTCAAACCTTTGAAGGTAGAGCCACCCCTGGCTTTACGAGATTGTTCTTGGATTAAAGAATTGCGGTGTCATTTACTTCCCCGTCGTTGGCATTCACGGTTTTTTTGGATTCCCAAGGATCGACAGCTGTGTGGACTTCAATCTCTCGCAACCCTTGCTCCATGTTAACGATGATTTTGATTGGTAGTTAATTTTTAGGGAATGTATTGCTAGCGCTTGGTATTGACGGAATAAGTACCTAATTACTAATCTTAAGTCTTGCCTAGTAGTCACGTGCATGCTTAGGACTAATATTATAACTCGTGTCAGATCACTTAAGTGCGCTCTTAAGAATGATAGATTTGAATCACATGGACAAAGTTGTGAGTCCGTGCTGATTAATTTTGGTTGTACAGTTTTGATATGTATAAAAAATTCCCCTTTGAAAAAAAAATGTTACACATCTATTGTCTGGCCTAAGTTTTTTTTTTTCTTAAACGAAACGGACTTAGCTAAATTTATATTGGATGGAGAAGGACAAAATAAAAAGGTTGTTCGACATCTAGCATAGTGCAAGAGATAAATTGGGATGCAAATACAATTTCTCTATCATGTATCATTTTTAATGACTCATATCTCTTAATCTATAACCCTAAAAATTGATATAACTTTTACCAATTTTTTTTACTTTTACATGCTCTTTATTTCAAGACCACAATAACCACATACCGAATTATTTCTAAAAAATCACCGTCGAATTCATTGTTGTTTGAAATTCACTATCAAAATTCATTGTTTTTCGAGAATCTCATGAAAAACGGTGTAATTATATCAAACAAAGTCTCAAAACAATAGCATGAAAAAAAAAATCAAAAATAAATTGGTGAAATTTTTATCACGTTTGGAGATATGGATCAAAGATATGAGTGTTTAAAAATAAGTGAGAAAAAAGAAAAATTTAATGAATTGGGACACATATTTTTGGCAAACAGACGGGACCATGATCCCCTCCGATACACTTGACCATCATGTGCAACATTACACACAAAACGACGTTGTTTTGTGTGTACATTACACATAAAACGACGACGTTTTTGTGTATTTTTTGCACTTGATGGTCAAGTGGCCAAATGCCTGAGAGGGGTCTTTTCTATCAAACAGACGTGTGTGTGTGTGTGTGTGTGTGTGTGTGTGTGTGTGTGTGTGTGTGTGTGTAGTAGATGCCTTGCCCCCCATAAATCTTATTAAGTTGTCCTTTTACTTAAAAATGTCGAAAATTAAGAAATTGAAAACACGGGACAAAATATAATGCAGAATTCTCATTAATCAAAGATAATGAACAAGTTGAGTTACAATGTGGGTGGTGACGAGTATTTATAGACGACATCCTCACAAATCAGTTACAAGAAGTTACAAACGGTTATAACTGAAAACTGTCTAAGTTCATCTTCATGTTGTTCGACTGAAGTATGTTCTGCTGAAGTCTAACTTCTCAGTTGATCTATTCAAATCAGCTCGTCGGCATGACTGAATCATCTCGGCTGACTGTCCGAGACCCTGAGTGTGTGCACATCCTATTGCATCCAACACTCCTTTATCAATATATTGTAACACCCCCCCCCCCCCCCCCCCCCCCCCCGGGAGTCATGAATGAATCAGCTTGCACATCTTGCTTGCTCCAACACTCGTTTATCCACTAGAACTTGGTTGGAAAATTTTGGAAATACCTACCTTATCCAACAAATAACATAAGTGGGTGCATCCCAAGCCTTGGTGAGGATGTCTGCAAGTTGTTCTTTTGTATGAACATGTATGGGTTTGATTAGGCATGATTTATCTTTGTCCCTGACAACAAGACAGTTAGTCTCAATGTGCTTTGTTCTCTTATGGAAAATAGGATTGGGAGCAATGTGAAAGAGCACTGGCATTGTCACAAAATAAACTAGCAGAAATTGGTACATCCTATAAGAACATCATGTATCCTGATAAAGATCTTCTAGTTTCAGGATAGTATGCCCAATCACTATCAGTGAACCCTCTAGAGTGCGAGGTTGTTCTCAACTGGGGCGAAAATCCCATGACCTAGAATTTCTTTTAAGTATCTGAGAAGTATGTGAGTTGCCTTCATATGATTTTCAGTTGGTGTATCCAAAAATTCACTTAGCTATTAAACTGCAAATGCTATATTAGGTCTAGTGAAGTTAAGATAGATCAGCTCTCCATCCAGTGATATGTATGCAGTGTTGTCATCTAACAAAGCCGAATCTCCATGTTGTAGGGTCTGCTTGGATTCCATTTGAGTCTTGGCATGTTTAGCACCTAAGAACTCATATTCTTGTAAAAGATTCAATGAATATATCCTTTGTGAAATATAAATGCCTTTAGGTGTTATGGCATTCTCAATGCCCAAAAATATCTCAGCTTACCCAAATCTTTAATGGTAAGTTGTTTATTTAAGTTGTCTTTGACTTGTTGTATGAGGTCCAAATCAGGACTTGCTGCTATGATGTCATCTGCATAGACCAGTAGAACAATGAATGTCTTTCCATATCCTTTTGTAAATAAACTGTTATCATTCTTGGATTGGACAAACCTTTGTTTTTCCAGGGACTTTGTTAACTTGCAGTTCCATTGTCTGCTAGCTTGTTTTAATCCATACAAAGATTTAGTAAACCTGCAAACCTGATTTGGTTTGTCAGTATTAAATCCATTAGGAAATTGCATATAGACTTCTTCATGCAGATTTACATGTAAAGATGTTGTATTGACATCCATCTGACGAAGATGCCAATCGTTGGTTGTTGCTGCACAACTAGAAAAAAAAACGTTTCCTTATAATCCATGCCATAAGTATGAGTGTAGCCCTATGCTTCTAATATGGCTTTGTATCTTTCTACTGATCCATCAGGATTGTATTTTATCTTATACACCCGCTTGCATCTAATGAGTTTCTGTCCAGGTGGAATAGTAACATTCTCACATGTGTGAGTATTCTGCAATAGCCTATTTCCATTAATCATGATTAATGTCCTGATTGTATGTTTTTGGCTCAGTGACTGCATCAATGGCACAAGCATACTTGGCATATTCATCTAACAACCTGTTTAGATTCATAACTTGACTCAGCAGATGAGGGGACTGAACATCATTAACGGTTCCCTGATAAAAGTTAGGTAGATTCCTAATCCTTGTTGATCTCTTCAATGGAGCAGGTGCAGTGGTTTGCTCAGCTGCAACTGTTCTTTTATGATTTTAGTTGACTGCCAGTCAACTGAATTCCCTTCAGCTAGATGATTTCCAGCAGAGTCTCCAAAAGATTTGTTTGGAATCCATTCTGACATAGGCAATGGTAAAAGCATGTATGTGGGACACAGAGACTTTCCTAGAACCTGTTTAAACAAAGGAAAATAAGTCTCATGAAACTGAGTATTTCTAGCCACAAATATATCTTTATTTGTGATATCTAGCAAGTAGCTCCTTTAGGGGTTGTATAATTGCCAAGATATACACAAGTTTTGCATCTAGAATCAAATTTAATTATAAATTGCTGAAGAGTGCAAGAGAAAACCAGACATCCAAACACTTTAAGAACTGTATAATCAGCTTTGGAGTCAAACAACATTTGATGAGAGCATTTTTCATTCAGCAAAGGTGTTGGGGTTGCATTGGTAAGCTTGATAGCATGAAATAAACAGTATCCCCGGTATTCTATTAGGAGATTGCTTATCATAATACTTTGGCCACATTGAGCAGATGTTGATATTTTCTTTCAACGATACCATTTTGCTCAGGTGTGCTTACACATCTGGTCTGATGGATTATGTCATTCTGCTGGTAAAATGACTTCATTATAAACTCAGCTCCATTATCATTTCTAATAACCTTAATATGTTTATTGAGTTGTGCGAGAAAAAATCTGAAAAAAGATTTGACCAAATCTGGAGTTTTAGATTTTTGTCTCACCAGAAACACCCAAGTATACCTAGAAAAATCATCAACAATAGTTAAAACATAAGTTTGACCATTCACAGTAGGATGCCTTAAAGGCCCCAAATATCCATGTGCACGAGATCAAAAGCAGAATTAACAACGATTGTGCGTAGAGGAAAAGGTTTTTTCTTCAATTTTTCCATAGGGCTAACAAAACACAAGTCATGTTCACGATATTTTACATCAGATGAAGCCGAACTAATGACTTGTAATATCTTTTCTGGTAGATGTCCTAATCTATAATGCCAAATGAGTTTCTTATCTACAATATCAGACAAACAGTTATTTTTTATAGAATTACAAACAGAATGTGGAATAGCTATTGTGCCAATAAGCTTTTGAATAAGAATGTCAAAGCCTTGTTTCAGCTCGGCTGAACCAATCACAGTTTTTTTCTTGTTGTCCTACAAAACAGACTTGTCAGTAGTGAATACCGTTGCACAATCTAGGTGCTAAGTTAATTTAGGTAAAGACAACAAATTAAATCTGAAACCAGGAATGTACAGAACATTATGCAAAGTCAGATCGGTACTGATCACGACTTGTCCTATATAAGTCATCTGTATATTACTGCCATTGGGTAATCCTACTTTCATGTTAACAGGTTGATGATTACTTAATTTGAAGAAGAAGTCACAATCTGATCCATGGTTCCATATTCCAAGATCCATTGTGTTGGTTTTTATCAAACTAGGGTCACCTGATCTTTGAGCAGGTTACAACTGAGTATTAAAGGCATGAATTGTTGGATATACAGAAACCCGAATCAGGATTCGAAACATAGGAAAAACTGGATCCGTAAAAATTCCCGGTGCTTGCAATTACAGGGAGGGTCTTCCCAATTGCCGGAGCAATTTTTTCCTTTTTCTTCAGATCGTCAAATCTGATTCATAGCACCGATCGTGACACTCAATCATGCACAGCGGAAGCAACGAATCGAAATTCGTTTACGATTTTACCACACTATGAAACACATAATTAATTAATCTAAACTACAAGAAGGTTGAAGATTTACCCAACTGCAGAAAAGCCGCAGTCTTGCGGATTGTATCTCCAAGCTTTGGGAGGAAGATCATGAACACACATATACCTTCCACCACATTGATCACTCATGTTATCTCTTATTTCCATTGCTTTCAGAAATGGGAATTTTCTGTATACATCACTGTTTCCGTTTGGGTGGCATAGTTGGTCGGACGGTGGTGGCTTATAGTGTCGGCTACTGTTACTATTACTATTACTGTTACTATTATTGTTACTGATGTTACTGTAAACTGTTACTGTTACTTTTAATGTGATTGTGAGGTGTTACTGTAAATGTATGGAGTTAATATCACTGTATTTTATTAGTAAAATGTGTGATTGCGGGCATATGGTATGCTTATTCAAGTTCATTTGACATTGGACTACAATTAATTAATGTGACATGATGCTAATGAACCTTGGACTACAACTTTTATTGTTATTGTTACTCTGAGGTGTTACTATGACTGAAGGTGTTACTGTGATTGATTGTGTTAGCGTGAAATACACAAGTTTCTAGGGTGTTAGTGTGTTGAATGTGGTAGCGTGAAATACACAAGTTTTCTGGGGTGTTAGTGCGAGTGTGAGGTGTTAATGTGATTGAATGTGGTATTGTGACTGAAGGTTCTACTATGATTGTGATGTGTTTGTGTAAACATTGCAATTAATTTAATATTTTTTCGGATTTCAAAAATTACATCGAAATGGTATCATATGAGATATCACTGTGAAGAGAAAAAAAATGTATGAATTTCGGTGAAAGAATTTTGATAATTGGGGTTATACATCAAAAGTTGCGGTTGTTTAGAAAAAAGGAAGGGAAAAAAAAAACACCAACTCAGTAACTGAACGATGTTTCTGTTGTAAAAAAATTAAAAGAAGAAGAAGAAGCGACGCTGATCAAGAATAAAAGATGGAACGCATATCTTTATTATTATTATTATTATTAGTAGTAAGATATTTTTGTCTAGTGGATATGACTTTGTTATTTTTGCAACTTTTACAAATTTTGTGTCTTATTTATTTATTAGGTAATAGATAATGAATTTTAGGGTCTTCCCTCTAAATAAAAAGGGATATGTGCTACTAAAAGTATTAGTTTGTTTGTACCAGAATAATAAGAGTATAAAGAAAATAAGTAATAGTAAAAGTGTTATATATATAATTTAAATAAACATAAATGTATATACGATAACGAGGATTAATAATAAATTTAGAGAGAAAAATATGTAAAGAAGAATGGGTATTCTTTTTACTTTTTTGATAGAGTGAAGAATTGAAAGTCGTAATAAAAAACAAAAACAAAATTAAAATAGTAAGAAAGAAGATTTTTTTATAGAGTAAAGAAGAAGAATTGAAAGATGTAATAAAAAAACAGAAAAAATTAAATATAAAAAATTTAGAGGAAAAAATATGTAAAGAAGAAGTGAAAGTTGTGATTAAAAAACCTTTAAAAGCCAGCAAGATAACGACATCTGGCAAAAGTAAAAAGCATAAAACCACTCTGAAATCGACCGTTAAAGGTAATAGTAGATTTAGTGTTGTGTCTTTTATTCTGGGTTCTGAAAATTATTTTGAACAAACAAATTATATGCAGTTATTTTTGTAAGTATTAAAAACTGCAATGAACATATTAGTCACACTTTTGAAAAAAAATTGTGCAAGTGTTGGACAGATTGCCAACACTTGAGGGGATGTTGAGACAGATTGCCCACACTCTTAAATGATAAGGAAATAAAGTAGCACATTTACTAACACCAATTGGTTTAATACAACGGTAAGTGCTTGATCTTGACATGGTATCGGAGTCAAAGGTCACGAGATCGAACCCTGGTTGGAACATTATTTGTATAAGGAAATAAAGTAGCGCCTTTATTGAAACCAATTGATTTTAGTACAACGGTAAGCGCATGATCTTTAACATGGTATCAGAGCCAGATGTCACGGTTCAAACCCTGGTTGGAACATTATTTCAAAAAAATGTGCAAGTGTTGGGACAGATTGCCCACATTTGAGGGGGGTGTTGGGAGAGATTGTTCACACTCTTGAAAAAAAAATTGTGCAAGTGTTGGACAGATTGCCAACAATTGAGGGGGGTGTTGGGACAGATTGCCCACACTCTTAAATGATAAGGAAATAAAGTAGCACATTTACTACACCAATTGATTTTAGTACAACGGTAAGCGCTTGATCTTGACATGGTATTGGAGCCAGAGGTCACGAGATCGAACCCTGGTTGGAACATTATTTGTATAAGGAAATAAAGTAACGCATTTATTGGCACCAATTGGTTTAGTACAACCCGGTAGGGCAACAATTTGTGTGTCTTATTAGGGCACCTAGACCTTAAGATGGAGTTTGGAGGTTCGAACCCGGTATAGGGGCAACTTCTCTCAAATCTTTGGTATAATAGCAAGCCCATGACTCTGAGCCACTAGATTATCTTATTGACATCTTCATGCCCATGGCTCAGCCCATGACTCTGAGCCACTATGTTACCTGGTTAATATATATACTCATCTCGTAGGACATGAGGGAAGTGAAAACTCTTGTTGTAAGGGTAACTATTTTTTAAGAAATGATTTTTCCACTTTTATGCAAAGTTAGGATCCCAAGTTTAAATTTCATTTTATTATTATACAGGGAGATTTTAGATTTTATAAGAACATAGGGTGATTTACTTTTAATGTTGGGTTTTTCCGTAATAAGTTTGTCACGAATAGGTTTTAAGATACACGAGTATGTTTTTTTTTCCATTTAATTGGTTTAAGGAGAGGGCGAAAATACGACAGTAGACAAACTTTTGATTTTGCTTTCACCAACAAAGTAATTTTTTCAGAAAAAAAAAGGAAGTAGTTTAAAATGACAAAAAATAGGAAAAAATAAAAATCATGGCAGTTGAAATATAAATTGTGTTTACGTTACACTTACATGCTAGACTAGAACCCTCTAATTTTCACTATTTCTTATCACCGTTAAATTTCACTCTTATAAACAGTGAAAAATACCTCATGGTTTTGATTATGTTTGAAGTCATAGCCTTTATCTAGCTATCTATTTTTATTTTGTTAACAAAAATATGATAAATGATTTATCTATCAAGATGATGGATGAGCCGAAAGAGGGAAAATATGATCCAAAATACCATCTCCAAAACTTACAAGTAATGCCACAATTAAACAAGTCATCATGACCACCAAACTTATTTCCTACAAAACAATGAGCAATAAAGCAAAAAGAATTAAACAATCCACTGCTGATTTTTTTTTTTTTTTTTTTTTTTGTACAAGTGAACCCAACTAGATGTAGAAACCACACAGAATTATGAAAATTGATTTCAACTGTTTTTAAATTTTTCTCATATTATAAGGTTTTCTCACGTCTTAATTCAATATTAAATACATTATCTCCACTTTCACTTTAAGTAATGTAATATTATAAACCACTCATAAAAAAAATAAAAAAATACAATATGTTGCCTCGAAAATGTTAAAAATTTACTTTTTTTTTAATTTTCTTAAACTATGTGTAAAATCCTTAAACCTCTATATTACGGAACAGAGAGAGTATTGAAAAGAGGTTAGTTTTGTACACCCTCCGTCCCACAAAAATTGTCTATTTTTTTCAAATGCATTATCCCATAAAAAGTGTCAATTTAGAAAACCAATGCATCATTTAATTCATTTTTTTCTAAATATACTCCTATCATAAATTTAATGTTTATATATATTCATTTCATATTTCAAAAAAACATTTATTATGTGATAGGGACATATATGTCCATCACTACTTAAAATACAACACATTAATTATTTTCTTAATCTGTGTGCACCACAAGAAGTTGACACTTTTTATTTGACGGAGGTAGTACTTGAAATTTGTATTTAATGTCTTTTTTGTGGTTTCATTTAATGTCTTAAATCTTAATAAACAAGCAAGACTATGTGAATTAAGAAATGTTTTAACACACACACACCTTTTCTTTTTTTTTTTTTAGCCAGTGCTCGAACCTTGTTGGTGACTCATTTTATAATTCACATTTACTGAGCCAGGCTTGAATAATATATTCAATTTTGTTTGTTACAAGGGTTTTTATTTGTACTCCACCAATTCTATCGATGCACCACATCAACCGCTGAACCACACCGTTTTGGTGACTCAAACTTGAACTTAGAGGATAATAATTCACATTTACTGAGACAGGCTTGAATAATATATTCAATTTTGTTTGTTACAAGAGTTTTTATTTGCTTGGGGTTTGGCTCGTCTAGATGGCTATTTATAATAGTATGTTTTCTGATTTTTATTTTTTTTCACTACATCTTTTTTTCCTTTTCACATTGGGCTTCAGGACACAAGAGAATAATAATAGAATATCATCTCATAATTTACCTAATCCTCATCATACTATCCAGCTGGAAGGTATCTAATTCTGTATAAATATTAATATAAGCCTAGTTTATACTGTGAACCAAACTGGTCAAACTAGGGAAAATCCGGTCAACACAATGTAAGGCTGTGATATTGCTGGAAATTCAGAAATTATTCCAAAAATCTGAAATCTAAAAGTCATGATCCCGTGTGGAGTGCACTTCAATTTTAAGAGTCATTAATAATTGCTGTCATCCATGAAAGTTGGTAATGGCCATGAGGTAAACAAGGTTTGGTGGTTCCCGAAATCCCAACTCTACTCCGCTCCCATCTCGTTCTCATTCCGAATTTTTTCTATCCTAAACTTTTCTCGATCTAAACTTTTCAGGAATCGTCCCAACCGACTATAACCGGGATATATTCGGATACAAGTTGTACATCCGACGTGAATCCCGATCCGTCACGAATCAAATAATAGTAAATTTCATAAAATTTTATTTAATGAATAATGTATAATTATTGTTAAGATTATCCGGTTATAGTTTTTTTTTTTTTTTTTTTCAATTTAACAACTATATTTTCTGCATATACCAAATTTTTTAACTTCTGTGTCAAGCTCAATCAATTCTTTTTAGAAATACCAAGCTCAATCAATGAGACTATATTATGTTAGGTTACAAATAAGTATGTGTCTACTCGTCTACTCATTTCTTAACATATTATAAATGACCTTCATCATTATTTATTTATTCCAGCTAACTTGTGTTTATTGTTGTTATATATTTCACAACCAAATATTTGTTTTAAAAGTCGAATAAGTTGCCACAATTTTTATGTAATTTTTTATAAGTTGATTTTGATTTCAACACAATTATAAATCGATTAAAATCCGGTTGATTTTTCACCTTCAAAACGAGTGCCTATGTTGAAAGAAAATGGTATTTTTTTTATAATAAATTTGAGGAATAAAGTAAAATGATATTTTTCGGGATACCTTCTTCCGACCCGACGGGATCCCAAACATTCGGGTATCCCAATTTTGGGTCCCGACGCTTTTTCGGTAGGGGATAGGGTAAAAAATAGAATTCCGAATCCTATCGGGATGAAAATCGGGTAAGAGGGTTACGGGACGGCTCCCGACCCTATGCCACCCCTATCATATAGTACATCCGTTCTAGAATATAAGTCATCCTACACTTTTAGTTTTTGTCTCACAATATAAATCATTCAACATTTCTAATGCAACATTTATTACATTTTCTCTATCTTACCCCTAATTTTACTTAACAATTATTGAATTAATGACAGTCAAGGGGCATTTTAGACATAACAATCAAATTTATGGCATTTAACCACTTTTTTAATCTGTGTGAAACACATAGGATGATTTATATTTTGGAATGAGTGTTGTACTATACTAGCGTATTTTTTTATTTTAAATATTTAAGTAAAATTTACTTTTCCATTTTAACATCGCAAAGTTTATATTTTGTCACCATAAAAAATATGGAGAATTAAGGATAAAGACAGCTTTTGGAATATTTTTAAATAACATGAATATTTTTGAGTAATAGAACAGCCCAATTTTTTTATAGAGAGAATGACAACTCTCATAATTTTTATATGTTGGAAGACAAAACCCAAAATAAAATAAAAAATGCGACGCGTTGGGGAACGCTCCAGTTTTTTTTTTTTTTTTTTTTTTTTTTTTTTTTTTCCTCCCCGATTTTCAAACACTCATATCTCTTGATCTAGATCTCCAAACCTAATGAAAATTTCACTAAATTTTTATTTTTTTGATGCTCTTCGTTTTGAGACTTGGTTCGATATAATTACAACGTTTTTCGTGAAATTCACTGTCAAAATTCATTCAGTGAATCTCAAAAATCAGTGAATTTCGACAGCGGTTTTTCTGAAATCACATCGGAATATGTTGAATGTGGTCTCAAAATAGAGAGCATGAAAAAATAAAAAAATTGGTGAAAGAATTTTCAAATTTGGAGTTTTGGATTGAGAGATATGAGTGTTTAAAAAAGATGGATAATAGAAAGAGTGTGTTGGGTTTTTTTTGTTTTTGAAAAAAAAAAGACGCTGAATATTAAAAATTAAATAGTTTTGTTATTTATGCAAAAGTTTCAAAAGTCTGTATTTCTTCTTAATTGATGAAATGTTTATGTTTTTCTCCCTCATTCCCCCTAAAAAATAAAGTTGAATATACATGGGGATGCATGTGGGAAAGGACGGAACCAGGGTGGGTGCTAGGGCGGGTGCAGCCCACCCGGATTTTATTTTCGATACACTAGAAAACCTATATGATTCACTTCAACACCATTAGTTGTCTTAATCCAGCCCACCCAACCATACATATGTAGTCTACTAACCAACCTAAGCAATAATTTCTGGTTCCGTCCCTACATGTGGATGAGTGTGGGTAGTGCCCCATCGAGATACGAATAAAAAGCAATTTGTATTAAAACGATATTGTTTTAATGTTATTAAAAACATAAAAACATCACTAATGTATTTAAGGAATTTTCGAATTAACTCGATGGCTTCACTTTTTTATTTTATTTTATTTTATTATCCGTCACTATATACATGCCCAACTTTTGAGAAAGTTATTATGTGGTGAGGGAATTTGAGGTGAAATGACGGATGATACGATCAGAACCACACATTTTAAATACAGAATGAAAGTGTGTGGTGTGTCATACGGTACACAATAACCTCCCCAACTTTTGTTATATGGGAAAATAACAACGATTCTAATGACACAAGGATTCGGATTCGAAGTTGTAATAATTGTTATCACGTCTATTGTAACTTTTGATTTAGTATGTGTATTGATTTTAAATTGTCTTAAAATAATACTAAAGAAATATGATCATCATGAAATTAAGATGGTAATGGAGAATTTTAGATTGCATGCTAACTTATAAATGTGGGCACTTGCACCGAATCATTCCAATCTTGTTTTCTCATAATTGTGACATTGCTGTTTGGACCAATGATTCGAGATCTCTGTCCCAATGCTAGAGACTTGTCATAAAAGGGAGATTGATTTAACCCGAAAATTGCCCCTCAAAGATTTAATTCTTTTTGGATTAATTTTATTTTCTTAGGAAAACGAAAGCTTTTCTAAAAACCGGACTAATGCTGAAAAAAAATTCCATCTAGATATATCCAACTAGGAAAGAAGTATTCATTAAGCGTTAGGTGTTCAGGTTTTTATAGGATAAAATCTAGAAGAAGTTTTCAGGGTGGAAAGACAAATTACTATTGCCTGCTAGGAAAGAAGTTAACATAATGAGTTATATTTTATTGATTCAACTGAATTGACAGAATACAAATATATAGACTTTTGTAACTTAGCCACCAAGTATATTATAGATAAATATATAATATAATATAAATATTTAAACTATTTCTAGATTATTCTCGACACGCCCTCGCAATCCCATGGGAGTGGCTGAACACGGAGATTGGATTTTAAACTGGCAAAACGAGGCTGAGCCAACGGTTTGGTGAGGACATCGGCTAACTGATCCTTCGAGGAGATAAAAGAGATGTTGAGTTTGCGAGCAACAACTGATTCGCGAACATGGTGGAAGTCGATTTCGATATCCTTCGTGCGAGCATGAAACACATTATTGTGAGCAAGGTAGGTGGCACCAATATTATCACACCAAAGAGTTGGCAGGGAAGACAACGGTACTTGCATCTCACGAAGAAGACTGCAAAGCCACTGGAGTGCGGCGATGTTGGAAAGAGTTTTATACTCGGCCTCAGTGCTACTTTTGGAAACTGTCAAGTGTTGCTTACTACGCCAACTAATGAGATTATCACCAAGGAAGACACAATATGCCCCAACAGAACGGAGATTATCATTGTCAGCGGCCCAATCAGAGTCAGAATAAGCCCGGAGCAAAATAGGGGACAGACGGGAGAAAAAGAGACCATCGGAGATAGTGTACTTAAGATACCGAAGAATACGTTTAACTACAACCCAGTGAGCTTCGGTAGGCGAGTGCACATACTTACTAACCTTGCGGACCGCGAAGGTAATATCAGGCCGAGTGAAACTGAGATACTGTAGACCACCAAAAATAGTGCAATAAAGCGACGGATCGGCGCATGGAGGGCCGTTGTCAAGTGTGGGTCGGGTAGAGGCTGACATAGGTGTCTAACAAGGCTTGGCCTTGTCCAGAGAGGCACGATGCAGAAACTGAAAGATATACTTGCACTGAGTGAGAAATAGCCCATCGGAGGTAGGAAGCACCTCAATGCCAAGAAAATAGGACAGAGAACCAAGGTCCTTAACCAGAAACTGCCGACCAAGATAAGAGATAACCTGCTCAACAAGAGAAGATGACGAGCCTGTAATAATAATATCATCCACATAAATCAAAATATAATCGCGAGCACCATCACGAGAGTAAATATAAAATGATGTGTCAGCTTTGGAGCCGACAAAGCCAAAATGAGTCAAGACATCTGTGAAGCGAGAGAACCAAGCACGTGGAGCCTGACGAAGCATAAAGGATGCAGCGAAGATGGCAAACATAGTCAGGGTGAACAAATCCTTGTGGCTGCTACATATAAATGGGCTCAGATAAATGACCATGGAGGAAAGCATTCTGAATGTCCACCTAGCGAAGAGACCAACCATGCGAAACGGCAAGAGACAATAGAAGACGGATAGTGACCGCTTTAACGACCGGACTAAATGTGTCAGTGAAATCAACCCTTGCGTCCTGATGAAAACCCTTGGCCACAAGACGAGCCTTGTGATGCTCAAAACGGCCATCTGCATGATGCTTAGTGTGATAAACCCATTTATTTCCAACAATATTCATTTGATGATGCGGAGGCACAAGATCCCAGGTATGGTTGCGCAACAACGCATCAATTTCCTCACTTATAGCATTAAGCAAATTCGGGTGTTTGGAGGCTTCGGTATAGGAAGTAGGGTCCAGGGAGTCGGTAAAGGCAACAAGGGCTTAGGAAACGGATAACAGATAAAGTCAGGCCGAGAGATAGGTTTGAGAGAATTGGTTTTGGTTCGAGTGACCATGGTATGAGTGGGAGCATGCTGGTCAGAAGATGAGGCTGGAGAGGCAGGGGCCGAAGTGGATACATGAGAGGTGGGTGGGGAGGGATCGGGAGCGGGAGCCGGAGGGGGTGGGTCCGGGTTGGAGGGAGCCGACATGGAAGGCAGATTTTTTGAAGGTGCTGGCAGGAAGACAGAAAGCGGGACAGTGAGATTTTCAAGTGTGGGTTTGGAAGGAGAAGGTGTATAGGGGAAGACAGATTCATCGAAAACAATGTGGCGAGCAATATAGATACGGCCAGAGGCAAGGTCCAGACACTTATAACCATGGTGTGAAGGACTATAGCCGAGAAAGATGCAAGTTTTGGAACGGAAATCGGTCTTATGATGGTTGTAGGGACAGAGATAGGGCCAGCACACACATCCAAAGACTCGAAGGAATGTATAGTCAGGGGATCGATGGTAGACCATTTCAAAATGGGACTTATCATGGAGGACTTTGGTGGGAAGATGGTTGATGATATAAGTGGCAGTGATAAAGGCATCCTCCCAATAGGGAAGCAGAACGTTGGATTGAGCAAGAAGAGAAAGGCCGACATAAAAAAGTTGACAGTAGCGGCGCTCAATGGCACCAACTTGTTCATGGGTGTGGGGACATTAAAGGTGATGATAGATACCAATGGAGGTAAGAATAGTGGAAACACGGCGATACTCACAACCCCAGTCAGTTTGGATTGATTTTAGGTATTAAACCGGCGTTCAATCATGGCAAAGAAGTCATGAAAAATAGTTTCAACATCAAATTTATTTTTCAGGGGATAGAGCCATAGGTATTTTGTGAAATCATCCAGAAAGCTGACATAGTAGCGGGAACCATAAATTGAAGGTTCAGAATAGGGGCCCCAAACATCAGAGTATATCAAGTCCAAAGGAGTAGTAGTGGTATAATCAGAAGTGTATAACGGGAAGCGGTGACTTTTGGCGAGCTGACACGGGGCACATATAGCAGTAGGTGCTTTAGTAGGAGTAAGAGTGGAGAAACTTTTTAAGGCTTGAAGAAGGACAGAGTAATAGCAATGACCGAGACGCTGATGCCATGTGGTACTGGAGGTGAGAGATGAGGCAAAAGCTTGGGGAGGGGTAGAAGGTCGGTGAAGGGGGGTGGAGAAGTGATAGAGGCCATATTTGACAAATCCCCGAAGATGAATTTGGCCGGAGTAATCTTTTACAAGGAAGTAAGACCCATGAAATTCATAGTACACAGAATTATCAGAGGCAAATTTGTGCACAGATAAGAGATTTCTTGTGATAGAAGGGGTAACAAGAATATTAGTTAAATAAAATGTCTGGGAGGGTGAATATACAAAGAAGAGCCGTAATGAGTAATAGGTAAACATGTACCGTCGCCTACGTTCACTTTGTCAGGTCCGGCATAAGGTGCAGATGAGAGGGTGAGAGTACGAAGGTCATGAGTGAGATGATGAGTGGCACCAGTATCTGCAACCCAATCAGATCCGGGATGAGTGGAGTGAGAAGCGACGTATGCCTGTGGCGATTTTCGAGGGGGCGGTGGCTGAGAATGGTCGTAGCGGTAGGGGCAGGAGGGAGCAATATAGCCGACTTGAGAGCAAATTTGGCAAGAGAGGTTCAGAGCACCACGATTTTGTCCGGAGTAGATGGCAGAACTCTAGAGAAATGTTCAGAGGCTCGTTATTTAATTGCTGCAATAGCAGGAGAAGGCAAGAAAACGTCGGTGAAGTGTGGCCGGACTCCGCGAGAGGACAGGCGCATAGGTGGTGGTGGTGGCCGGTTTTTACGGCTAGGACGATGGCTGTGATGCTGGACGGTGCTGGGTTGTGTGAAGCAATTGCTATGCGAAGAAGGGAAGAGGAACGGCCACTGCAGTAACGCCGGAGAGGTGACCGGAAAAGAGAAACGGAAAGGAGCGGCTATATATATTATTTTTTTTATTTTAAGTAAAAGGGTTAGGGTTTAGGAAAAATTGGCATAACGAGAGAGAAGATTGATATCGCTCTGATACCATAACATAATGTATTATGTTTCATTGATGATTCATCTGAATTGACAGAATACAAATATATTGGCTTTGTAACTTAGCCACCAAGTATATAATAGACAAATATAAAATATAATATAAATATTTAAACTACTTCTAGATTATCCTCGACAAAAGTATTCATTAAGTCAATCCTCCATGCTATACCTACGTTTATCATACATTGTTTGAAGATTCCAGCTACTTTGGTCTGGGAGTTGGAGAAGGAGATTAGGGGGTTCTTATGGCGCGACGCGGAAAATAAGCGGAATGTGCATTGGAAAAACCGGGAGACTTGTTCTCGGAGGGCATGGATTCCAGGATTTGGAGTGCTTCAGCTTAGCATTGTTGGTCATGCAGTCATGGCGGCTTATGCAATTTCCTGCTTCTTTGGCGGTGCAGGTCTTGCGTGCCAAATACTTTGAGGGTAGTACTATTCTGGCTGCTCGCTTAGGGGCGAGGCCTTCCTTCGTGTGGCGTAGTATTCTGGAGGGGCGAGATCTGATGATCAGTGGGATGAGGTGGCGCGTGGGGGAAGGTGACTCGATATTTGTCTTTCATGATGCATGGATAGTGAGGCAACTGTCATTTTGAATTCCATATGCAGGGCATGAGCTTCCAACAAATGTTAAAGTTTTGGCTTTATTTCTCCCTAACATGCAGACCTGGGATGCCCCCCGCATAAAGGAGTTGTTTCGGCCTTGGGAAAGTGATGCAATTTGTGGGGGTATTTAGAAGGCGCGGTGCTCTTCCGTCTTCGAGGGACAAGCGGTTGGCGTCTCAGCTGTCCGTGCGCACTCTCTGATTGCAACATGTTAGTATGTGGAGGCGTTGGTGCGTTTAGTGTGCAGTGGCCGAGGCATCAGTATAGGGACATGCGGGAGAAGCCGCGAAAGGGGATTACGAAATGCAATGTGGACGCGTCGGTAAGGGAGGCAAGGGCAGGGGTTGGTGTTCTTTTTTGGGATAGTCGTGGTGCTATATTGGCTTCATTTGCGTGTCATTTTGAACCGGGGGACGCGGTTGAGTTTATGGAGCTTAGAGCTATCTTTCTGGCCCTTATGGAAGCTGAGCGTATGGGCATTCATTCTTTGACAATGGAGAGTGATTATTTACCTTGCGTTCAGCGTCTATCTCGACCTATGAAGGATGTAACTCCATTAGGCTTCTTAGCACAAGATTGTTTGGCTCGCCTTTTTAGATTTTCCTCTGTTGTTTTTTGTCTTTTGTTAGGTGTACGAGAAATGTCTATGCACATCTTTTAGCATGAGACATTCTTTGATACTTGATGTCGCCTTCTAGGATACCTCGCCCCCAGCGGATGTTGTCTCAGCATGTTTGACGGACTTGATTTAATACATGTTTTTTTCCTACAAAAAAATGAATCAAGTATGGTTATATTAATTTAACTTAACACTCAATAGAGACGCACCCGAGATATCAGAGTAAGGTAGGAGGATGCCGTCCCAACAGACGGGCTTTTCACGCTTATGTGGTGATTTGTGATTGTGTGTGTGTTTATTTAAATTTTTTTTTTGAAGATTCATTGTGATTGTTAATTTTCAAAAGTGATGCCAATAGTTATTCAAATAAAATAAAATAAATTGGTGCTAATAAAACACCATGCATTGAAGGTTTTTATTGGCACCACACGTTTTTTTTCCAGACAACACGATTGTTTAAAGTCCCCAACAAAATTATACTTGAGGCATCATGATTGTATTTCAGGAAAAGAAATGGCATTGTTATTGACATTTCTACCATTATAGAGACATCACCATATAGGAGGCGATGGTAAATAACATAAGTGACATTAATGTTTCTTATACAGAACGGACGTCTGTTGACAGTGACGTTACAGATATCGGTGACAATGACGTTCTATATACAAGGTGTGTTGAAATTTTGTGGTGCCATGGAAAAAAAGGAGAAAAGAAATTCAATCCAACAATTCCTTGCCCGAAGCAAATATATCTCTTTCTCTTTTATATAATAAGAAGACGAGTTGGTAAGGGAGTGACACGTGTTTATTTATGATTGGTTCATCATTTTACTGTTTATCGTCCCAGCGGGCCAACTTTTTTTTTTTTTCCTACTGTTCATTGCCCCAGCGGCCCATCTTCTTTATACTGTTCATCGACCATGCATTTTACTGTTAATCGGATTTTAAAAAAAAAAAAATTTCAATTTTTTTTACCGGCTAAATTTCGTCATTTATATTGTGTTGTACTTAAAATGTGTAGAGTGATATTTTAGTTGAAATGTATTTTATATTTAATAGTTTTTGACATTACGGTAAACATCTAACATGGGTTGATTAATTAGATTGGATCTGTTTGTTTGTAAATGATTTGAAGCAATTGGTATATGTTGTACTTATGTGTACTGTCTATGGGAGGTTCCGTGTTGACCTCTGTTTAAAATGTATATAGTAATGTTTTTTCCCACAGTTTTTTAATATTTTTTTACATTTTCCAAGTGAAAACGTTTAGCATGGGCCACCGTGCGTTGCACGATGTCTCGTTTTACTAGTAATGTTTATATAAATCCCCTTTTATTTTTCTGATTGAAAAGACAACATACATTTGTTAATGTGAATGTTTCGGTGCAGTTTAAGAGTACTCGCAGTAGAATCTGTATATGATGATGATAAATTTGTATTTTAGGGATAAAAAGTGTTCAGATTTATCAAAACAACAAATACAGTAGAATCTTTTACATGAATCTGTACACTACAAATTCTTATGGAATTGCGCCATATCTCCCGTAAAATTGAGAAGTCTCCAGATCCTAGAAACCCTCTCTCTCCTGCCGTTCCTTCTCCTCCTATTTGTCTCCTCTTCATTTTTTCTTCTCTTTTTAATGATCTTCTCCTACTCCCAGCTGCTTTCCACCATATAAGATAATCTTTTTTTTTTCAGTTAGCTGTTTTTTTATTTCAAGTAATATGCCGTCAATCGCAGGCAATTTCCTAACAAAAAATATATCGGCAGCAGAAAGGGAACTAAAATGTTTACAACACTGCAAATACAGTTCTCATGATTTTTGGGGCAAAAAGACAGATCAAGTTTATTAAGTTAACTCTGGTTGGCAAATTTGATCTGCTTCTCAATGGAGGAATGTAGCGCCGCCTTCAGATTTTCTAGACCTTGTTTCTCGAAGGATAGGGTACCCAAACCTAGTACCTCCTCTACTCTGTTCTTCCCGAGTCGGCAGCAAAATCTTTTTATAATGAAAGTAGTAAGAAAATCAATAGAGAAAAATGCTATAAATATTTCACTAATTTAATAAAAATAGTTGAGAAAATTAACAGGAATTTGTAAATAGAGATTCTAGTATATTTTGTCTTGAATAGAAAATCTATAAGTTGAGATGTTGATGCAGTTGATCATTTACAGATTTTCTGTAAAATTGGAAAAACTGGTGTTTGAGTCTGTTAAATAGAGAATCAGTTAAGATACACTAATGTAAATGCTCTTAACCATAATCTGTATTCGGACCTGCCTTGCCCAACCGGCTAAATAACGGCATTTCCGGTGCACTTTTTGATAGTGCCAAGCCTTGATTTATTTATTTTTATTAAGACATTGTTTTTTTTTTTTTTTTTTTTGAGGGTAGACATTGGATTTTTTAAGAACTGTATTTGGCTCTGCCTGGCCCGATAGGCTTTTTGATAGTGCCAAGACATTTAATTTTTTAAGAACTGTATTCGGGGACCTCCCCGCCCCGATAGCTAACGGTATTGCCAGTGCACTTTCAAGTAGTGCCAAGATATTGAATTTTTTTAAGAATACAACCATCGTATGAAATGCCCCGACATTTATCTTTTCATGAAGTAGGCCGAGGCGACATTGGTTACCCTGACAATACTGCTAACCCAAAGAATAGCATAATGTGGTTATACTGGAATTGTACAAAAAGCTGGAAACAGAGGTATTCCCAAACAAATAATGCTTGTTACCAGTTTCTTTTTTATATGTACAATTGTATGTATCATACGAGTAACACGCATGTTGTCAAATCCCCATAATCTCAAAATTAGATACGAATAACGAATCCGTTACAAGGAAATGGGCAACTGAGGCCGCCACGGCACAACCATCTCTCTCTACCACCTCCTTACCAAAGATGAGAGCAACTGCAAAAATCAGAATAATATGAAAGATAGGCAATGAAAGTCGACTTTCAAAAATTCGCGTATGATGATCAACATTTTAAAAGTGGATTCTATGTGTATATTCAACTTTAATGAAGTCGAATATGCATATACTCGACAGTGTGTGAAAAACAGAACATATTTTGGTCATTTTTCATACAAACTACACTCATCTTAGAGCCTGGTGCGATATGAAATCTCTACTCAAGAATTGCTCGATTTGTCACGAGAATCTTTAAGGCTGATAATATAGGATCGTTTGATACAAAAGAAAAGGAACACAACTGTGAAAATTACCTCAAAAAACTCGAAAGGATTGCCCTGCTTGTAATCATCATTGCTGTTGGTTTTTTTGTTGGAAGAAATGCTAAGCAGTAGTGTCCTCCACCCGACAAGTAGCACACCAGTGCTACCCATGGTGACTAGTATGAAGTTTGTGGGTGGGATATGGCTTGCTGACACTGCCCTTATAATTATTCCCACCTGCCATACAAGAGAATCGAAAATTGGAGGCACAATTATTTATACCAAATATCGCTAAAAAAAACAAGATCACGTAATAGCAGATTTGAGCAGAAGCAGAACTTTTGCAACTGGATTCATATCTCAACTAAAAGTAGAATTCGTACTAAATAATCAGGTTTCAATCTTTTCGGAAGAATTCATTGACAAATGAAAGTTGTTTGCATATCCAAGGATAAAGTAACAGGGGAATCAGACACTTAACAAGTACAAATAATTAACAGTATCTATGGTGTATAGCCATTTCCGCTATTATTACCATAGAAACTGAGGGGAAAAAGGAATATGCACAGGAATAAATAACTACAACATATTCTCTGATGTCACCATAAAGAATTAAACTAATTTAATGCCTCCTTAAAAGACTTTGATCGTATGTCGTTTCTACACACGATTGAAGTCGAAGCCATATCCAGTTGGCGATAATGACCGATATATTCAGTTCACCAAGACTTGTACACCAAGAGATTGGTCCTAAAAAGGCAGATGTATAGGTGTCTCTTTGTGTCAACTTACGCAAAGCAGCATATGACAGCTCAAATCTCAAGCCATTTATTGTCCAATCATGATGGTATTAGCAGATTTCTCACTGCATGAGATCGAGTTAAGGTTGCAAGTATGTCCATTTTAGCAACTAGAAAAAAATTGAGTATCAGAAGTTTCTACTGAAAAAGATATGGCCAAAAGAGGTAAGAAGAGAATAAGCAGAGTTGTTGACATGGAGATAGGTGACAACCAAAACGGGAAACTACATGGAGAATATTCAGCCTCTCAATTCTCACAACACCAAACTGCTAGCACCTCTTAGAAAGAAATCTTCTGGCCAATGTATCACAGTCATTCAATGACTGTTTAAATTTTTATACCCTGATCATCTTGCGAAAACACAAAGATTAAAATTAATTAAAGAATAGTGGATCAAAGACTAGTGCTTGACAACTGATGCCATTGACCAATCTTGACAGAAGTGGATCATAGGTTAGGTACCAGGGACTTGAGGCCAAAAGTACAGTATGTGATAAAGTTTGAATACAGAACGAATTCTGTTTCGTTGATACATGGTAGGATAGGTGTTACGTTATGTTTTTCGCCCATCTTCTTTCCTTTGTGCGTGTGTGAGTGTTGAGGGAGGGGGGAGGGGGACCAGTACTCCAACAATGTTACACCAAAAAATCTCCCCTTTTAAGGAGGGACCAAGGATGTGTCACTAAGTTTAGGAGGCAGAACCCTAATGCCCTCTTAGGCACAATAACATACTCGGCATTGTTTTGGTTCCCATTTTACGTCTATATTCAAGATTGCCTTGCTCTTCAATTGAACTTCTTATTTCTGTGTTGTGTGATACATACTACACTTCAAATGATTGCCCCATTAATCTAATCTCCAATCAATAGTAAAACCTTAAGTTCTTTTATGTTGATTTCTTTCAACTTGCAATAATCTTCATTTGCTTGTATGATTTGCAAAGCAACTAAACGAAGGAAACTCACATGCAAACCGACTTTTGGAAGTAGCATCCATACATCACAATCACACTTTAAAAATATCTTCAAAAGTAATAAATTTCAATGAATGGTTTGACAGCATAAATCATGTGAACAAAACTGATCCATTAAGAAATCTTACAGGTATTCCCACAGCCCATGATTTGACAACGGCGGTAACACCTTTGGACCAACCATTTACGCCCCGACCATCTTCTCCATACCCTCCGAGGAAATATGCACTCAGAAACCACCCTACATTTTTTTTCCCACGGCCAAAAAGATCATTCAAAACTTTCAAGAAATCATCTAAACTTAACAAAGAAACTTTAAGCAATAAAAGAACCTAACCAGCAATAAAAGGGTCAGCTGTTCGCAGCGTCTCGGAGTCAACAACAGGGAACCCATGACTAAACCTTCCAATTGCAGAGAAGAGCAGCAAAGCCAACACATCTCCGCCAGCCAGCATAGCCACTCGGCTGAAATCAATACCAATTGGGAAATTTTAATTCAAAAACTTCAAAGAGTATGTATAACACCATTCAAAAGGAAAAGAAAGAAAAAAAAAAGAACGTTACCCCCATTTGGAAATAAGATTAAAGGTGGAAGAAGATGGCTTCTCAAACTGAATTACGCCTTCAAGAGGAACATCTTGCTCGCCGACTAAAGATATCGGTGGTGAAGTGGCATCTTCCGGTGGCGAATTGTAGATTGAATTGGAAGTGTTAACAGCATGAGGAGGACAAGGACTAAGTCCAGTGGTGGTAGCACCACCGGAGATGTCTGAGTTTGTGAGGGTGAGGGTTTTAGGGAAGAGGCCGTTGGGCGGTTTGCGGTGGCGGGAGAATAAAGGGGGGATTGGATTGGTGAATTCGAGGGAACAGAGATGTCGACATGATAATGGAGGTTGGCTGCTCAGCAGACTCATTTTTCCTCCACTGGATTTTTCTTGCTCATCCACTGAAGGAAGAACTTCTTACTTTTTATCTTTTCTTTTTCTTCCTTATTATTATTCTTTCTAGTTTTTGTATACTTCACTTGCATAAATCTTTTTGATTTAGGGGTGTAATCGAGTCGAGCCGAGTCGATAATTCTTAGCCTCGAGTTCGACTCAACTATAATAGTTCGGGTTTGAAATTCGGCTCGAGCTCGATTGAGTCATAAAAACGTAAGATCGAACTCAACTCGCTAAATACTCGATATAGCTCGACTCGGCTTGAAAGCTTGATTATTTTCTTAGAGTTCATTTAATTTTTAATGAAATATGGCAAGATCAAGCTCGATTCGTCTAATACTCGACTCGAATAATATTTTTAGAATTATTTAAAATAATATTTTATAATAAATTTAATTAATTAAATAATTATTAAATCAAGCTCGATAAGCTCGCGAGCTACTCAATTACTATATTTTAAAACTCGAGCTCGGCTTGGTTAATTATTCGAGTAGCTCGACTCGAGCTCAAACTCGAAAAAACCGAATCAAATTAAACTCTATTGTGAGTCGAATACGAGTAGCTCACGAATAGCTCAACTTATTTACAACCTTATTTTAGTCAATGCAATTGACTAAGTCTTGTCGTATGATTATGAATAATGAACTCACCAAAGAAAACTTTCATGAATAATGTTACAACCAATTGAATTTCATTGTAATTGAGGGCAAAGATGGTACAATGTGACTGGATTTTTTTTTAAAATTATTTATATAATCAAAATATTTTATACGGTTTTAAAATTTTGTTTTAATTCAAAGTGAAACATTTTTTTTTGTGAGCGGGCTGTTTGGCGCAGTGCTTTGTAGCGACCTATCCGAGATAGCCTTGGAGAGGTCGCGTTGAGTAGCGAGACGACCTGAAGTGATGACAAGCCGAATACCCCTATTTTGTCTGTAGCAGGCGGGTTGCGAAGCGTCTCCTCGATATCGTAACTGATATTACCGTCTTCTGATTGGCTGCGTGTTTCTATAACCGTACAACCATCATTACCCCGGGTTTTGAAACGTTGCGTCGGTTCGCTTCGACCTTTATATAAGGAGAGGCCCCCCAACACTTAAACACTTTCGCGAATTTGAGTTTTTGCAGACAAGAATTTCCGGCAACTTGCAAGTGTTTCCCGGCGAGCTAAAAGCGTTTTCCGACCATCTGAAAATGTTTATAGTGGTGACTTAAGCGTTTTCCGGCTATTCAATTGATTTTCCAACTTTTCTTCCAAAAAATCAGGTAAACCTTCGAGTTTTGCTTTCCTTACCGACTCATAACATGTTTCCCTCCGCTTTGAATGCCTATGCATGCGTGATTTTCTGAGTTTTTGAAGAATAAACATATAATTTCCCCCGTGAACCCAAATATGCATGATTTCCCAGCTTTCTGATTAACAAACACGTGAATCGCTCTTTTGATTACCTCTTTAGGCTTGGTTTCTTTGTTTTTAGATGTTGAACCAGGGGTGGATCTTCAATGCCTGACGGCGTAATGAAGATCCTCTCCGGCCTTCTTCTCATCCGGTAGAATTAGGGTTAGGGTTTAGACCTTTGATTATTTGTGAAAATGGAGGGGCTAGGTGTCGAGATAGGTGGACACGTTCATCTCGTCCGACTTCAAGTTTAGGCGACTAACCATCGACCTCGCCCTTTTATTTTCAGGCAATGTCTTCCTCAAGTTCGAATCGCGGTGATGGAGAGGCAAGTAGCAGCGGATCATCCGGGCAGAGCAAGGAGGCATTTGTTGATGAGATCGCCCATAAGCTTACTCTTAAGGGCGGAACAAGATAAGAGAGTTGCCGATTGGTGGAAGGAGTCTAGGACCACGCATGATCCCGCTGTTTTCTTGGAAGAGTTCCAGTTATGTGAGGACTTCTGGTTCTCTTACATAGTAAGGCATGCCGAGTCTAGGATATTCCAAAGGGAAACATAAGATCTCATTCTGGACTATATTGATGCGATGAACAGCTGGCTCCGACCTCCCTTCGGCCCATTTTTCATAGAGTTCCTAAAGACGACCCATGACATGTTGTGCGACCTCCAACTGGGTGTGATGAGGATGATCACAACGTTCATTGTGTTGAATCACTTACTTGGATTCGAGCCGCCCCTCACGGCCCTGGGACACTTGTTCGTCTTTGTCAGGGGGTCGAACGGATAGATTTCACTAAGGACTCCGCCAAAAAGGTTGAGGTTGTTTTTCAAACTTCCTGAGAAGGTGAAGGCATGGAGAAAACAATGTCTGACGGCTGAGTCCCGTATCGGCTGGCCGTTCCGCAAGTTTCCGGCGGACTCGGCTACTATGGCCGCCGTAAAAACTTAGCAAATTCAAGCGCAAGGCCGCCTTTTTATTGATTGCTTAAAGAACTCCTCGGCTGGGATGAAGAACATAATACTCAAGAGCGGGACTTTAACTACCGAGTTCTAGCCACTGCAAGCATGACAACATAATGTTGGGTTACCTTGTTAGGAAATCAACTAGTTTAATGCATCGAAATTTAAAATTTGATTTCCGATCCCAAGACCGACTTTGTTTAATACAATAAACACGTTAAGTAGTTGACGGTAATTACCTTGCTTGATCTAAAAGATCGACGTTTTGACTTTCTACGGAGAGTAGTAGTGCGCGCGAGCCGTCCACGTGTCCGGCCTCTATCGATATCCACACGAGCATCTCACCGAAATCCTCCTTGGATTGCTACTAGAAAAATCCGGTTGCTAGCCCGGCCAGATACGATCAATATTAGAACTCTATGCAACTTCAATATATTCTCCAAGTATATAGTGGGTAACTGCTTCAGAGACATGTTTTCCTTTACCAGTAAATTTGAGCTGACTTGGTTAGACGATCGACTGTGACCCGTATCTTATCGTAGCCTTGCTTGGTACGGGACAAACCACTTAAAAAAGTTTTTGGTCCCAAAATGTGCCATGTACAAGTTCAGATGGGGGTGAATGAACTTGTACTTTAAAAACTATTTCATTGAGAAAAGTTTATGTGTAGCGAATTTTAAAGCGTTGAATGCTCTATTTTCAAATTTGTCATGTCTTAACATTTAAGTGCTGAGATATGAATGAAATGCTTCTGAAATAAATCTTACATGATGTAAAGTGCAGAAGCTAAATGCGTAAAGTAATTGACACAATGTTTGTTATCGATGTTTGGGGTGGAGTAATCCCGTAGACACTGCTTCTCATGTGATGTTGGAGGAATTTACTAGGGTAAAAGACCTTTTGCCCCCCTGTGGTTTGTCAATTGAAGCTTTTGCCCCCTCGTGATTTAAAAATATATGGTTCACCCCCCTGGGGTTTTAAACAAACCATCAACTACAAATTCAGCAAATATAAGAGAATATTCCGTCGGATATTTTCTAAATAATCGGAAATATAAGTCATATTCGTTTTAAATAATTTATAACAACTTTTCATTACTTAACAACTTTTTAATGATAGTCAAGGGTATTTTAGACATTAACCTTCAAATTAACGACATTCAACCAATTCCTTAATCTCAAAAACTCCTGAATGTCTTATTTTAGATATTTTTTTGCCCTCAGTCTTATATTTCTCTTTATCTTTTTATTTTATTTATTAAATAACCCATCAGCTTTTACGTATTCTATTTCCCCAAATATTAGAAATGCAAGGAATTGATCATTCCGACCGCGTATTTCAGCTTATTCCGGCAAGGTAATTGATTTGCTTCATTTTTCCCGATCTGCTGCTTCATTTTCACCCATTTATCATCGATTTGCTGCGATTTCCGGTGGGCTTCACACCTCCGATTTTCCGTTTTCCGGTGGGCTTCTATTTTAAATTTTAGAAATTAGAATAATGAAGACGGAAGAGAGTGAGTTAATTAGTGTGTGCTTTCTTCAATTTACTGCATAAAGTATATTCAGTAAGACATGAAACCATTTAAATGTTTCGTTGCAAGTGTGTTTTTGGCTTAGGTCACATGCAAATTTCATAAAGTGTTTTTCAAAATTTTTTTTTTTTTTTTTTTTTTTTTCGGAAACGAAAGGAGGGGTAGACCCTAGTACATCACCGCCAGGGTATGTTGATGATTTGTGGTAAATATGCATGCAGCAGCTAGTTCTGATTGTTTTTAGTTTTTGGGGTGAATGTGTTTAATTAGTAGCTAATGCTTGTTAGATTGGGATGGGTTGAAGAGTGCCCATACCGTCGTTTTGAAGTGGTAGCGTCTGTTAGTGCTATATATATATATATATATATATATATATATAGTGTGTGTGTGTGTGTGTATTTTGCTTGGATGTGAAACTCTGAATTGAAAAGTGGATATAATGTATTGAGCCGAGAGTTCCTCTAAGGCCAGAGTGTTCCATGTCCTGTATTGCTGCAAGAGTGGGCGTGTGTTTTGGTCGAGAGTTTGTTTATGCCTTTCATCAGTGAGAGTTTGCTTTTTCATCCTTGCAGAGGGTTGTTTTTCGGTTTGATACATGTTAACTGTTTGGGTTTCTTCCCTCTATATGGTGGGAGATGACTTATAGTTATGGTGTGGGGAGTGTGAGAGAATAATGCTATAAGTTAGGATAAAAGAATCACAAATTGAGAAAATTAATTGAGCTTAGATTAGAAAAAGATGATGGAATGTTCCTTGATAGGTTGACAATTTACACACAATGTAGTAAATGAGTAAAATAATTAGAGGAGATAATTAACACAAGGAAAACATATTTACCCAAAATTAAGCAAAAAAGTAGCATGAATCAAACAACATTATAACTCGGTTTTACTTAGCATTAGTAAAAATAAAAAATAAAACACTTTAAAATAAGAAAACTGTCTAATTCACAATAAACAGATGAGCATACACCACAGAGTACATGCATACATAAGATTAAGTCCTCTTAAAATACATGTTTAAGTTTCATGCTAAAAAGTCCATTCTTTATTATTATTATTAGTAGACTAAAGTTACTATAAGTTCTGCCCAAGATAGAGTTAGGCCTAAGTCAATCATATTCATCCTGCCCACAAGACTGAAAACTATATCTCCAAAGCAGAAGAACAAAAAGATAACAAAGGCAGGCATTTATAAAGAATCTATGTCAAAAAAAGAGGTCAACAAAAGCTTATAACATCTGAGCAGAATGCAAAATAACTTCCATGGATAGTAATGATTAAACATGCTTCCACTAAAACTAGGAATACTAAAGCATAAGAGAAGCAGATACAAGTTCATCATATTTAACAACATATTAAAGATTCTTGATGCAAAGCCTTGGTTTGAATCCACTTGTATTTTGATTTGTTAAACTTTTTAATTGACAGATGTTTGGACTGGTGGAGCTTAGGATGCATTTTGGGGGATATTTTGAGTATGATCCGAAAATTCAATATGTTGATGGTAGGCTTTCCACTATGGAAAACATGCCAATTAATGAAGTGCTAAAAATGAGTACTATCCGTAAGATTCATAACCAGTTGGATGCAAGGAATAATGCTACATTCTATCATAGGGGTTCGGATGGAAACTTTGACAATGGTTTGACTGAGGTCAAGGATGATCTCGACTTGCATGTTATGCATTTCATGTATGATGATATGCCTTTTTTTGAAGTTGTTTGCAGTTATAAGTGATGAAATTGTAGACAATAAGAACAATGACAATGATAGAGAACAAACAAATGAAGATGCAGGTAATGAAACCGATAGTGAAGATGAGGATGATGAACAACTGAATGACGAGGATGAACCGGTGGACTTGTTTGATGATGAGATTTATGTGGATATGGAGGATGTAGATGACATAGTCACAGCCACACAACTGAACCACCGTTAGGGACTCAAAAGTCTGTGAATGTTGAATCAAATTTAGGTGCAGCTGATCCAACAATAATTGAATGTGCATCAGAAATTGTATGTCCAAGTGAGACTTTGCAGGTGAATGAAGATAATTGGAATGACATAGTCGATATGGAAGAGCAATTACTTGATAGCTATAGGAATCCGTTAGATGATGTGATTGAAGAGGAAGATTTTCAACATCCCAACTTTACTTTCAAAGTTGGACAGAAGTTTAGTTCCCCACAGACATTTAGGGCTGCATTGAAGGAATGGAATGTTAGGAATGGATACGCTGTAAGATATATAAAAATGAGAATCTTAGAATCACTGCTCAATGTGATCAGGGGTGCTCATGGAGGATTCATACATCCTCAATGCAAGGTGCTCTTTCAAGTAAAACCCTTACATGGAGAGCATACTTATGGTAGGAAATATGTGAACAAGCATTTCAATTCAAGGTATATTGCATAGAGATATATAGAAAAAGTAAGAGACGGCCCTACATGTTCTGTGAAAAGTTGTTGAAAGAGGTGAAGAGGGATTTAAATGTGGATTGTAGTTACTCTCAAGGTTGCATGGCTAAGAGGAAAGCTACAGAGATGATTTATGGGAATGATGCTAACCAATATAAGAGTTTGTGGGATTTTTGTGCCAACCTATCCAAGACCAATCCAGGAACTACATGCAAGCTTAAGTTTAAAGATATGGTCTTGCAAACAAACAGTGGGGGGGATTTAGTGAATAGTGATGGACACATTCTTGGTGAGACACCACTAAGGACCTTTGAGAGGTTGTATGTTTGTTTGTCCGCATGCAAAAGAGGATTTTTAAGCGGGTGCAGGCCTGTCATTGGCTTGGATGGATGTTTTCTGAAAGGTAGTTACAC
Source organism: Gentiana straminea (assembly GCA_036785695.1). Taxonomy (NCBI): domain Eukaryota; kingdom Viridiplantae; phylum Streptophyta; class Magnoliopsida; order Gentianales; family Gentianaceae; genus Gentiana; species Gentiana straminea. The sequence goes on along the minus strand of JAVUPR010000312.1, from coordinate 5,431,094 downwards.
ATGTCCACTGTTAAGTGCTATTGAGAGGGCTGAGAATGATAATATGTACCCTATAGCTATTAGTGTTGTTAAGGCGGAAAGGTACGATTCATGTAAATGGTTCTTAGAACACTTATTAGATGACATAGGCGGGTTGGATGAAAGAAGGTGGGTTTTAATATCTGACAGACAAAAATGGTTGTCTACTGTAATTGATGGGGTTTTTCCAGGAGTTGTGCATAGGGTAGAGTTGACAGTTACGTTGATGAATACTTTAAGAAGGATGTGTTCATTTTTGCATACTCTTTCATGATACATCCGGTGCCATCAATGTTGTTTTGGGAAGAAAAGTGGCATGCCGGAGATTATACCCCTATTTTGAGAAAGCAACCCGGCAGGCCTAAAAAGTTAAGGAGGAAGGATCCCGAGGAGCTAAAAATAATCAACAATCAACTAGAAAAAATAACACAGTTACATGTGCCAATTGCAACAAACTTGGGCACAACAGCAGGACATGCAACACAAGAAATGTAAGGATATTTTTGTTCTTGTTTTTTTTTCTTGCAAATTAATGTTCATTGAAAGCTTACTAACCTTCAGTATGCAGACTGCAAGGCATGCCGGTGGTTCAGACACTCAACAACAACAACCGTTATAGGATTTTCCTTCTATGTCCAATGCTTCAAGCACTTCAATTCATGTTGTATGTGATCATTAGTACTCTTTTTCCCGTAATAAATCGGTTAGGAAGTTAAAAAATAACAAATTAATGTGTTTGTTTATGTGATACTACTGGTTCGTGTAAGGATATTTTTGGTCTTGTTATCTTTTTTCTTGCAAATTAATGTTCATTGAAAGCTTACTAATCTTCATTATGCAGACTGCAAGGCATGCCGGTGGTTCAGACAGTCAACAACCGTTACGGGATTTTCCTTCTAAGTCCAATAATTCAAGCACTTCAATTCATGTTGTACGTGACCATTAGAATTTTTTCTCTTATTAAATCGGTTAGAAATTGAAAAATTAACGAACTAATGTGTTTTTTATATGATATTGCAACACCATGCAAGGCACAAGCAAAATGGTAAGCAAACAACTCAAGTGACACCAAAAAGGTTAAACATTGGAGAAGTTGCACAAAAAGAGCAACATGTAAGTAGTTATTGCATTTATTTATTTTTTGTAAAGAAAAATGGGGGACTAAAAGTATAATTTGGTGCCCTTTTCATTACTGTTGATCCATGTGGTTTTGTTTTTAATTTGGTGCTCTTTGTTCATATATTGCCTATGAGTTTTTTTATCCTTATACATGCCCTGGTGTTTTGGTTGATCGGTTTGCTTTCATTACTGGTACTATCTATTCTAGGGAGAGAAACAAAATGGAAGAGAATTTAAGTTTTCTCACAGTTTCGTGTCTGGGTTATAGATGCCGCATTTAAATTTTTGGTTAAGTTTACTATAAGTTTAGGAAATTAATGTTATCTTTTTCATTGATGGCCAAATTATAGCAAACCAACTTTAACCGACAGAGTACCGGGTCGGTTGTACTACAACGGCGAGCAAGGTCGTATCCCAGGAGGAATTGGTCAAGTACCACAATCATTTTTGTATCTAGTTCAAGCTCACAAATATTGGTGGAAGTAATTAACATTAGCTAAGAAAATAAAAATGAAGACTTTAAAATATATGAATAAAGGAATAGCTAAATTATGGTAAAAAAACACTACTCTCAACACTTTTACCGAATCACTAGGGACGAGCCTTAACCTACCAGCCAACCAATAGTTTCTAATGAATGTGTTGTGGGTGCAATCTCCTAAACTGGTCTCTAGGCGTTAATACCACAACCTAGTTACCCTATATTCGGTTCAATAGTTCCCTCTATGGGATTTAATTGACCTATTATGATTAAGAACTATGAGATGCTCTGCATCCACCGAGTTCACGGCTTAGCTAGAAAAACCTTACCAAGGAACAGACTGTGAAAAACTCGACTAGTTCGTGCATGACAATCCTAAAATTCTAATTCGCACACTCCCTCGCAAAATACATTTATAGAGGTTATGTGTTGAATCATGAATCAAATGATCAAATTAATTCAAGCATTAAGATCAAATTTTAGGACACAACAATTCAGAAGATTTAATTTTTAACCTATACTCATCCCTAGATCATCATTTAGGCATCAATTTCGTAGTTCCGTATCGAAAATTAGCTATCGAAAATTAGCTACTCATAATAGGAATCAAAGAGCAAAAATTCATGAATAAACAGATAATAGACATAATAAAAAGGTTGAAATAAAATTACCAAAAGAAACTGTAGCAATCTTCACTCGAATCGTCACTTCGTTGTGTTTCAATCGCAAAATAACGGGTTGTTGTTCTAAGAAATATTGCAGAAGAAAAATAGCCTAGATTTATTTCTAAGGGGAAGAAAAATTGTGCAGCAGAAAAAAATAAAATTCTCATATCAAAGTTGTGTTAAAATTTAACCTAGGTGGCTTTTTATATAAAGCAACGGAAATTTTATGCCGGTCATGGATCAAGTATGATTTGGTGTTCGTACCAATAGAAATCTAGAAAAACACACAGGCTCAACCGTGTAAAATATAAATGTCATGCTTTTACAAATCGGCCCTTCTTTTAAGAGATATTAGAGATAAGTATCACATGGTGGTCCTGGACAACCATAAAACTAATGATAAAGGAATTGCCGACTTATTGCAATTTCCGGAAAAAAATTCACGCAAAATCAAAGCACCGGGCGTCCCATTAATTGCTTCTTGAAAGTCCAAGCCAATGGATGTGCGCCACCTCAGCTTTTTTTGTTGTTGCCCCCACCTCATTAAATGTGTTGTCCTCCTTCTCCTATCAAGGACAACTTTGGGATCCCACAAAAGAACCTGCACAAATTATTTTATTCTTTTTTTTTTTTTTTAATTTTTTGCGAACGCCTGAATTTGAATTTCGCGTTATTTCTTTATATGAACTGATGATACGGAACCTGACACGGTCCCATTATCCCCGGTCAACTCGTCGGAAGACATAAGTCAAACTCTTTCCCCGTACATGACCGCGCTACGTCGCCAACTACTTGGCCATCCCGCCGCATCTTCGCATAAGCGGGGCCGCCCCGCAAAGACGGCGGGCCCATTTATATGAGAAACTCCGCCGCTAATGGAAAGTTCATAAGCTTAGATAGAATGCGGGGTCAACTGCCATCTGTCGGGCATCGACACCGCTAGCACGAGTAGTCTTTTACAGCTTTATCCTTTCCCTATAAATACCCCCACTATGACATTAATGAAGATATAGAACAACTTTTGCGCATTTATTTCCATGAGCACTGTTGCATCTCTCTTTCTCTCGTTTATTGCTTTCATATCACTACCGTGAGTCCGCCACCAACCTCGATAAACTCCACCGTCCGACGGCGATAACCTCATTGATCGGAACACCACGAAGAGGCCGGATATCCCACATCCAGGCTTGCCATCCTAACTACCTGACGGAAACGGACCCGTCAATTGGCTCCGTTGCCGGGACGATTTCTTCAAAGGATTCAACACCTTCGTGCCCCCTATAGTTGCTTAGCTCGTTCCGATCTCCGTCTCCCTTGTATAACAAACTTGTAGCATAGCGGTATCGTGATCGATTGCTTGTGGGAGGATAAAAGGTTCATCGGATGTTGCGTACATAAAATCCGACAACAGATCACGTCCACCACGTCACCTTAACTACTCTTTGAAAAGGATATCGTAGTTGGCTTGTGTCGAGGCAATAATCCCACTTCCTACCTTGGAAAGCTTGTTGTCGACTTGTAGCGTACCTCCCATCATGGCTAATCCTTCGCCTAACCCCGTCACACCCAACCCGGCGTAAAAGCAGTGTCGCCCCGCCGAGGTCGCACGAGAGCGACCCCGCCCACGGAGCCGTCGATTTCCGCGAGTTCTTAGAATTAAGAAAGAAAAACGCTCAATTGTGGCGCAGCTCGCCCGAAGACAGATTAACACACAGGCCCGCACAAAGAGGCTCCCCGCCCGCGTTCCGGTTCCGAGGCCGATCCGGCAAGAATAAAGAGTTATGGTGAGTACGCGGCGAAAATGAAGGCGCCCAACGAGATTTTAATCTCCGTCGGTCGCCCCGCACTAGCAATTAATCCTCCCCCAACCATGAGGGCATGAACGCCGGGCGTAACGTCATCGCCCCTCCGTGGAAAGTGGCCAAACACGGGGGAAACAACGCGAGCTCGCCGTCACGAGCATCGAGGGGAAAGTGTGTCCTCCTCTCGGCATGGTGAGGACAAACAAACAGAGTATCGGCGCATGACCGCCTGGGAAAACGTAGAGCTTTACCATCACCACCGAGAAATGAAGATAAAGGAACGCGAGGCAACGTCAGACGAAGACTGGGCCCCCTCAATGAAAACCCCCGGGATATTATCCTAAGAAGAAGAGCACGGGCCGAAACAGTAAAGGCTCGATAAGGACGAGGACGACGCCCACTCTCGTGGCGCACTCGGACCCGCACCAACCAACGATTCGAAGACCCGAGGATGATGGTTCTCGAGATGAAAAGAGAGTAAACGAGAAGAGGATAAGGAACCTAGCGCCGCTATGGATGCGCTTTCGTACTCGCTCATAGCAAGCCTACCGCGACGCCGAATATCTAACGTCAACATAACAGATTATCGTGGTAAGTCGGACCCGTACGAGTGGATAGCTTCGTTCGAGAGTAAAATGATGCTCGCTACTCGCCATAGCGCGGCCCGGTGCGTGGCTATGGTGGGTTGCATGAAAGATGTAGCCTCTACATGGCTTCGCAAACCGCCACCCGTACCGCCACGGCCGGGAGGACATGCGGACAAAGTTCCCGGCCGAATTCAAGACAACCGCATAGGCCTCGCAAAACCACAACCGATTTGTTTTTGATAAAACAGACACCTGGGAATCCGCCCGGTCGTATTACGAGAAATTCGTCCAAGTTTACGATCAAACACGGGACGAGCCCGAACCCACGGTCATGATGGCATTTTTAATCGGACTTGTGGGCGGCGAGCTTAAGACACATTTGACGATGCATCCGCCGACCAACTTGAGGGATATGTTGGAGCAGCCCGGAAGTTTACTACCGTCGAGGTCGTCCCCACCGTAAACCGGGGCCTTCAATCTGATCCCACGGCCCCGTCCAACAGTACTCGAGGTCGATCCCCAAAGAAAGGGGGAGGTCATCAATCCGGCGAGAGAACGGACGACCGTGATTTCAAGAGGCCACAAAAGTTCGACGCAAAAGATTACATTCCGCTGAATGCGCGACCGTCGGCAATCCTGAACGAAATCTCAGAACACATCCGGAAGCCCCGCGACAATCGTAGCGAAGACAGGGTTCGTAAAGCGGACAGGAGCAAATTCTGTGAGTTTCATAATTATCACGGCCATAAATACGATGATTGTTTTTCCCCGATAAGGATCATAGACAACATGGCCCGGGAGGGAAAACTAGATCGGTTCAAATTGGCAGGCGGTGCCAACCGAGGCTCGTCGCGGCCCGCATGAGAGCGCGAGCTTAATGTCATCCACGAAAGCCCGCCTAGCAACAGACGATAAAAGAACGATCAACTCGATCAATGAATTTGGGCGTGAGCGGCCTAGAACCCCGCGACCGTACGAAGAGGCCCCGACTTTTACAAAAAGCGAGCTTAGCTTTGTTACGGGAGCAATGGAGATGCCCCTCATAATCAAAATTGGGATCGGCAAGTGCGGAGTTAACGCAGTCCCGGTGGACACAAAGCCGCCAGAGACATTATCTATCTTGACCGCCTCAAGGGTTTGAACTTCACCGAGGCCAATCCGAAACCATACCCGGGCTCGCTCGAGGGTTTTACCAACCACGAGGTAAAGGTTAAAGGAATGATCGACCCGGAGGTCCGCATCGGAGACTTCGAGCCCTTCCGAACGTAAAAAAAATAGAATTCCCGGTGGTCGATCCGCGCCCGCTACCACATGATCCCGGGCATACCGCGATGCGCAAGTTTCAAATGGTGTCTTCCATTCCGCATCGAGGGTCAAATTTTATACGTAAAATGGCAGATAGGGCAGGTGCGATTAGTCGACCACGTACTTATCTTGACCACTTGGCGAAATCAAAGGCAGATTGAAAAGGGCACGAGAGCCCGAACTCCGAGGTGTGCCGGGACGAGCTCATGTTACACCTCCCATCACACCAAATAGGGACTAATCCCATCACGAATTCAATAGATCCGTTGGAAGAAGCTCTAGTGACAATGCCGGTACGGCCGAGATCCCAAACACGGCCGAGCAAGTCAACCCTCGATAAGCGAGTCCGTGGCCGAGTTAGAGGCGAGCGTTAATAAAAGAGCGCCGGAAGCCCATCTCGAGCGGGGACAAGGCACGAACAGCCCTCCGCCGCCTAAGAAACAAGAAAAAGAAAATTGTATGCGACACACCGCATACGAGATGACCCGAGCATCGAAGCGTAAGGGGATCTCGTCGAGGTAATCATCACGAGAGATACCCCGACCAAAAAATCAAAGTCGGGGCGCACCTCGCCGATGCCGAAATGTCCGCGCCGATCAACGTGCCGAAAGAGAACCCGAGGCCTTTGCTTGGGAGGTCACCGACATGCGAGGCGTCGACCCCGAGGTCGCACTCCACCGTCTTAACGTGAATCCCCACTTCAAGCCAATTCGCCAGCCGGGCTCGCCAATTTTCAACCGCAAAGGAAGAGGTCGTGAAAATTGAGATCGCAAAGCTACTTGCGGCGTATATCATTGAAGAAATACAATATCCCACTTGGCCGGCCAACGTCGTTATGGTTCTCAAGCACAACGGCAAGTGGCGAATGTGCGTAGACTTCACCGACTTGAACAAAGCCTCGCCCCAAGGATCCCTATGAGCTACCCCGCATGTACGTAATGGAGATCGGATAGCGGGTTTTGAAATCCTCGCTTCGTCGACGCCTACTCGGATACCATCGTGTCCGTACGGCCGGGGACGAAAGACAACTTATCGCTTTCGTAGCCGCGGGCGGCATGTATTACTACAAAATGATGCCCTTCGGCCCGAAGAATGCGGGTTCAACATTTCGAGGATGATCAACAATGGTTTTCCACACTCAAATCGGCCGCAATATGGAAGCTTACATAGATGACATGGTTATCAAATCCAAAGAAATGCGACCTCATACGGATTTGAGAGAAACTTTCGCGAACGTGCGAGCAAACAACATGAAGTTAAATCCAAATAAATGCACGTTTGGGGTCAAAGCCGGAAAATTCTTAGGCTTCATGGTCACACAGCGGGGTATCGAAGCAAATCCTGAGAAGATCAGAGCCATTCTGGACATGGCACCTCCAACGACGGTGAAGGAGGTTCAGAGGTTGAATGGAAGGATAACCGCTCTGGGGCGATTCATCTCGAAATCTGCGGACAAGTGTCTCCCTTTTTATAAAATCTTGAAAGGCGGCAAGGGGTTTGAATGGACTGAAGAATGCACTGAAGCCTTCGAAGAGCTCAAGCGATACCGGTCAGCCCGCCTTTTTAACAAGTCCTATTATAGGCGATCAGCTTTATTTATATTTGGCGGCCTCAGATAGGGCTGTCGCTGCAGTTCTTATAAAAGAAGAGGGGACTCCTGAGAAGCCCGTTCAAAAGCCCATTTACTATGTCTCGAAGGCTCTCGCCCCGTAGAAGGTCGATATTTTAATGCGTAAAAATTGGCTTACTCTCTTGTTATAGCAAATAGAAAGCTCCGTGCATATTTTTCATCACACACGATCGTTATACTATCGGATAGTCCGTCGCGTCGTTTTACATAAGCCGACCTCGCCGGTCGTCTCCCGAAACGGGCAATTGAGCTCACGGAATTCGACATCAAGTACGAGCCTCGGGGCAATCCGGCGCAGCCCCGGCCGAGTTCATTCTTGAAGCAAGCTTTCGAGAGTCCTCGGCAACACAACCCGCTTCCCCTTCGACCAACTCGCCCGACAAACCGGCTCCTAGCGGCCCCACGAGGCCCAAACCACCGTTGGCGCTGTTCGTTGACGGCGCAAGCGGAATTGGAGCTTGCGGAGCCGGAGTCGTCTTGCTCGAGCCCGGAACGTCCGAAGAAATTGAGAAAGCGCTTCGCTTCGATTTCACGGCATCAAACAACCAAGCCGAGTATGAGGCGCTCATCGCAGCCTTGAACTCGCCCTTGCAATGAGAGTTGAAAACATACACGTCTTTTGCGACTCACAACCGGTTGTCAATCAAGTTGAATGGAGGTTATAAGATTTATTGCTCAAAACTACAAGCAAGACATCGACCCGGTCCAAAAGTTACGTCGTCGCCCGGATATTGCGAGCTCTCTTATATACCACGCACTCGAATTTGAGGGCGTACTATTTATCCAGGTTATCCGACGCCGACGCGCGCTCGCTCCCGACATCCCTCCGGAATACCTCGAGGAACCATCTATCAACGTATGTGAGATCATGGATATTCAACACTCCTCGCGCGGCCGGATCGACGAGGTCAAGGATTATATCGAGCACGGGGTTTCGCCTTCGTACAAAATAGAGGCGAGAACCTTGGCTCGACGAGCAACCGAGATATGTCGTTCAAAATGGGATACTTTACAGCGCTCTTTCTCCAAACCTCTACTCCGCCGTGTCCGGCCGGAGCAAGTGTAGGTATCCTCCGTGAGCTTCATCAAGCGAGTATGCGGCGGGCATCCACCCGTCGAACCCTCGCACAAAGGGCGATCACCGCAGATACTACCGGCCTACCTTGTCGAGGGATGCGGATATATTTGTTGTGGAATGCGACCCTTGCCAAAGGTACGCGGATATACCCAGTGTTACCCTCCGTAGAGCGTAGCATCGTCACCGCCTCATGGCCCTTCGAGATGCGGGGCATCGACCTCGTCGGTCCAATGCCTAAAGCGGGCGTGGCGGATGCGAGTACATAGTAGTAGCGGCGGATTATTACACGAAATGGACAGAGGCCAAGCCCTCAAAGAGATCGCCACAACTCAAAGTTATCTATTTTCTTACGGATCAAGTATGGACTCGTTTCGGGATACCTCGCATCATCATATCCGACCATGGACCGCAGCTCGTAACGGAATTCGACGAGTTTTGTAAAGAGCATGGCGTCATTCATGCGACGTCTTCGGTCGCCTACCCTCAAAGTAATGGTCGCAGCAGAACGCAAACAAACAACTTCTCGTAGGTCCGAAACGCACTTTATGCGGGAAAAAAGGCAGATGGGTAGATGAGCCGCCCGCGATCTTATGGTCGCTCCGGACAAACCAAAAAAGTCTACCACAGAGAGAAACCCCATTCTCCCCGACTTATGGTTCGGAGGCGATGACACCAAAGGGAAATGACTCTACCTAGCATCGCAGTATCGCATTTCGCGAGGACACCAACGCTCGATCACGCGAATTTGAGCTCGACATGCTCGAAGAAAAAGATTGCAAGCCGCAACTCGATTGGCTAACTTCAAGATGGCCGCCAAGCGACATCACGATAAGAAGGTACGCCATCATTTTTTCAAGCCAGGAGATTTCGTATTAATTAAATGTGAAGCCGCCGGCCACAAACCCGTAAAGTTAGACAAAGAATCGGGAAGGACCCCTTCGTGTCTCTCGCGAGCTAAAGAAGGGGACATATTATCTCAAAGACAGAATGGCCGTGAATACGAGAATACTTGGCACGCCGACAACCTCAAGAGATATTACATGTAGTCCTCTCGTTTTTTGGAAGTTAAAAAGAAAAGGGAGTAGGGGGGGGACCGTGCCCGCCGCCGCCCCGACCCCGCGCACAAAGCTTGCGTATTTTTGGGTTAGCAAAAACAAAAACAACTCAAGATACTAAAGCAGAGAACAAAGGCATAAAAGAAATGGCCATACAAGCGGCCCCAAAGCATGTACAAGAAAGGAAAAGGATCAAAGTTAACAGGGTGGCGAGCCCCACATCGCCCGGAAACAAAAGTTAATATTACAAACCAACAACAAAGTTTGTCAATAACAAAAGGAGAGTCAAACGCTTCCGAAATCAAGGCCGCCTTGCGAATCTCCCGGCCGCGCCCTCCTCACCACCCGGAACGGCCCGATCCCCCTCTCGTATTGGCCCCATCCAAGATCGCCCGCACAAGTGACCGCATGTTCTCTTCTCGCCGCCACCGGAAATACCGCCGCCCGTAAACCATCAACCCTACATTGCTCACGGTACTCGCGATCTCCTCCTCGGAGTAGGGAACCACGGGATGATATTGAACGAGCTCGGCGCCGGCGGAGTTCTCCCGGGTCCACGCCGCCATATCTTGTAAACTAGGGACCTTCTCGCCGATGCATCGACCTACGTACACACCGCGCCATATGATAGCAGCCTTGGTCATAATTGTCACCCGCATCTTTCCAATATTCGGCGCCGTCTTTATACTCGCCGACGGCGGCCTCAATTTTTGCCCGGATATCCGAGGCAAGGTCCTCGGCCTTCTTGATAGCCTCCTCGCCCTTCGTGCCGGCGTCCTCGCCTTTCCGACGGGCATCCTCGCTTCCTTAGCGCATCGGGCCGGCGCATCCTCGCCGGTTTTCAACTTTCGCTCACAGTGCACCCAAGGCGGCTTCGACCTTCTTGCGATGATTCTTCTCACGAGTAACTTGGCGCTCCAACTCGCCCATCCCGTCCGCCCGTGTCCGCTTCTTTAGCGGTATATGTGGCCTTGGCATCGCCAACCGTGGCCTCCGCATCCTTCATTGTCCGCGCCAACTCCCGGTTCTCCCCGCGCCTTCTTCACCAGCCTCATCGCTCGTCCGTTGTTCGCTCTCCACCAACTTCTCGACAAGATCCAAAGCGGCGAGCATGCAACGCGAGACCTAAGAAAGACACAAGAAGCACTTGGAAGATAAAAGGAAATTCGTGCGAGAGAAACATATTTACCTTATGCGCCGACATCCCGTATTCCGCGACGGCGCCCCCTCATAGCCTCGCGGGGATCAATAGCCGTCGCCGATGTTGGCGAGCAATCCTTTTTATCACTCCGGTCCCCACGGATAGGCGAGCCTCGCCGCTCCATTTTCTCGGTAAGTAAAGGAAGAGGAGGAACCGCCGACGTAGCCGACTCCATCATCACACCCCGCCGGGGCGACGATTGATCGGCGCAAAAGCCTCGTCAAAGCATGTAGGAATGTCGCCGCCGCCGAAGCTTCTTGCCGTGCGCGATCCCGCGGCACGAACCCATAGGCAGGGGTAAGGTTGAGAGGGGGAGAATCGTAACCCCAGTCGACGACCTCGTACGGCGCATCCACTCTTGGTCTTTTCCGGGAAAGCGGGGACGTCTCCAAGAACATCTTCGTACTCTACCGGCGCTACCAAGGCGGTGGTCGAGCCTTCACCGGCGGGGGGCGGACTTCTTCCGAAATCGCTCCGGCGATCGCAACACCGCAGGAGGTCCCCGCCTCGTATGCCGTACCCGCCGCAAAGAACGGTCACTACCCGGTTGATCCCCACATGAACAAGCCGGTATGATCACGGGATCCGCCCTCGCTAGCTCTTCCTCCCGCGTCTTCCTCGCGGCATTAGCAAATGGCAACATTGGCACTCCTGCGAAGACCGGATGCCGGCATCACTGAAAAAAAAAAAAAAAAAAAGAGAGGAAGCAATCAGAAATTTAAAAAAAAAAAAAAAAAAAAAAAGGAGTAGGGGGACTGTGCCCAGCGCCGCCCCGACCCCGCGTACAGGCTTGCGTATTTTTGGGTTAGCAAAAACAAAAATAGAGAAGAAATGGTTTTACCCTGGCGGCTCGACCAATCACCGCCACACTCTTCGCACTGCGTCGGAAAGGTCCTACCCAAGTGGCATTCGCCGACCCGCCGGATCACTAAGCTCCACACACGGCGGGGGAATGTTCACGACAGTGCAATCCCCGGCACCAAACAGCCCGGGATCCCCGCCATCCTCGCGCTACCCAAACCTTTACGTTCGTCAACATCCGGACACCGATCACGCGGACCCGTGCGCATCCGTCCGCGCAGCTAATCAAGGCCACAATCGCCTCTACTTCTTTAGGCTTGCGAAAGGAACCACTCGTCTTTAAGCCACTTGGAGTCTAGTCCGCGTGCGGCCCGGCTCCCAAAATGCGGGAATGGCCATCCGACCCCGGATTGCACCCGCAAGTACTTTTGACTCCGCTATAGATTTTGTTGTCGCCGGGGTAAAAAGTGGCGAGGCCTCCCCTCACGCGCCCTCACGCTCACCTCGCCCGGAGTTTGGGTGCCGACGAAATCATGGAACTCCCTAAACGTACCCAAGGAGGGCTCAATTCCATTAAGGCGGCACGTCGCAATAAACGCCGCCAGGGTCCTAACAAAGACAGGTGAAAGTCCGCCGGCAAGGCTTCCAAAGAAATACATCACCTCCACCAAAAAAGGATCGAAAGGGGGCCCGAACCCCGCCAGAAATTGTCAAAAGGAACGTACAACCGGTCCCCGGTAGCGCCCGCAAGTATACTCATACCGTCGACCGTCCATGCACGGGCAAAAATGATAGTCATCGGAGAGCCGGTATCGGGCGCGGATAGCGGTGTTAAAATCGTGCGCCGCGGCCAACAAAGATCTCCATTCTCGCATCGACGCCGCGATGCATGGCCTTCGCCTTGCCACCCTCTTCCAAAGACTCCGCAGCCTTCAAGCCGATCCGGATTTTCCCCTCTCGCGGGGCGGAGCTAGCAGTGTCCGGGTGCCCCTACGGCCGTCCCCCTTCGTTTTTGCGGCCTCGGGGCCGACGCCGCCCGAATCCTTTCACCGGCGCCTTAGAAATTCGCTCCCCGGGAGCTAAGTGCCGCAAGGATTCGGTAAGCACCGAGTGCCCCTCGTTATAAGCGAGCCTTTGGGCCTCGCCGCCTCGAGGCGTGAGTCCTCTTCGTCGAACGGGAAGGAGAAACCTCGCCGCCGGCCCTTCAAATCCTCGGCCCCGCCATCACCATAATCAAATTCTTCTTGATCGCCGTCGTCCGCGCCGTGCGACATGCCGCAAAATGAAGAGAGGTGGATCAACGCTTCGTTCAGTCGACACCGCCCCCCCCCCCATTTCCGCGCACGCCAACAAGACAGGGGCAACGGGGTCATAAAGAAATACTACACGGAAAAATTGAAAATTGCTCCCTAATCCCCGAAGGCTTCAAATTCACAAAAGAAGGGTTTAGTGCATACGGATTCGTCACCGGTTAAAAACCTCAAAAATCCGAATATCTACGGGACAAAAAGCGTACTTATGGTCTATACAAAGCCAGAATCAACCACAAAATGACGATCAACAAAGAAAAACCCAAGAGTTAGATCGGATAAAGATGGTACCTTTATGATCCGGATGGCGTAAAATCGGGAGGACAAAGATGATCACTCCGATCGCCGTAAAGGGCTCACTCCGATGAAGTTCAAACACAAATTTCAAATTCGAATTCGGAAACTTGGTTCCAAATCACCACAAGATGCTCTTGATTTTTGGCTTGGTAGAAAGGATTTCGATCACCGAAAATTTTGGAAAAGGTTTTCGTAAAGGTGGAAAAAGAGGGGCAACGCCCCCTTAAATAGACAAGCACTCAACCAACCAACGGCCGTGATTGTCTTCATCCGACGGTTCGGGTTTGCGCGGGAAACCAAAAAGTTTCGGAATTGGACACGACGCTTTGAAATTTGAAGTTTGCGTAAAAAACGAAACGCCATCATCACCAGCCGTCACGACCTACGGCGAAACGTCACCTTGTCAGAACTGAAAGGACGCCACATTTAATGATACGCAGCGTTCTGCAGCCCGTTTATATTGCTCCACGTTGCACGCCACCGCAATAGCTCGCCCGTACGCTTGCGCTTTCGCCAACACAAATGACTTCGCCATCTCGCCCGGGATCGCGTAAAATGATTAAATCCCGTAAACTCAACATGTCGACCTCGGTCGACCGACGAGCACGGACGATTTACATCGCAAGCTCTCAAGCCGCAGCCGCAGCCGACCGCAACAGCCTCCTCGCGGCATATCCGGATCGCTCTATGCCGTGCACCTCAACATGTCGACCTCGGCCGACCCACGAGCACGGACGATTTACATCGCAAGCTCTCAAGCCGCGCCGCAGCCGACCGCACAGCCTCCTCGCGGCATATCCGGATCGCTCTACGCCGTGCACCTCAACATGTCGACCTCGGTCGACCCACGAGCACGGACGATTTACATCGCAAGCTCTCAAGCCGCAGCCGCAGCCGACCGCAACAGCCCTCGCGGCATATCCGGATCGCTCTACGCCGTGCCCCTCAACATGTCGACCTCGGTCGACCGACGAGCACGGACGATTTACATCGCAAGCTCTCGCCGCGCCGCATCGCTCCTCGCGGCATGTCCGGATCGCTCTATGCCGTGCACCTCAACATGTCGACCTCGGTCGACCAACGAGCACGGACGATTTACATCGCAAGCTCTCAAGCCGCAGCCGCAGCCGACCTGCAATGCCTCCTCGCGGCATATCCGGATCGCTCTATGCGTCGTGCACCTCAAATCGCCGTCCGCAGTGTCATCACATCTCCCCGCCGCGTCCACAAACCGTCGTGTATCCCAAACGGACGGAACGGTTCAAAAGCCATCATTGGTGGTCTTCCCGAGTTTTAGCCGCGTTTGATAGGGCTACTTTGACTAGGGACTATTCCGGACGAAAAATAGCCCATGATTACCCACCATAAATAACCGTCCCTTCGAATGCTCATAATGACGGTAAACCTCTCGTATAACCATCATTACGCCGGTCATTATGACCGTCTCTTCGTATAGCCGTCGCTCCGTCTCCGCCTACCATTATGGTAATCCATGCCAAACACGCCACCTCCCTCTATAAAAGCCACCCATGTTACTACCTTCTCCACAAATGCTTACTCTCCCATTTGAGTCACTCGTTTCTTCCTTACAAAATCCCGTAAAAACAAGAATGTCTCGCCGATAATGATGAATACGAGTTTATGGAGGAGTACAAAGGCAACGAGCACCCGGAATCCGGCTTGCATTTTCTCCACAACCCATCGCGGGAGAACAACCCCCAATCTCAATACCACGGGTAGAAACGGAACAGTAATCTCGATACCGCCGCCGCCTTCCCGCCGCCCGAGATTGCGGAGTTGAGCGTGAAGAGGAAGCCGAGATACGTGAATCCGTAATCTTGCGAGCTCATAGGAGGATCAGAGGTATTCATCGGCGATCGGATCCGCAGACCGCCCAGAGCAGACTATTTAAAAAATTCGTGCGTCTAATTCGGAGTGGAAACTGCCAGGGGGCCATGGTCGACGCTATCTGGGAAGAATGGCAAAGCGTCTTTCACCTGAATTGGGCCCCTTACAATCACCGAGTCCGCAAGCTGAGATCCAAGATGAGAGAAGATCGCTTCCTATACGAGGGGAGAGACGACCCGGTAGCCGCCGGACGAGAGAAGATCGCTTCCTATATCCGATAAAGCGGGCGGCCGGGTAGGTCGGGCTCCCTTGTCGCTTGCGACCGACCGCGAACTATCAAGCGCGATGTCGACTCCGCATCACCACTAACGTGTACTAGAGGAGGAAACCCGCCGGTAGTGATTGGCGGTGCCTTTCGTATACGTCAATTTCACGATGCGCTCGCGGGTAATGTTGCGTCAACTTCATGTCGCAACCCCGCCGCTCGCCTCTAAAGGAGCGGTCTTGAGATTTCGATACAAACAGAGAGTACTCTTTTCCCTTGCTTAAGATTTTTTCCCACCGGGTTTTTCTTAAGAGAGGTTTTGACGAGGCTCTACTAGTTTGTGTCCCTAATCATGAGTCCGCTCAACTTTTGTCTTCCAAGAGTGTTCGTCAACGAAGACTCCTCGACTGTATACTACTCCACGCCGCAACGATTTTCCGCCGCAGTAGGGGGCCATTGATGATACGGAACCCGACACGGTCCCATTATCCCCGGTCAACTCGTCGGAAGACATAAGTCAAACTCTTTCCCCGTACATGACCGCGCTACGTCGCCAACTACTTGGCCATCCCGCCGCATCTTCAAAGCATAAGGGGGCCGCCCCGCAAAGACGGCGGGCCCATTTATACGAGAAACTCCGCCGCTAATGGAAAGTTCATAAGCTTAGATGAATGCGGGGTCAACGCCATCCGTCGGGCATCGACACCGCTAGCACGAGTAGTCTTTTACAAACTTTATCCTTTCCCTATAAATACCCCCACTATGACATTAATGAAGATATAGAACAACTTTTGCGCATTTATTTCCATGAGCACCGTTGCATCTCTCTTCTCTCGTTTATTGCTTTCATATCACTACCGTGAGTCCGCCACCAACCTCGATAAACTCCACCGTCCGACGGCGATAACCTCATTGATCGGAACACCACGAAGAGGCCGGATATCCCACATCCAGGCTTGCCATCCTAACTACCCGACGGAAACGGACCCGTCACCTTATACTTCATAATCATCTTCACTAATCGAGGTCAAATCAAGGGTAACTAAGGTCAGGTAGGACTTGCAAGGTTGTAACGTTAGGCTATGGATGGGGCTAATCGAAATGATAAAAGAGATATCAAAAGAGAAAAACAACTGAGTCTAATCAGAACATCTTGCATTCAACTAATAGCTCACCTCCTATCATCACCGCGTCATAAATAGGAGTAAGATGAAAAAATGGTGGCCACCAAGATAAAACTCCAAGATAGCTTGCAAAAATAGTTGTTACCAATAACAAGCTAACATAGAATTCAAGAACATCCACTCCAATTCACTTCATCCCATCGCCATGCATTACATTGGAAGTATAAACTCGAACACTTCCATCCACATTTCTTGACTCATTTTATTCATTTTTTTTCTATTAATTTTATTGATTTTATTTTTGACAAACCAAACGCCAACATACTTCACTACCCCTTCTCATTCGTAGTACAATAGATCCACCACACCATAATTTGATACAAATCTTCACCACCCCACACTTGTGCCCAAAATAAGATTAAGACTCACTCGTAGGGTGCCAAAGAAATGTAGACCACAAATAAAGGCTAAGGGTCGGTAATTATAGGCTAATCAACGAATGACTAAGTTCGGGTAGGGGTCTAACCACCCTACAAAGGCTTAGAGGGGTTTCTGTGGAAATTATGTACATGGTTGGGTATTTGGCTCTGGTCGGGTCAAAGAAATGCCAGGACCGTCATCCCTTAGTCTACCAAGAGTGACCTTTCTATTTCGCCTCGAAGTTAATGGTATAAGTTCTAGGTAACAGATTAATGTCTATGTCAACTATAAGCATTCACTAATCAACCACAACTCATGAAAGGGAAGCTATTACGTGCAAAAAGTTCCATTTCCACAACAAGATAAAGGTTTGAATCGCATGCATTCAACTCATGACTAATGATCAACCAAAGAAAATAATGACTCACATAGGATTCGCAACATCAAAGTCATGATTTTTTTTTTTAAAATGGCTCAATTTTACTCATTTAGACCAAACACCAATTATATAACTTATTTGATGGATATAGAAATAAAGCACATAGTCAAGTGAAGCTAAGTCTACCACCCCCCACTTAAAACGGAACACCGTCCTCGGTGTGTGAGTGATAAAGTAAAGAAAGAAATACTTAGCTGAACCGGCAATCGGGCGCAACCATGCAAAGTGACAACCTCCAATGTATCTCCCAGGGTACATGTGCAATCACTACAAAGAAACCAAGAATCCACTACGACGAAAGGCCGGAACCTTAAGTGTAGGTAAGCACAAGTATGGGGATGTATATGACAAATAAAATATGGTTTATCATAAAGCATGCAACGAAATTCGAGATGCGGGGTCAAATTTTCATCACTTCTCAAAAACAAACCTAAAAACCTAAGAAATAAAAGGTGGGTTGCCTCCCATAAGCGCTTTTGTTATTGTCGTGAGCTCGACTTATTGAGAAATTAAAAGAGAAACATAGTACTACGAGTGAAAAGAAAAACAAACTACCTAAAACATTCTAAGTTTAAAGTCCTTAGTTCACTTTCTACACCCACTTATGTTAAGGATAGTTATACCAAAGGAGAGAAAACCGTTGTTTCTCCTTACACAAATCATAAGAATTGAGCACCTCCTCAAAATGGGAAAAGAAAAACAAGGGGCTCAATCCCCTCCACCAAGATTAGTTTAAGGAATTCATCGTGCAACACAATGAAATCACTTTCCCCGAAACAGAGCATATGCCAATCAAAAGGGATTCACACACCACATAGTAGCAAATTGGCTCAACAAAAGCGTCAAAAGACTTAAAAGGACTCACCTCTACCAATGTCTCTATAGGGCTCACTGAAGAAGGAAGTGATAATTCAATGGGGACAGTATTCATACCTTCTTCATGGCATTCCTCATGAGTGATTACCTCAGGGAGAGACGGTGGACATTGAAAACCTTCTTCTTCTTTAATGCTCCCCCCAAGCCTCCTCTGCTCAACCAACTGCCCTACCCGGCTTGCCAGATCAACCACCTCAGATTCCAAGCGGTGTTGGGATCCTGCAATTCTTTTAGATCCTGACTAAGTTGCTCCAACAAAATCTCGGTTGTGCTCTTCGGCGGTGGAGTAACCTGTGGCGGCTGAAAATATTGTGGATAAGCATCGGGGTGCTGAAACTGAAAACATGGAGGACTCTCCCACTCGTTGTTGCAGGGTGTTGTGTATTGGTTGAACTGATAATATGGTTGTGCTCCAAAACCCATACCACCAAAATTAAATCATCCAAATGAGTAAGGGAAAGAGCCTCATTGGCCATATGGATCCATGTGTGCGACTCAGGGAAAAAAAAACAAGAAACAATCAAGGTATCAAGTCACTACCACTACCAGAGTAGGTGGTGTGACTCTTCAATAAAATATCAAAATAAAAAAAACTAAAAAAACAACATAATCCTAAATACTCAAGTGATTTAGTGATATCGACCAATTCCCCGGCAACGTCGCCAAAAAACATAATGGCCAAATTATAGCAAACCAACTTTAACCGGAAGAGTACCGGGTCGGTTGTACTACAACGGCGAGCAATGTCGTATCCCAGGAGGAATTGGTCAAGTACCACAATCACTTTTGTATCTAGTTCAAACTCACAAATATTGGTGGAAGTAATTAACTATAGCTAAGAAAATAAAAACGACGACTTTAAAATATATGAATAAAGGAATAGCTAAATTATTGTCAAAAACACTACTTTTAACACCTTTACCGAATCACTAGGGACGAACCTTAACCTACCAGCCAACCAATAGTTTCTAATGAATGTGTTGTGGGTGCAATCTCCTAAACTGGTCTCTGGACGCTAATACCACAACCTAGTTACCCTATATTCGGTTCAACAGTCCCCTCTATGGGATTTAATTGACCTATTATGATTAAGAACTATGAGACGCTCTGCATCCACCGAGTTCACGGCTTAGCTAGAAAAACCTTACCAAAGAACAGGATGCGAAAAACTCAACTAGTTCGTGCATGAAAATCCTAAAATTCTAGTTCGCACACTCCCTCGCAAAATACATTTATAGAGGTTATGTGTTGAATCATGAATCAAGTGATCAAATTAATTCAAGCATTAAGATCAAATTTTAGGACATAACAATTCAAAAGATTTAATTTTTAACCTCTACTCATCCCTAGATCATCTTTTAGGCATCAATTTCGTAGTTCCATCACATAATTTAGCTATCGAAAATTAGCTACTCATAAAGGAATCAAAGAGCAAAAATTCATGAATAAATTGATAATAGACATAATAAAATGGTTGAAATAAAATTACCAAAAGAAACTTTAGCAATTTTCACTCGAATCGTCTCTTCGTTGTGTTTCAATCGCAAAATAATGGAAGAAAACTGTTGTTGTTCTAAGAAATATTGCAGAAGAAAAATAGCCTAGATTTATTTCTAAGGTGAAGAAAAATTATGCAGCAGAAAAAATAAAATTCTCATATCAAAGTTGAATTAAAATTTCACCTAGGTGGCTTTTTATATAAAGCAATTGCCGACTTATTGCAATTTTCGGAAAAATTCACGCAAAATCCAAGCACCGGGCGTCCCAATTAATTGCTTCTTGAAAGTCCAAGCCAATGGATGTGCGCCACCTCAGCTTTTTTTTTGTTGCCCCCACCTCATTAAATGTGTTGTCCTCCTTCTCCTGCTATTTACTTTTTCTTTTGTATGATAAAAAATTTGTAAATTCGAACAGAAATGATACTGAGGCTTCCTTCTACCGTCAAGGACAACTTTGGGATCCCACAAAAGAAACAGCACAAATTATTTTATTATCTTTGTTTTAATTTTTTGCGAACGTCTGAATTTGAATCTCTCGTCATTTCTTTATATGAACTCCGTTTTGAACGATTTTCGTATTGTTGTGATTCTCGTCACGCGCTCTATCACGCCATACCTGTAATAAAAATAAACCAAATACCCAAGCGTAACAAACATCAATAAAACACACACAAATCACCCAAAAATATCGAGATTTTCGACGTAAACGTCTTATCGTCTCGTGATTCAACTCGTGGTGAAATGTGACTATAAAAACACTTAAATACTCCATAATTACACCGAATATGCTATAAATAGGGGGTAAAATACATACGAAATTATAGTAAAGTTGACTCTCATCAGTCACCAAGGTTGCAAGAAACACAACGTACAAAACAAGTTGTACAAAAGTTGACAGTAATATCAAAGGCAAAAGGTAAGCAACTTGGAGATTCCACAATGATTGCACAAGCAAATTTTGTGCCAAGACGGTCACCTAGAAGGTTAATTTCCGGAAGCACAAGTCAAGTACCTTTGAAGCCACACAATCCCGGAGTTGCTGTGAACTTGGCTCAAAAGTTTGGCATGCCTAAATCAAATGAAGTTCGTGGTAGTATGACAAAGCGACAATATGGAAAGAAGATGTAGATTGATGGTGTGAAAGTGTACCAATTGTTTTGTGATCGTATGGATGTGTTGTTGGACTCAACTTCATTTTGCTACCGGAAGTTTATTGCTACTATTATAATATGTGAACTATGTTTTGAATACGATTGTGTGATATTGAAGTGCGCTTTGTGTTGATTTGTAATCGTAGAATGAAAGTTCAATTTGATGCATGTTTGAAGATCAAATGTGTGAATGTTGAGTCTGTTAATTATAAATGGCTTTTGCTGAATCAAAATTTCTTGTGAGTCATGAACGCTTGCTTTCAGTTTGAATGTTGGTGGTGTTGGGAGCGACCTGGGAAGAGGACTGTGGAAACTCAGGTAAGCTAAGAGTAGTGTCATTAGTGTCCCAATTCTGAGTAATTGGATCATAGGTCAAATCATAAGACTCAAAGTATAGTTTTTCTTCAAAGAAATAGACATCCAAAGTATTATAAAAATGGTTTGTGATAGGGGAGTAACATTATATCAATTGCCAACAAGAACACATTTAACTGCTTTGGGGTCAGGTCAAGTTTAATTGTATTTATAATTGGGGTCAGGTCAAGTTTAATTGTATTATATATATATATATATATATGGACAAAATCAATGCTTCCAAGCACTCCTTAAGGTAGAGGTGATCCAAGTTTCAACTTAGGGTAACACTCTTCTAAAAGTTGTCTGGGTGTTCGATCAAGGTTGCAGTTGATAATATGATCATGTATCAGCTGAAACATACTCTCTGGGTAAAACATTACAATTCAACCATTGTGACAAAAAAAAGTAACACTATAATATCATCACTTGAACAAAGTAACATTATAATTCAACTAAATAACATTAGAAAATGTTTATGCCATGGAATCATTACAATATCAGCATTACAAGTCAACTAAAAACATTAGGAAATGCTAATATCCACAAGCATTGTGACACAAAGAATGACACGACATGTATTTTTTTATCCTTAATCATGATGTAGAACCTATTAATCGTGAAGTAGACCACTATGATCAAGAGTAAAGAGAGTGTTGTGTCACAACCATTGTCAATAGCATCACCCAAAAACAGTACAATAGATAAACAAACAACATAACAATACCTAGAAAATGGAAGTTCAACTAGCAATAAAAAAGCAATACAACTCACTTCAACACAAGAATTGACACAACCAACACAAGAATAACAACTAATAACACCATCAACCACCCAATCTTTGCATCAATTTTTTCCAAACGATATCGATGCATTTCTTCATCATAAGCACCTCTACCGATCGGGTTGCACCATTCAAAGAAGTCACAAATAGAGCACTTGAAATACAACATTCCCTTGTTTGGATTACTTAATTCAACGATTTTCAAAGTTGCATTCTTGTCACAGTTACACTTTCTATACTCATACAGAATGTCGCGAGTTCCTCCGGTTCGTTCATGCCTACTATTGGTGGTGGACATTGCAGCTGAAATATAAAAATGACAAACGATCGGACACTTAGTAACAATATAGCACTGTATTTCTTCAATAACCGAAACTCTTTTCATATGCTTGAATGACAAATCTAAATGTGCAGACTTAATCAAATAAACTCAAAAAATCGCCACATTAAACTTCAAATGTAAAATCATTGTAACAAACAATCGGCTTAGTTGAGAGTAACAAACTAATTTAATACTTACATTTTCAAATTCAGTGATTTATCATTACCAAATTGGTGATTTTTGTCGGATCATCTCATCATCAACAAAGCCTCAACAACTAAGTAAATCATCAACCTTATACTACACATTACACTAACACAAACAAATCAATCAGATGTCCCATACCAACATGGCTGTCCATGACACCACATTTTTCGTTGACATGTAAATGAAGATCTTTCGGGCCATTTGCAGGTCTCCACATTTGGCATACATGTCTATTAGTGCAGTATCGACATACATGTCATTCAAACCGTAGGTAATTAGCTTATTGTGAATCCATTTACCCTTTTCTATAGACCCAATATTCGTGCATGCTTGAATGCAGATCATGAAGGTCACTTCATCCATTTCAGAAGAATTGAAGCACATTTCTTGAAAAAGTACAAGTGCTTTATCAGAGTTACCATTTTGGGAAAAGCCACAGAGCAAGTTATTCCATTCTAAGCCCATACCAACCAAAGCACACACTTAATTGACCCACTCTCTTCCATCTTCATTATTCTAATTTCTAAAATTTAAAAGAGAAGCCCAACGGAAAACGGAAAATCGGAGGTGCGAAGCCCAACATAAATCGCAGCAAATCGGTGATAAATGGGTGAAAATGAAGCAGCAAATCGGGAAAAAGGAAGAAAAACAGTTACCTTGCCGGAATAAGCAGCAAATCATGGTCGGAATGATCAATTTCGTCGGAAATCGCAGCCCATGGAGAACCCTAGTCGTCTGTCGTCGTTCCCGTTCCTCCGTTGCTTGATATTTTAATTTTTGGGAAAGATAATATGTGATGGGTTATTTAATAAAAAAAATAGAAGACTGAGGGTAAAACGGGTATGACATTTAAAAAAAGAATATTCCGACGGAATATTCTCTTATATTTGCCTGAATTTATAGTTGATGGTTTGTTTAAAACCCCAGGGGGGTGAACCATATATTTTTAAACCACGGGGGGCAAAAGCTTCAATTGACAAACCACAGGGGGGAAAAAGGTCTTTTACCCAATTTACTATTGTTCATAGACTCCTCTACAATAGTGTGATTGTCCTTCGTAACTCTCCATCTGCTTCACAATCTGAGCAACCAATCCCTATGATCTGCTCCACTGTTCCTTCAAAGGTGGGATTTCTTTTTAACTAGCTCTCTCACAAACAGCCTTTGCAGACGATCTGCTCCATTGTACAAGATCCGTCAAAGCTAAAAGCTTTTTCACTGTTTCACAGTCCTTCAAAGCGCACCGCTTCTTCACTACTTGATAGTCCTTCGAAAACTTCTTCTTCATTGCTTTCACATTTTGTTGATGTATATTCAAACAAGAGTTATGAGTGAATCAATTAAATTGATTCATTGATGTTGAGACTTTATAGATCTCTCGATGTAGCTTATGGTGGTGCTCAACTTAATTCAAGAGCTGCTGCTGGATCTGTCGTTGTAGCTTGAGTATTTGTAGCCTCTCTAACTTCTTTGGATATAGCATTCAAGTTCTTGATCCCGGTAGATTACCTCTTTATTTTAGGCTAAATTTTCTCTATTAAGCTCTTAAGATCTTTCCCTCAAAGTCTCATTTTCCACTGACTTGAGTCTCGCATTTATAAGTGAGAGATATACTAATTCAGCTTTGATTCTTCAGCTCTGATTTCTGTCTTCTTCAAGTCTGAATACTAACGTGGCATATTTGACCACTGTAAATCATTAATATATTTTCAAATATAGCCTTTGTAATGACATAGATCCTGATTTGAACATTGCTTGTACGTTTGAAATAGCTCTTGTCTTCTAGCTGTCGTAACGTTCATATTCTCTGTCTTTTGACACATTGTCTTTGTTCCACATTAATGGCTTATCATCTTTTGTCTTTTCATCATAAAGTGTATATTCTTTAGAGATGATTTTTTACGCCTGAATTGAATCTTTAGGTATGATTCTGAGTATCTTCAAGTCCGATTTTGAATATCTTATAATCTGATTTTGCTTTCAGCTTCTCTTGATTTCTGCTTTCAGATATGATTCTCAATTTCTCTGATCTTTATATATGCCGAGATCAGAGTAGTCCATATTTATCTTTTCATCACAATTGCAAGTATCATAAAGTTATTTCAAGGAGTCACAAACTTACTTGAAGATAACTTTATGACCAACATTTCTCAAACTCTGCAACTTTAGTTTGAGCCCTCAGTCTTTAGATCTTCAATATTTACCATTGAGTCTGACTCCAGCGCGCTGAACTATTTTGGCACCCACCAGGAACTCCTTGAAGCATTCTTATCAGTCTAGACTATTTTGGCGCATAATAAACGAGTTTTGGCGTGCGCTAAACTGGACAAAACCGTCATGTTCAAAAATACTACACGCTGGCGCACGCCAAGGACTTACGGCATGCGCTAAAAATCAAATCTCCATTCTGCCTATTCCTAGGTGCTTCTAGCACGCACTAAATTGTGTATGATGCGCGCCAGACGACGAAAATACTAGTTTTTTTGCCTTGAACTGCTGCGATTTCAACCCAAACAACACCCATACAACCCAAAATCATGCCAAATCAATACTATATTTGTTCACAATGAAAATACTAGATCTAAACAGATAACAAATCAAGTGAAAAGATTCCGAATAGATTTGCAATCATGATTACATTTATTTGTTTCACTGTACAAAGCTTATATATCATGTGCCACATCACACAAATGTATGGCACAATAGAACAATACCAATACTACCCTTACACTATAGGATAATACCAATAATACCCTTACAACCTCTATTCATTAACTCCCTCTCTCAAACTATGTGCACTAGACATATCATTTAGTTTGCTTCTGAACTTGCTGAATTGACTAACAGGTAGGGCCTTGGTAATGGCATCAGCAACCTAAACTTCTGAGGGAATATAGCTAATTGACAACTCCTTATTGAGCACTTTGTCTCTAACAAAGTGAACATCAACCTCTATATGCTTTGTTCTAGCATGATACAACGGATTTTGAGCCAATGAAGCAGCTCCCAAACTGTCACACCAGGCTATAGAAGTTTTGGACATTCTGATCTTCATTTCCTTCAGTAATTGACCAATCCTAGCTAATTCAGCAGCCAAATTAGACAAGGATCTGTACTCTGATTCAGTACTAGATCTAGACACCACAGCTTGCTTCTTAGAACACCAGGAAACAAGTGATGAACCCAGAAAAACACAATATCATGTCATAGATTTTCTGTATGAGGGGAAACATGCCCAATCAGCATCAGTAAAACCCTGTAAATACATTGAGCCATCAGCTGAAATGAACAAGCAGTAATGCAGAGTTCCTTTCACATATCTGAGCACCTTTTTCAGTGCTATCTGAAGAGAGTTTAAGAAAGTAATAATACTTGAGTAAACATCAACTTATCTTTATTCATCATAAAAGAAGAGTATATAGAGATACAAGTATGGAGAGAAAGGTCCTAGTAGTGTCATGAGTGCTATGGGCGGCTAGTATGTGATAGGACGGTCCATATGCGGCTGGACATAAAGGCTAGGACATAATAAGACAAACTAGAGTTACTTTATGACATATTAATTGTTTATATCACACAATTAATATGTCATGTTACAAATAATGTGTACAAGTAAAGTGTTACACGAAATACAAAGGTAAAAAAGAAATATTCATAATATTAAATATTATGTAATATTAATATTATGTAATATTTCCACAATATTTCCAAAACCGGGTTGTATATGTTTATACAGCCAAGTTTGCTACTCAGTCTGCTGAACATAAGAGGTGGAATGGCCTTTGTGAGAATATCAGCATTCTGGTCGGCTGAGGGAACATACTGAAGTTGAATGATATGTGCATCAATCTTCTCTTTAAGAAAATGTCCGTCAATGTCCACATGTTTTGTTTTATCATGATGAACAGGATCCTCTCGCCATGCATAATGCGAATTATTGTCACAAAGCAGAGTATGATGGGTTGCCGAGAGAGGTTGCTTTGGAGTTCGCAATGACTCTTTTCGACCACGTGCTTCACAAATGCCCAAAACAAGTGCCCTGAGTTCAGCTTCAACACTACTTCTAGATACGGTAGGCTGTTTCTTGCTTCTACAAGTGACAAGATTACCCCATACATATGAGCAGTAGCATGTGGTAGATCTTCTGTCTATGTGGCAACTAGCCCGGTCAGCATCAGTGTAGACCTTAATGGATCTCTCAGTAGACTTAGTGAAATGTAAGCCTTGGCCAGGAGTTGACTTTAAGTATCTCAATATTCTGTAGACAGCATCCCAATGTTGCTCAGTAGGGCAATGCATGAATTGACTGACAAGGCTAACTCCATATGCAATATCAAGTCTTGTATGAGAGAGGTAAATGAGTTTCCCTACAAGTCTCTGATATTGATCCTTTCTGACAGCAAGATTACCATGCACTAGAGAATTACTTGGGTCTACTGGAGAGATAGCAGGTTTGCACCCTAACATGCCATTTTCCTTCAACAGGTCCAGCACATACTTCCTTTGTGAGACTGAGATACCCTGGCTGTTTCTGGCTATTTCCATGCCAAGAAAGTACTTGAGATATCCCATATCTTTAACTTGAAACACTTTTGCCAGAAGGGTCTTCAATTGGTGGATCTCAACAGCAGGTCATCACCAGTAAGGATGATATCATCCACATAGACAATAAGAATGGATCTTTTCTGGTTGGTTGTTTTGATAAACATGGTGTGATCCGAGTTGCATTGATGATATCCAAGGCGGCTTTAACCACGGTAGTAAGTTTGCCAAACCAGGCTCGAGGGACCGCTTCAGCCATATAGAGATTTCCTCGCTTGCAAACTTTCCCTTGAGTGTGAGTGTTGGCAAAACCAGGGAGGTACATTCATGTAGACTTCCTCGCAAGGTCACCATTTAGGAAAGCATTCTTGATATCCAATTGGTGGAGAGGCCAGTCAAGTTGGACAACAAGTGAGATCAGTACCCGGACAGTGTTTAGCTTTGCCACAGGTGCAAAGGTCTCTTTGTAGTCAAGTCCATATGTTTGAGTGAATCCCCTTGCAACCCGCCTAGCTTTGTATTTGTCAATAGTATCATCGCATTGTACTTGATAGTGAACGACCATTTACAAACCGATCGTCTTCTTTCCATGTGGGAGAGTGGTGAGGTCCCAAGTATGGTTGTCAAGAAGAGCAAATCATTTCGCTTTTGACGAACCGCCTTCCACCTATCATGTTGAAGAGCTTCCTGTATATTCTTAAGAATGGAGTGAGAATCCAAGTCCTGTGTAAACATAGCAAAAGAAGGTAACAAGTGATCATAAGACACATAAGTATGAATAGAGTGATTAGTGCATGATCTCTTTCCCTTTCGGACATCAATGGGTCTGTCATCAATATCAGTGGAATGAGCAGGGTCAGTAGGCTCAGGAGGCTGCTGAGGTTCAGTGGGTTCAGTAGACTGCGAGGTTCGGTAGAATCTTTGGGGCTCGCAGGGGCCGCCGAGGTTCGGAATCTGCTGAGGTGCAGTAGGCTGATGAGTATCAGGTGTCTGCTGAGGAGTTGGTGGAGGGATTGGAATGAGCTCAATTTCAATAAGGTTGCCATCTGTGACTGTCTTAGTAGGTTTGCTGTAGTAAGGGGTTTTTTCAAAGAATTTTACATCCATAGAATTGTAAAATCTTTTGTCAGTGGGAGAATAACACTTGTAACCCTTTCTGTCTTTGGCATAGCCTAGGAAGATGCACTTATGAGCTTTGCGATCAAGTTTGCTTCTGTGTTGGGCATGAATATAGACAAACATAGTACATCCAAATATCTTTGGGGGCTAGTTAGCAATGAGATGATGGCAGGAATGAGTTGTCAGTAGGGTTTGGATGGGAGTCTTGAAACCTAACACTCTACTGGGTAACCTGTTGATCAGATATGTGGCTGTTAATATAGCTTCACCCCACATGTATTTTGGCACATGTGTGGTGAACATGATTGATCTAGCCATCTCCAATACGTGCCTATTTTTCCTCTCAGCAACCCCATTCTGTTGAGGTGTCTCTACACAACTACTGATGTGAACAATTCCCTTATCATTCAAGAAGGTGCTGAGGTTGGACTTATAGCATTCCAGGGCATTATCTATTTTTAAGATTTTAATCTTAGTGTCAAATTGAGTAGATACCATGTTATAGAATTCTTGGAAGATGGTTCCAACTTCGGATTTATCTTTCATAAAAAACAGCCATGTGATTCTGGTGTGGTCATATATGAAGGTGACAAACCACCTCTTCCCTGTTATAATTTTAACTCCTGAGGGTCCCCATACATCACTATGAATCAAAGTGAAAGGTGTGGAAGGTAAATAAGGTATTTTAGTATACACAGATTTAGTAAGTTTGGCAAACTGATAGATATCACATTGAAGATCACTGAGGTTACATCCTTTAAACAATTCAGGAATTACAGACTTTAAATAACCAAAACTTGGATGACCTAGTCTATAATGCCAGAGCATGATATTGTCTAAGGTTTGGTTGCAGTGCCGCCGAGGTCGTTTCGGTCTTTGGTCTTCTCTTCTTCGGCGGGTTGACCACAAACAATCCTGAGCAGGCTTTAGCTCTCCCAATCACTTCCTGTGAAGAAAGATCCTGGAATATACACTGATTGTCATTAAACAAGACTGTCCAATTTAGGCCCATGTAAGTCTACTGATAGATATAAGGTTACAGTCTAATTTTGGAACAAACAGGACATCCTGTAAGCAGATCTTATCAGTAAGTTTAACATTTCCAAAACCTTGTGCACAGGAAATAGATCCATCAGCAATCTTAATATTGTGGATTTGATGACAGGGTTTAAGGTGAGATATAAGCCTTTTGTTACCAGTCATATGTGAGGATGCCCCAGAATCAACAATCCAAGTATCACTACTGAGAGGTGAGTGGAATGTACCTGTTTTAGCAAGAGTAGCGGTGTCAGTGATGGAACTATCTTCCTTTTGCTGAGCAAGGAAGGCTTTGAAGGCAACAAACTGAGCATTCAAAGCAGTGTCCTTGTTCTCTTTTTTACTGACATGTCTGCCCTGGATTTCCCTGGTTGGTTTGGAGGATTTTGAGGAGTTAGGCTTACCATGTAGTTTCCAGCAATTGTCCTTTGTGTGATTTGTGCGTTTGCAGTGGTCACAGAACAATTTTCATGTCTTCTCAGTAGGCCTACTGTCGACCTCAGTAACCTCAGCAGGCTTCCTGACTGTTAGTAATACCATCCGCAACGGAAGCGATTTTTAAGGATCTAGATCTATATAATACACGTAATAAAACAACTAGATCTATTCTACAAGGGGGATGTAGACCATACCTCTTGAATCTCGAAATTCAAGTTGAAGAACCGCAAAAGGATGAATGTGAGAAGATGTGAAGAGCACCACGATATTCCGTACGTGTGATCCAAGCAACTCCCGGTGGAAGGAATTCTCGACTCGAACCCTTCCGATATGCTACCCGGAAAAATCTCCAAGATTTCTCCCCAAATCTCCCTTGGCCGAAAATTCTTTACTTCTTACTAAAAGATGAGTGTCGAATTTTATTGTGTGTATTAAGGCTTGGGAGAACTCTCTTTATATAGGAGAGTAAAACTTAGCCTCCAAGGATTTTTATTTTGCAAATAAATAATCCAATTAATAAAAGATAATTCCATAATATTCTAGAACATATCTAGAATAATATTTATCTTTATTATTTACCATAAATATTTATCCAATAAATATTTTATGCACATGTCTTATTAATCACAAGAAAACTAATTCCTTGTTGACCAATAAACATATGGGGCGAAAATCATCATCATTGACCTAGTCAATATGATTTTTTTCCACACACACACTAATTAGGCCAAGATTATGGAAAATGTCTTTTCCACATATTTAATTATTTAGCCCAACTAATTTAATAGTCCACTAAACAATTAATTCACATATCGTTTTAATAAAGTCCAACAAGAACTAAATTAATATTATTAGGATTCGACGTCCGAGAATAGCTATGCTATATTAGGAGGCACGTCGGGGACCATGGACTAATAATCAGCGGCTCCGATAAATCAAACAAATAATTATAGAATAATTATATTCGATAAATCAATCACAGGAATATGCCACCATAATCCCGTGACTGCATGCACTCCTCCGATTAAAAGATTATATTTATCTCCTCACGAGAATAATAATAAGCGTCCATTGATATAATCATTACATATGGATTAATCCTCCATAGACTGTTCATTCTAAATCGGGAAGTTACCGTTAACCCTTTTTAGAACCTCTTATCCTTATTTACCATTAAACCCCTAGTGATCAATTAATTCATACAACTCACTTTGGTAGCTAATCGGTGTAATATGAACTCGTACGATCGATCGCTTTCTAGGATCAACAAATAAGGGAACTCGTTCTATCTACTTCCATAAATGGAAGGAATGGATTCCGTATCCGTGATAACACGTACTACTCACTCAATCCAAGACAATGCCAAGATGGGGTAATTCGGACCACGTACTCGGTGTAATCCTTAACCGTCAAGTCAAACTTCATACCGATTCAAGCGCTTGATTGTGATCACCTCGGGATTAAGATATATCCATAAATATGATCATCCATTGATTCGATAAGACTTCTCGATTACGGAATTATATCGTGAACTCTAATCAAATCGGTCCACCCTATATGATATATCTATCATATATAAATGCCCCATTAGGTTCTCTTAACCGAAAGTCCGGATAAGACAATCACACCTATTGTGTTCGGGCGCATTAATAGCACGTTAAAGGAGAGACCCGATACTCTCGATTAACTTCACTACGGGCTAATTGTATTTTAAGTACATCTTCACTAACTCAATCCTCCTGTGTATATCCCATACACTGAGTTAAGTGATTACATAAACGATATACTTTAGGGTTTTCTGTAGTGTAAATACTATTGTTACATCGGTGAGTATGAGAATAATAAATATGAATAATAACATCATTTCATTTATTAAATAAAACAATTACAAAATTGTCTTTCGGGCATCACACCTAACACTGACAACCATCGTGCTGAGCTCTCAGTAGGGTGATCAGCAGGGTTGCTTTGCAGCATCACTTTTCTCCTGCTTTCCTCATGTTTGACTTCAGCAAACACAGACTTGAGATTGGGGAGTGGTTTAGTAGCAAGGACTCTTCCTCTAACATCATCAAGAGATGGGTTCAGTCAAGTGAGGAACTTGAATACCCTCTTTTTCTCAATGATGTTCCTGTACAAGGTAACATCCCGTACATCATTCCATTGGTGAGTTTCCAACACATCTAGGTGTTGCCATGCCTTAGATAGTTGGTTGAAGTACTGAGTTACAGACAGATCCCCTTGCCTGCAATTTTGGATTTGAGCTTCAAGATCATAGACCTCAGATGTATTGTCCTTTTTTGAGTAAAGGTCTCTGGCATTGTCCCAGATTTCCTTTGTAGTATCATACATCATGAAGTTCTCACTGATCTCTTTTGTCATTGACCTCGTGAGGATGGTCATGACTTGGTTATTTTCTGTATCCCATGCTTCAAACTTGGGGTCAGTTTCAGCAGGGGCAGGTTTGGAGCCAGATAGGTATCCCATCTTGCTCTGGCCGGAGATATACATCTTCATAGACCTTGACCATAGCATGTAGTTGTTGCCATCAAGTCTATGATTCATAAATGAAGAGTTTTCAGTGACCCCAGTCTGCTGAGGCTGCTGGGACTCTACGAGGGTGAAGAAGCTTCGGATATTGAAGACATTCTTGATATGAGATGAGATTTTTCAGCGGATTAAGGAGATATTCAGCGGATTAAAGAGTTTAGCGCTCCGATACCATGAAGAGAGTTTGAGAAAGTATTAATACTTGAGTAAACTTCAACTTATCTTTATGCATCATAAAAGAAGAGTATATATAGATACAAGTATGGAGAGAAATGTCCTAGTAGTGTCATGAGTGCTATGGGCGGCTAGTATGTGATAGGACGGTCCATATGCGGCTGGACATAAAGGCTAGGACATAATAAGACAAACTAGAGTTACTTTATGACATATTAATTGTTTATATCACACAATTAATATGTCATGTTACAAATAATGTGTACAAGTAAAGTGTTACATGAAATACAAAGGTAAAAAAGAAATATTCATAATATTAAATATTATGTAATATTTCCACACTATCCAATGCTCATCTGTTGGTGCCTGCATGAATTGACTCAGATAATTGACAACATAGGTCAGATTAGGTCTAGTAGAAGTAAAAAACTGCAGTCCTCCAATTGCACTTCTATATAGAAGTGGATTCTGCATAGGTTCTCCTTGATTGAGACTTAAGTGAACACCAACTGACATGGGTATATTGCAAGGTTTGATATTCTCCATGTTCAGTCTTTGCAGCAACTGACTTGCATAGTGTTTCTGTGAGAGAACCAACCCATTTTCATCTCTGTAAGCCTGCATTCCAAGGAAGTATGCTATATGACCCAAGTCTTTCAGAGCAAATCTTGAATTTAGCATTTGAATGAATTTCTGGATCAAATTATTTGAGCTCCCTGTCACTAGGATATCATCCACATATATGAGCACATATATCATATCTTTGTTAGTCTGTAGAATAAACAGAGAGGTATCTGCTATGGATTGAGAAAAAACCCAGGATAACATTTGGGTTCTAAGGGCACTAAACCAGGCTCTTGGAGCCTGTTTAAGACCATATAAAGCTTTATTATGCTTGCACACATAATGAGGTTTGACCGGATCTATAAAACCTTCAGGCTGTGGCATGAAAATAGCTTCATCAATTGGTCCATTTAGGAAGGCATTGTTGATGTCCACTTGCCTAATAGACCACTTGAACATAACAACAACAGTGAGAACAATTCTGATAGTAGATGCCTTGGCAACTGGGCTAAATTTGTCAGTAAAGTCTACCCTATATTTCTGTAGGTACCCCTTAGCAACTAGCCTGGCCTTGTGTTTCAAAATGCTTCCATATGGTTTCATCTTTAACTTGAAAACCCATCTATTCCCAACAAGATTCTGTCATGAAGCTGCTGGTACCAAATCCCATGTATGATTCTGTTGCAGGGCTTTGAACTCTTCCATCATAGCCTGTTTCCACTGAGGACTATTCAATGCATCAGATACTCTCACTGGTTCAGAAAGATGAGCAGGAATATTGGTCTTTGTGATGGAAGAATGATAGGCTTTAGGCTTAAAAATACCACTTCTGGATCTTGTTTGCATAGGATGGCCAGCATGTTTAGGTAAGGAAATTTCCTGGACAGGACTCTTGGAAGGAGAATGATCAGATGAGCTTTCACCTTCATGATCTGAAGGATCAGATTGATAATGAGTTCTAGAGGATGAAGGACTCATGGAAGGACTGGATGGTGTGGCTATACGAGGAGTTTGAGAGTGTCTAGAATGATTGTCAGAGGTAGGACTAGCTTCAAGATCACTATGATTCTGATTGCTGGCAATATGACTGGATTCTACCATTTTATCAGGAGAATTATTAGAACTAGGGCCAGTAGAGTTTTGAATAGCATCATTAGACCGAGGAAACTCAAAAGGCATGTGAAAGGTGTTGACCAGATTAGGATCAACAAGAACAGCTCTATTAGGACCTTGATTAAAGCCATCCTTAAAAGGAAACTCATACTCATTAAAGACCACATCCCTACTGACATATATCCTTCCAGATTTATCAAGACACCTATATCCTTTATGTTGAGGACTCAACCCTATATTCACATATTTCACAGAATGATAGCTGAATTTGTGAGTGTTGTAAGGTCTAAGATTGGGATAACAGGCACATCCAAACACTTTGTATTGGGTGTATTCAGGTTTAACCTTAAATGGAACTTCAGATGGTGACTGATGATTAGAACAAGGGTAGGAAGGTCATTTATAATCTGGAGAGCTTGTTCAAAGCTATGCCACCAGAATTTAAGAGGCATTGAGGACTGTGCAAGGAGAGTCAATCCCATTTCTATAATGTGTCTGTGTTTTCTCTCAGCTCTACCATGTTGACCATGAGCATGAGGACAAGGGTGTCTTAAATAAATTTCATTCTCTTTACAATAGGGTTCAAAGACTTTATATTCTTCCCTCCAGTCTGACTGAAGACATTTAATGGTGGACTGAAACTGGTTCTCAACAAGTTTTTTGAAAGAAATGAAAGCAGACAGGGCCTCAGACTTATGTTTCAAGGGATAAATCCAAGTATACCTGGAATGCTCATCTATAAAGTGAATATCATATTGGTAACCTAAAGTGGAGGTAACAGGTGCAGGGCCCCATAGATCAGTGTAGATTGCATCTAACACAGACTTAGCATGAAAAACAGGCTTATTATAAGACAGACCATGCATTTTCCAAGCTGACATGCTTCACAAAAAGAAAGATAATCCAAAACAGAAACATTACAAAGATTCAAAACATTCTTTAAGACAAATTTGGAAGGGTGGCCAAGTCTTTTATGCCAAACATCATAATTTTTTTCTAAAACAATGGAACAAACAAAGGCATTACAAGGTTTACTCTTGAGCTGAGGCAGACTCTTGGATTGAAAGGAGATCTGACTGGGATTTGGACTTTGACTCTTGGAACTTGGACCAACAGGAATTTGATAGAGACCATGCCTAAGAGCTCCTATTTGAAGCAGAGTCCTTGTTTCCTTGTCCTTGATATAATAACATTGATTGTCAAATTCAATAATCACAGGATAATCATTAGTTAATTGAGAGACACTAATTAGATTTTTCTTAATGGTAGGAACATGTAAGGAGTTTCTAAGGTGGAGTGATGTGTTGATATGTGTGGGGATAGTGCAAGTACCAATGTTTTTGATAGGAAGCTCCTCACCATTTCCCACGGTAAGATTATCTGATCCTGAGTAATCTCTAGTGATATGCAGGTTGTTGATGTCAGAAGTGATGTGATTTGTTGCTCCACTATCCATATACCAAGATGAATCCGCAGTACTTTGAGGAGTGGCCACCAAAGTTTTCTTTGAAGAGCTGTTATTGGAGCTGGGAGGCACATAATCCTCTTCAAATCTGTGCCAACAGGTAGTCACAATGTGTCCACTTTTACCACAGAGTTGGCAAACTGGTTTGTTGGATGAACTTGCACTTGTATTTCTTCCACCCCCTCTGCCTCTATTGCCTCTACTACCTCTACCTCTGCTGTTAGAGTTTGAGGAATTCCCTGGTCTAGAATTGAGGTTGTTTCTTGAATTTGATCTATTGGCAAATTGAGCAGAGGGACCTCCTTGAATGTCATATGAACCACCAGAATTAAACCTAAGAAGCAGCCTCTCATGAGTTATCAATTGAGACTGCACTTCCTGCCAATTCATGGAGCCAACTCTTGTAGTTAAATTGACTATAGCTGCTTCATACTCCTTATCTAAACCACCCAGAGTAGCCAATATGAGTTCTAATTTGGACACTGGATATCCTGCAACAGCCAAATTGTCGGCATATGACTTCATTTGTGCCAGATAGTCAGCCATAGACTTTGATCCTTTATGGCCCTAGTCATAGCACTCTTATATTCTAGCATTCTGGATTCAGCTTGACTGTTGAAAAGAGTTTCCAACGTCATCCATATTTCTCTGGCAGTAGTGTATCCTACCACTCACTTGCAGAGCTTGCTCTGTCATGAAACTCATCAACCAACCAATCAATAGCTAATCTGTTATACTCCATTCTTCTGCAGTTTGGGGTCTTTGAAAGGGAGATGGTGACACTGAAAGAGAGTGTGACCCAAATCTGTTATGCGATTCATCCCCCAAAACATGGCTCTCAAGCCTATCACCTCTAATTATGGGTAAAACAGTCGAGATTTCCAAAGCATATAATTAGATCTATCCAATTTCACATTACACGTCTGACTTAAATTCCCGGTAAAAGCCAGATTGACACCGGATTCATCCCCAGGTTACCAAGACTTGGAACATGAGGCACATACGGAAAACTGGAAGTAAGCATACCTGTTGAAGGACTGATGTGGCCAAAACTTAGTCCAGACAGTGGAGGCAAACTGAAGTTGGAGGAGAACATGCCTGACTGCATGTAGCTCAAAGGAGAAAAAGACGAAGCTCCAAGCATTGAGGTAGGATGAGCTCCGGTGGGTAGAGCTCTGGTTTGAATTACAGAAACACCAGCTGAAGAAACATTCTGAGTGCCGATCGTCGACCCATTATGGGTTTGTGTGTTTGTTGGTGTGAAGGAGACTCCTACCGTAGCAGCTGTGGATGCTCCGGCCGCTGCATCAGCGGCGGGGGACGAAAGAGATGCGGTAGTGCTCATCAGTGGAGTTGTTGCACCGACATACCCTGGCTCCGATACCAAGATAACAAATCAAGTGAAAAGATTCTGAATAGATTTGCAATCAGGATTACATTTATTTGTTTCACAGTACAAAGCTTATATATCATGTGCCACATCACACAAATGTATGGCACAATAGAACAATACCAATACTACCCTTACACTATAGGATAATACCAATAATACCCTTACAACCTCTATTCATTAACTTAAACACCAAAATAACACATTTAAATTTGATTGAACACCCTTTTATCTCAATTTTTGAAGCAAAACTAGATTCAAAAGAAAATATTCAAAATCACCAAGAATCTAAGCAACCCACTACGAATCTACAGCAAAAAAATGTAGATCTATGGTTATTACAACCATCCAACAACTAACGTTCAAGAAAACTCAAGAAAAAATTTGGATCTAGAAATGAGTTTTGAAGGTTCTTGCCAGATCGAATCAAAACTTATATCAAATCGAAGCTTTCTTCTTGGGGATCATTTTGGTGCGATTGATGTGCAAATCCGCCGATTTGATGATTAGAAGAAAATGAATCTTCTTCCTCTTTCTAAGTTTTTTCCCAGTTTTTAGGTAAATGATGGAGTTTGAGGTTTATGTTTGGGTTTTGAGGGTTTTAGGTTAGTCGACATTTTCCGATAATACCCTCACTAAATCATTTTTCCCAATTTTATTAATTTAAGTGGAGATTAATGTAATATTTCTCATAAAATTCTGAAATGACATAATTGTCTCTTCATGAATTCACGAGGTATCATACTTAGTTTTTATCATTCTAACTTATGACTTTCATTTTTTTAAACTGTGTAAAAAAAACCAAAATACATTGTATTATGTGACAGTGAGGGTAGATTTTAGTTTTGAACATAGATCATTATTTGAATGACGTGATACGTGTTTGGACACAAATCACTCCTCTTTATTGACATAATTTTACTCATTTGAATTTGAATAATATAAAAACAAATTCTCATATTATTTATAGCACACAACATCCACTAGATTCAATATAAAACCTTATGCAATCAAAATTATACATTAATCAAATGTATATTTGAATACGATTAAAGGCGAATAAATTCGATGATAATTATAGACATTATTTGTCAAAATTTTATGGTTTTTGTACTTACAATATTTTTTTTAATACATGTTTTAGTCTAAAATAACATGTGTCTAAAATCTACACGTGACACGTGAAAATAAATGGCTTGAAGTGAAAACAATTTGCATAGAATAGGGGTGAACGCGGCAAGACAAAACATTATGAGATAAAAATAAAAAACCAATATTACATGAGGAGTGTGAATAAATGACACAATATGAAGCAGAAATAGTAAATGACAATGAAAAAAAGAGCTTGAGCGAAAATGACAAATTCATTATTAGCTGCATGTGCAACAGTGTAATATAACATGAATTTACTATTTCACTACACCTGTTCGACTATGAATTTCACTGCACAAATCCATTAATTAATTATTTTTATAAAAATGACGTTGAAAATTATATCGAAAAAATATCAAATGATGTTAAGATTAAATGGATGATGAAGTGGTTGTTTTGCCCTTTGAGGCATTTTATCAAACACTTGTGATAGAGTTAGTTAGAGTTAGTTAGAGTTAGTTAATTGAAGTTGTAACTGCCAATCCAGCTCATCCTTGCTCTATAAACAGCAATTGGATGTGCAGGATCAATCTAAGAAGTTTCAATTACATTTTCCATTGATCAATTTCTGGAAAGGATCAAGAATACTTTTTCCCGCCTTTTCTTTATTCAAATTTCCTTCATCTTCTTCGTTATGAAACTTTCTGATTTGTTAGTTGATCTTGATAGTTTTCATCGTTTCTGTTCTTGTTAAACTGAAATTCAACATGGTATAATTCAACATGGTATCAGAGCTTAATTCCGCATTCACTTAGATTTCAGTTTTCATTTCTTGTACGATCTTCGTTCTTGATACAGCAGTTTCTTTGATCATCAATGGCTGAAGCAGCAGCGAATTCTCATAGTCATAATGATAATCCGAGTCTCATTCTGGTACAACCTTTGTTGAAAGGTGCGTAGATAATTTTCTTCATTGGAAAAGAGCGATTTCTAAGGCTCTTTCTTCTCGAGGCAAGTTCGATTTTGTTGATGGATCTTCTCCAAGACTTAAATGAATACAAGAGCTTATCAAAATTGGTTGCGGACCAATGATCTAGTCGTTTCTTGGTTGATTAATTCCATGATGCCTAATATTGCGAGAAAGTGTGATGTTCTTTGACACTTGCACGGGAGATTTGGCTTGATTTGCGGGATCGTTTTAGTAGAAGAACCGCTTACAATCTCTCAAATATTGAAGAAGAGATAGAGAAGGTGAAGCGGGGCAACTTGTCCGTAATGATTATTTCACTAAGTTGAAGGCGTTATGGGATCAATATCTCGTTGCTTTGAAACCGATTCCTCCTTGCACTTGCAATGCACTCGCCTATCATCGTAGAATATTATGCAAATGCCTACACTACCAGGTTTTTAAAAGGCCTCAATGGAAATTTCAATAATGTGAAATCTCAAGTGTTAATGACCTTGCCACTTCCTGATGTGAAAACAGCCTTTGTTATGGCTTTGAATCATGAGCAACAAATGGATTACACTAGTTCTAGTATTGATTCTGTCATTCTTGCTTCTCAATCTGATCAAGATGTTCAAAACAAGGGATATTCTAATGCAGTGACACAAGCAAGATATCAAAATCAAGGTTATAATCAGAATCAGAATAGTAATCAAGGAAGAGGTCGAATTACAATCAAGGGAGAGGCGGTGGTAGAGGTCGGTCATATGGAAAAAGGCCTCGGTGCACTTTTTGTGGAAAAGAAGGCCACACTTTGTGGAGAAATGTTACAAAAAGTTTGGTTTTCCACCAAACTTGAGGGGTTATGGCGGGGTGCGGGTCCAATGGCAAATAATGTCAATCTTGGAGAATCGAAGATGTACCGAAGCAAGCATTGATAAATCTTCAAGTGATCCAAAGACCTATCACTCAATCCCGGTATGATCATCTCGTTATCTCTTATTCAAGGTTTACAACCAGGCTTCAAATCGGTGCAATAACGTGTGGTTATGGCGACCTCTAATCAAGGCCAAGGTATTTACGGTAGCCCGAATCATTGGATACTTGATTCGGGAGCCACAGATCACATTACTTTTTCTCGTTTCTCACATGTTTGATCTTAGTCCCGTGGCTAATATCAAAGTTAAACTACCTAATGGCACAACGAGTCTCGATTACACATATTGGTAAAGTAAGGATAAATCAATTTATAGTTCGCAAAATGTGTTTTGTATACCTAGCTTCAGCTTTTAACTTGATCTCGGTCGAAAGCTAGTATATGATAACAAGATGCATGTTTCCTTTAGTCCTAATGCTTGTTTGTTACAGGACCACCAAACTTTGAAGAAGATTGGTACAGCTGATTTGCAAAATGGACTCTACATTCTGATTTCTGATATACAACAGTCTCTTCATAATGCCAATCATGTTTGTCAAAATTGTAATAATCTAGATTCCTCATTATGGCATGCTAGATTAGGACATCCTTCTCTAGAAATGATGAAAGTCTTTAAGACTCTAGATAGTGCAATCATTTTACCTACACATTCATGTACTATCTGTCCATTAGCTAAGCAAAGGAAACCTAAATTTCCTATAAGTGTTTCTCATTCTGTTTCATGTTTTGATCTCATTCATGTAGATATTTGGGGTCCAAACAGAGTACCTACTATCAATGGTGAATATTACTTTCTTTCAATTGTTGATGATTTTAGTAGATACACTTGGTTATTTCTCATGAAAGCTAAATCAGAAGCTGATTCTCTTTTACAACAATTCTGCATACTTGTTCAGAATCAATATGACAGATGTATAAAAACTATTAGATCAGATCATGGAGGTGAATTCAATATGAAACCATTTTATAGACAAAAAGGCATAGTACATCAAAAGGCATGTGTAAGAACACCTCAGCAGAATGGCCTAATTGAAAGAAAACATCAACATATTCTCAATATTGCTAGGGCAATAAAATTTCAATCTAACATACCATTAGAATATTGGGGATATTGTGTAAAGCATGCTGTTTATTTGATTAATCTTACTCCTACTCCTCTACTTGAAAACAAAACACCATATCACTTGCTACATAATAAACCTCCTTCCTATGATAACCTGAAAATATTTGGTTGTTTGTGTTTTGTATCTACTCAAGTACAAGGGAGAGGTAAGTTTGATCCTAGGAGTAATCCTTCTATATTCTTAGGATATGAACCTCATATCAAGGGTTTTCAGGTGTTAAATCTCCAAAACAGATCTATATCTGTTTCCAGAGATGTGACATTTCATGAACAAGTCTTTCCTTTCTTTAATTCTGTTTCTACTGATGATTCTGTGTGTTTACCATTGCCTATAGCAAATCCAGAGAATTATACAGATCAAAATGCAACATCACGGGATGTTCATTCGATTCCACAAATTCAAGACATCATCCCGAGCCTTCCAATGGTCATCATCAAAGAAGATCAACCAGACAAAGGTCTATTCCTAGTTATCTACAAGATTATGACTGCAATGTTCCTACAAAGAGGACTTCTCCTCATTCTCTAGCAAATGTGGTATCCTATGATCACATATCTTCTCGCCTACAAAGGGTTCATCAATAATATCAATTCGAAACGAACCTACAACTTATCGGCAAGTTCGCACAGGGACCCTCATTGGCAAGATGCTATGGAAAAAGAATTGGATGCCCTTGACAAGACCAATACCCGGACATTAGTCCCTCTACCAAAAGGAATTAAACCTATTGGTTGTAAGTGGGTATATAGAATTAAAAGGAAGTCAGATGGCAGCATTGAGAGGTATAAAGCAAGATTAGTGGCAAAAGGATATACACAAACAGAAGGCATTGATTTTTTGGAGACCTTTTCACCTGTTGCTAAACAGACTACTATCAGACTGTTCTTGGCATTGGCAGCACAAAAAGGATGGCATTTACATCAAATGGATGTCAATAATGCCTTCCTTCATGGAGACTTAGATGAGGTTGTATACATGAGGCCACCACAGGGTTTACAAAGTCATGGAATGGTGTGCAAACTCAACAGGTCTTTATATGGTTTGAGACAAGCAAGTAGACAATGGAATGCAAAATTGACTCAAAAATTATTAGATCATGGATATAAACAGTCTCAAAATGATCATAGCTTATTTACTAAAGGCACAGGTCAGGACTTCATTGCATTACTGGTATATGTTGATGACATTGTGGTAGGAAGTCTCAATCTTTCAGAAATTCAGCACCTAAAAGACTTACTACACAATGCCTTCACTATCAAAGACCTAGGAACACTCCAATATTTTCTTGGCTTTGAAGTAGCAAGAAATCAGGCTGGAATTGTAATCAATCAAAGGAAATACTGTTTGGATCTCCTAAAGGAGTTTGGTTTTTCGACCGCAAGCCGACCTTCTACTCCCATGGATTCATCCAAAAACCTAAGTTCTCATTACGGCTCCGGCATTGGATTCCAACACCGAATACGAAGTTTAATTGGCAA
The DNA here is from genome assembly GCA_036785695.1 of Gentiana straminea. Taxonomy (NCBI): domain Eukaryota; kingdom Viridiplantae; phylum Streptophyta; class Magnoliopsida; order Gentianales; family Gentianaceae; genus Gentiana; species Gentiana straminea. The sequence continues at coordinate 5,388,486 of JAVUPR010000312.1, read as the reverse complement.
ATTATTATACTTAGGCAACACCGACTCGACATCTCATTTGCCACACAAAGAATTGAGCCAATTCCTAGACAAACCTAATGAAGCTCACATGACAAGAAGACATGACTCCTCGCATTTCTCAAATCATCTCCCGGAAAAGGACTTCTTTTTCCTAGCACGGCTCTATTTCACTTAAAGCCTTTAGTGATGCAGATTGGGGTGCTTGTACTAAAACCGAAGGTCTGTGACAGGGTATTTGGTTTATCTGTGAGGTGCCCTTATTTCTTGGAAGTCAAAGAAACATCCCACAGTTTCTAGGAGCTCCAGTGAAGCTGAATACAGGGCACTGGCAGTTACTGCTTGTGAGATTCAGTGGCTCATTTACCTCCTACAAGATTTTCAGATTTGCTACAAAGACACAGTTCCATTATACTGTGACAGTGACAGTGCACTTCATATTGTAGAAAATCCGGTTTTTCATGAGAGGACAAAGCACATAGAGATAGACTGCCATTTTGTCAGGGAAAAATACTTAGACAAGACCTTAAAACCTCTTCCAATCAATACAACACAACAGCCAGCTGATCTACTTACAAAACCAGTGGACAAGGCAACTTTCACAAGACGATACGAGCTCAACCTTTACAAGATCTATATCGATTAAATGGATGATGAAGTGGTTGTTTTGCAAGCTGTCCATGTCTTCTTTTCAGCCATGATCAGCTTGAGGGGGGTGTTAAGATTAAATGGATGATGAAGTGGTTGTTTTGCCCTTTGAGGCATTTTATCAAACACTTGTGATAGAGTTAGTTAGAGTTAGTTAGAGTTAGTTAATTGAAGTTGTAACTGCCAATCCAGCTCATCCTTGCTCTATAAACAGCAATTGGATGTGCAGGATCAATCTAAGAAGTTTCAATTACATTTTCCATTGATCAATTTCTGGAAAGGATCAAGAATACTTTTTCCCGCCTTTTCTTTATTCAAATTTCCTTCATCTTCTTCGTTATGAAACTTTCTGATTTGTTAGTTGATCTTGATAGTTTTCATCGTTTCTGTTCTTGTTAAACTGAAATTCAACAAATGATATGTCAAAATAATGATAACGAAAAAAATTCAAATATGATGAAATAATTACGATTTTTTAAAATTTTGATCAAAAGATGTATTTACTTTTGTAGTTGAGTAGGAGAACAAATAATTTATGAATTTTTATGTTTTTTTTAAAAGAATATAATATTTTATAGTGTAACTCTAAAATTATTTTCTATTTCATAGTATTAAACTTATCTTTATTTAAGAGAATCCCTACTTATAATAAATGCATCAGAACCTCTAAAAATATTACCCGTTACAAAATATAAGTCATCCTAGAAATTTCACATACACTAAAAAATTGGTTAGATGTCATTAATATAGGATTATAATGTCTAATAGTACGCCTTTTGACTATTATAAATGTAAGGTTGAATGAATATAAATTAGGGGTAACCTGAGGAAAAATGTTACTCCCTCCGTTTTCTTTAAATATCGGAGAGAGAAAAATCAAACCAGATTAAGAAAGTGATTAATGTGTCTGAAATATGATGTAAAATAACAAAATTACCCTTCATTTTTGTGCATGATAAATTGTACTAAAATTTGGGTTATTAAAATGGAGGATAAATGTGGAAAAATAATAATTAATACTGCGTTGAAAATTTAAAATGACAGATAAATAAAAAAAAAATCTAAAAAATGACTGTTAAAAAAACGAAAGGGAAAATAAATTTGGAAATGTGAATGACTTATATTATGAGACAAAATAAAAAAAACTAGCTTGACTTATATTTTTTTTTGGCAGAGAGGCTATAATTTGTATAAATAACCTTTATTTTATGCACTGCAAAATTTACACATTCAGAGACTTTATGGTGCACTGCAAGATTTTATGGTGTAACGGTTGTAGGAAGGTTATACCAAGTGGCATACATTTTTTAGACCCTCTTATTTTCACTCTCTTTCACATAATACACTTTTATCGTGTGTGAGAGATTAGAAATGAGTGGTTGTAATACATGCCACTTGGTAAAATCTTCTTACAACGGTTGTATTTTAAAATTTCACATATTGTAAATGCTCTTACAAAATTTGTTTTTCAACATTAATTTTTTCTAATATATAAAATGTCTGTTTCTCTCTCTCTTTTAATTTATCAAAATTAATGTCTTCATTACGATTTGATATCATCACCTACGACTATTTTTTTTATGATTATATTTCTTTTATTAGAAATTTTAGAGGCCTTTAAAGACACTAAGCTAAATTTACATGGGTACCACAACAATAGTTAATAATAGATATATACTGGGTGCTCTTAATATATATATATATATATATACACATATGGATGTACTTAAAAATAAATATGTATTGGATGTCAGAAGGACAATGATAAATTTAATGTTGTATTTCTAAAGGGTGGCGATACATCCACTATATACAATGTAGTGGATAATAACTACACATCTCTTATACATTCATTTAATATGTTTTAGTCAATGAATAAAATATGTTTAATAATTATTCACTATACACTATATGCAGTGCCACCAAAACTTCTATGATTTATTACCAAGATTTTCCCATTTATAGATAGACTCCTCTCTTTCTATTGTCTTTATCATCTCATCAATTATTTCGCCCATGAAAAGAAAAAGGAATATGATTTGTCCATTATATATTTAACCACAAGATCTTTTATAAAATTCTAAATTTGTAAAGTAATATTCTGTTCATCCTCCATATATAAATGTGAGAATAAATCTCTTATCAACCTGAATTAGTCTTTTTAGATTAAATAAAACGACGGTCTAAACAATTGATCAGATCATTTATGATTGATTTAACGTCGTCAAACAATCAATAATATTAATAGTGTGTTGTTGAAGCGTAGAATTCATTCATTGTTATGATTTTCAACACAATCAATAATATTAAAAGTGTGTTGTTGAAGGAAAGTTTTGTATGGTATATCCACTAATCAACATATATTGAATTGATAAATAAACAAATCTAGATCGCACAGTTTAAATTCAATTTTAAAATAAAAGGTTGAGATTTCGTCATATAGATACACTCCGTATATAACTGGTGCATCAATAAATTCCTATTGTTGAAGATATTATAAAGTTATGTAGTGGGGTGTATGATGACTCAAATTAAAAAATCAACTCTTAAACAAATAAATCGAATGATGTTTTGCTTTGTAGGTCTGCTCGAGCTTTGACTATACATAAATAGCACCTACAATCCTACTCCTACTTCTATTGCTACATTCCACTCTTCGAAGTAAATGGTCCTTTTTTCAAGAAAAACATTAAAGATGCCAAAATGTTGTCTAAAAACAAATGATTCATTTATCTTGTCTTAAAGGGTCTTTATAGCTAGCCAGTTGTTTTGTCAATTTTACCCAAACTTTTTTTTCTTCTTCTTCTATGGATATGGGGGATGTTTCTTTTTCAGCAACAACATCACTTGCTGCTATTAGTGAGACAACAAACCAAGAAAAGTTGTATGGATCTGGGATTTTCTTCAAGCAAGAATTTTTATCTGGTGGGACTACGACTACTAATACTGAAGGTGACTTAAGAGGATTAAAAGTAGCAAAGACTGTTGCTTTTGATGATTTTTCAGCTCCCAAAGCAATGCACAAAAGCTCTTTATTGAGATCTAACAGTAACAACTTTGATAGCAGCCATGGTTCACAGATGCTTTGCTTCTCTTCTCCCAACTCTTCTCAGTCTGTCACATTCCCTTTTTATCATTCCTCATCAAATGCCTATGCTAAAAATGCAGGTAAACGTTTATGTGTTTATTTACTTTTTGGAAGAAAAAAATTTGTTACTTTCACTTCTTGCAGGAGGAATTTTCTCACAGAAACAATTTGGGTTTTTTTGTGGTAGTACATTTTTAACTAGCATATTACTATTTTGAGAAGAATTGGTTGTATCACTGTACCTGAACAGTGAGCAACTGTGTATGCTGGTGAAAGTCCATATTTTCAACCTCATATTGCAAAGATTCATGATCTTTGTAGCCCCCAATAAATCATACATAAATGATTTTTTCTGGGCCTTTTTTGTTTTTTGTTCAAGTTGTCTGAAGTCTTGTTTATCTTTCATACTATTTGAAGGAATTGCATTACACTGTCAGTAAACTGTGATATTAGCTGTGGGGTTTTTGAGTGTTGCTTAGTTTACTGATTTGATTCCAATATTCCAAAATGTCTAATTGGGATTTATTTTCTTCAGCATATGGTGGGGGTATGCAGGGTACAAAAGGATCTTTCACACCTTCTCAGTGGATGGAGCTTGAACATCAAGCCCTGATCTACAAGTATATTCATGCTAATGTACCAATACCTTCTAGCCTTCTGATTCCCATTAGAAAAGCACTTGATTCTGCTGGATTTTCTGGTTTTATGGGTCTCAGACCAAGTACTTGTAAGTCCTTTCCTTTTACACCTTTTTGTTTGTTTATTGTCTTTATCTAACTCTCTCTCTCTATATATATTGTAACTTATGAATTGTGTGTGTGAGTGAGTGTTCTCATATCATTCTTGTGAGATACAATTATAATTGTGTACTTAAACCTCAGATTTGTGATACTTACACCTAGAACCTCTTGATCATGGGATCTAAACCTTAAGAGCACTTGCGGTAAATACTGTAAATGTTTCTAAAGCTGTAGTCCAAAGATTCAAGCGGTAAATACTCTTACTCAAGATCTTAGTTGTTGTTTACAGATGGATGGGGAGCTTATCAGCTGGGGTACTCCAGCAGCACTGATCCTGAACCAGGAAGGTGTCGTAGGACAGATGGTAAGAAATGGCGGTGCGCAAAAGACGCGATGTCTGATCACAAGTATTGTGAGCGGCATATGAACAGAGGCCGTCATCGTTCAAGAAAGCATGTGGAACGCCAATCTGGCAATTCCGTCACTGGAACAATGAAAACTAGCACTACTAAACAAATGCCACCTATGCCTATGGCTTCCTCCATGTCAGCAGCTGCGGTTGCTGCTGGAGGTTCAGAAACTAACAGTCTTGGCCTTGGAACCAATCAATCACTCTATAATGCCCCGTCTGCTTTGGCTGCTCCGTGCTCTGCATCAGGCTCTGGCAACAGGTACTGATGATTGATTTTCATTTAATTGATCAGTTTTAATGTATAGAATTTGAGTTGAAAGTGTGATCTTTTGTTCCTAAGCAGGAACATTCTTGACAAGGTTAGTTTCAGTGGGAAGTACCAAGATATAGACGGGCTATCTATGATATCACCGTCTTTAAACTTTAAAGAAAACCAATGTTCAATCCTGAAACCACAAAATGCTAGTCATGAATCCTCTGGAGGGGAATTTGGACAGGTTAGCTTCGACTCGTTGCTGAATCCATTCAACAAAAGCTATGGTGCTTCTTCTGAAGAGTGCATAGACGACATTAAAAGCAACAAACCTCAAAATGGTCTTCACCAGTTTTTTACTGACTGGCCTAACAACGACAGTCAATCGAAAAGCTCATGGAAAGATATTAATATGAATTCAGAAAGGACTCAACTTTCCATTTCTATTCCATCAACTATTTCAGACTTCATGTCCTCTACATCGTCTCCCACTAATAAACATTCCCCGAACCTTGAAACAAGTACGCAAATGGACAAAAGCAGTAGTGAAGCGAGCTGGATTCCTGTCAACTGGGAATCATCTTCAATAGGAGGACCACTTGCAGAAGTGTTGAATAACACCAATAATAACAATAACAACATCAACAACTCAGTTGATAGTGGAGCTCCGTCGCTTAATCTGATGACAGGAGGAGGGTGGGATGGTAGCCCATATATGGCGTCATCGCCTACAGGAGTTTTGCAAAAGGCGGCATTTTTGTCGTCTTCTAATAGCAGTGCTGGTAGCAGTCCAAGAGCAGCAGCAGATATCAGCAAGGCATACATTGGTGGTGTCAACAATCTCTGCAGTAATGTATTTGTATCGTCCCATACAAATCCGGTCTTGCCTAATCTGTAATCGCCCGGTGTATGACAATGATGATTAGTATTACACGCATGTAGTGAGTTTCATTATGGTATTACTAACAAGAAGCTTGAGACAATTAGCTTTTTGGTTGACATTTGTTAATGTTTTTTTTCTCAGTGGTCTGTCGTGCATTTTATGCCTTAAGTGATCAATTTGTAATTTTGTATTAGTTTTCTTGCTTAAATGGTTGAAAAACAAGCCAGTTTTAGCCTTATTGTGGAGGTGTGGCATTAGTATTTTCTCCTCTGATGTTGTCACGCAAGGTAAGTAATCAAGATTAAGAATAAGATTATGATTATGATGGATGGGTGGAAGCTTGTGACCCTGTGTATAGAAAAAGTCCCGGATCATACTGTTTACTTTATGCATTTATTTACTTTAAAAGTCATGATCTTGAAGACAAGGAGTACTGCAGCAAAAATGTTTTTAGTAGGGGAGAATAGACGGGATATACTAACCTAGAATAAAGCATGGTAGGAAATGGAACGGGAAATACTTGTGTGCAGAGTGTATTTTTAATTTTTTTTTTATTTTTTTTTTAATTTTTTTTTTTTTGCTTAAAGCCTCCGGTATCCGGAACCTACTGGTCCGACTAATCCAGAGTTCGACCCGGGTCGTGCCTGTAGAGTCTGTGCAGAGTGTATTTTGAGGTGAAGTGACAGATGAAACAATTAGAACTACCCAATTTAAATACAAAATGAAATTGTCTAGTTCATATTGAAACACACGGTATCTCCACACGTATGGAGACACCACACAAGTATTTCCCAATAGAACGTAATACTTTTTTAGAAGATCATTTGTCAAAAGTCACATAAGAGAAAGCAATTGAAATATAGGTTTGGGGAACAATGTTTCTAGACGAGATCATACTATTGGGAAAACAAACAATCGCAATACCACACCTATTACAAATACCCACAAAGTCTTTCCAATGACACAACGAAATTAAATGAGGCAGCCCCAATGAAGCTAAATAACAAATAAAGCGAAACGAAAACACAACAAAAATAACACCGCGATTTTAACGTGGAAAACCCCTATCGATATGAGAGAGTAAAAACCACGAAACCGAGGCCCACAAAATCTCCTCTAGTCATTAAAAGATGATACAAAAGTGTTCCAAACACATCAACCAACTCAAATACACCAAAACATCAACTAAGAATGCAAAATACAAGAATTTTGAAAAATATCACAAAAACGTAGCAGTCAGGGCGGCGGCTAATTACCGGAAATTGAACCGTTGAAACGAAAATTCCACCGTTCAGATTGAAGAAGAATGAGAGACGAACAATCCATCCAAATTTCGTCACGTCGGTAAAGTGACTTAAACTCTACATACGGTGGAACCAATCGAAGACTCGGTTGTGTGATGGACGGTGAGAAGTGTATTCAATTACGTACATCGGTAGGGTGGAGTCTGCGAGCTTCGTCGACGGGGTAACTATCGGCGGGGTGATAGTCTGCGAAATCTTGGAATACGACGGGGTCCCACATATATTTAATTACGGTATGTGACGGCTATACGGTGTCATTAAAAGGAGGACACGTGTAAGGGTATTTATGGCGAGATCGGACAAAGATTCCTGGCGGCTAGGGTTTAGGGATTTGTGCCTATAAATACGGTTGTTGTCTCGTTATCCGAGTGTGTTGAAATCTGTAAAATTCGGTGCATAATAAAATATCTCTTTTACGCCGTGGTTTTTTACCTCTCCCACGAGAGGTTTTCCACGTTAAATCGTGTTCTTCTTGTTTACGTTATCTCCTTTGATTGTTTATGTTTGATTGCTTCTTTTACATTTCTTGCATACGAAGTTATCTCCATCGGTTTTATAACAAGTGGTATCGAGAGAAAGGTTACGGAGAAAACAATGCGTACGATCAACTTCATCTTCACCAAGACCTTCGACAAGGTGCTAGGATCGTGATAAAGTTGTGATCTTTAGCAAGAAAAGATGTCGGCGGTAAACGTAAAAATCGATAAATTTACGGGAAGGAACGAGTTTTGGTACGTGGCAAATCAAGATGCGTGCCTTTGTTGAAACGAGCGGGGTTTGTGGAATCCTTTATCGACAAACCAAATACGGGTGCGACGATTATGCCGGTCTGGAAGAGAAAGCACATTCAACCATCATGTTGTGCTTATCGATGATGTTATCAACGAGGTTCTTTGAGGAAGACACCGCGGCCAAGTTGTGGAAAAAGCTTGAAAGCTTGTATATGACCAAGTCAGCGACCAACAAGTTGTTGTTGAAACGAGAGGTTGTTCGGTTTGAAGATGCATGAAGGGAGTCCACGAGGGAACATCTTGACCGGTGAACACAATATTACTTGATTTAAGGAATATTGATGTTAAAATTGAAGATGAAGATGCGGCCCTAATCTGTTGGTGTCATTACCGGCATCATATGAAAACTTTGTGCGATCTTTCATAGTTGGAAAGGATACGGTAGCTTTGGAGGATGTGAGGTCGCCTTACATGCCGGGGAGCTTAGACACAAGAAATTTCTTTGGAACGGACGGTCGAGTTCTTGGGCTAGTAGCTAGCGACAATAGTGGAAAAGGATATGGACGAGAAGAAGAAAAAGAAGTCGGGGTCCAAAGGTCCTAAGTCTGCGATGTACGTAATTCTTGTAAGGAGCGGGGACATTGGAAGTCCAATTGTCCAAGGAAGAAGAAACGACGGGAAGGCAATTCGGCACGGCGGCCTTGGCTGCGAGCAATCGATGAGGATGCGGTTCTAGTTGCGGGGGATTCTACACACCACAATGATGTGTGGATACTTGATTACGGAGCATCCTACCATATTTGTCCAAACGAGAGAGTGGTTTTCTACTTATGAGCGAGATAGATGGTGGTCAAATCTATATGGCCAACGGCAAGGTCTGCAAAGTTGTGGGAATTGGCTCGGTAAAGTTAAGGACGAGAGGATGGTAAATTTTGTACAACTTTGAAGGATGTAAGACATGTTCCACGAGATGACCAAGAATTTGGTATCTCTCGGTCTCTTGGACGACAAGGGGTTCAATTTCAAGGGTGAAGGTGGACGGTGAATGTCTTTAAAGATTCGATTGTAGTCCTCAAAGGCATCAAGAGGGGAACCTTGTATATATTACAAGGATCTACGTATACGCTTGCTTCTTCTTTGTTGCATCCTCGGCGGTTCACCGATCTCGAGCGGACTCGGTTTGTGGCACGTGAGACTTGGTCACGTGGGTGAAAGGGGTATGCGGAGTTCTTTCTTCGGCGAGGTTTTCTTGGAGGATATAAGGTTAAGAATGCGGACTTTTGTGAACATTGTGTGTTTGGGAAGTTGCACGAAGTAAGTTCTCGGCGGGGTTGCACAACACAAAGGCATCACTTGATTATATCCATTCGGATTGGGGGTCCATCAAAAGTTGAGTCATTGGGTGGTCACGGATATTTTGTGTCATTCATAGATGACTATTCAAGGATGACTTGGGTGGTGATGATGAAGAACAAAAGTGATGCATTCAATAACTTCAAGCGATGGAAGGCCACTAGTGGAGAATCGGTTAGGCAAGAAAATCAAGAAGCTTCGTACGGATAATGGTGCGGAATTCTGCTGGACGGATTTTGATTCATTTTGTGCGGTGAGGGTATTGCCGGACATCATCTTGTAAGGAATACACCTCGACGAATGGTGTAGGCGAAAGGATGAATCAAACTCTTTGGAGAGGGCAAGATGTATGCTTTCTCAAGGCTTGGTTTATCAAGGAGATTTTGGGCGAGAGGTTTGTTAAGACGACTTGCTACTTAATCAACGGGAGCCTCACACGGGAATCAATCTCGAGACACCATTTGAGATGTGGTCGGGCAAGCTGCGACTACTCGGTTCTAAGGGTTTTTGGAAGTACGGCTTACTATCATGTTAGTGAAGGGAAGTTGGAGCCAAGAGCCAAGAAGGGAGTGTTTGTGGGGTATGGTGATGGAGTGAAAGGATATAGAATTTGGTCATCGGCGAGTCCGGAGTAATCCTCGACGGGGACGTTGTGTTTGATGAAAATTCTATGTTAAACTCATCGGTGGGGAGGTCTGCGAGTACGAAACCGATCTTGAATCGATAGTGTTGAGAAACGGTGGAGCTTCGGGTGGAGTCTGCGATATGCAACAATCGGTGGATCCAAATCAACACTATGCGATCTGGATAATGAACCGAGAATCGATCCAAGCCGGCCTGCGAGACCTCGGCGGGCGTCATACAAACATTGATCGGCGAGTCTAGGCGCCGGCGGGCTAGAAGATCTAATGTTGGGATACCTCCAAGGAGATATGGATATGATGATTTGGTGGATATGCACTCCAAGTTGCTTTGAAGAAGTAGAGGTTCTTGAACCTACTACTTACGGGGAAGCGATGACATGTACGAAGCATCTCGGTGGCATGCGGCCATGGGAGATGAAATGGAGTCATTATTGAAGAATCGGACTTGGGAATTGGTCAAACGACCTGCGACAAGGGAGTTGTGACTTGTAAATGGATTTTCAAGAAAAAGGAAGGAATAACAAAGGCGAAGGGGTCGGGTATAAGGCACGTTTGGTTGCAAGAGGATTCGGTCAAAAGGAAGGGGTTGACTTTGATGAAATATTTTCACCGGTGGTCGGACACACTTCAATCGGGGTGTTACTAGCAATGGTGGCACGGCGGGATGCGGAACTTGAGCAATTAGATGTGAAAACGCTTTTCTACATGGTGAGGTGGATAAGGAGATATACATGACACGGCTGAGGGTTTTCAAGTTCTGGAAAGGAAAATTATGTTTGCAAGTTGAAGAAATCTTTGTATGGTTTGAAGCAAGCTCCAAGGCGGTGGTATAAAAGGTTTGACGGTTTCATGCTTCGACGGGGTTACAACGAAGTCCATATGACATTGTTGTGTTTACTACGATCTGTTTGAAAGATGGATCATATATCTATCTTGTCTGTATGTGGATGACATGCGATAGGCTTTGCAAAGAAAGTCGATGTTCAAAATCGAAGAACCTTCTTAGTCTTGAATTTGAAATGAAGGATTTGGGTGCGGCCAAGAAAATCTTGGGGATGGAGATGCGGAGAGATAGAAGTCGAAAGAAATTGTTCTTGTCTCGGCGGGGTTATGTGCGAAAGATATTGGCCAAGTTTGGGATGTCTGCTTTGCAAAACCAATAGATACTCTATGGCATCAAATGTTCATTTGTCTGTTTATGCTTCACGATCGAGTGAAGAGAAGGAGTATATGTCAAAAGTTCCCTATGCTAGTGCGGTTAGCGATCGATGTATGCCATGGTTTGCCTTAGGCACGATCGCTCGGGCGGTCGGTGTTGTCGACGGGTTTATGGCTCAACACTGGAAAGGAACAACTTTGGAAAGGCTTGTTAAAAGGATATTCGGGTACACGAGAGGTACGGTGATGTTGGTCTCATTTATGGAGGTGATGCGGGTGCAGTCACGGAGTTCTTGTGATGCGATTATGCGGTGATGTTGACGGTAGAAAATCAATGGCCGGTTATGTGTTTACATTGGGAAATGCGGTGGTCGGTGGAAAGCTACTCTTCGGGCTACGGTAGCCTTATCAACTGCGAAGCGAGAATATATGGCTCTTCTTGAAGCGACTAAGGAGGGTATCGGTTGAAGGGGCTAGTCGGTGATTTGGGGTTGCATCGGGATCGGTGATATATATTGTGACGATCTTAGTGCAATATGTTTAGCCAAGGATCGGGTTCATCATGAGAGAACCAAGCATATTGATGTCGGGTATCATTTCTTGAGGAATGAGAAGAGGGTTGTGGTGAAGAAGATTGGCACAAAGGAGAATCCTGGCGATATGTTCACTAAACCGAGTTCGACGAGTAAGTTCCGGCTTTGCACGGACTTGCGAATATTCAAAGCTTATAATCGTTTGGAAACTTTGCGAGGGCGGATCGGTGGAGTGGATCTTTGTGGAGATAGTACGGTACAAGTACATCGGCATTGACGAATGCATACGGTACAAGTACATACGGTTATGCAATCGTTTGACTCGAGTGAGAGTTGAAGTCAAGGTGGAGATTTGTCGGTAAAGTGACTTAAACTACACATACGGTGGAACCAATCGAAGACTCGGTTTGTGTGATGGACGGTGAGAAGTGTATTCAATTACGTACATCGGTAGGGTGGAGTCTGCGAGCTTCGTCGGCGGGGTAACTATCGGCGGGGTGATAGGCTGCGAGTGCTTGGAATACGACGGGGTCCCACATACGTTAATTACGGTATGTGACGGCTATACGGTGTCATTAAAAGGAGGACACGTGTAAGGGTATTTATGGCGAGATCGGACAAAGATTCTGGCGGCTAGGGTTTAGGGATTTGTGCCTATAAATACGGTTGTTGTCTCGTTATCCGTGTGTGTTGAAATCGTAAAATTCGGTGCATAATAAAATATCTCTTTTACGCCGTGGTTTTTTACCTCTCCCCACTTTGAGAGGGTTTTCCACGTTAAATCTGTGTTCTTCTTGTTTTACATTTATCTCCTTTGATTGTTTATGTTTGATTGCTTCTTTTTCTGTTTCTTGCATCGAAGTTATCTCCATCGTTTTATAACATTTAGCATCACTCATGCTAAATATATGGAGCACCTTCTTTATGTACTTCTCTTGTGACAAATAAAATTTCTCGGCCTCTCTGTCACGAGTAATCGTATCCCTAAAATATGCTTTGTGTGGCCCAAGTCTTTCATAGCTAAAGACTTGCACAACTGCTGCTTCAACCTGTCAATCCTTGAAGCATTCCTGCCAACAATCAAAATATAATCAACATAGAGTAAAAGAATGATGAAATCATCCTTTGAGAGTCTGCTAATAAAGACGCAATGATCTAAAGTAGTCTTCCGGTAGCCCTGCTCCTTCATAAAAGACTCAAATTTCTTATACCACTGTCTAGACGCTTGCTTCAACCTATAAAGACTCTTCTTCAACTTGCACACATGATTCTCCTTTCCTTTCACCTGAAAACCCTCTCGCTGCTCCATGTAGATGTCTTATTCCAAATCACCATGAAAAAAATGTTGTTTTAACATCCATCTGCTCAACCTCCAAATCAAGACTAGCGGCCAAGCCAAGAACAGTCCGGATATAAGACATTTTCACAACAAGAGAGAAAATCTCACCAAAATCAATGCCCTTTCTCTGACCAAAACCTTTGACTACTAATCTTGCCTTACACCGAGGTGTAGAATTACTGTCTTTGTTCTTAATTCTGAAGACCCACTTATTCTTGAAAGCATTCTCCCCCTTAGGCAATTTTATCAACTCATATGTGTGATTGTCATGCAAAGACCCCATCTTGTCTTTCATAGCATCAAGCCATTTATCTTTATGTTCATCATCCATGGCCTCCTCAAAACATTCAGGCTCTCCACTATCTCAGAGCAAAACATACTCAGTCACTGGATATGTAGTAGAAGGCTGTCTCTCTCTAGTAGATCTATTGGGAATAACTGGTGGAGCCTCATCTGGTACTGGTTCCTCAATCATATCATCATCAACGTTAGGATCAAAATCAACTGCATCATCTACATCATCCTGCTGATTACCCTGGTCATCAACTGCACCATGCTCCTCTATGGGTATAGGAAAAATTATCTCCAAGTCAGCTGAACCATCACTAGTCTTAGGTGTTGAACTCTGATTTTTATCAACATCGTGCAAAGTCTCATTCTCTGCAAACACAACATCTCGGCTTCTAATCACTTTCTTGTCAATAGGATCATAAAGTTTGTACCCGAACTCATCTTGACCATAACCAGAAAATATGTTTAGTCTTTAGCATCAAGCTTAGACCTCTCCTCTTTAAGGATGCGAACATAAGGTTTACAACCAAAAACTCATAAATAATGGTAAGATACATCTTTACCTAACCATACATTCTGAGGTACATCATTCTGCAAAGGAACACATAGAGACAAATTTAGTATATGAACCACTGTACTCAAAGCTTCACCCCAAAGGATTTAGGCAATCCGGCTCGTGAAAGCAAACATTTGACTCTCTCCACTAAATTTTTGTTCATCCTCTCTGCCAAGCCAATCAACTGCGGAGTCTTTGGTGGAGTTCTCTCATGATTGATACCATGCTTCTTACAGCAATAATGAAATGGACCTCTGTATTCACCTCCATTGTCAGTTCGAATACACTTTAACTTCTTTCCAGTTTCCCTCTTAACTGAAACTTGAAAATTCTTGAACATGCCAAACACTTGATCTTTTGTCTTCAAAGTGTTGACCCAAAGTTTTCTTGAGATCATCAATAAAAGTCACAAAATAGCGGGAACCACCAAGCGTCCTTGTCTTCGTAGGACCACAAACATCAGAATGAAAAAACTCAAGTACTTATGAATTTCTTGAAAGTGGATTTGATTTCAAAGAAACTTTAGTTTGCTTCCCTGCAAGACAATGAGCACACTTTTCCAAATGCAAACTGTTAGAACAAGACAATAAATTTTTCTTAGATAAGACAATCATTTCTTTCAAGCTCATATGACATAACCTCATATGCCACAACTTAGTCTCATCACGTGACTCCACTGCATGAGCCTCATCAAAAATAACTTTGTCTTGAGTCAAGAAAAGTATAGATGTCTTTGTACCTCTAGCCACAACTGAAGAATCCTTTGTGAACTTCCACTTATCACAAGAAAATGAGCTATTATAAGAATCATCACACAGTCTTCCAACATAAATCAAATTCAACCGGATCCCTGGGACATGCTTAACCCGTCTAAGAATCAGTTTGGTACCATTAGACGTCTCCAAATTAATATCTCCAACACCTGCACACTTTAAGATAGAATCATGAGGCATTCTCACATCACCAAAGCCACCTAGAGTGTAAGATGTGAAAAACTCTCTTCTAAAAGTAGCATGGACCGAAGCACCACTGTCAACAACCCAACTAGTCATATCATTAGCAAGAATAACACCATCAACCTCTTGAAACACAAGAAAATCATCAGAAGAAGCTGTATTAACTTTACATTCCTTCTTCTCAATGTTTTCCTTTTTCTCCTGTTTCAATTTAAAGCGAAATTTCTTGACGTGTCCCTTCTTGCCACAGTGATTGCATTAAAAAATTCGTACTTTGTTTTGACTTCTTCCCCTTGACTCAGTAACCAATACATCCGACTGTGAGGAAACACCATGTGCCTTCCTCATTGTCTCATCTTTCAACACACTAGTCTTTGCAAGATTAATGGTCATAGCACCATCTAGGGTTGAATTAGATAGAGAACTTCAAAAAATTTCCCACGATTCAGGTAAAGAGACAAGAAGCATCCATCCATGCACTTCATCATCAAACTTAATACCCATAGAATTAAGTTGGTTCATAATACCCAAGAAAGTATTCAAGTGATCAGCCATAGGAGTTACATCATGATATCTCAAATTCATCAATTTATACATCAAAAGCATCTTATTAATTGTTTCCAGTTTTCCGGGCATACAAGTCTTCAAACTTTTTCCACAAAGACCTAGCATGTTTTTCTTTACTAATGTGATTTAAAACATTATCATCAACCCATTGTCTAATATAACCACAAACTTTCCTATGCAACATTGTCCACTCTTCAATTCTTTTATCTTCAAGTTTTTCAGCACTGAAAAATGGCAAGAAATAATTCTTCACATACTAAAGATCCCCCTTTTTATTTCCATATGGAATAGTTACACCCATTCAAAGTGATCATTCTATTCAAGTTGGCTTCCATTTCACACAAAAAAGGTTCACCAAAAACACTTCAAAACCAAATCAACTATCCGAGTCTCTAATACCACTTGTTGGGAAAACAAACAACCGCAATACTACACGTATCACAAATACCCACAAAGTCTTCTCATTGACACACAACGGAATTAAATGAGGCATCCCCAACAAAGCTAAATCACAAATAAATCGAAAAGAAAACACAACAAAAATAACACCACGATTATAATGTGGAAAACCCCTCTCGATGTGAGAGAGTAAAAACCATGAGGCTGAGGCCCATAAAATCTACACTAATCAGTAAAAGATGATACAAAGGTGTTTCAAACACATCAACCAACTTAAAAACACCAAAGCATCACTAAGAATGCAAAATACAAGAGTTGTTGAAAAATATAACCAAAAACGGAGCAGTCTGGCCGGCCGCTGATTTCCGGAAATTGAACCGTTGAAATGCAAATTTGATGACGGTCTAATATATACCCTTTTGCCATCAACATTTTCCCTAAAAAGAGCATAATGTTATATTATTTTACGTTGAATCACGTGTTTATAGTGCTTAATTCATGTTGTGTGATTTGTGAATCGTGATTTGGTATTTATGCATTTTTAGCCCCGGAATATGTTTTACTGCTCGATATTTATCATAATTATCGGTTCCGGAAAATCTCAAGTGAAGTGGAAGGAAATCTGGAGCGAAATACTAGAAAAAGCCCAACATAGCATGGATCGTGGAACGGAGTAAAATGAAGTACGAACGAAACCGGGCCAGAAGCCCTGTTCGCTGGAGCGAAGTACCCATTTCGCCGGGTCAAACTGCCCAGTTCGTTGGGGCAAAATCGTCAATGTACTCCGCCGCTTTAGGGTTTCGAAACAGTACTTCCTAGGCTTTCTAGAAGGTTTTAAGTTGACCAGAAACACCTATATAAGGCCGCCATTCATACATTATTTCACACACCGAAAATACAGAACAAAATACAATACGCTTGTATTATCTATATAGTTTTTATTTGTTTTCTTTATGTTCTTTCATTACGGAGTCGATAGATTCTCCGGTTAGGGATCGCATCGAGGAGTGGGAGTCACGCTCGTTGTCGAGGGTAATGCCTACTTATAAATGCTATATATATTCGTAGATCTATTTTATCTTGTTATGGAGTAGTCGTTTATGTATTGATTTCGCGATGTAGTAATTAACGAACCCATATTAATGTAGATTTAAGACGTACAAAGACGTTTTACGAGAAAATTCTGGAATCGCCGGTCTAGCTGGAGCCGTGGTCTTTACGGCTGGAGCAAGCCACTTAGATTCTGGGAATTTTCTGTGAACGACTTCGGCTACGTCTGGTTATCTGATTGTCATAAAAACGAGTAATAAACCTGATCAACTTATTATATCATCATCGTAAATTAACATAAAGCCTAAAAGTGGAATGTTAATTAGGACGTAGAATAATCAATTGTCTAGGAGGTGTTCCACCCTATCCGGGATGGTTGCCTAGATAAGGTGTACGGTTTATACCGGCATCCCTAGTTTAAAAGCATGTTTTATTATATAAGATGGAGACCTACCCGGTAGAGTAATGTAATAAACATAGGGGTTTAGAGTCCTACCCGGATCTAGATCTATATAAGGGGATGACTTCCGTAGCCAATAATATAATCAATCTTAATGTCTTATTTGTCTCGGCTTAGATATACATATATTGGGGAGTAATTACTACTAGCGTTATCAATACCGTTTCTTAAGAGTCTTATAAAAAACCATAAAAATACTAGTGTCGTGTCGTTGTGTCGTATTGTTAGTCTTGTGTTTTCTATCTTTTTATTCTTCGATTATAGTTGGTCGTAGACCGCCCTTAATTTACTTTAGTTTAATACGTTATACTTGTTTAATTCGAGTCTCTGAGGGATCGACCTTGACTCTATCTAGCTATACTGCAATTGTACCTAGTACTCTTGCTAGTTGGTTGTGTAGATCAAGTTATAAATTTAACTTGACCCCCATCAAGTTTTGTTCAACACGATTAATACGCTTTAGTTTTTATTTTATAGGAGTCGTTAAAAACTGGAACGAAATGAAACGGCCCAGTCCCAGCAGGAAAGACAGTTTCGCTGAAGCCAACTGAGTATCTCGCTGGAGCGAACCTACTGATTCTGGAAATCTTCATTCTGTTCTGTTCTGTTCAGAGTCTGTGTTATTCTTGTCAAATTTTGAATCAGTCAAAGGCTTTAGCCTATGCAGTTTCTAATTGTTTTGTGTTGTTTTTATCTTGCAGTACGCTACCCGGAGTTCTAAGGCACCACTTGAGCCTTACCACCCCGAGATCGAGAAACTCGCAAGGAAAAAAGGCAAGTTGCATAAAGGAGAAGGATCTGGAAGAAGTCCAGAAATCGAATCAAGGTTAGCGGAATTGGCTAGCCAAAGTGAACCAACTGGTACGAATCTGAGGAAACAAACTATTCTGCGAGTACTGAGTCAGAAATGGAGAACGAACTGCGAAATCCCGTCAACCCTAATCTAGTAATCGATAATAATAATAATGTGAATATTCCTAATCAAGATGTCGCTGTAGGAGAAATGCGTACTTTGCAAAGCTATGACACACCTACTATTGAACAATTCATTCCCGCTATCGTAGCACCTGAAGATGCTATGGAGGTTTATCACCCGAGACCTAATGTCATTCAAATGGTGAAAAACTATTCCACTTTTCATGGTATCCTGAATGAGGATCCTGGCGTTCACATGACGAATTTCTTGGAGATCGTTAGCACGGTGAAGCCAGAACTAATCCCGGAGGGTAACATTAGGCTTAAGCTTTTTCCTTTCACTCTAAAGGATAAAGCTAAGCAATGGCTTCTCTCTTTAATGGCTGGATCAATCAGGACTTGGGAGGAACTGCTGATAAAGTTCATGAATAAGTACTTTCCTCTAGGAAAGACCTTTAAGTTACGCCAATACATCTTGGGGTTTAAGCAGCAAGCTGATGAGAGTTTTGATCAAGTCTGGGAACGCTTTAAGGAATCCATGAGGAGGTGCCCTCATCATGATATCTCACTATGGATTTTAATGCAAACTTTTTACCATGGATTGAGAGAGACGGAGAAGATAAGAGTAGATGCCTCCAGCAATGGAGCATTTGTTCTGTTATCTCCTGAGGAGGCACAAGCAAAGATGGAGAAAATAGCGATGAATAGCCAATGGGGAGGCAATGATAGAGCAACCGTGAAGATGGCCACTGATATGTTTGAAGAAAGTGCATCAACTAAGATCCTACAACAACTATCGCTTATCAACATTAAGGTGGATGGAATGCAAGAGAGGATGGCAAGAGTAGAGAATGGAAATGGGATTGAGATGATCAATCAAATCGAGAATGCTGGTACTGAAGAAGCCAACTATGTTGGAAGACAAGGGAACCAATATGGAGGTTACGTACCGAATCATGACCACCCTGGATTCCGATATGGTGACCCAAATGGAGGAGAGCGGCCTAGACATCCTAACACTTATGCACCCCAGCAAACTAAAACTTTTGGTTGGGAAGCTGCGATTGAAAAGATGAGCAATGACGTGACTGACAACATGGGACAATTGTCAAAATCTATGACCGAGTTGGCTACTAACTTTAGCCAATATTTTCAAAAGAACGACACAAAGGTAACCAATCAAGAAGCCCTAGTGAATCTCTCTCACCAAATAGGTCAACTAGCTGAACAAGTTTCAACTAGACCTCTTGGTGGATTGCCGAGTAACACTGATAAGAATCCTAAGGATTTGAATGCGACAATGACTAGGAGTGGGAAAGCACTGACTCCACCAACCCTGAAAGACAAGGATAAAATCATAGAAAGTCGGGATAGTGAGCCAGAGGCTGAAGAAGTACTTCGGGAACCTTGCTTGTGCAAGATACTGTGAAGAAACCTGCTACTACTAGTGCTGAGCATACACGTATGTTTCCTGCTACTATTTCTATCAACCCTTCAACTTTACCTTATCCTCCATGCAAATCTAAGCCTAAATTTGACGATACAAGGTATAACAAATTCATAGATATGTTTAGGAAACTACAAATTAATATACCTTTGGTAGAAGCCCTTGCTGAAATGCCTGAGTACGCCAAGTTCTTAACAGATGTTGTCTCTACTAAGAGGAAACTCTTAGACTTAGAGACCATTTGCCTAAATGAAGAGTGCTCAGCCGTTCTTCATCATAAATTGCCTACAAAATGTAAAGATCCGGGAAGTTTTCTCATTCCTTGCACTATAGGTAACGTATGTTTGAACAAGGCGCAGTGATCTAGGAGCGAGCGTGAATTTGATGTCGTTATCTATCTTTCGCAAGCTTGGTATGAGGGAGCTAAATAAGACTTCCATCACTCTACAACTAGCTGACCGTTCGGTCAAGGAACCTTGTGGAGTGGTAGAAGATGTGCTAGTAAGAGTTGACAAGTTTGTGTTTCCAGTCGACTTTGTCGTGCTAGATATGGAAGCAAATTACGAAGTGCCCTTGATTTTGGGAAGACCCTTCTCGGCCACTAGTAAGACGCTAATTGATGTTCACAAAAGGAGAATTGGTATTACGCTTAAATGAAGATAAGGTTCTTCAATGTGTTTACACTATGAGACAAGTGGATGATACTGAGGATGCATGTTACAAGTTGGATTCTATTGACGAAATGGTCAATGAACTTCAACAACATGAAGATATAAAAGAATTAATCACCGCCTTCTTAGCTTTAGAAGATGACACAAGATCTGAGGATTCTGATGAGGAAAAAAAGATATGGCCAGGATGTAGTGAAGAAACTCCTCGCCACATCGAGCAAATCAACTCGACTGAGATTGAGAGGTACTATCATAGGCCGGCATGGCATAAGTTCTTTGAACTAAAGCTAACCGGACAAAGTCTTAAGACATCATTAGAAGAGCCTCCTGTCAACCTAACGTTAAAACCCTTACCTGCGCATTTAAAGTATGTGTTTCTGCACGATGAGACCCTGCCACTCATAATTTCTTCCTCCTTGACTGAGATAGAAGAAGAAAAGCTGATGAGAATACCGAGAAAGTATCGCGGAGTATTTGGATGGACAATAGCCGATGTCAAAGGCATTAGCCCTAGCATCTGCATGCATAAAATCTCCATGGACCCTAAAAAGAAAGCGGTTGCGCAACCTTAAAGAAGGTGGACACCTAAATTAAAAAACGTGGTACGGGATGAAGTCATAAAGATGCTAGAAATGGGAATAATCTTCCCTATTTTTGATAGCGAATGGGTTAGCCCCATCCACGTAGTTCCTAAGAAGGGAGGTTTGACGGTACAAGAAAATGAGTTCGATGAGTTGATTCCCGTTAGACTTATCACCGGTCATAGGGTGTGCATAGACTTTAGGAAGTTGAATGATGAAACTCATAAAGACCATTTCCCTCTTCCCTTCATTGATCAAATGCTCGAGAGACTGAGCGGACATGCATTATACTGTTTCCTCAACGGTTACTCGGGATATTATCAAATTCATATCTCACCCGAGGATCGTGAGAAGACCACCTTTACATGTCCATATGGAACTTTTGCTTATAATAGAATGCCCTTTGGTTTGTGCAACACTCCAGCAACATTTCAAAGATGCACGATGTCTTTGTTTGCTGATATGGTTGAAGATTTCCTGGAGATCTTCATGTATGATTTCTCCGTATTTGGAGATGATTTCGATTCATGTCTCACGCATCTAGCTAGAGTGTTGATGCGAGGAGACGAATCTGGTGCTTAACTGGGAGAAATGTCATCTGATGGTTACTGAAGGCATAGTACTTGGCCACCGTATTTCAAGGAACGATATAGAGGTAGATAGAGCAAAAGTGGAGGTGATCGAAAAGTCCCCCACCAACCAATCTTAAGACATTGCGAGGTTTTCTTGGCCACGCAGGATTTTACCGCCGGTTTGTGAAGGACTTTTCCTTAATCTCTAGACCTCTCACTGAACTTTTGGCCAAGGATGTTCCGTTTGAGTTTACAAGTGAGTGTACGAAAGCCTTTAATACGCTTAAAAAGATGCTTATTACTGCACCAATTTTAATTGCACCCGATTGGAATCTGTCTTTCGAGTTAATGTGTGACGCAAGCGACACTGTGGTAGGTGCGGCCCTTGGACAAAGGAAAGATAAGATATTTCGACCTGTCTACTACGCTAGTCGCACTTTAAACTCTGCGCAAAGGAATTACGCGACCACTGAAAAAAGAACTTCTGGATGTCATCTTTGTGTTTGACAAATTTAGATCTTACCTTGTGGGATCTAAAGCCACAGTGTGGACTGACCACGCAGCCCTGAAGTACCTATTGGCAAAACAAGATTCCAAGCCGAGATTGTTGAGATGGATTTTACTACTTCAAGAGTTTTATGTAGAAATATGAGATAAGAAAGGGTCTGAGAACCTGGTTGCGGCTCACCTTTCCCATTTACAAATAGAGGACAATGAGCAATTGCCCGAGATTGGAGAGACATTTCCTGACGAACAATTATTCTCCATCTCTACCCTTCCCGGAAATGGTGGTTGTGCAGCTATCGTCACGCTGTGAAGAGGTTGAGGCTGCGGAGCCACAACCTTGGTTTAAACATATAGTGAACTACTTATCCGTGAGATATCTGCCACGAGAATTCTCTAAGCAGCAAAAGAAGAAATTCTTTGCAGACTGTAGACATTATTACTGGGATGATCCCTACCTTTTTAACCTATGCTCGGACAATGTGTTTAGGAGATGTGTTCCTGAGAGCGAATTCAATGATATACTCAAACACTGCCCTGCTTACGAGGTAGGAGGACACTTTGGAGGAGACAAGACGGCTGCAAAAGTCCTCCAATGTGGTTTTTACTGGCCCAATCTTTACAAAAATGCGCATGACTACGCTAGAGCCTTTCATTCCTGCCAAATGACGGGCAATATCTCAAAAAGGAATGAAATACCACTAAAGAGTATCCTAGAAGTGGAACTCTTTGATGTGTGGGGAATTGATTTTGTGGGACCTTTCGTCTTCTATTTCAAATCGCTATATCTTAGTAGCAGTCGACTATGTATCCAAATGGGTTGAGGCCATTGCTTCACCCACTAACGACGCAAAAGTCATATTGCGGTTTCTAAAGAAGAATATCTTTACGCGGTTCGGAATCCCTTGTGCCATTATTAGCAATGGTGGAAGCCATTTTTGTAATAAGTTATTTGAAAAATTAATGATTAAATACGGGGTAAGACATAGGTTAGCTACCGCATATCACCCTCAGACAAGTGGGTAAGTTGAGATTACAAATCGAGAGATCAAGCGCATTTTGGAGAAAACTGTGAATCCTACAAGGAAATATTGGTCGTTAAAGTTAGATGATGCTTTATGGGCTTATAGAACTGCTTATAGGACTACAATTTGAATGTCCCCATATAAGATTGTCTTTGGAAAAGCATGTCATCTACCGGTTGAACTTGAACACCGAGCCTTATGGGCTACTCGTCTGTTAAATTTTGATGAGAGATTAGCCGGGGAGAAGAGACTACTGGAATTAACTCGCTTAGAGGAGTTCCGCATTGGAGCCTACGAGAATGCTCGCATCTTTAAAGCGTGAACAAAGAAATTCCATGATAAGAAGATATTAGATTGAACCTTCAAGGCAGGAGATCTGGTTCTGGTCTACAATTCACGCCTGAAACTTTTTCCGGGAAAGTTGAAATCACGGTGGTATGGCCCTTATCAAGTCGGTAAAGTTTTTCCTTCTGGAGCTGTGAAGGTAATTAATCTTAAAGATAACACCACCTTTGTGGTTAATGGGCACCGATTGAAACAATACCTAGATACTGCTTTTGATAAAGAGGAGGAAGTCTTTACTCTGGATGATCGACATACACTTAGACCATCGTGGAAATAAAGTCGAGCTGACGACTATAACCTCAGAACTATTTCTTAAACTTTCTTTTAGTTTGTTTATTTTCTGCAAATAAAGTAGCATGGAGACTATTGAGGTTTTTTTCCCATCTCGCCATGTTCCGACTCTATGTTCGGAATAAGTGAGGTTTTTTCCTTGATGGCCACCATGTGAGTTCGGTAGTTTGTTTTGTTACCCTTTAATTACTTGTCATTGGTTGTATAAAATAAAGTGGCTCAAATTGTTATTGGATATTATATCTAATTACTGCCACATTATTTTATCACTTCCATTGACATGTTACTCACGGTTTCGTGGAGTTTGTTATTTTGGTTTGTTTCCACAGGCTTTCATTAACTTCTCTACGCCGTGAAAGGATCAGTCCTACACCCTGCTTCCTACTTGAGAACCGTTTCCAGAGCTAAGTCCTTTTCTTATTTCTCTTTTTATTTTCTCATTGAGAATGTCGAATTTAAGTGGGGGGGGGGGGGGGGGGGTAAGGAGACTTAGCTATAAACCTATAAACTTATAATTGAAACGGGGTGAAACGGGGTATTAAAAAAACTGAATAAACTATTTCTCCTTAGAATTGTGAATTCTTAACATTGGATTTTGTGAGAAAGGAACCTACTTGCATGAGTACGTGATCATATTATACTTGTGTGAGCGAATTTAAGGATATTTATGCTGAGTGCTGCAAGTAGTTATTTATTATTTGATTACTTAATCTTTGAATCAACTGTTTACACGCGAATGATAATAACTGGAAGAATTAATGTGTACATACGGAGATGATTGGTTATGAGGACCTAGTGTCGATATTTATTTGCTGATGTATTCGAGCTTCTGGCCATCACAGCGGAGTAATAAGCTTGAGAACCATATGTGTTCTAATATTTGCATTAAACACTGGGCTTGTGGAAACGTTGCCAAAGTAGCCTCGAGCTTGTGGCGATATTCAAGGTTGTTGACTAATCCGGGATAGGGGATTCTTGCTTGGCACCCACCAGTGCAAGTTTCTTTCTTGAGAAGTGTCAATACTTGTGCATATGAAAACAAGAAGCAATTCAAATTTTTAGAGGCCTTTGAGTAGTACTCGGTCTCCAAGTCCATAAAATTTTTAAATGAGGCTCTTGCTTATTGCTCCATGTCTTTACCCACGCGAGGCGGAGGAAGTGAGAATGTTGATGTTGGTAGGTTGAGATTGCGAAGTTGGCATAAACTTTAATCTTGCTACGATTATATAAAACTGAATACACATGCACACATCACTTTGATTCATAGAAAGTATTGAATAATGGATGACTTATGAGTATGCGTTGGTATGAGTCGACTCGGATTTCTTGTAAAAGTATGGGATGACCATGGAAAATGTTTTCTAGGGGAATATTTTACTGATGCTTTGTTCGGGACGATCAAAGTCTAAGTGGGGGGTAGTTGACGACAGTCTAATATATACCCTTTTGTCATCAACATTTTCCCTAAAAGGAGCATAATGTTATATTATTTTACGTCGAATCACGTGTTTATAGTGCTTAATTCATGTTGTGTGATTTGTGAATCGTGATTTGGTATTTATGCATTTTTAGCCCCGGAATATGTTTTACTGCTCGATATTTATCATAATTATAGGTTCCGGAAAATCTAGTGAAGTGGAAGGAAATCTGGTGCGAAATACTGAAAAATCCCAACATAGCACGGATCGTGGAACGGAGTAAAATAAAGTGCGAACGAAACCGGGCCAGAAGCCCAGTTCGCTGGAGCGAAGTACCCATTTCGCCGGGTCAAACTGCCCAGTTCGCTGGGGCAAAATCGTCAATGTACTCCACCGCTTTAGGGTTTCGAAACAGTACTTCCTAGGGTTTCTAGAAGGTTTTAAGTCGGCCATAAACACCTATATAAGGCCGCCATTCATACATTATTTCACACACCGAAAATACAGAGCAAAATACAATACGCTTGTATTATCTATATAGTTTTTCTTTGTTTTCTTTACGTTTTTTCATTTCGGAGTCGATAGAGGGATCGCATCGAGGAGTGGGAGTCACGCTCGTCTTCGTGGGTAATGCTGACTTATAAATTCTATCTTTATTCGTAGATCTATTTTATCTTGTTATGGAGTAGTCATTTATGTTTTGATTTCGCGATGTAGTAATTAACGAACCCATATTAATGTAGATCTAAGCCGTACGAAGATGTTTTACGAGAAAATTCTGGAATCGCCGGTCTAGTTGGAGCCGCGGTCTTTACGGCTGGAGCTATCCACTTAGATTCTAGGAATTTTCTGTGAACTTATTATATCGTCATCGTAAATTAACATAAAGCCTAAAAGTGGAATGTTGATTAGGACATAGAATAATCCATTGTCTAGGAGGTGTTCCACCCTACCCGTGATGGTTGCCTAGATAAGGTGTACGGTTTATACCGGCATCCCTAGTTTTGAAAGCATGTTTTATTATATAAGATAGAGACCTACCAGGTAAAGTCATGTAATAAACATAGGGGTTTAGAGTCCTACCCGGATCTAGATCTATATAAGGGGATGACTCCCGTAGCCAATGATATAATCAATCTCAATGTCTTATTTGTCTCGGCTTAGATATACATATATGGGGGAGTAATTACTACTAGCGTTATCAATACCGTTTCTTAAGAGTCTTATAAAAAACCATAAAAATACTAGTGTCGTGTCGTTGTGTCGTATTGTTAGTCTTGTGTTTTCTATCTTTTTATTCTTCGGTTATAGTTGGTCGTAGACCGCCCTTAATTTACTTTAGTTTAATACGTTATACTTGTTTAATTCGAGTCTCTGAGGGATCGACCTTGACTCTATCTAGCTATACTGCAATTGTACCTAGTACTCTTGCTAGTTGGTTTTGTAGATCAAGTTATAAATTTAACTTGACCCCCATCAAGTTTTGTTCAACACAGTGTCTGCTTTAGTTTTTATTTTATAGGAGTCGTTAAAAACTGGAACGAAATGAAACTGCCCAGTCCCAGCAGGAAAGACAGTTTCGCTGAAGCCAACTGAGTATCTCGCTGGAGCGAACCTACTGATTCTGGAAATCTTCATTCTGTTCTGTTCTGTTCAGAGTCTGTGTTATTCTTGTCAAATTTTGAATCAGTCAAAGGCTTTAGCCTATGCAGTTTCTAATTGTTTTGTGTTGTTTTTATCTTGCGGTACGCTACCCGGTTATTCTTCGGTTATAGTTGGTCGTAGACCGCCCTTAATTTTCTTTAGTTTAATACGTTATACTTGTTTAATTCGAATCTCTGAGGGATCGACCTTGACTCTATCTAGCTATACTGCAATTGTACCTAGTACTCTTGCTAGTTGGTTGTGTAGATCAAGTTATAAATTTAACTTGACGCCCATCAAAATTCCACCGTTAAGTGTGAAGAAGAAGGAGAGATGAACAAGTTTTCCAAATTTCGTCACGATCGGAGTCCGTTTCGAAGTCCGATTGTCGCCAGAAAGGGTCTGCTGCAACACCAAATACACCAGTGAATTTTGCCTTTTTGT
Source organism: Gentiana straminea (assembly GCA_036785695.1). NCBI lineage: Eukaryota > Viridiplantae > Streptophyta > Magnoliopsida > Gentianales > Gentianaceae > Gentiana > Gentiana straminea. Next base: position 5,361,267 of record JAVUPR010000312.1, on the reverse strand, counting down.
TTGTGAAGATTACGGAAACATTAACCTAACTTATTCCCTTAAATAATAATTGATATATTTTTTTCCTTTTATTTATTTTTCTATTATTTGGTGGGCTCCACAAAGAGTGATCCACCCAACACATATAGATATAATGGTAGCAGAAAGCATGGATTTTCTGAAAGTAACCAATGAGATTCATCTTACAAATGTATGTCCCAACGTTGTTCCGTGGTACGATCCTATCAAGATCCAAGGCCTACGTAAGGTTCAAACTTAGATGTTTACCTTCTTAAACCAAAACTTCTCCTTAAAGATTAAGACTTGATGCCTAGTCCGGACTTCAAAACCATCAAGTCAGGACCTAATTCCTCAAACAGTATCATCCAGATGCTGTCCCCGAGTTGCTCATATCGTACGAGCCTTATACTTTCTAGATTTAAAACCAAAAGGATACCACTCCTATGCAATTGTGTGATGCCCAAGTTTTCCTAACTTTGACTCCGATACCAACTATAACACCTCATTTCTGGATACTGAGACTTTATCCATAAATATAATTCAACACGTGACTTTTAGAGTAAACCCTAAAACTCACGTAAGTCTAACGTAATGTCAGAATGAATAAAGAATGCGCGAAAACAATGATCGCTCCATCCAACAAGGCACAATATCCATGAAACTAAATCACCATACAAGTGCAAAAACACAACAAAAGAGAACCACTCTTGCCAACTAAATCATAAATTAACTAAAATAACATATTTAACAAAAGAAATATCTATTACTTATGCTCCATCTAAGAATGGACCATCCATCCTATGCTTGCTATTCATAGCTCTCAACCCGTCCTTAAAACCGTGCAAAGACTTCTCAACTAAAAAGAAAGGAGTGAGCTCGTGCACAAAGCTTACGTTTTTCAGATCTTAGTAGGGGCGTTGACCCTCACCCAAATGAATGTAGGTCTGCCCATGCCTTGTTTACAAGAAATTGAAAGAATAATATATGAAGGAATTAATTTAAAAGCATACTTGCTAATAGAAATGTATAGAAATCGTGTCCTATTAACTACTTTAATTAACCTTGAACTTACTTGTTCAGTTTCATAACCTACTTAGCATGTTCTTGTCTTGTCTACTTACCTGCATACTCATGTTTTTGTCTACATAGGATATTCATGTTTCTTGTCATGTTTATTTTTATATTCATATTTTCGTCTTGTCTGAACAAATAATACCAAATATTAAAGGATACAACGCATACTACCACCTAGCATGAGGTCATGGTGCAACACGACTAATATAGCTAGCCATACCTCCAATGTGACACATAAAATCACGGTACACTGTAAAATATTTTGTCTTAATACAACATGGCTAATACACTTAGTCATACCTCTGATATGATTCTTAAAAACTGTACATCACCAAGACTATTCGGGTGCACATAAGGCATGTAGAAGCACATAAAATCAGATAAAGTCATGTTTCAATCCGTATTTTATCCTATTTGGCATACAAGGGTCCAAAGAAACACCATACAACCACACTTACCTCCACTGCTCATTACGATATGCATAAAAGCGATTTACAGAATTTTCTAGAAACATCAATACTTGAAAATAACTTCGTATTGGCACGCAGCAGTCACAGGATCAGAAATAGAGGTTGCTTTTGGATTCGGTCTGGCTCATTAGGGTGAGGTACAAGCTGTTAAGAAATCTATGCGGGAATGCAACGGAATTTAAAATTTATTTCTTTTAAACCAGGATCGACTTCGTTTAAACAACAAGCATAAAAGAAGTAGACGTAGAATATACCTTGGATGATCTAAAATAGATCATCGCTTTATCTACGGTTGTAGTTTCTGCACGAAACCGCCCAAGTGTTTGACCTCTACCATTGATCCACACGAACAACCCGCCAGAATCCACCATTGGATTGCTTCTAGAAAAACTCGGTTGCTAGATTGACCTTTACTCTCTCTCTCTAAGAAGCTCTCTATTTTTAGTAGTTTAGAACTCTTCTAATTGTGATGTACAAAAGAGCTAGCCAACCCTTTTCTTACATAGGGTGTGTGGCGCCCCAATGTGTCTTATTCCCAATGGGAAAAGCTTCTGAGTATAGTAAGGAGAAAGAAAACCTTTTACTTGTAAAATAAGGAAAATAGATATTCTAGATTTATTTCATTTAATTTAATATCTCATATTAAATAAATCCAAAATATTGTCAATATCTAATATTGACTATCTTTATCTTATTACCATAAATCAATTTATAGAAATATATTAATATCTAATATTAATATATGATAATACCATTAATTAAATTGCACAATCCAAGTGTATCTTATACACTTAAATATGGCGCCCCATATGCCAATAAATTGGCATACAGAATATTCTTAATTAATAAATACTATGATTAATTAATTCGCAATATATATATACATATCGACATACATGTATAATTAATTAATCAACATAATTAATATCTTGTATTATATTTATTCATAATAAATAAATACCACCATATTAATTTATCACTATAACACTTTATAGTCGAGATAAACTTTCCTTATTTGGTTATCACTATAACCGCATTTTAATCCGGTTAGATGTTCTTATGTGTGTGACCCGATAGGCTTTCGAATATGTTGGCCGTAGGCACAAAGTGCATTTAATAAAATTCCCTTCATACCTAACGCTCACGGAATAGCGTCTAGAAAAACACCGTGACCCCCAATCATCGGAAGAGTCAAATGCAGTGACTACTACCTTTCATGTGAAACGGTTACCGTGTAAATAGAATCAAATCATTGTTACAATATCCATACGGTCGTATCTCGAGTGTCAATACATTAACGACCGTATCTTATAATCTGGATATCATGCTCTCTCGAATAACTCATTTACTCCCACTTTGCAAAGATTCACGAGAGCTAGACATTCCTTATAAGAAGACCCTTTCGGATATTTACTCTTACAATTAGGTTACGCGATTTCCGGACGAGCAACATGGATCCTACGCATGCTTCAGTATCATACCCAATCACTACCGCATGAACGCCCTATGGCTAGGGAAAACCTCAATAGTGTCAAAGCATGACAATCCACACCGTGATGCCATGAAGACTCCGGTCTCAGGATAATTACACAACCACCACATAGTGCGACACTTAATAAAGTAAGTGGGCCAGTCTGACATACGCATTATCTAATACACGTCCACGTACAGTCTAAGAGTCCTTACACTATGATAGACGAGATTTATCCCTATCTTCAATACGATAGAAGACATCTAATGCTTGCTAGTCTAATCTTACTATTAATGTCCTTTTTAATAGCACATATGACTAGAGACATTTGAGTATCAAACCTTTTAAAGTGAGTCGAGATCTCATCAACCATAATCCCTATCATGATTTTTCTTTCACAGTTTGACACTAGGGACGTCATCATTTAACAATATCATAATTGGTCCGTTAAACGAACAAATATATGATAACAGGAAGCCATATATTATATGTATAAACATAAAGAAATAGTAGAAATGATCCGACCCGGTCGGATCTGATCCAACCCGATTGGGTTTAGGACACTATTTTAACAATCTCCCACTTGGCCTAAACCAATCACTCGTACACACAAGACCATGTTGAAACACAAGAATCTCATGCAATACTCGCAACCAACCCTAAGCGTGAACGGATCACAATCTGTGAGGACTCTGACTATCTTTATATCATGGTACAAATGACCAAGTCAAAAGGAACCGCCTCAACACACATATGAATGTCTTGCGAGACCCTGGTCCTTGCTTCAAGCAATGAATCCACTTACTGTATCAGCTATATATAAAAGGTGGAAAAACCGCACAAGGTTCAGGAATGAACCTCTTAGATCTATTTACTGCTCCCGCTGCGCCTCTAAGGCAATACTGTGTTTTGGCCCAGTTGTAGAATGCACAGTGATATCTAGCTAAGAACATTTTCAGCTCACTGTATCACTTAATCAAAGTGACCATAAATTCAGACTGTAGCTCCTACTATCTTCATAAGATTCAGGGTATACATATGTAAATATACGTTTATCCAGTTCCAAGTTTCAATAAACTAGGAACCCATCCTTAACACTTTTAAGGATATTCTCGACATTTACAAGAATCACTTTCATACTTGCTCATGACTCTTCACGGAGTATGAACATTTGGTTTAACTCACAACACTTATGATGGATCCTATTGCAGTAGCAATGGGAACCTTCCATAAGTACCATCTTTCACCATATCCTTTAGGATTGACGTCATAACATAAATAGATCTCGAGATTACTTGCTAGAAGTATCTCTTGTTGTGATCTATGCTAAACTCTTTTAACATCCTATCTACTAGGGTGAACTGTCATGATATTCAAGCAGTATCTAAATCTATCACTATAGATTCTTATTTCCAAAATAAGAACTGCCATTCCAAGAACTTTCGTAAAGGCCTTGAACTACCAAACATTAATTGACTGTGATATAGGGTAACAACTCTCGAGAAGGACATCCACTACCTTGTTCAAGAACTATGACACTCCTGCCAACCCCTCTGCACATTAGGCATAGCTTCACTTTAGATCAAATCAAACTCCTTTGATTCTCCTGCTAACCCCTGCTAACACCAAGCCATTGGCCTAACGTTTTTCAACACTATCGTATAGCCATGATATGTAGCTACAACAAGCACTATCTGAATAGATTTAAGCATAGCTAGTAGCCTAAAGGTAATTACAAGGTTTTGGCCTCGTAGCCCTTTAGCCATCAACTTAGCTTAACTAGTAATCTTATTACCTTCCATGTAAGTCTTTCATAAAGACCTACCACACCTTTCAGAGACATTCCCTTCAGGTGAGTCAGCCGGGTTCATAACCCGTTTGTCATACATGGAATCTGTTTTAGATATTATGGCTCCAAGCCATATCTCTTATTCTTGCCTTTCAAGAATTCCTACATAAGTCACGAGATCTTCATTCTTTCAAGCATGTGGTTATCTGTGGACTCATAGAATACTTGTGCGCTCCGAGCAGTGTTCTACACCTCATCTCTTGTGGTTCTCAAACTCTTTTGAGATCTGAATTTACTCTCATTGTTTCTTTTGAAAGAAACACTTCCACTAGAAGACATTATGTTTGGAGACAAATACTTTTGTTCCACGGGTAAGCAAATAATATCTAGCACACTTGCTAAGATATTCCACAAAGGTGCATATGTCATACTAAGCTCAGACATTGTCTGCTTTCTAGAAGCAGGACAACCCTAAATCATTGGTTAAGATGAATTTGATGTTATCATCTTCCATATCAGATATGGAATTTATTCAACCTTTATTCTTCGGAACTCGGTTAAGTATATGTATTGTATAAGGGCACTATACCGAAATAGGTAAGGGATACTTTGGATGGCTTACTTCACATCTTTATCGTATAAAGTACTATTTCCATTTTAGAAACACAAACTAATTGCGTATCCCAAAAATGATATCCTTCAAGGGAGAATCTGATTCCCTTTCAGACAACTTCTGAAACACCCTTCAGGTATTAATTACTTCAATCCAATTGAAGATTAATTCCTAAATTGTTTACCAATCTCATATTCGTACAAGTCCAAACCTTTCAGAATTTCCGAAATTCGTACTTCACTAAGTACGTTCAACTATTTCTAAAACAGTCAAAGAGAGTAATAAACAATAATATTATTCGTGGCATTAATTGTCACAAGCCAACAAACATCAGTATGTTTAGGCTTTAGGCAATTTTCTAGATCTTATAATTTTTTTCATAAAAGGGTATTTTAGTCATCTCTAGATAAGATACGTATTACCCACATGATTCATAATCACATGGTTCAGACATCATTAGAATGACATTTGACTATACGTTCCTCTTCCACATAGAATATGTCTAGAACAACCACAAAATATTAAGGACAATAGCAATACAAATATTTGGTTGAGATTTTATCACCTATATTAGCTATATAGTGACACCAATCTAGTATGTTCGATTCAGTGACCGTTCAAATTTATCGGAATAACATATATTCCATACAATTGAATATGTCTACTAAATCCTAACAAATAATTGAACTCGTGTTCTTCATAAGAACCGGAACACAATAACATTTTTTAATTCCTTTATCAGTTTACTAGACTCAGAATATTACATAGTAAATGCTGCAACGTTTGCTTCACTTTTCATATCTTTGAATATTATGTATTTAATCTTTCTAATTTAATCATTTTCCAAAGATATCATATATCTAAGAGTTGACTTAGATAGATTTATCTCAACTTTCTTGCTTAGAATAGAGACTTCGACAAGTTCTCTTATTTAAGCACATGCCCTAAATTTCCTTTTTAATCCCTTAAGCACTTGTAAATTTTTCTTAATTTAGTCTTCATAAGACTTAAGAAAAATCACAAGAGCTATGTCTTTCGTCTTCTTTCATAAAAAAGATCTGAAGTCTGTTAAATGGTTTATTAACCTTTTGAATCATATTCAAAACACGAACCATTTTAATTAACCTTCAAGCAATGATTAAAGAATTAAGTCGATACTTAGATCTTACAATTTTGAGAACAACCTTTCCAAAATTCGTTGTGGTCATTCGCATTCAACATATATAATGTTTGAATTAATTGTCATCGTATGACAGAATGACCCATTGGAAATCGTCGTATCCAATTATATGATTAATTCGTTGAAACACATTTCAAGTGATTCAATCATATCATGAGCTTCCGTTTTGACTAGTAATTAAAGTCTTGAAGCACTCCATCATATATGTAGTCCCCTTGTCTTTAACTACTATAACGTAGTTGCTCGTGTCATTGCTTATTTTAAAATAATTAAAATTAATTAACCTTGTTTGAGAACGTTTCTCAAAAGGTAATAGTCATTAATTTGGTTTTACTAATCGAGAATAAAAACATAGAAATAAAATTTTGCTAGAAAACTACAACATAAAAATAAAGATAAAAGAGTGTTGATGTTTATACATGAAAAATTAAAAATGGTCTTTTGGTTTATGATTTTGCTCCTGCTAGTCAACAACTCCCAATTGACTTTCAAGATTTTTTTCAAAATTCCTTAGTGGATGGAATGCAATCTTGTTGACTCGATCCCCGACGTGGGCCGATCGACCGGGTCAATTTCGAAAGGTGGGTACACTTACTGGTCGCATCTCATGCGACTTCTATTGGTTGACTAGTCAACTCTTTGACAACTCACATCTCTATGTGATAGCCAACCCCTTTCTCTAAAATCAGATGGTCCTGACGTGGGCCGAATAACCGCAAGATTCTTAGTCGAGTCGTAACCCAAATATTCATGAGATGTCATAACGATCATATCTTGATAATAACGATATACCCGAGGTAGGTCAACTCCCGACGTGGGCAGATCAGTTGGATCCGAATAAGGGCTCTTCACTATCATTATATATATTGGGAGACAAAATATGACTCGAGTTTTTGTCGTGGGAGTATTTATGAAAATTAATTCACTTAATTAATTTTAATTACGGTCTCATCAATTATATCAATCTCTATAGACATACATCCTACACATTCATCTTGATCGTGCTTAGTCATGCATCTATCGTATCATATAAAATAAATACATGCGCAAAATAAATAAATGCGTAAATTAACCGGTATGATCATGGACTTTTCCTAAGTGCGGTTTTGAATACAAACTGACGAAACTGCGGGTCACAATCTTAGGGTAGCAGCAACCGCCAATAGGATCTTTAATGCGCCACCTTCAATGGGATCTTTATTCGTCTTTCTTTGGTCTCCATCTTTTTCTTTATTCTTGTTACATAAAATCTATCTAATAAATTTATACACCCGCCGCAATGGGGGGAACTAACGGGAATGAGATAAATGCAGAAAGTAAATTAGGTCACGTTTTTCATAACGACCTAGGACAATTTTGAAGCCAACAGAAAAATAAATCACACATCTATCCTATTGGTCGAGTCCATGATCAATCGGGGTACATATAAACATATTATAATCAAGTACATTATCTAATGCATACCATAAAATCTTATGAAAAAGATAAAAATCTAAAATTACCAACTTGCGTCTTAATCGATTAACGTTTAATCAATTAAATAATTTCATCTAATCAATTAACTAATTTACATTTAATTAATTAATGATTTTAATCAAAATAAAATTAACAATTAATTTCAAAATGATTTCTATTTTAATTTTAATCAATTACAATTATTCCAAAATAAATCAAAATTAAAATTAAGTCTCTTTTGTTTCCTTCCCTTTTGATTCCTAATCAAAATGGATGTCTTTGGTTTCCAAAACCAAAAGTCACCCACCTTGGCATTTTTCAAAATCAAATATTTTGAAAAGGCCTAGACTCGGTCTTTTCCAAAATCAAATATTTTGAAAAGGGCCTAGACCTATTCTAAACAAAATTTGGAAAGGCCTAGGTTAATCATAGATCTATAATTGTGGACCATAAACCAACCCGATTATACTATAGTGTCATGTTCCATCCCAATGACCTAAACTATTTGAACATTTGGTTAGCCACATGACAGTAACTAAACAAAGAGATATTACCAATCACCACTATGAACTATATTGAATCACAAAATACACAAAACAAAATGGGAATCTCCGCATCACGTCAGCAGCCGCCGATGGCGATCAGACGGTGGTGGTGCCGCCGCCGATCGGCCGAGCACCACCAAGGCCGAATATTATATTTTTTCTTTTCGTGTATTCCTTTTGCGAATAAAAAATCTTTCATCTTTTAATTACGTGATTTAAATGATGCAATTAACTATGAAAATTAATTAATGCTTTATTGCTTAAGCTCGAAGTTCGGTCTGCTACCACTGTTAGGAAATCTACGCTGGAACGCAGCGAAATTTAAAATTTATTTCCTTTTAAACCAGGATCGACTTCGTTTAAACAACAAGCATAATGGAAGTAGACGTAGAATATACCTTGGATGATCTAAAATATATCGTCGCTTTATCTACGGTTGTAGTTTCTGCACGAAGCCGCCCAAGTGTTCGACCTCTACCATTGATACACATGAACAACCCGCCGGAAACCACCATTGGATTGCTATTAGAAAAACTCGGTTGCTAGACCGACCTTTTCTCTCTCTCTCTAGGAAACTCTATTTTTAGTAGTTTAGAACTTTTATAATTGTGATGTACAAAAGAGCTAGCCAACCCCTTTTCTTATATAGGGTGTGTGGCACCCCGGTGTGTCCCATTCCCAATGAGAAAAACTTCTGAGTCGAGTAAGGAGAAAGAAAACATTTTACTAGTAAAATAAGGAAAATAGATATTCTAGATTTATCTCATTTAATTTAATATCTCATATTAAATAAATCTAAGATATTGTCAATATATAATATTGACTATCTTTATCTTATTACCATAAATTAATTTATACAAATCTTATTAATATCAAATATTAATATATGATAATAACATTAATTAAATTACACAATCCAAGTGTATCTTATACACTTAAATATGGAACCCCATATGCCAATAAATTGGCATACTAAATATTCTTAATTAATATAATACTATGATTAATACATATATTTATTCATAATAAATAAATATCTTGTATATTTACATAATCATCATAATTAATATCTTGTATTATATTTATTCATAATAAATAAATACCACAATATTAATTTTTCACTATAACACTTTATAGTCGAGATAAACTTTCCTTATTTGGTTTCACTATAACCGCATTATAATCCGGCTAGATGTTCTTATGTGTGTGATCCACACAAAGAGAGGGCTGCACTTGGTGTGCACCAATCAAAAGGGGTAAATGGTCGGAGTATGACGATAGATGAAACTCTTAGATTAGAGCGAGTGGTGGCTAAAGGATCGACTCGATAACTTACGACATCGACATGGTCGGGAAGCTAGGCGGCAATCCCATACGACATCGACGATCCACATCGACATGAGTAATGTCCGCGAGAAGCGTACAAGCTCGAATTCTCGAGTCGAATATCGGCAACACGAAGCTATAAAGCGGTGCGAGTTTGTAAAAGCCCATTATCTCGCAGCTAGTTAAACTTGGAGAAGAAGCAAGGCCCAGTAAGGGCAAATGTGACAATAACCTCAGCCGACCCATAATTAGGGTTAGGGCACAAATAGCCCCTATAAATACTAGTTAAGATGAACTACGAAAGGGGCTTGATTCCTGAATAATCAACAGGATACGTAGGCAACTTGAGAGAGACTCTCAAGCTCAGTCCAAAATATACAACAAACACACACCTCTTCTTTGAAGATTTTAGGGTTCTTATCATTATCACATAGAAGAACAGCCCGATATTATCAAATGACGAAACCCAGCATCGTCAGAGTACGAAGAGGGTAGATGTAAAACTTGAAAAGATAGAGAGACATTCAGCTTGTTGTTGCACATCCCCTATCCAATATTTCCCGAACCAGGCCGGGTCTCTTCCATTTCACCATGTAAAATTCGGACCAGTGTAACCCAAATCAAACAAAGAATGGTCCAAGAGGGCTCCGCAAAAAGCTGCCATTTGCCATCTAGGCCGGTCTGCCATGCCTTACTTCTCAGCGTCGAAGAGGAGCTCATTATAATCTCCAGCTACCAACCTTGGAAGGTTTGATTGGCTAGATAGTCTCCTCAAGACGTCCCAGGAATGACGTCCCTGAGTGGTATCCGGATGCCCGTTAAATCCGTAAACCGATAAGCTGTTAGGAAATCTACGTGGGAACGCGGCGGAATTCAAAAATTTATTTCCGATCGACCCAATATCGACTTTGTTTAAGCAATAAACAAATAAGCTAAAGACGGTGGTTACCTTGGTTGATCTAAAAGATCGACGCTTTGACCGTCTAAGGAGAGTAGTTCTGCATAGAGCCGCCCAAGTGTTCGGCCTCTACCGCTAGTCCACACGAACAGCCCGCCGGAATCACATCATGGATTGCTATTGGAAAACTCCGGTTGCTAGACCGGCCCTTTTCCCCTTTCTCCAACTCTCTATAGGATGCTCTCTATTTTACACAAGAACTATTAGTTCTTGAAATTGCGATGTATAAAAGAGCTTGACACCCACCTCTTATTTATAGTAGAAGTGGCGCCCCTACTTGGTGTGGAGGAGAAGAAAACATTTTTCCAATAAAATAAGAAAAATATAATTGATTGATTTATCTCATTATTATTCAATATCTTATATTAAATATTTCCAATAGATTGTCAATATCTTATATTGACTATATTTATCTTATTACCATAAATCAATTTACACATGTGTGCAAATCTATAGTCATTAATATCTAATATTAATATATGGTAATCTTATTAATTAAGTTGCACAATCCAAGCGTATCTTAATACACTTAATCATGCGCCCCATATAGCCTTTTATTGGCTTCCGAAATATTCTTTAATTAATAATATAATACTATGATTAATTAATTTGCAAAATACATGTATATCATATACACACATAAATTAGAAATACACATATCTAATATATGTATTTTTAATTAATCAACATAATTAATATCTTGTAGTATATTTATTCATAATAAATAAATACCACCATATTAATTTACCACTATAACCTTTATAGTACGTGATAAACTTTCCTTATTTGGTTATCATCTATAACCACATTTTAATCCGGTTAGATGTTCATATGTGTGTGACCCGATAGGCTTCCGAATATGTTGGCCGTAGACACAAAGTGCAAATTACGAAAATGCCCTTCATGCCTAACGATCACGGGATAGCGTCTAGCAACACACCGTGACCCCCAATCATCGGAAGAGTCAAATGCAATGACTACTACCTTTCATGTGAAACGGTTACCGTGTAACTTACAATCCTATCGCTGTAATAATATCCATACGGTCGTACGTCGAGTGTCAAATATTAACGACCGTATCTTATAATCTGGATATCAAACTCTCTCGAAGTAACTCATTTACTTCCACTTTGCAAAGATTCACGAGAGTAAGACATTCCTTATAAGAAAGCCATTTTGGATATTCACCCCTACTGATAGGGTACACGATTTCTAGACGACCAAACATGTATACTCCGCATGCTTCAGTATCACACCCAATCACTACCGCATGATCGCCCTGGCTAGGGGAAACCTCAATAGTGTAAAAGCATGACAATCCACACCGTGATGCCATGTAGACTCCGGTCCTAAGGATAATTACACAACCGTCACATAGTGTGACACTTATCCGTGTAAGCGGGTTAGTCTAACGTACGCATTCTATAATAGACGTCCACGTACAGTCCAAGTGTCTCTACACTTCGATAGGCTAGATCTATCCCTACCCTTAAAGATAGAAGACATCCAATACGTGCTAGCGTGTTCGTACTATCAATGCCCTGTTTAATAGTACATCATCCTAGATACATTTAAGTATCAAACTTATTAAAGTGATTAGAGATCTCATCAACCATAATCGGCTATCATGGTTTCTCTATCACAGTTTAATACTAAGGACGTTATCATATAACAATTCATAATTGTTTCTTTAAAAGAGCATACATATGACAACAGAAAAGCCATTTAATATATGTATAAACATAAAGAAATAGTAGAAATGATCCGACTCGGTCGGATCCGGTCCAACCCGTTTGGGTTTAAGACACTATTTCAACATAAGCCTTACCGGTAGCTAAATTGATGTGGACATCAATGTACCCCTCAGAGAAAGAGTAGATCCTCACCCTCACTTCGTCATTCCAAAGGAAATCCAAACCACCATTTTTGCTCTGACTGTTAACGTAAACACCTGCTCTAGAACCCAACTGAATACGGACCCGATTCATCATACTAGAACTATGCTTCGTTTCGCTAAGAAAAATGAAAGAAGGTTGGTAGGTATTTACAAGGTCTTTGAGAGTGTTGACTGCCGAGGGTTGACTAAGCCCCCTGCGGTTCCAACGTAGGTGACTTGTTTCTCTCGGCAGGCCCGGTTCAAGCCAGAGTCCGCCGTTGAACCGGATATTTCATGACGTTTCTTTTGGCTATCAACTGCCTCTACTTGAACATGTGCCATCCTCTTCCTCAAAACATTCTGTGTGTTTGTGATATCAGATAAGCTTGCCCATTTCGGTTGAAATTTCTTGAAAGTACCGTTATAAGGAGAGATGGATTTTGGTTCAGAATCCGGATCCATTGTGTCCGTAAAAGCATCCATAGTAATAGTACCCACCGGGTTCTCTGTACCATTTGAATTGAAGCGAGCTACTACTAAGACTGCATTCTCAATTAGATCGTTTCACCCTGGTGTGGCTAGGGTCTTTGCTATCTCTTTCACGGTGGTACTAGTCTCTGGCGTGACTCCTCCCATTACCATTTTGTCCTTCAATCCCCGTGTCAAACTCGGGGATTTCTCTTTCTGTTTGACTGCAAAAAAATTTTTGAGAAGGTTTCACACCATTTTATTTGCATCATCCTCCGTTCCTGAAATTTTGGACAAAATTTTTGATCTTCATGTGGCATTCGGCCATGCCCCGAAAGGGAGGTATTTTGACTGGTTTGAAGGGATTTCCCTCTGTAAGGAATCTCATACTCTGAGAGTGTGGTCGATGAGTCCACAGTTGAAACAGAGATGGGGAAGACGCTCATATTGTATTAAGGACCGCACCTCGGTCTCCCCCTTTGGAGTAATCGAAAATACCCTCATGATTGCCTCGGTTACCTTCACCCTTACTCTGAGCCTATAGAACCTTTGCCCAGAATATGAATCTTCTCTCAATTGAATACATTTGATGTAACGCCCCGTTCCCGGACACCGAGTTCTTATCCGGAAAAAGAACGTTCGGCAAGTATAATATAAATAAATTCCATATTATAAGTAAGCCTCTACTACGTCGTATCGAGTTAAAGCAAAACGGAAGCAAAAGACTCGGGTATATTTTTTTACACCAAATAAGAATAGAAACTCAAAACTAAAGATAGAAATGTAACATTTATTACATTGAAAACCAAACGAAACGTAAAACGTACGAAAACCTCCAACCGTAAGATAAAAGGAAATTACAAGTCTCAAAAAACAACAACGTATTCCAAAAAGAACAAATGAAACGCCTAGTCTTAGAATGTCAAGAAGAAATAAAAGAATAAATGTAAGCTTCAACGAAGGCGTCCTCAAACCTCGTCAAAATCCTCTTCGTAGTTCTATTCTCATCAACACATAGTTCACATGTATTTGAGGGAAGTACAACGTACTTAATAAAAGCTATGCTATGATTTAAATTAAGATTTATAAAGAAAAGATTCATACTTTTTTAGTTATCTGTATATATGACTGACTCAGTCTAGGGTTCATTTCATGTCAATCAACATGTCATGACTATACGTTTCTAGCCTTACCTATCTTTGTTACTTTTGAAATAGTGTCCTAAACCCAATCGGGTTGGACCGGATCCGACCGGGTCGGATCATTTCTACTATTTCTTTATGTTTATACATATATTAAATGGCTTTTATGTTGTCATATATATGTTCTTTTAAAGAACCAATTATGAATTGTTATATGATAACGTGCTTAGTATTAAACTGTGATAGAGAAACCATGATGGGCGATTATGGTTGATGAGATCTCTAATCATTTTAATAAGTTTGATACTTAAATGTCTCTAGGCTGATGTACTATTAAATAGGACATTGATAGTATAAACAGACTAGCACGTATTGGATGTCTTCTGTCTTTAAGGGCAGGGATAGATCTCGTCTATCAAAGTGTAGAGACACTTGGACTGTACGTGGACGTGTATTAGAGAATGCGTACGTTAGACAGACCCACTTACATTAAGTGTCACATTATGTGGCGGTTGTGTAATTATCCTTAAGACCGGAGTCTTCATGGCATCACGGTGTGGATTGTCATGCTTTGACACTATTGAGGTTTCCCCTAGCCACGGGGCAATCATGCGGTAGTGATTGGGTGTGATACTGAAGCATGCGGAGTATACATGATTGGTCATCCGGGAATTGCGTATCCTATGATTGAGATCGAATATCCGAAATGGCCTTCTTATAAGGAATATCTAGCTCTCGTGAATCTTTTTAAGTGGGAGTAAATGAGTTACTTCGAGAGAGCATGATATCCATATTATAAGATACGATCGTTAATGTATCGACACTCGAGATACGATCGTATGGATATTATTACAGCGATAGGATTGTAATTTACACGGTAACTGTTTCACATGAAAGGTAGTAGTCATTGCATTTGACTCTTCTGATGATTGGGGGTCACGGTGTGTTGCTAGACGCTATCCCGTGATCGATAGGTATGAAGGGCATCTTTGTAATTTGCACTTTGTGTCTACGGCCAACATATTTGGAAGCCTATCGGGTCACACTCATATGAATATCTAGCCGGATTAAAATGTGGTTAGAGTTGATGACCAAAATAAGGAAAGTTTATCTCATACTATAAAGGTTATAGTGATAAATTAATATGGTGGTATTTATTTATTATGAATAAATTAAATACAAGATATTAATTATGTTGATTAATTAAATGTATGTATTTTGATACATATGGGGCGCATATAATGGTGTATTAAGATACACATGGATTGTGTAATTTAATTAATGATGTTACTAAATATTAATATTAGATATTAATATATATAAATAATATATAAATACATGCGTGTGTATACATTAAATGCAAATTGGTGATTTGCATGCATGCGCACCAAGGTATATATATATATATATATATATATATATATATATATATATATATATATATATATATATATATATATATATATATATATTATATGATATTTTGATTTTTTATATGTGTTATATATATATATGATATGTATACATATGTGTAAATTGATTTATGGTAATAAGATAAATATAATCAATATGAGATATTGGCAATATTTAGATTTTATTTAATATAAGATATTATAATAAATGATATAAATAAAATATATTTTCCTTATTTTATTGGGAAAATGTTTTCTTCTCCTCCACTCTAGGTTGGGGCGCCCCCCTACACTATAAATAAGAGGTGGATGTCAAACTCTTTTGTACATCATAATTCCAAGAACTAATAGTTCTTGTGTAAAATAGAGAGCATCCTATAGAGAGTTGGAGAGAGGGGAAAAGGGCCGGTCTAGCAACCGGAGTTTTCCAATAGCAATCCATGATGGGATTCCGGCGGGCTGTTCGTGTGGACTAACGGTAAAGGCCGAACACTTGGGCGGCTCTATGTAGAACTACTCTTATTAGACGGTCAAAGCGTCGATCTTTTAGATCAACCAAGGTAACCACTGTCTTTAGCTTATTTGTTTATTGCTTAAATGAAGTCGATCCTGGTTAAAAGGAAATAAAATTTTAAATTTCGCTGCGTTCCTGCGTAGATTTCCTAACAGTTACAACCGCACTCAAGGGCACTACGCCTGATGAAGATCCACTAAGAAATATCGATTGCAACCTATTGATGGATCACACCAATAGCCACGGGGGAAAGCTCGATGGTGCACACGTTCGGCGAAGTTCCTCCACTTCCATTTAGCCGTTTATAGGCCAGCAGTATTGTTCGCTTTATCTGAACGCCCACACATGCGATATGGTCTGGTGCATATCCAAGAGTGGCATGTTGTTTAGTCTTTTACTAGTCAAGTATGTATTTTGATCAATTGTTATTTAACCACCTAAGTGTTTTTAAGGAAAGCCTCACCTTAACAGACCTACTCCCTCACTTAGAAAGCTAGACACAACATCCTAACACATACACAGACATTAATGAGTGCTAACTCATCAAAGCACAAGCCTATCATGCTCTTCCGACGGTCCCAAACTTCAACTCCCATGAATAGTACATTCGGTGCCGGAACTAAACGCATCAGAAACTCAATCAAGGCTTGTTCATGTTTACTTAATGTTATTAGATCAAGAATCAAGGTTTAAAACTCAACACATAGCTTAAAACATCACTTTTCCTAAAACTGGGGCCAATGCGTGTGCATTGGTTGGAATGCATGCGCATTCACTGACCAGAAACTTGCTGAAAGTTTATGTCCAGCCAATGCGTGGGCATTGCTCGTGCTGGGAACAACTTTGATCATCCTGAAACAGCAATGCGTGCGCATTCCATTGAATACGTACACATTGCACCTGTTGTGAAAAGAAACCAACATCCTAAACCACGAATGCGTGTGCATTCCAATGAATGCGTGTGCATTCTACCTACAGAAACTAAAACCATACATCCTGTAACAGGAATGCGTGCGCATTCCAGTGAATGCGTGCGCATCGACCCTAATAACCCTAAATTCAATTTTCTGCCCCTTAACGATTTCCCATCTGATTTCAACACCATTAGCATCGAAATAAACTCAGAAAAACACAGAAAAGCTTATCTCTATCAAACCAAAACATCTCATGCTCCTTAAACAACTAAGAGACACGATTTCTGCATCTAAACACCTCAAGACATCAATCTAAGCCTTATAAACCATAATTAAGATAATAGGAAGAGTCTCTTACGTGTTTACAAGAAAATCCAAATCCAAAAGCCTCGAAATCTACAGCACCTCGAAAAGCTTGATATCAAAACGATGCCCTCTTCACGACAATTTCAAATCTCTACTCGAATCTGAAAATGGTTTAGCATCGCCTTATATTTCTGAAGAACTCTCCTAGCATTTTTCTCTTTTGCTCTCAAAGGTTTGCAGAGAATGTAGAAACAAATTTCTGAATACTTTTAGGTTATAGGAGATTATGGGAGATATTTTCCGTAAATACTTTTTTCCCAAAATAATATCCTATTATCTCTTTTATTTATTATAAATTCAGAATTTTCCAATAAATATATATATCTATAAATAATATATACACGAAGCAATTTAGTCCGTTTCCCTTCAATTACCCGACCCAAACCCGGTAATAAAAAAATAAAAAATAAACATAAATACTTCCGCATCCAAAAAAATCTGCCACATTAATAAAACAAATAATATTACTAAATTAAAAAAACCAGCCGTATTTAATGAAAATAAAAAATACTCCAGCATTTACTCAAAATAATATTCTGCCATAATAAAAAATCAACAAAATCTGCCACATTAATAAAACCAATAATATTACTAAATTAACAAAACCAAATTTTCGTATTTAATGAAAATAAAAAATAATTCCGCATTTACTCAAAATAATATTCTGCCGTAATAAAAAATCAAAAAAATTCTGCCGCATTAAAAATAAAAAAGGGGGAGTTGCCCAAAAGGACATAAAAAGTAAAATAATAGGCATTTAGGACACTATTAAATTTTAATTGATAAAAAGGACAAAAACTTTGAAACCTTACCAAATTACGTACCCCAAATTACCAATGAAAATCCTTACAAGAAGGGTAAAAATGTAAATTAATGGCATTTATATTTTACACGGTGGGCTCTTGTGTGTTTTATTAGGACCATAATAAAATTTCTGTCAACTAAATTAGTCTATTAAAAACTAATTAGTCCTTATTACCAAATAATTTGTTAGTCTGTCCTTAACGCTTTTATTAAGTTGATAAGTAGTCCTTATCAACAAAAAACCCAATCAAAAATACGGCCGCATTTACTCAAAAAAAAAATCAAAAAAATTCTGCCGCACATTATTTGAAAAAATACGGTCGCATTTACTCAAAAAAAATTCTCCCCCATTTCTATATCAACACATATTATTCCTATCATTTGCATTTCTCCCAATTCTCGATTTATTTCTTCCCAAATTACGCATTCATTTCTCCCTGCAAATAAATCTATCAATGTACACATTTCCACGAGTTTCCCCAATTTCCCATTCATGTCTCATGTTTTTATACAAACTATTGAAATAGCACACATTTTTCACTGTGTTTGATTTTTTTGCCAGGTTGCTAAGTTGTTAGGACCGCCCATATTTGAAGCTTCACACACTCTCAATCCATTAATAATTATCAGGTAATTTCTTTTCTCCATGATCTTGGTCTTTGGCTGATTATCTATGGATACAGGGATTCAATGCTATTGGTGTTATTCTTCTAATGAACATAAAAAAAATCCAGATAATACAAAAAAAAAAAAAAAACAAAAAAAATCCAGATATTACAAAAAAAAAGAACAACACAACCCGTCCCATTTCTATAAAATAAAAAAAAATGAAAATCAGATTTTCTACCCCATTGCCATTGCTAATTTTACATTTTCTTCACCAATGATTTTTTTTTTTCCCCTCCAGGTTTATGAGTTATCATTAACGAATCTTCAATTCTGGCCTTTCCATTTCATCACATCAAAGCAATCATAACCACTGAAGAGGTAATTACTCGGAAAAATGCTTTTTTTTTTCCTTGATTTAAGGAAAATTCTATTGCGTTGAGAATTTACAAAACCAATTAATATTTCTCAGGTAATTTCTTTTCTATCTTTATTCATTTTATCATATTCTGCATGGTTTAATTCAAGTTCATGTTTTTTCCTATTTTGATTTTTTTAAGGGCTTTCAAATATGTAATTACTGTTTTCAATTCTTTTTCCCGGTTTAAAATTCATATATTGATCCACTAAAAAAAATCATATATGGAATTATTGTTTTTTCTGTTTTGTTTTGAAATTTTTTTCCACATGTAAAATCATCTACACAATTATTTTTTCCTTTTTTCGCAATTTTTTTTCCTTTTACGTATAGTAAAATAGTGAACATTAAAATTAGAACACATTTAAAATGGAGTGTTTTAATGAGAATCAACATTAAATGTTCAAAGATTCACATGTTTTTTAATTCCATTAGGTATGATATACATTATTTTTATTTATTTTTTGTGTTTTCTTTTGTGCCATATATGGATCCACTAAAAAAAAATTCATATATGGAATTATTGTTTTTTCTGTTTTGTTTTGAATTTTTTTTTAACCCAATAACTCATTCAAAGCAGTATAGAATTTAACCGGTTAGATTTCATTCAAAAAAATGAAAAAATGTTGTACACAAAAATACCATAAATACCATAGTAACAAATAAAATGCAAAACATAATTAAAAAAAAGAGAAAAAAACACTGTAAACAAAAATACCATAAATACCACCATAAATACATTTAACGGAATCATTCTAACAAAATGCAAAACGTAATTAATAAAAGGAGGAATCTACGGACTTAAAAAAACAACTCTATTTTCGTCAAAGAAAAAAAAAACTGTGACAAAAAATGCATAATCAATACCATAAATACAATTTATATTTTATGATACCTAACATAAAAAAAAGATTTGAAAGAATAAAAAACATACCATGGGTACCATTTATATTTTATGAAACAACATATAGTTTACCTAAAGATTTCAAATAATAAGAAGCAAAAACACGGAATTGGTGTATTGAATAAAACGAGAAACATAATTAAAAAAAGGCGGAATTATATTTTATGGTCCGTAACATAAAAAAACGATTTGAAAGAATAAAAAAACACGGAATTAGTGGTTTATCGAATAAAATGCGGAACATAATAAAAAAAGGCCGAATTATATTTTATTATCTCTAACATAATAAAAAAAGATTTGAAAGAATAAAAAAAAAGCACCATAAATACATTTAACGGAATCATTCTAACAAAATGCAAAACGTAATTAATAAAAGGAGGAATCTACGGACTAAAAAAAATAGCTCTATTTTCGTCAAAGAAAAAAAAACTGTGACAAAAAATGCAGAATCAATACCATAAATACAATTTATATTTTATGATCCCTAACATAATAAAAAAGATTTGAAAGAATAAAAAACATACCATGGATACCATTTATATTTTATGAAACAACATATAGTTGTTTAAAGATTTCAAATAATAAGAAGCAAAAACACGGAATTGGTGTATTGAATAAAATGAGGAACATAATAAAAAAAAAGGCGGAATTATAATATATGATACGTAACATAAAAAAAAGATTTGAAAGAATAAAAAAAATGGAATCAGTGGTGTATCGAATAAAATGCAGAACATAATAAAAAAAAGGCGGAATTATATTTTATTATCTCTAACATAATAAAAAATATTTGAAAGATTAAAAAAAAACACGGAATCAGTGTAACAAATACAATGCGGAACATAATAAAAATTTAGTGTAAATAAAACTTTTTTTAAATACGGAATTGAACATAATAAAAACACGGAATCAGGGTGCCAAAATAAAATATTTTTTTAAATAGGGATTTTTTTTGTGGGTTGCAAGTGAACAGCTATCAAGGTAACTATACTACGTGGTAAATATAATTTTTCAACTTACAAAATTATTAATTTTGTATCTCGGTTGTTTTGTAGGAACAGTTTTACAAACAACAAAGTTCACAAAGTTTTATCTTGATTGCCGCTCAGTCATATGCACGTCTGTCAGTGGCTGGTAAATTTCAAATAATCTAAATGCAGAATATCTATACACTTTTACTAGCTAATGAATGTGGATTGATTTATACAATCGTTCCTTATGGAATAATTATGTAATACAATGTAACAGGTATACAGGGGATATTTGTGCTCAACGTTTGGTTCACTAGGCAAGACGATCAGCGCACAAATCCAACAACTTGGTATTGATAGCCAATGCGAAGATAATTACAGTAGAAGATTTCAGATTTGTGCCTAATGTACTACATACTTAATTCATATGGCTAAAGTCCTACTTCTTTTGATGTATTCATTGTATATAGCTAAAAAACTATAAGTAACGCCGAAATGTGACAGGTGAAATATTTTCGCATTCTTAATGCTATTGATATGTTATCTACTGATAACATGTTTTATGAGTCATGCAATAAATGTAATATGGAGGTGCACGTTGAACAATGACGTAAGATGTGTTCCAGATGCCGTGCAGCCGTCCCCTGTACATTGCGGTAAATATACGCTCTCTATAGTCATTATTGTTCGCATATTACAATTTACATACTTATTCATTCTTCTTTTTATTTTCCGAGTTATCGCATTCGGGCGAAATATTAGACACCACCGGTGGTTTGCCAATATGCTTGACTGGTGTGGGTGCTGAGTTTCTTCTCCGCTCTACGCCTTTGTTGTTACAAAATAGCTTGAAAACGGTAATGAAAGATTATCATTTAGATTAACAATTAATTGTCGAACCCGATTTGATTATCTTGCTGAAATATGATAAAATCCACAAATGTTTCAATTGTATAGGTTGATGGACGTCAGTGTTTTGAACAGTACATAAATAAGTTGTTGGGTCATTTTTACACGTTCGTGCTACACGCTCCATTAACGCCACATTCTAACGAACCTCCAGAAACTGCATTTATACGGAAAGTGGATTGGGGTGAGGCCTGTGCTCATGCTTTCAAACGCATGCATAAAAGAAAACAAATACAACGTAAATTTTTTTAGAGCCATAATAACTTATATTTATCCCTGATATTTTAGTATTTAATAGTTTATATTGTTGTTGCTTCGATGTCATTTTATCTTTTCACGCCGTAACAAAATCTTCAATTACTTTCCTTAGGTGATTAAGATTGAGTGGCTTGGTCGTTGTGGATGATAAGGCTTGGTCGTTGCGGCTTGGTCGTTGTGTGTTTTATATACTATTTCATTGGGACAACTTATGATTCATGTTGATGATCGGGATCGAGTTTATTACTTATGTACAAGATATATCATTTTCGTTTTCTTTCATTCTCGCTTACTGATTGCAATAAAACATACATTTATGAGTTTAGATGTTTTTTTATTCAACGATGCATTGACGTTCGACGGTCCCGTGCAATGCGCGGTTATTGACTAGTATATATATATATATATATATATATATATATATATATATATATATATATATATATATATATATATATATATCGATATATATAAAGAAGAGCGCATTTAACCCAATTACCTTAATTTGAACCCAAACCCGTAAAATAACCCGCCTCTACCAAAAAAAAAAAAAAAAAATTTGGAACCGGCTTTAGAGTAAAAAATATGAGAATCCAAAAGAATTAAACAATTGATTGTGTGTAAATTTATTCCCAAACAGAGGACAAACAACTTTGTATTATTTGTTTGTTTGGAATCAGAATTGCACACTCCACGTATTCAAATAGGCTGCGTAAGGTAATACATATTTTATCTCATGCATGCAATATATATATATATATATATATATATATATATATATATATATATATATATATATATATATATATATATATATATATATATCATATACTGCTTTTCTTTTTAGGTGAGATCCTACGCACTAAAAACTGATTGTAACACGTCATTGTTGTTTGATATTTTTTCTTTTTTGAATTGATGTCGTCAGGCTTCGTGAGAAGGTTACCATAAAAATAGTTTATTCACTTATCATTAGATCAACGGTGGTGAGAAGAAGGTATTCAAGAAAAAAATTATTATTTACATTCATATATATTTTTTTTATTAGGACCAATAATAATGGTATTATTGTAATGTCTTTGTTGCAGGCACGATACTTACGGAGGTGAATTATTATTCACGGTAACACAATCCATTAAAGGTAAATGATATATTGTTTAATGGACACTACTATCATTTTTTTATTATAAAAAAACCGCATCTCGATAATACAAAAGGTAAATGATATATTGTTTAATGGACACTAATATCACTTTTTTTTTTATAAGAAAACCCGCATTTTTTTTGTTTACATACATATATTTTTTTTTGTGATTAGGACGCCTCTGTAACGCCCCGTTCCCGGACACCGAGTCCTTATCCGGAAAAGGAACGTTCGGCACGTATAAAATAAAAACAAATTCACTTTATACGTAAGCCTCTACTATGTCGTATAAAAAAATAAGCAAACGGAAGCAAAAGACTCGGGTATGAAAAATTCCAAACATCCAAGAATAGAAACATGAAATCTAAAGATGAAATGTAACTTATTACATTCAAGGAAAGATACGAAATCCAAAAGAAACGTACGATATTCTCAAAGGAAACGTAAAAGTACTACAAGTCTCGAAAGACCAAAAGTCTAACACAGTCTAATGAAGAATAATAAAAGAATAAAAGTAAAGTCTTCAATGAGGCGATGTGATACGTTCATAAAAGGTGGACAACGCTACTGGCTCAAAAGGCTGAAGGGTAGTGGAGGAAATCCATCGAACGTATATGCATACTGGGGAGATCCCGGGACTACCGGTGCTAATCACCGTAGTTGGCAAGTATATCTCGTGGTGGAATTATCACCATGCTTTGTGTCATTGAGTAATGATGTATCAAAGATAAGCTAAGCTAGGAACGTATAGTCATGACGTGTCGATGGGCATGGAATGAACCATAAATTGAGTCGGTCTCACTAAGATAACATCTTTAATAATAACCTTAATTGAATTGTAGCTTCTACTTCTTACTTTGTACAAATGTACTTACCTCAAATGCATGTTTATTTATGTGTTTGGGGGAGAGAAGACGAACAGGTAAATGAGGAGTTCGAGGAGGACTTTGATGACGACGTTTGAGGACGCCGGACTTGAAGACCTTGTTTATTCATTTATTTACATTTATGTCATAGACTTGGATTATTATCGGATTCTGTAGTTACTTCTAGTACTTTGGGATTCGTACAGTTTGGATTCGTTGGTTTCGTTTCGGATGTAATAACTTTACATTTCCTTCTCTAGTTCCCGAACTTCTATTCTGAGATGTTTGGAAAAAAATTACCCGAGTCTTTTTAGCTTCCGTTTGCTTTTATTTGATACGACGTAGTAGAGGCTTACGTGTAATATTATTTATTTAATATTATGCGCGCCGAACGTTTCGATTTCTGGATAAGGACTCGGTGTCCGTGAACAGGGCGTTACAGTTGGTATCAGAGAGAAGCGTCTTTTAGGCTTTCTTTCTATTAAGATAAGTTTTCTTTAGACCTCTTAGTTCTGCGATCATCAGGA
Organism: Gentiana straminea; assembly: GCA_036785695.1. Classification (NCBI taxonomy): domain Eukaryota; kingdom Viridiplantae; phylum Streptophyta; class Magnoliopsida; order Gentianales; family Gentianaceae; genus Gentiana; species Gentiana straminea. Next base: position 5,336,287 of record JAVUPR010000312.1, on the reverse strand, counting down.
TGGTGTTCACGAGAACCGGAGCGGGTGCAAAAGCTTCAGGAGTACGTCGAGAGAGTCCTACACCAGTTGTTAGAGGCGGTTTCGTGAGGCAGAATCCTTCACCTCATACGAGCCCCACTCCACCCCCTCATATTGCAACCCCTACTCCATGATCTCAGCAGATTTTGTCACCGCGACCTCATCAGGAGCAACACCCACAATGGCATGTGGGAAGTTCGGTTCAGTTTTCCTTGGTAAGTGACGTTCCGGCGGGTTTAGTACCGCCACCAGTATGTTACCCTCCACCAAGGTACAACTACATTTATGGAGAGCCTGGAGAAGCACCGATACGTGTCACCGTGATAGGGGACATTCCACCCGTCTACGTACCCCCAGCAACCAGTATCTATCCCCCACCAGTGAGCTACCCTCCTCCACCAGTGTTTTCTCATCAGTAGCATCAGACCTTTTACCCTCCTCCAGTGGGTCACACTCCTCGACCTACTGTACCACCTTCACCCCGTTTTGACCATCAACAAGGTCTTGGTTACCCACCCTACGGTTTCCATCAAACCCAGTTTCAACAACAGGAAATACCCTATGGATACCCTCCAGTTTATCCACAAGCCCCACCAGTTAGACCGGCACTTGAGCAAGCACCACCGATTGACTGGTATACAAGATTGAGAAGGAATCGGGTTGAAAACTTCTATGGGAATGTAGAACATCCGAAGGCTGAAGAATGGTTAAGAAGTTTCAAAAAGGCTTGCAGGAATATACATGTTCCTGAATCTGAGATGACCAAGTTGGCGGTTAGTTTCTTTTTGGGCACAGCTGAAGCTTGGATTGATGCTATACAAAGTAGTAATGGCAAGGTAACGGATTGGGAAGGCTTCAAAGTGATGTTTTACAATGAGTATTTTCCGGAAACAGTGCAGGCAGACATGGCAAGCCAGTTCTTAAAGCTTAAGCAGGGCAAATTTATGATAGTATCTCAGTACACCAACAAGTTTAACGAGCTGGGAAGATTCTACCCCGAGCGGATGAAGGTTGAAGAAGAAAGATTGTAGAATGAGGATGTGCATAGATTACAGAGCGCTAAACAATCTGATCATCAAGAATAAGTACCCTTTGCCAAGGATTGATGATTTGTTTAACCAGTTGCAAGGCAAGAGAGTATTTTCCAAGATTGATCTTAGGTCCGGATATCACCAGTTGAAGATCAAGGTGGCTGATATACCGAAGACGGCGTTTAGTACGAGGTATGGACATTATGAGTTCTTAGTTATGCCTTTTGGACTCATTAATGCTCCATTTGCATTTATGGATTTAATGCAGCGTGTTTTCATGCCATACTTGGACAAGTTTGTGATAGTGTTCATAGATGAAATCCTTGTATACTCTAAGGATGAGAAGGAACATGAAGAACACTTAAGGATAGTGTTGGATACATTAAAGAAGAACCAGTTGTATGCTAAGTTCTCGAAGTGCGACTTTTGGTTGGATCAAGTAAGTTTCTTGGGTCATGTCATTTCTGGAGATGGCATTAAGGTTGATCCGGCAAAGATTGAAGCAGTTGAGAAGTGGTCCAGAATGACTATCGTTTCAGAGGTTAGAAGTTTTCTTGGTTTGGCTGTCTATTATAGGAAGTTTGTACAAGACTTCTCAAAGATAGCTACACCACTTACCCGGCTCATTCAAAAGGATGTGAAGTTCGAGTGGACCAGTGAGTGTGAAGATTCTTTTCAGACGTTTGATCGGGGTCAATCGAGTTATAATATACTTGACCACCATAAACCAATACTAGCAAGAGGACTAGGCCCATCGTAGTATAGCTATAGTGAATCAAGGTCGATCCCACGGGGAACCAATTGTGGATCATCTTATATACAAACAATTAATTAAACATGTCAAGGACATAGAGGCGGTCTACGACCAATATAAGACAAGAAAGGTAAAGACACGACTCGACACAACGTAATTAACCTCCCCAATTATAGTCTTTATCGTTTGGACCTAGATAATTTATATAATAAACTGATCAATCCGTTTGTATCTATCTTAGATTGGCTACGGGAGTCATCCTCATTAACTTGACTTAGCACCGGTTAGGTTGCTAGATCACTGTGCTACATTACGTGACTTCACCTTTTGGGTATCCATCTCATATAACTTGAACGCTTACGACACTAAGGATGCCGATATTAATCGTACACCTCGCCTAGGCAACATTCCTATGGTTAGGCGTACTTCCTAAGCGATTACTCAAGCTCTCGTCCAACTAGCAATTACCAAGTTATAGTCTCATGCTAATCTACGACGTACGTATAAGTAGGTGCATGCAATTCCCGAACATAAACCTACCTAGATAACGCTGAACGTCCGTGAAGAGCAATTCATAAGCCTACCTAAGAGTTTTATATTGGTATTTCCTTTTTACACGTTTTAATTAAACTAAGCGAGTAACGTAGCCATAGCCATACCTACTGAGATAATAAATTCAACTAGGCTAAACCTACCAAAAAGACGTGGCAGGAATAACTGATGAAACAGGGCTCGGTCGACCGCGTGTAAGGCCTCGGTCGACCGAATGACACCTTTCGGTCACCCGAACGATTTCAACCCAGAACACATCTTAGAATATATCTCTCAGCGTTTCATCATACAGAACAGATTAAACAGTACTTCACACAGTATTCATATAAACTAACATAGATACGCATTAATTAAATCAAGTAGATTCATGAATAAATACTAAGTGTATGACGTAGGTTATGGGATCCCCATAGACAAGGAGTCGCCACATCCCTAACGTCATAGCCTAGATCTACATCATCTAGCTATGATTAACTAATTCAAACGATAAAGCATAATTGGGAGGGATTAATTACTTAAAAGAAAGAAACGAAAAATAAAGGCTTACATATTGCGGCCCTTAAATTGCTTTGGAAACCCTCAAATTATTCTACATTGTATCAAAGTTATATTATGAATTGTAAGATTGAAGAAAGAATGAAGGGATGATTTACAATTTCTCGTAGCTGCTGCTTATATTGGAGTTTCTGCCGACTTATGAAGGATCTAGAAGGTAAATACGAAAAAATCCGATAAGTGACCGAGATGACACACTCGGTCGACCGAAGCTATAGGCTCGGTCGACCGAACCTATTTTTGGCACATTTTAAATATTTTCTTCGTCTGTCTTGCTCCTCACTGCACGCTTCGTGTTGATCTTATTAACCTTTCGTTTAATGCTCCGATTTTCTTTCTCTATTATCTTGAGACCATTGATTAATTAACATTAATCCTCCCGATTTGTTGTGATCTGCAAAATAAACATTTATAGCACAATAAATCGGCCTTTTAATAATAAAAACAGTTAAATACCCAATATCATATTAATAATCACTTAACATTAAATAATAAATATAAACGAGTGATTCAATATGAAATATACATTATTAATCTCGATTTAAGGTCAACGTTGATGACTTTTACGGGTATAATTTGACCGTCATCAACTACCCCCACTTAGACTTTGATCGTCCCGAACAAAGCATCAATAAGTCATTCCCCAAGACAACATTTTCTATGGTCAAATCATACTTACACAAGAAACTCAAGTCAACTCATACTAGTCATGCTCATAAGATATCCATTATTCCCTACTTACTATGAATCGAAGTGATGTGTGCATGTGCATTTAGTTTTATATATTCGTGGCAAGATTAGAGTTTATGCTAACTTCGCAATCTCAACCTACCAACCTCAGCATTCATACTTCTTATGCCTCGCATTGGTTAGAGCACTAGAGCAATAAGCAAGAGCGTATCTATAGGGATTTTGGACTTGGAGACCGAGTACTACTCAAAGCCTCTTAAAAGTTGAATTTCTTCAATTCTTCATATTTTTCAAATACTATCAATCTCAAGGAAGAAAACTTTTTAGAGTATCCCCCTATCTTAGATCATGTATAGCATCGAATATTACCACAAGCGCAGGTCTACTTTGGTAATGTCACTACAAGCCCAGTGTCTAACATTTTGCTAAAACACAGGTACGTCTCAAGCTTATTACTCTGATTTAATGGCTAAAAGATAAGAATGCATCAGCAGATAGATATTGATACTAAGTTCACATAACCAATCATCTATGCAATGTACACATAATTTTTTCGTTTATTATGATTTGCGCGGTATACTCGACTCACAGATTGAGTAAATGAATAATAAATAACTACTTGCAAAAACGGGCATGAATATCCTTAAATTTACTTAACATAAGTATAAAATGATCACGTACTCATGAAACTTGGTTCCTTTCCTATCAATTCTTAGCTAGGAACTCACAATTCTACGGGTACGAGATATATAATATGGTATTTATTCAATTTTTTTCAATCATGTGCCGTTTCATTCAATTTTCAATTATAACATAACATGGCTAAGTCTCCTACCCCCCACTTAAACATGGCATTGTCCTCAATGACAAAAATAAATGAGAATTTAAGAAAAAGACTTAGCTATGGAACGGGTCCAAGTAAAGGAAAAAGATCGGAGTAAATTTCAGCACGTCGTGGAGAGATAGACACATCCTGTATAAGCAAACAAACTCCACGAAACCGTCAAATAGCATGTCGATGGAAGTTATAAAATAATGTGGCAGTAATGAGGTATAAATACCTAAAAACAGTTTAAGCCACTTTATTTTATACAACCAATGACAAGGGAAACCAAAAAGAAAAATACTAAATAGAAAGAAAAATAAACAAGCAACTAAAGATGGTGGTCTTCATCTACAACCTCCACCGCCTAAATATTCTTAAAACCGGGTGGAGAAGACAAAGATCAAAAAGCATTACCCGACGTGGGAAAACACGAGGGTGACTCGATCGAAAAGGTATTCAATCCAGGAAAAGAGAAACTTGGTAAGGTATAACGAGATTGAATGCGACCTATTGGCTAAAGATAAAATCAAATACTTAACGCATAAACCTCTCGCTTGCATTGGATATCAACAACTTAGGGAGATGTAGCTACTCCTCGAAATTACTAATAACCCAATGTATCACGTAAAAGTCATAACCGTCATCAACAAGGTCGGATCGGTGTGATAGTTCAGAACAAAACTTATCATCTAGAAATGCCAGAATAGACGGAAAAGTGTGAAATTTAAAACTTCCAGTAGAAAGACAGGTTGTATTTTGATTCAACCAAAAACTCTTAAAATCTAGCTAGGGTCAGAGCTACACTTACCCCAACTAGTATCATGAAAATCAAAATGATAAAAGATAATCATTAAAGCTTAGCAATATTTCAAATTCCACAACACATAGGTATTGTGTAAACAAAATGGAGGTTGAGACTATGATGGGTTTAGAAAAAGATACACATAAGGATGGGAAGAAAAGATAAAGGGTGGGTAAGAAATTGTGTTTTTGGGATTGAGAATTGTTTAAAGGAATGGGATTGGGTGGGAGAGTGAAACGGATGGAAAGAAAGAGAGGCGATGAAAGAATGGTTAGAAATGTGAACTGTTGGGGCAGATTGGTGAGAGGATAGAAAAGTTTGAAGGTGAAAAAGTGTAAAGGGAAAGATAAGGATAATTGCAGAATGAATTGCACACTACTTTGGATTTTCACTTGGATCACCTTTCTAAAAGGTTTTAAAAGTTGACCAAAATTGTTCTTGTTCACACCAATCATTCTCTGTTACATTTTCAGTAATTCTCATGTTCTCTTAATGCCTCCATCTTAAGGTGGATTGCTAAATTTCCTTTTCTTTAGCAATTTTATTGACTCTCCTACGGAACTCTAATTCACGTGGCCTATATTGAGTAAAAAAGTTTTGCACATCCTTAGCCCAATGGCCATCGGAACACGGTAAAATAAAAAACCTCAACATATGTCATGTTACTTTTATTTGACTCAAAGAAAACAAAACCTAAAATCCTAAAAAGAAATCCTAAGGGTTTTAAAGAAGTAGTTCTGAGTTTAAAGTCCTCAGCTCGACTTTCCAAAAATTATCCTTGTCAGTTATCATTCTTGGATCGCCAGACTTTGACACTTCGCGCACTATAAGAGGTGGGCTTGTTGCTTTTGCGGATTAATACCCTTCCCTTGGTTGTGAGACCTAGGAAATGACATTTATCCATACCATTTATCCAAAGCTCTTACCTCGGCTCTCGTTTTAGGAATTAGTGAATTCTAAGAAACTCGGTTAAAATTACGGTTTTGGCTTTGACAATAAGAAACAATGAATCAAAGTACTCCGAATAAGGTCGGTTATGTAGGCAAGCCTACGCAGTCTTATTCGTTGGAACATATGTGACAGTTCAGGCCAATCCGTCAAGATTAAGCCCCGTTTAGCCCGAAGGCTTATCGGCTATGCTAAGTCTTGTTGAACTGCTGTAACGTACATCACACGTGGAGGGGAGTCGATTGAGCCGAAGCTCGGTTGAACTCGCCCAGCCATGGTTAGACCATTTCCGAACCCATGTACTAAGAGTCTCCGATTTCTAAATTGTCACCCAAAGCGTAATCTCGTTTCTGTTTAAGGTGGGTTCACCGAGAAGCCATCACCATAAAACTCAATGAAAGCAGAAGATGGTGTTCTCTCAAAACTCAACGTCTTCTTTAGATTGTGAATGCTTAAACTACACAATTTGTTGCTCCCCGCCAGTAGAAGCAATCTCATGCATAGGACAAAGAGATTTTTACGGAACTACGAGGAACTCTTTATTCACTCGCTTCCTTTCAACGACTACATGTTTCCTTACACCCTCTAGATGAGACGATTTGGGGCAGAACCTTCCACACTAATAGAATTAATCTTACAAACCACTCCGGGCCAAGATTCATACTAAGGTTCATGTATAGGCTAACTTATGCTCAATAAAAAACCAAAAGGTAGTAAAACATAAGCAAAAAGGTAGTACCTTGCCTTCAACATTGTACCACGAAGAATTTAAGCCTTTAAAAATTTTTCGGATCCATCTTTGTGCTTTAAAGGTATTGCTTCCATCGCTTTTCCCATCTTAGATTCATAGCACCACATGTTTGCTGGGTTATTTTCTCAGCGCCCGCGAAAAATTATTGACTTGGATTATTGCTTCCCTGGTTTCTGCAAACAGAAGAAAAACAAAACAGACCGTAGATCGATTTTAACATGGTTTCCCATGCTTTATCGGACCTACGGATTAAACATACGGGGATAAACGGACACGTGAAGTCCCGAGAAAATAAAACCGAGGCTCGCCGGCAACGAGAGGCGATCTCGCCGGGAGCGAAACCAAATTGTTCCGGATTCGGAATTTTTACACATAGCGGACAACCGAGAGGGACTCAAAAACAGACTCTAAAACAGAAAACTTGACATGAATAAGAAAATTATTTATATATAAAATTGACCGTTGGTTCCCCGGCAACGGCGCCAAAAACTTGATCGGGGTCAATCAGGTTATAATATACTTGACCACCATAAACCAATACTAGCAAGAGGACTAGGCCCATCGTAGTATAGCTATAGTGAATCAAGGTCGATCCCACGGGAACCAATTGTGGATCATCTTATATACAAACAATTAATTAAACATGTCAAAGACATAGAGGCGGTCTACGACCAATATAAGACAAGAAAGGTAAAGACACGACTCGACACAACGTAATTAACCTCCCCAATTATAGTCTTTATCGTTTGGACCTAGATAATTTATATAATAAACTGAACTTATTAACTGTCAATCCGTTTGTATCTATCTTAGATTGGCTACGGGAGTCATCCTCATTAACTTGACTTAGCACCGGTTAGGTTGCTAGATCACTGTGCTACATTACGTGACTTCACCTTTTGGGTATCCATCTCATATAACTTGCACGCTTATGACACTAAGGATGCCGATATTAATCGTACACCTCGCCTAGGCAACATTCTTATGGTTAGGCGTACTTCCTAAGCAATTACTCAAGCTCTCGTCCAACTAGCAATTACCAAGTTATAGTCTCATGCTAATCTACGACGTACGTATAAGCAAGTGCATGCAATTCCCGAATATAAACCTACCTAGATAACGCTGAACGTCCTTGAAGAGCAATTCATAAGCCTACCTAAGAGTTTTATATTGGTATTTCCTTTTTACACGTTTTAATTAAACTAAGCGAGTAACGTAGCCATAACCATACCTACTGAGATAATAAATTCAACTAGGCTAAACCTACCATAAAGACGTGGCAGAAATAACTGATGAAACAGGGCTCGGTCGACCGAGTGTAAGGCCTCGGTCGACCGAATGACACCTTTCGGTCACCCGAACGATTTCAACCCAGAACACATCTTAGAATATATCTCTCAGCGTTTCATCATACAGAACAGATTAAACAGTACTTCGCACAGTATTCATATAAACTAACATAGATACGCATTAATTAAATCAAGTAGATTAATGAATAAATACTAAGTGTATGACGTAGGTTATGGGATCCCCATAGACAAGGAGTCGCCACATCCCTAACGTCATAGCCTAGATCTACATCATCTAGCTATGATTAACTAATTCAAACGATAAAGCATAATTGGGAGGTTTTAATTACTTAAAAGAAAGAAACAGAAAATAAAGGCTTACATATTGCAGCCCTTAAATTGCTGGAAACCCTCAAATTATTCTACATTGTATCAAAGTTATATTATGAATTGTAAGATTGAAGAAAGAATGAAGGGATGATTTACAATTTCTCGTAGGCCGCTTGCTTATATAAGAGTTTCGCCGACTTATGAAGGATCTAGAAGGTAAATACGAAAAAATCCGATAAGTGACCGAGATGACACACTCGGTCGACCGAAGCTATAGGCTCGTTCGACCGAACCTTAAATATTTTCGTCGTCTGTCTTGCTCCCCACTGCACGCTTCGTGTTGATCTGATTAACCTTTCGTTTAATGCTCCGATTTTCTTTCTCTATTATCTTGAGACCATTGATTAATTAACATTAATCCTCCCGATTTGTTGTGATCTGCAAAATAAACATTTATAGCACAATAAATCGGCCTTTTAATAATAAAAACAGTTAAATACCCAATATCATATTAATAATCACTTAACATTAAATAATAAATATAAACGAGTGATTCAATATGAAATATACATTATTAATCTCGATTTATGGTCAACGTTGATGACTTTTACGGGTATAATTTGACCGTCATCAACGTTGAAAAAGAGGTTGACTACAGCCCCAGTTTTGGCAGTTCCGGAGATCTTTGATAATTATGACATTTACACGGATGGTTCGGGACAAGGTTTAGGTTGTGTGTTGATGCAGTGAGGGAAGGTAATTGCTTATGCATCCCGACAGTTGAAGGTGCATGAGAAGAATTACCCAACCCACGACTTGGAGTTAGCAGCGGTTGTGTTTGCCTTGAAGATTTGGAGGCACTACATGTACGGAGTTAAGGCCAGGATCTTCACCGATCACAAGAGTTTGAAGTATTTCTTTACCCAGGAAAACCTGAATATAAGACAAAGGAGATGGCTGGAGTTCGTAAAAGATTATGACTTGGAGATTCAGTATCATCCGGGTAAAGCAAATATAGTGGTTGATGCCTTGAGCAAAAAACCAGTGTTCGCGGTTTCATGCGTTGAAGGTGTTGTAGAAAGGTTAGATAAGCTGAGAATCCGAAGCTTTGATAAGAGAAAGATCGGTTTTAGCTGCTATTTTTCTGAGTTTTTGCTTTTGGAATAAGCTTGCTAAAGGTAAGAAGCTCTTCCTACAATCTAATTGTGGTTTATTGTAGAATAGATCATGTTTTGGATGCATATTGTATCAAGTTTTTAGCTTAGATGATGTTTAAGGATTAAGTTTTGTTTCAGATCTTAAAAGACATGTTTTTCTAATGTTTTTCTGCTATAATTCATGTGCAAGATGTTTAGATTCGAGTAGAGATCGTTAAGGGTTGAAAAACATGTTTTAGGGCTTTTTGCATAGGATGCATACGCATTGGCTAGCAATGCGCACGCATTCCTGATACAGGATTGCTTAGAATAAGTGCAGCAGGTTCAATGCGTACGCATTCTAGAGCAATGCGCACGCATTGCCCCAGTTTTCTATATAATGTTGTTTTAAGTTATGTTTTGAATTTTAAACCTTAATTCATGATTAAATCACACTAATTAAATATGAACAAGCCCCGATTGAGTTTCTGATTCGTTCAGTTAAAACACCGAATGTACTCTTAAAGGGAGTTGAAGTTCGGATCCGTCGGAAGGGCATGAAAGGGCTTGTGCTTTGATGAACTAGGGTTCATCAATGTCTGTGTCATTGATAGGGTGTGATGTCTAGTTGTCTAAGTGAGAGAGTAGAGTTGATAAGGTGAGTATTATTCTGAAAACACTTAGGTGACTAGTTAATTCACATTAATAATTACATAAGTGTAGTAAAAGCTAAAACGTCATCTATTCTTGGTTAGGCACTGATTCAAATCGGCGATGTGATACGTTCATAAAAGGTGGACAACGATACTGGCTCAAAATGCTGAAGGGTAGTGGAGGAAATCCATCGAACGTATATGCATACCGGGGAGATCCCGGGACTACCGGTGCTAATCACCGTAGTTGGCAAGTATATCTCGTGGTGGAATTTTCACCATGCTTTGTGTTCTTGTGTAATGATGTAACAAAGATAAGCTAAGCTAGGAACGTATAGTCATGACGTGTCGATGGGCATGGAATGAACCCTAAATTGAGTCGGTCTCACTAAGATAACATCTTTAATAATAACCTTAATTGAATTGTAGATTCTACTTCTTACTTTGTACAAATGTACTTACCTCAAATGCATGATTATTTATGTGTTTGGGGGAGAGAAGACGAACAGGTAAATGAGGAGTTCGAGGAGGACTTTGATGACGACGTTTGATGACGCCTGACTTGAAGACCTTGTTTATTCATTTATTTACATTTATGTCATAGACTTGGATTATTATCGGATTCTGTAGTTACTTCTAGTACTTTGGGATTCGTACATTTTGGATTCGTTGGTTTCGTTTCGGATGTAATTACTTTACATTTCCTTCTCTAGTTCCTGAACTTCTATTCTGAGATGTTTGGAAAAAAATTACCCGAGTCTTTTTAGCTTTCGTTTGCTTTTATTTGATACGACGTAGTAGAGGCTTACGTGTAATATTATTTATTTAATATTATGCGTGCCGAACGTTTCGATTTCCGGATAAGACTCGGTGTCCGGGAACGGGGCGTTACAGCCTCTACAAAAAAAAATGGTTTGTGTACGGGTATAGTTTGGTAAAAATTAAAAATAAAATAAAAAACCGCAGGTTAATGTTTTCGCTTTTGTTTACTGGTATAGTCTGTAAAAATTTAAAAAAAAAAATCGCAGGTTAATGTTTTCGCTTTTGTTTATAGATATAGTTTGTTTACAATTATAGTAGTTGGTGTAAGTATTATCCACCAAAAAAAAGTTAAGGGAACCAGCTGTAAAAAAAAAAAAAAAACAAACAAACAAAAAAACAAAAAAGAGAAAATTCAGATACGGTGGTCGGTAACAAAAATAGATTTTCATTTTTTATTTACATTAGGTGTAAACATAACAAAATATCTTTTTTTTTTAAAAAATTTGGTGTAAATATTATCTTTAAAAAAAAAGGTGTTAGCACCAAATCCTACGTGTTTCACTGAAACTATGGTAGATTTGGGATAAATGATAGCTCAAATCTTGACCGGTTGAAATTGCATATGTTATTTATGAATCCATTTATTTACACCCTTGCATTTTCAATTTACATTATGTTGTCTCATACGGTTGTATGTACTATATTACAAAACCGTAATAAAACTAGAGATAAAATGGAGAAGAAAATGGGATGTTGATATTTTTGCATATCTCACTTATTTGATTATGACTTTGATTGGATACCCAAAGGTTGATGGATCAATTGGCTAGCGCTTAGCTCTCACTGAGTAATCCCAAGGAGCTATGTGGATTATCGGATGCAAAATAAGCTACAAAAGACTGGAAATTGCAACTATGGATTTAAAGTTTGTCTTATGAAGAATTAATAAACCAGGGATTAGTGTTGCAATGCCTGTTAGCGGTAGGGTTTTTTCCCCATTTAATTGAAAGTGTACAAATATTGATACGGAAAATATTGTATCTCTTTTAATTGATGACCAACGAAAGTCATTTAGCTGCAATGGAAAATTAATCGGCTTAAATGACACATTATTTGTTGTGTGTGCACTCTGACACGAAAAAGTGCTTTAATAACTTGGTGGTGGTCTCATACAAGAGTCGAAGAAAATTAAGACCACATCCTTTTTATCCGACTAGATCTATGTTTTGCAGCTGATTTGTGAATTCTATTCAATCCAAAATTATAGATTAAAGTTATTATTCACCCCCTGAAAATGGACCCCGATCCCCGCCGGTACACGATGCACAGCTCGCCCGGCTGTGCATCAAAACGACACCGTATCGACCCGAAACGACATCGTTTGGTTCCGACCTAAAAAAAAAAAAAAACATAATCAAAACGACGCCGTTTCGACCCGAAACGACGCCGTTTCGACCCGAAACGACGCCGTTTCGACCCGAAACGACGCCGTTTCGACCCGAAACGACGCCGTTTCGACCCGAAACGACGCCGTTTCGACCCGAAACGACGCCGTTTCGACCCGAAACGACGCCGTTTCGACCCGAAAGGGTGTACAGCTAGGTACAGCTGAGGGCTGTACCGTCAGGGGTTACAGCTCCCTGAAAATAAGGTATTCTCACTGGAGCAAACTGTACAAATGTTTTGAATTGTCAAAATTGTTTTATGCTTAATCAAATATATATATATTTTATCCCTCCATTTTATTACTATTGAAATATCCTTTTCTTTTGGGATAATGGTATAATGCATGTTTGTTATTTATTTTATTATGATACCAATACACATTTGAGGCAACATTTTAACTTTATTTCCCTAAATTTGTATGAATCTATAATTTTTTTTTTGAAATACCTATAATTTAATTTCAATACATAAAACTTATGCAAAAAAATTTAAAATATGCGAAAATTGTATACCCCGTGCATTATTCACGGGTAATTCGCTAGTATATATATATATATATATATATATATATATATATATATATATATATATATATATATATATATATATATATATATAAAATACTTTAATCCACAAAAAAATAAAGAATATAATATTTCGTTTTCACAAAATGAAACGTCAGTCATTTCCGAAAATCGGAATATTACATTTGCAGAGGCAGAAGGAGGATGCAAGACGCCTCCCGATCGCCGCGGTGCACAATTTGAGGAGAAAGCCATGTGAGGTGTGTTTCTAATTGATTCCAAACACGAAATTAGGTTTTCATCTATTTAACTAGCCCTTTCAATTACCCCTCAAAAAAAAAAAAAAAAAAAAAAAAAAAAAACTAGCCCTTTCAAAACAAAAAAAAAAATCTAGTTAACTAGCATGCAATCCACCATGTCATTATTTACAATTTTCCGAAAGGTGTTTTTTTTTTCTACAAAGACGGACTCTACCAATAAATCCTTGAAATCTTATTGGCCACCACCAAATTATATTAAAAAAATTCTAAGCCTGCCAATTGGCACTCTAACAAGATAATTAAGTGAAAACACGATCACGATCACGACAATGTTTTTCCTTATAACAATTTCAAGTTGGGAAACAATTATGCCTTGGGCTAATTTATTTTTTTATTATTTGAATAACATTATATGGACTGTCATTTGTACCTAATATATGCGTAGTCTACACCATTGGGCGTATCAGGATGATTTAGTTGAAAATACTTTTCCTTAATTTTATAAGAGACTTATGGTTGAAAAGATTTAAGACAATATATTCACAATATCTATAAGGAGGCACATAAACAATAATATATGAATTATTAATCGAAACGTGAAGTTTATTATTACATGTAATTCACATTGAAGTTTTCATTTGTCAACTAAGAACGACAAATCGGGAGGTTCTAACAAGGAGACTCCAACATGGGGAGTGACCCGTGTGGCATAATCTGGACCACACAGTTTCATTCTGTAATGAAACTGTGTAGTTTAGATTATGCGACATGCGTCACTCCCTATGTTAGAGTCTTTAGGTTAGAATTTCCCCGACAAATTCTAGAAGTGTCTGGATGTTAACCCCTTTTGATGATCTAATCAATAAAAAAAGGATACAAAGATGCAGAGACAAAAGGCTGCCCTGAAAACTGTTTTGCTTAATGAGTAATGTTAATTGCAATAATTGATTTTTGAATGATGATGAAGATAATGGAAAAATATGTTATAGAGGAAAATTTACCTCGATGATGTAAAATCTGGGTTTATATAGGTGATAAGAAGAGATCGAGATGGTCTTCTCTGATATAGTACGTGTGATCCCATTAGGATAGTACATTAGTTGATGGTCCCCAATGTACGAATGCCTGAGGGAATGACATCTCAATGTTGTTAGCCGCCTTGATCAGGATGATGATACAATGTTAGATAAAATGATGGAAGAGAGATATTAGCCGGTTTTACCCGGGCCCGAGGTTGACTGCTGGAGGGCTCAATTGGGTGAGAGTACCGATACGTCATGCTAATGATATGGACTTAAAGTGGATAGATTGATGGGCCATAATAAATGGGTCCCCAACTGACCTGTGTTGGTTAGAGTTTGAGATTTGGTTAGAACACATAAGTTGTTGCGAAGGCCTTACCTGCTCAGAGGTGAGGCTGTTGCCTATTGGAGTAGTGCCCGAAAATACAATATTACTTTGTTTTTAATTAAATAAAGGTAATATTTTTAGAGGTTAAGCTAATGGTTTATTTTCTTTTATGCATAGATATTAACATTGCAAGAAAATGCCTTGGGGTTCGTTATGTAACTATAAAATTCAGTATACAAGTGTTATGTACGGAGGATTGAGTTTATGGCGAGCTACCTTAAAAATTTAGTCCGCGGTGAACTGAATAAACTTCATAATTGATTGGAGTTCGGGATCTTACTGGCAAACCACTATTAGTGCCCCAGAACACTAAGAGTGTGACCAACTGATCCGGACACCTCAATGGCTGCAATCACAAGAGACCATTTATGGATTACTCTTAATCATGATGTGATTATAGACTCATACATGTTCAGGGGTGAAGTTTGAATTGGCGGTATGGTTGGCCATCCATCTCAACATTCAGGGATCGGCACCTGGGAATGTAAGTCCAAAAGATGGACTCCACTCCTTCTTCGTGAGAGGAAGTAGATAGAAAGTTCCATCGGGTGTTGATCTTTGAACTGATCAATTATGTACACATTTGATAAGATCAAATGGATATCGGTCACTAGTAGATCAATGGTAGTTCGAGGATAACAAGATATGAAGAGGTCTTATGGACAACATCTTGCTCTATAAACGAATTGTCTATGGTGGATTCTTTATAGTTAATGGTTATACCAATGGGCGCTCGGTAACTACTATGAGTAAGTGGAGTAAAGATGTTCTATATGTTGGTTATTTCGGAAGATGCAATTTCGGGTTTATGGTGATACGACGCCGAGATTAATGGAACGATTGATTCAACTAAAGAGTTTAGTTGGTCACTCACATCATTGGAGCTTCCGGATATAGGCCCATGGTCCCCGGCATATTTGACGTAATTCACACTTGGAAGCCCTTCTCGAATAAATGGAGAAACTAGTGTTTCCTAATGACTAAGTATTTTAAAGTGCATGTAAAAAATAGTTTTCTATACGACACATAATAGTCAAGGATTATTTCTAAGATACATAAAAAATTAAATTAATTGAATAAGATTCATTTAAGTTAATATGAGTATTAAAATGGGTAAGTAGTAAGTTAATAGATAGTAGAATTGGCTAATAATTTAATTAGATTAAACGAGTAACTACTATATTGGGCTATAATTAATAAGATTATGTAAGCCTCTTATTATAATATTATTACCTAAAGTTGTAAGGTTTCTTAAAAGGTCTTTTAATCCCAAATAGTTATTAAACTTTTTCTTTTTGTAAAATTGCATCTTACATTGTACCCTAATCTACTCTATTTAAAGAAGCTTTCATAAGATGAAAACCTAATCATTACATAAAATGAGGCGCCACCTTTAGAGAGAAAAATTAATGTTCTTAGATATACATATAATATTCAAAGAAAGATTGGATCTTCTCTGGCAAAAAAATTCTTGGATTCTTGGAGTATCTCTGGATAGGAGTCACCACCTTGTGTTGTGAAGATCAAGCCGGAAGATCTTGAATTCGACTCTCTTATCATCAGCATCTTCTTCTCCAAGAGTTGGTATAATCTGTAAACACCCTTATGCATGTAGATTATGTTATTCAGATCATACAAGCTGTTATGTTATGTTTTGAGTTGATTCTAGCTTCGTTTCGGCTTCTAAGATAAATCTGATTCATCTGGAATGGTCTGAAATGTATCAACTGTAATCTAGAACAGAAATGGGCCCTGTTGTAGCGAGGGTCACTCATGATGCGGCGAGCCCAGATTCAATTTCGGGTCAGATAAAAATTGTCCTGGTTCGAATCAGGTCATTCGGTTTACAACATGTGGTATCAGAGCTTATGTTGGACCAACTCGAAATTTTAAGCTTGTATTTTCTATACCACATGAAAGGAGCGAGATTAAAGCATAGGTCTATATAATGTGATGAGTGATTAAATCCTTCATGTTTATTATCTTAGATCTTGTGGTTGAATGCTTTAATGAGATGGATATATTATGGATTGTGTTTTTACCTTTAGAATGGTTTGTATTCCGGAATAATCTGGTTTAGGAATCCACTTTGATGATTATATGTATATTGGGGTTTGTAATCTTAATAATAGTTATTACACTCATTTTTAGGGTAGTTTGTATGTACAGAAAACCATGTAATAGCACATATACTTTCTGGTGGTTTTGGTGGCTCGTTGTGGTGGCATTCATACTCGTAGCGGTGAGAGTTGATCCATTGCCGTGGGAGACTCCAGATGTCCTTAGATACATATTTAGAGGACCTGATAGGCCCGCCTCGGCGTGAGTCATCCCTGCGGCAGCGTGGCACCTGGTGGGATCAAGGGTAGACTGTTTAGTGGAATATTGTTACATTAAATGAAGTTGAAAGAAGTCTGCTGAGTGCAAGTCACTTGAACAACTGAAGTCATAATACAGTTAGAATTATTTAGTTTATGTTGTAACTGTTTGTAACTTACTGATAAGTCATAATTGTTTCATGAGGTATATGAAACTATAAATACCCCATGAACAACAGAATTTTTCTTTATGTTGATTTTTCTTTATTAATATTCCTTCTTGTTTTCTTTACCTTTTGTTTACAAACTTCAACATGGTATCAGATCAGAAATTTGAGAATTTTGAATGCTTTTCTGCGTTTTTCTCTGGTTATTGAAAATCTTGAGAGTGTTCTTCATTTTATCTGAGTTTTCCACGGTTTTTGAGAGTAAATTGCGGTTATCCTTTATTTTCCGATCATTTCTTGATCTTTTTTTTATGATTTATGTTATTATCAACCTTTTCCTAGAGTTCTTGACAACCATGGCAGCGAAGAAGCAAGAATTAAGCCCCTACAACCCATTCTACGTACATCCTAATGAGAATCCATCTTTGGTTTTTGTTCATCCATTGATGAATGAAAACAATTACAATCCATGGAAAATGTCCATGAAGATGGTGTTGATCATAAAAAACAAGATTGGATTCGTAGATGGCACAATTAAAGGCCAGAAGAGGAATCAACAGATTTCCATGCATGGAGACAGTGTGATACAATGGTGAGATCTTGGATTTTAAATTTTGTGAAAATACCATTGCATAAAGTTTGATGTACTTCAAGAGTGCACACGCAGTCTGGAAAAATCTTGCTGCTATATTTTCCAATGTAGATGATTTGAGGCTTTCTGATCTCCCTGAAGAGATGCATCTGCTGAAGCAAGGTACAGATTCTGTCAATCAATATTTCACAAAGCTAATAGTTCTTTAGGAAGAAATCAAGACCATCATGCAGCCCTATGCCAGTATGTTCTTATGATCCTCAGTGTCAGTACAATGCAATTAGCACTCTGATGGATCATATAGAGGCTGAACATGTCATGAAATTCCTTCAAGGTTTGAGGGATGAGTTTGACCCTATGGTTTCACAGGCAATCCTGATTGTACCATTTCCAGAAACCATGATACCTTGCAATGGCCATTAAATTTGAGACAAAAATTATATGTGGCAAAATAAGGCCAAGAATCAAGATTTTATGGTTCTCTTGTCTCAAAATAGGTAGAGGCAACATCAAATAGTCAGCAGATCAGGATTTGTGTTTGCTACAAATGCTAGACCCTAGAATCCCAAGAAGGTACAATGTAGTTTTTTGTGGGTTCAATGGTCATACAGAAGAAACTTGCTATAAGAAGTATGGCTATCCTCCTGGTTTCAAGGCAAGAAGGGTTAATTTGGTAGAAGATGAACAGTCAGCAGAAGAAGATCAGACCCAGACTAGGTTTGCTGGACCAGGGTTTCCCAATCTTACTGAAAATCAACTTGACAAGTTGATGGCTCTGCTGATTTCTGATCCTCATAGACATGTATGATTTGTTGTTGGGCAACCTGCAGAGATTACTACTCATTTTTTACCTGCTACAGGGACATGTGATCTAAATTTAGTAAGATCTATACAATGGATCTTGGACTTTGGTGCCACATATCACATTGTAGGTTCCTTAAATCTGTTAAGTAATCCCAAACCTTTATTGGTATAAAAATGGGATTACCAAATGGAATAACGGTTCTGTTACACATATAGGACAAGTGAGAGTAAACCCTCATCTGGTCCTACATGATGTATTTTACATTTCTGGTTTTAAATATAATCTTTTGTCTTTACCTCCTTCATTAATCACACAAAAGGTGCAGCTGTTTTTTTTGCTAACAATTGTGTTTTGCGGGACAAGAAGAAGAAAGTGAATGGTTCAGCTGAGTTAAACAGAGGAATCTATGTCATGGATCAGCCAATCATAATTTCTGTTGTTAATGCTATAGGAAATAACACCTTATCTTATAGACTAGATGATGCCCTTTTGTGGCATTACAGACTAGGACATCTACCAAATAAGAGATTAGTAGTTATCAGTTCACAGTCTGATGATGTTAAATTCTGTGAACATGATCTTTGTTATGTTTGCCCTATGGCAAAACTCAAGAAAAATCATTTTCCCTTGAGTACTACAAATGTAAATGATACTTTTGATCTTGTTCATATGGATATTTGGTGTCCTTTGAAACAACACACCGTAAATGGACATCAATATTTTCTTACTGTTGCAGATGACTTTTCTAGATTTACTTGGATTTTTCTTATGAGGCACAAATCTAAAGTTTATGATCTTGTTAAATATTTTGTTAAATTTGTCTCTACTCAATTTAATAAAATTATCAAAGTGATTAGATTTGACAATAGAGCTGAGTTTCAGTTTAGAGATTTTTATGCTAAGCAGGGGATCATACATCAGACATCCTATGTCAGCACACCTGAACAAAATGGTATTGTTGAAAGGAAACATCAACATCTAGTGAATGTTTCCAGGGCTCTAAGATTCCAAAGTAACCTACCCATTGAGTATTGCGGTTTTTGTCTTTTAAATGCTGTAAAATTGATTAATGCCACACCTACACCATTGTTGGAGGAAAGCACTCCTCATGAGGTGCTTTATGGCACCAAACCAGATTATTCTGTGTTTAAAGTTTTTGGTTGCTTAGTTTTTTCTTGTACACTTCAGCAGTACAGGACAAAATCTGATTCCAGATGTAGGACTTGTGTCTACCTTGGAAACTCAAATACTTCCAAGGGTGCTATTCTTTTGGGCATCACCAACAATGATATCTTTGTTGCCAAAAATACTCATTTTCATGAGACTTATTTTCCTTTATTTCAGCAGGTTCTAGGGCAAGCTAGATATTTCACTGATATGCCAGTACCTTTACCAGTTATGAATAGTTTTGATGATCTGTTGAATGAGTTAGCAGACCAACCAGACATAAGGTCTGCTGCAACTGAGGCTTCTAGTGAAGGACATGCTCCTGTCAGCCAACCACCTGCACCTGCACATGTTCAATTGAGAAAATCCACAAGGACAAGAAACTCACCAATCTTTTATCAATGTGGTGCTCATACAGTTCTCAGACCTTATATCTGCTGAGTGAAGTGATGAATGTGGAGAAACTTTTTGCAGAGTATGCCAGATTTATTAATGCTATTGATGTTGTTAATAACCTAAGACCTATAATCAAGCCATCAAGCATGACGGGAAAGAAGCTATATGCAAAAGGAAATTGAGGCTTTACAGACTACTCATACCTGGGAGATAGTTGACTTGCCCTCAGGAAAGAAGGCTATTGGGTGCAAATGGGTATGCAAAATCAAGTATCATCATGATGGTTCAGTGAAGAGATACAAAGCCATATTGGTGGCAAAGGGATACACTTAAACATATGGTATTGACTATCAAGAGACTTTTTCACTGTTGTCAAAATTACCACAGTCAGGATTTGCTAGCAGCAGCATCTAACAATTGGCATCTTCACCAAATGGATGTCAATACAGCCTTCTTACATGGATATCTACATGAAGAAGTGTATATGCAGCTGCTCCCGGGATTTGAAACAAACAAACCAAATCAATTTTGCAGATTAACAAAATCTTTATATGTCTTGAAGCAAGCCAACACGCAGTAGGATTGCAAGTTTACTAAATCCTTGGAGGCACAAGGGTTATTCAATCCAAACATGATCATAGTTCATTCACAAAAGGGTCGGGACGGGTTTTTATTTCTCTGCTGGTATATGTAGATGATATAATAGCAGCAAGTCCCAGTGAGCAATTGATTCAGCAAGTCAAAGATGCTTTACATCAACTGTTCACCATTAAAAACCTTGGAAATTTAATATATTTCCAAGGTATTGAGACTGCTAGAACTCCTGCAGGCATTTCCTCTTAAAAGAAGTACACACTCAACCTATTCAACCATTTTAGAAGACAACAATGCATACAGATCACTAATGGGTAAGTTAATCTACCTCACTTTTACCAGACCATATATAGCTTTTGGTGTCCTACGGCTGATTCGGTTTCTGGACACTCCCACTGAAAACCACATGAAAGCAACACATTGAATGCTGAGATATTTGAAAGCTATAGGCCAAAGAATCTTCTTCCCAGCTAAGAATAGCTTTGTTCTGCGAGGATATAAAGACAGTGATTGGGCAGGTTGCCTTGAAATCAGAAAGTCAGTATTAGGCTACATAATGTTTTTATGGGATGCTCTTATTTCTGTAATTATTCTGTCAATTAAATTAATGTCTGTATTTTATATCTCATATTGAGATTGACTGTCATAGAACTAGTTATTTAGTTTGCTGATAACGCCGTAAGTAATACCATTAATTGTACATTTATTTACCCCAAATTATGCTCAAAGAGAGGATAGGCAGGCTCGTTATTGTATGGAATATGTGTTAAATGCTATGTGTATGTTCCTAAGTTCATAATTTTGCATCTGTGTTATTTTCCTGAGGTTGGTACTGTTTTACCTCGTTTTATGTATTTTCAGGATGTATCAATCTGGAGCATTAAAGGACGAAGCTGGACCAGAGGAAAGAATGTTGGGCCAAGTAAATAAAGTCAAAAAAAAGATATGCCAAAGAAAAATAAGAATTGAAGGCTCGGTTTACCATAGGCTAGGCCCGATAAATCGAGGGTCTTGAGGAACAAGAAATCGATTCTACCGCGTTTACTAGGTCGGTTAGGCTTTCTATGAGTCATAAGTCGGCTATTGTATCTATAAAAAGCCGCATAGACTGAGTATTACATAAGTATTGCATGTTCTATCTTTTATTATATACAATTTCAATGCAATAAAGTTTTCCTAAACTTTTGAACTTTATTTTCTGGGTTCCTTCCCTTCCCTACCATCTCTGGCTTGAGGGGATCAAGCTAGATCTCCATTGTTGAAGGTATGAAGTTTTGAACATTCCTTTATGTCTTTAACATGGTAGATATGTTTGTATTCATGTGTTTTAGTTAATCTGCATGTTTAACGATCCCATAATTTACTTAGACTAATCACCATTGAGCAATGTAGATCCAGAAATAGGAAAAGCCGCCCCCGGTAAACCGGCGGTCTATACCGGTTTATCAAGGAAAAATTTAGAAAACCTAAATCTGGGATTCGCGTCAGCTATGTTGATCGACCGAAATAATTAAAACGAGTAATAGGTCTGGCTAATCTAGTATTCGTAATTCGTAAATTAACATGAATTATTGATAGTGAAGTGTTAGTTAGAACATTGTTTTGATGGACCCTAGGAACGTACTAATCAGTGGATAGCTTCCTAGACGGGTTAGCGGTATGAGTTAGCGCTCAATTATGACAATTCTAGTTTTGTATGCGTATGGGCTATTACGGACCAATTAAGGAGGGTAGCTGGCGTATAGATTATCTACTACCATGGTCGGAGTAGATAGGGTTAGGAATTGCACCCGTAGCTTTAAAACTGAATTAAAAGCTCGCTCGATTAATTTACGAAAATTATGTGGGGAAGTAAACATAAGGATTAACTAATCCAAGTTAGTAGATCGGTAGGAAGAGGGGGAGGAATACCACGTTTCTTTCATGTACTTTGTTGGTCAAAGACTGTATATATGGCTTCTTAATTAGATTAGGATTTTTTATGCTTGAGATGCCTTGTCTCTGTGGGATCGACCTTGATTCGCCCTTACTATACTACGATTGAACTAGTATTCTTGCTAGTAATATCGACGTTAGTGACTTACACGCAATCATTTGCTGACTAACCTAGAAGAATAATTTAATGTATTTTTTATAAAATACAGACATTAAATTAATCTTCTGGGTTAGTCAACAAATTAACTAAATAACTAGTTGTATGACAGTCAATCTCAATATGAGATATAAAATACAGGCATTAATTTAATTGTCAGATTAATATTGATAAATTGATTATGTGGGCCTCAATTTCCTCATATAAGATATGGATAGTAATTGTAGTTAGAAAAGATTAAAATCAATTGTTAACTTTAATTGACCGAATTGAAAACAATTTATAATAATCTCACAGCATTTTCTGAATGTTGGAAAAAATTCAGTAAGATTGAATTAAAAAATGGTATGGTGAGTGGGAGAGGGAGAGGGAACTGTGACAATAAATCACACGGCTTCCACTGTTGACCAAAGCACCGTAAGATAAGGGTGACACCTCATGATGTTTTTACTTTGTCCCCCTTCAGATGGCCTTCACCTCTATTGATATTCAAGGCTTGGTTTCTGAAAGTATAGGTATTGAAATTGATGAAATAGAGTTAAACAAAATAAATACGAAATTCTCATTAATCAGAAACGTATTCAAATTAAGTTACAAGGGGTCTGTTGAGAGGTTTTTGTAGATCATACTCTCAACGTTTAAGTCTAAGATTGTTACAACAGACTAACTAACTAGTCTGACTAACGTCTCAGCTGATCATACTATTAGTTGTGATAGTTCTGTGTCTAGTCTTTCAGTTGTATGAAGTAACAGTTTGCCCATCTCATATGAGTTGTGTTCTTCTCATCTGGTCATCTTTTCTGCTCAGCCGACTGCCTCAGATCTGAATCTCTTTTGCCTTGCTGACAATTCTACTAGATGTTGTTCAGATATCAAAATAGTATGCACACCTTACTTGCATTCAACACTTCCTTAATCCATATTATATATGTTATTAATAGGGAGTCGATTTTACTTTATGGATGTGACTCACCCTTCGGTGGCACCCTTTGAGTAGTACTCAAAGTCGAGAACGTGGGTTACACTCATAAGAACTCACTTAAATGGTTTTTGTGGGTTTAGGACAAAATGAAGAGGTAGTCAGTTTTTAATTGAAGAACATGAGGTTATCTTGAATAATTTTTTAAACGGATTCGAGATTGTCTCAGTTTAATCATCTCTATTTTACCTACCCTTCAGTGGCAGTACAAATGTGAGATTAAATTCCTCGGGAATTGGTAGGATAAACATATTGCATGACGTTTATAATTCCTGAAATAATTTACTTTGTGGTGTATGGCTAGTAGTTAATATTGCTATAATCTACTTTTAGCAATCATGTCCACTCACACATCACAATTTCTTAACATAAAATTAACCGGAGATAACTATACCAAGTGGAAGTCAAACATCTATGTCGCTCTCACGTTTGAACACATCAAGTACGTTCTCGTTGAGGATTTTCATCCTAAGCCTGCATAAGAATCTGATCCCGTTGATGTCGTGGCCTATAAGAAATGGGCCGAGGACGAAAACAAGGCTCGTGGAATGCTTTTGGCAACCATGTCCGATATTATTTGGAATAAGCATGAGAACATGGATACGGCTTAAGACATCATCGGTTTGGAATATAACACAAGTTCATAAAATTGTCCAGGTATACTCGGGGGGATATACCAATGTATATACAGGCAAAATGCGGAGCGAAATGAAAAGGACACATGTCTGAGGTAATTTGCATTGAAATTCTCCTTGAAAATTTGACATATTACAACTACAGAAGGGTGCAATAACCTAAACACCATTGTCGGCACCAGAGGGTTGGGATGATGTAGGATCAACTTCTTCTGCAGTTGAATATTTAGACACAACATCCACACCTGACTGAAAATCTACTTGACGCTCTTCGAAGACGCCATCCAAACCTTTTTAATTGAAAGTAGGGAGGACGGGATAATGAGGATCTACCTCATAACATGTTGTCAGCCCCTCTCAATTATTTTGCCAAGCTGAGCAGGTACTCGACCCATTTTTTATATTATTGTAAGCTAAGCAAGTACTTAGCCTCTTCTTATTTTATTGTCAAGCTGAACAGGTTTTCAGCCTCTTTCATTTATATTACCGAGCTAAGCAAGAAGTAAGCCTCTTCTCATTATATTGTCGAGTTGAGCAGGTCCTCGGTCTTTTTCTTTGTTATCATAGATTTCTTATCCTTGGTGAGCTGAGCGAAACTCAGCCTCTTGCTTTACTATGGACGAGACGAGCAGATCTTAGTCTCTTTTTTCGGTCATTATGGATGAACTAAGTAAATCTTAGCCTCTTTATTTATTTTTATGGATGAGCTAATTTAATCTCAGTCTCTTTATTTATTATTATAGATGAGCTAAGCATGTCTCAATCTCTTTGCACTTATTATTAACTAAGTCAATCTTGGTTTTATTCTATTGGATGAGCTGAGCAGGCCTCAGTCTCTTTTAGCATATTGGTGAATATCATGTTCGTTAATTATTATCAGCTCATACTTCGGTTTTCTATTATGAGCTGAGAAAATACAATTCATATATACATGGGCATGTCCCAGCGTTATTTGTTATATCGAAAGATGTTGCTCAAAGAAAATGCTACAAATAGCTCAACAACTAGTAAACGACCATCTTGATTTAAGACAGAGCTGAGCAAGGCTCAACCTCTTGTTATTATATCTCCAAGTTTAGCAGGACTTACCATCATTCTATTTTATTGGTGATCTAGGTAGGGAGAAAAATATCTCATCACATAAAGACTGAAGTCTTCCCAATTATATGAGGACAATGCCACACTACTTATCATTAGTTTCATAAGCCTCATTCTTTAGTCATTTATTTTGATTGATCAAGCATGTCTCCAACTCGGGCCGAGTATGAATCAATCTTATATTTCTAGGGAGTTGCACGGGCTTCATCCACATAATCTGAACATGGCTCAATCATATTCATCTTATTCACAAACCTGGTAGACTCTACAAGCATCATTCACTTATTCTATGGCGAGATAAACTTGACTCAAGTAGGGATTGAACTTGGCCTTGTTGGAAAGGCCATTGCACTTCATGGCATTGACCAGGGTTCGAATCCCCATCCTTGCCCCCTCTCAAAAGTATTATAGATACTGAGCACAACTCAATACTATCTTATTGGTGAGCTCAGCATGCTCTATCTATATAAATTTAGAAAAGCTCAATTCTATGTATGTAAGCTAAGCATATATCAACCTCTTTTTGTACAAGACCCGGCATACTTCGGTCTTCCATTATTATCTTGGCAGGACTCATGTGTTTATCTTCAAGACATGGGTAGGACCCAACGACATCTATTATTTCAAATATGAAATTGTCCTAAATCTTACTCTTTGACAAACCAAGTCCCAGGCTCCCTTTAAGGGGCATAGTTATCAGAACCGGACTAGACATTCAAAGAAAAAGACAATGGGTCATCGGGTCACCGGGTCAATCGATGGGTCATTGGTTCAACCGGTGGGTATGTACTCACTACATATAATAAAAACATAATGACATATTCAAGACATAAGGAAAAAATTCTAATACGACATCCAAAATTATTTCCAAAATATTCCAACATCCAAATCACAAACAAGATACAAATGAAATGTGTAAATTATAAAGAAAGACTACAATACTAGTGAAAACCCACAAAAATTCCGAATACGAGATCTGGTTTATAAACTTTGTACATTATATAATAACATAACCATACTACTCCCCAATGCAGATCTTTTTGCAGATCTTTAATATATACATGATAATTTCTTCTTTATATCTTTGATTTCAATGGAATTGGGATTGTTTGATGTTCATTATATTGACAAAATCATCATTATCTCAATTTTTATAGCCAGGATAATTTGAAAATTGGCGGATTGAACCCTCATAATAATTGCGACTGAATTAGTTTGAATTTTATAGTTTCTCGATGAATTAAGTTCTAATAATTATTCTTAACATTTTTATTAATCTGATCAATTAAAATCCATACACATTCTTATACTTGGCTTTGCGGAAAGTTGTAGGAAAAGAAATACAGGAATCGCCTAGTAAAAGGGAAACTTGAAAAAATATGCTAAAAAAACATATTATTTGTGTGGTATGCTTCAAAAGAATAATATTTGAAAAATATGCCTGAAAAGTATTTCGTAGCCTTTTCGTAGCGTTTTCACAGTGAATACGTAGCGAATCAGCTATGAAAAGCTTTTCAGGCAAATTTTACAAATGTTATTCTTTTGAGACATACAACACAAATAATATGCTTTTTAAGCATATTTTTTCAAGTTTGTCCTAGTAAAATTGACTACTCTATAGATTTGATTTCTTATTAGAGGTTTCTAGCCTCAGTTAGGCATATCAAAGAATAGTAATGCCTGATTGGTCATTTAGACATTATCCTAATTGTTTGGATCATTCTCTTGGTTATTCATTTTTTTTCGGAAACGAAATATACGCATACCCACTTTTTGTTCCTATTGAAACTCGAATCCGTTTGCTTCGGATTAAGGAGCCACAGTAATTACCACTGGACCAATGCCTCGCTTGCCTCTTGGTTATTCATTTGAAGGGGCCGGCGGCTATTTATCTTTGTTGACCAAAATTTTTGCTCAAATAATTTTTTGGAAAACAAATGTTGCCTACATAGTCTTTTCCATATTTTTTCTCCTTACTTGCCCAAAATACCCCTGTAAATGTTGCTTAGGTAGTCTTCTTCTTCAACTCCCAAAATTCCCTCGCCGGAACCATGCCGGAATCCCGCTGGAACACCCATTCACACCCAAATCACACCCATTCGAACCCAAATCACCCATTCAACCAAAATCACACCCATTCGAACCCAAATCACCCAACCGAAATCTCGCCGGAACACCAATTCGAACACCCATTCAAATGAGCTCGCCGGAACAACCATTCCAACACCGCTATTGCTAAAAAAAACGAGTTAATGGAGGAAGAAGAAGAAGGAAGAAGAAAAAAGAAAAAAATGAGTAGAAAAGAGAAGAAAAAAACGAGTTTGAAATAGAGGGAGTAGAAGAGGAGAAGAAGAAGAAGAAAGATGGAAGTAGTATAATGAAAGATAAGGGAGTTTGAATTTTGATATTCTAAATTCAAATTTGGGGAAGGAGGGAAAATTTGGGAGTGAATTAAAAGAGGGCAAAATGGGAAAACCATTAATTTCGGCTTTTTCTTTTCTTTTCTAATTGGACAAAATAGTCAAAGACTTTATTAGTAATGAAAGTCTAAAAAAATACTATATAGGCAATTCCCCCTCATTTTGGAATCATTGTTAAAAGTAATTTTTATATTAGCATACTTTTGTATCTTCAAGTAATCAATAGTTTATTTTTTAGAAAGAGTAATCAATAGTTACTTTATTATTTCACCCAGGGCCGGCCCTGGGGGTGGGCGAGATGGGCGACCGCCCATGGCCCATGATATAAGGGCTTAAATATACATCTTTATTAATAGTAATTAAGCTAGTCTATTAGATAAGCAGTGATTATATACTCCTATTAATGCTAGTTCGATTCTTGATCTTGATATATTTTGGTTTTATTTATTTATTTATTATAAATGATATATAAATTTACCGTTAATCATTTGTAAAGTAATGATGCTATTGAAAATCTGCTCTAACTGACGTACTGCTCAGGCCCATGAACATAATCATATGTTGGAAAATATTAAACTTGATACTATAATTGATGGTTTTGCATCTAGACATGAACATAAATTGTTTTTCATGATCAATTTGTTTTCTTGCTATTGTTGTTATGTTGTCGATCGGTGTATCGCAATCTTTTGATGTTGTTGGTTACGATTCCGTTGTTTGTGATGTTTTTGTTTAAGCTATTGTTATTTTTCCTCTACTGATTCAATAATTTTATTGTTTTTTACATTTGAATATGTTGTTAGATTATAGCCTTAGCATTGACTTGAACGTGATTTGACTTATGTTACTATCACTACCAAAAAAACACTATATTGCTACACTAGTTTTTGCCCACACAAAAAAATAGTGTGGCTAATATATACTTAGTTGGATTTTTTGCCACGCTCTTGTGGCTAAAACTAAACATATAGAAACACTTTTGTTGTTGTGTGGCAAAGAATAGTGTAGCAAAAGATATAAATTAATTTTATTAAATAAAAACTGTGCCTTTTTTCAAATTTTACCCCGGGTCCATTAAGTCATAGGAACGGCCATGTTCACCCTGAATCAGTTTGTCAGCCTAGACCTAGAGCAACAATAACTATGGTAATCAACTTAATTTTCACGAAAACCACCTCA
This sequence comes from Gentiana straminea, assembly GCA_036785695.1. Taxonomy (NCBI): domain Eukaryota; kingdom Viridiplantae; phylum Streptophyta; class Magnoliopsida; order Gentianales; family Gentianaceae; genus Gentiana; species Gentiana straminea. The sequence continues at coordinate 5,307,108 of JAVUPR010000312.1, read as the reverse complement.
TACTCACATGTATAGTACGTAACGATTTAATATATGGCTTGTGATATATGTATATATGTATGTATTTGGCAGTAATTTGTGATATAGAAAGTGTATCTATGTCGTATCGTCGAATGTCGCTTTTGTATTTATCCTTTACCAATACCAAAAAAGGGTACTTAAACTTATATTCAATAGACTACACCGTGCCAACATAATGATCTACTCCTTTTATATAAGTGGTTCATTATTCAATGTGTAGCTATGAACATGAACCACTTATATACAAGTGACTAGTATCTTTTTGTTACTTAACTTTAACAACATTTTGTGATGACAACATATTACCCGGAACTTTGTTTCAAAATAACTTGTTGAGATAATGAATCATGGGATCTGAACGACGTAATTTCATTTCGGTGGAAAAAAAAAAGAGACAGTAAACATTATACAACATTGTATGAAAAATCTAATCATGAAACATCATGGTTTCATGATAATTAGATGTGTTATTTGTTGTAATTGGGATTGTCGTTATAATTATTGTTGTTGTCATAAGTATATATTAGTATTAGTTACTATTGATATTATCAGTACTTTAACTTTAATTTACTAACTGGGTTCAAATATATTATTATTATTATTATTATTATTATTATTATTATTATTATTATTATTATTATTATTATTACGCCAACCAACAAAAGCAACAGAGCCGAGGACGAGATGTCATGGTCAGCCCTCACCATAGAAAAAGTTGAAAAAAAGGAATACAAACATGTGAAGGTGGTTATGAGTACATACAATTTTTGGACTAAGCAATCTAACCGTTTGCGGTGTGCTGATGATCACGCTGAATCATCTACCTTGTCTCTTACTCTCCTGGTTTCCTTAATTAAAGAAGAGGGTATTTTTCCGCCAAAGGTCGAAAGCTTACATTAAAGAGAATTAACAAGTAAAATGACATATCGGCATACAGTCTTTCCAAAATACTCATACGTCAGAGCTGAAAGAGAAAGCAACAAGACTGTGTGCAATCTTGTTACTTCTCTTATTCAAAAAAAAAAAATCTTGTTACTTTCTCTTCCCGAATGCAAAATTATACAAAAGCTCAAACAAGCTAATTTGTGACGTTGTGACGTCCGAGTCCTTATCCGGAAAAAACTTACGACACTCATATATTTTGTTTTTAAAATAATAAAAGAAATGTATACGTAAGCCTCGTATTACAATATCGCTTGAGTAAAGCAGAATTAAAACTAAAGAAATGACTCGGGAATGTCAAAAAGCATAATGGATTAACCGGTTCCACTCCACGTTTAAGAAAACTAAACGACCTAATTAAACAACGAAAAAAATGTTTTTTGAATCTATTACAAATCCCAATGAAAAACAAGAGACAAAAAATCTAGGAATTCTCAAACAATAAATGTTTACATCTCTCAAACAATATTAAAATGCATGAAATAAAAGATAATATTTTTCAACATATCATCCCGAGCTTATACGTCAACTCCGTCTCAGCTATCATCATAACCATAATCATGTACTTGCCAGTCACCTTCTCGGGTGGGAATAGTAATAAAGGCAATAAGTGCAATTGTACTTAGTAAGGGGTAGAAGAATCGGAACTAAAGAAAAACATTCACATAATATAAGCATTAAAAGTCAACAAACTCTACCACATATGTAGAAACTGCTCACGCCCCTCTACTAGCCCCACTAGCAAAACCCTGACAAAATAAGGGTTTGTTACACCACGATCAAGGGACACTGCGTATGGTGAAGACTGCATCACAACATATTAAGCACCTCATATGGTACGGACTTGTCTGTGAGGAAGATTACACGAGCCGTTTGGCATCAGACCATGTGGAGGTGTAATAGTTCCATGCTGCGAGAAGGAAACGTGCCTCACCAATGCTCATGGTCAACCTTCACCATAGAAAAAGTCGAAAAAAGGAATACAACATGTGAAGATGGTTATGGGTACATACAAATTTTGACTAAGCAACGCACCATGTTAATAAGCAATTTAATCATTTGCGGTGTGCTGGTGATTACGCTGAATCATCTATCTCGTCTCTAACTCTCCTAATTTTTTTAATTAAAAAAAGCGAGTTTTTTCCCCACCAAAGGTCGAAAGCTTACATTAAAGAGTATTAATGAGTAGAAGGCATACAACCTTTCCAAAATACTCCTACGTCAGAGCTGAAAGAAAAAGTAACAAGACTGTGGGCAATCTTATTGCTTTATTTTCCAGTATGCAAAAAATGTCTTTTGTAACAGCGATGAAATGTATTCTATAATATTTCTACAATCAGCCTGAGAGTGCGTCTTTTTTGGAGCAGCAATTGACTAGAGACAGATTATCAGAAAAGTAGATGAGTTTTTTTAATTCCTATAGAGTGACATCTTCAAAGGCACCACCGCAACGCTCCAGTTTTAGAATCAAAAGGCGGAGTTACTGAGGAGTTTTGGGGAGGGCCAAGCTTCCAAAAATGAGCTATCACCATAAAAAAAGGCGGCTCCATAACATGCAAAACAAGAGTCTGACTTCCAGGCTGCATCACCGTAAGCCCTCACTGCATCAAGGGGAAGGTCCACGTGCTGAAAATCAGGAGAAGAAGTAAAAAATCAAGGGAAATCTTTTCTAAATGATTAGCCCGAACAAAGTCATTTCTTGCTTCATAGGAAAAAGCAGCAATATCCGAGAATGACCAAAAAAAATATCATAGATTCTTCTACATCTTGCTTTCCAAATTAACCAAAATGCAAAGCACGATAAAATAAATATGTCATGAAGCTTATTAAAACAACTAGCAGTAGAAACACATTCCCACCAGGAGATAAGTGTCTTCCAAACATTTTTTGCAAAAGGAAATGAAATGAACAAAAATGATGGAATGGAATGAAACGAGCTAGCAGACAATGGAATTGTAAGCTGACAGAGTCATTGAGCAACAAGGATTTGTTCAGTCTAAGAATGATCACAGTTTGTTCACAAAAGGATCAGGAAAGTCCTTTATTGCTTTCAAGTTTATGTAGATGACATAATAGAAGCCAATCCTGATCATCACTTGATTCAGCAAGTTAAAGACAATTCACATAAGCAATTTACAGTCAAAGATCTTAGTAAACTAAGATGTTTCTTGGGCATTGAAGTAGCCAGAACATCTGAGGGTATTTCAATCTCTCAAAGTAAGTATACCTTAAATCTTCTCCAAGAATATGAGTTTTGGGGGCCAAGCCTGCCAAAATACCTATGGAATCTAAGCAGACCTTACAACATTGAGATTCAGCTCTGGTGGAAGATAATACTTCTTGTAGATCACTAGTTGGAAAGATGATATATCTCTCTTTCACCAGACCTGACATAGCCTTTGCAGTTTCATAGCTGAGTCAATTTTTGGACATGCCTATGAAAATCATATGAAGGCTGCTCACATGCTTTTGAGATATCTGAAGTCCAATCGAGGCCAAGGCATCTTTTTCCCAGCTGAGAACGACCTTGTATTGAGATAATTCACTGATATTGATTGGGATGGATGCCTTGAAACAAGAAGATCTATTTCAGGATATATGATGTTCCTAGGAGATGCTCATATCTCATGAAAATCTAAAAAACAAACCACTATTGCAATAAGTTCTTCAGAAGTTGAGTACAGGACTATGGCTAATGCTACCTGTGAAATTCAATGGCTTGTTTACATTCTCCACGATTTGTAGATCCATGTTCAGCTACATGCTCTATTATTTTGTGACAATGTCAGTGCTATGAATATTATTTCAGCCTTAATTTCCTGAAATAACTAAGCATATTGAGATAGACCATCATGTTGTTAGAGACAAATTCAAATACGGCCTGCTTAAACTCCTACTTGTGCACACCAAGGAGCAGATTGCTGGTATTCTCACCAAGGCTCTGGATGCACCAACTTCTCTTGTTTTCTAGAAAAACTAGGCATTTTCAAGATCTTTCAACCAGGTTCCAGTAAATAAAGAAATGTTGACTATAAGAGGATGTTCAAGATGATTCATGTATCTCTGTCAACTTTATAAGGTTTTATAATGTATGGATAAAGGCATGGTGATACAAAAAGATGTACTCAAGTGAAAAAAGCTTAGCACACTGCAACAGTCAACTCAGCACAGCTGATAGAGGCAGCATGCAACTCAGCTCAGCTGAGTAACATAGCTAGGCAGTTGTTCTGTAACAGACTTGTAATTATTCGGTTGTAACAGACTTGTAACTTCCTTTTAACTGATACATGTCTATAAATACCCCATGATCAGCAGCATCGTAACTAAAGTCATTCACTATTCTTAAGTAATAAGAATTCCACATTTTATTTTGTTGTGTTTGTAGTTTCACAACTTCAACAAATATAGTTAGCTTTACCACCCAAACACAAACAGTTAAACTTCCATTTATCCAGCTTATTTTTGCATTTATAAAAAATATAAGAAAAATCCTACCTTTTTTACCTACTCACAACAACGGGGAGACCAGTGTACTTTGTGTGATGTACTTCAGAGAGGCCATTAGGACAAGACCTCAGACTTGCATCTAATAGATGCATTCTTACAGAAGAACACAACAAAGTTAATGGATTGGCTATAAGTTTGTTCATAAAGGTTGAGAATCTTTAACCTAGAGGCACAAGAAGCATTAGCTTTAGGATCAGTAAAGAATCATCAACAAAAATAGATGGTTGATGTAGGGACTGGCCTTTGAGATTCTGATACAAGGAACATCTCCATTAGGGCTAGCTTTCCTAAGTAAATGACTAAGTCACTGAGTGCGTAAAATATAAAGATATGGAGATATGGGTCTCCTTGACTTACTCTACTTGAGAAAGCCAACCATGTTACTATTAATGATAAAAGAGAAAGAGACAATGGTCACACATTCCCTAATCAGAGAGATCCATATATAATGCGTATCCAAGCTTCATCAAAATAAAGAACAAATAAGGCCACTCAATTATATCAAAAGCTTTAGACACATCTAATTTAAGATCCATGAAAGCATAATTGCCTTTCCAGTTGTTGATCAAGTAATGTATGGATTCATTATCAATTATATAGCTATCTATAAGCTTCCCGTTAGGGAAAAAAACATTTTGACTATCACTAATGAAAATGGGGAGAAGCTTCTTTAACGTGATAGCTAGGACCTTAGGGATAACTTTATAGACAACATTACAAAGACTGATGGGCCTAAAGTGGGAAGCTTCAGTGGGATTGTCAATCTTAGGAATAAGGACAATACAAGTGTGATTAAGTTCTTTAAGAAATTTCCCTTTCAAAATAAAGCTATTGAGAGCTCTCATCACATCCACTTTGATTATAGGGAAACAACTCTTAAGCAAAACCAATTATGGATGCTTGCTTCCAATAGTTTCCACCTCATTATAAGCATTAGCAAGCTCGGCCATCAACTTTTTCAAGTGAGATAAAGGCATGTTCTTCTCCATACTTTCTTTTACCTGATCCTTGAGTTGTCTCATTCTGTGGGAAAAATTTGGCATACTAGTTCTCTTACAAATATTCAGACGCATCCTCACTGCTTTAATTTTGCATAGAATTTGGTAGTTGGGTGTGCCATGAAAGCTCTGAGACCATCTGTCTGATACCACTTCAAAGAAACCCGGTTTTGAAACCCATCTATCATAAGAAATAATGTCTTTTTCCTACCAGTAAAGTCAGCACTACAAGTGATATCCAGGAGACAATGATCGGAGGAAGCCATATCAACATGTGTAACAGTGGCATTAGAGAAAGCGGAAGTCCAACTTGGAGAAGCAAGAGCTCAGTCAAGTCTCTCCATAATAGGTTCTTCACCGTCTCACAATCTACGCCAGGTCCAGAAATATCTGATATATCCCAGAACAACAAGGCCACAAGAGGGTATGTAACTTCTAAAATCATCAAAGAAAGTATCCACTCTCACCCTTCAACCACACTTTTTAAAATTGGAGAATATGTCATTAATGTCTCCCGCAAGCACAAAATAATCTCCCCGGATATATGTTCTATCTAGCAAAAATTTCCAATGTTCTTTTTTATGTACAACCGATGGACTGGAATATACAACTATAAACCACCAATAAATACTTCGCTTATTATCCTTAATACATACCTCAATTGTAAAAGGGTAGTGACAACAGATACAACATCATCATCTTTTTTTTCTAGAAAACAGCTAGACCACCAGACAATCCAAGAGGTTTCACGGTCGTTACATGATCAAAACGAAACTTATTGCAGAGCTTATTATGCAAAGTAGAGGTATTCTTTGTTTCAACCAAAAACAAAAGATCGGGGGAGTGAAGTTTACACACCTACTTATCCTGGGATATTGTGTAGGAGCTCTCCAAACATTGACAATTCCACACCATAATCCTCATTGTCGGGGTGAGAGCCATTTAGGGTTGGCTGCCTTCACCCCACTTTGAATGGCATCAAAAGAGACCGGCTTAATCTTCAGCTTCTTGAAGAAAGGTTCCATCAGCTCAGTAGTTACCTCATATTGTTTGATTTCTATGCATTTTTCAATATATTTCTTTGTCAATGCATCAAAGTCTTGAGGATAGTAAATTTCAGCACATTTTCGGATTAAATTCCCACTTTTCCTCCTTAACACTAAGCTCTAATTGCTTTACCTCTACCTCAAACAAATTTTCAATATTTTCTTATGAAGACCCCTCTTGAAAAGCAGCAGGAATTTCATGAGTGCTGACATTAGGATACCATTCAATCATCAACACATTTGAAGATGGTTGCTTGGGAGTTTCATCGGCCGACTCCTGAATATTAACATGTGCATAAGAGGGACGAGTAGCTGCAATAGGATATAAGCTTCAAAATTTGGGGACAATTCCCCTCATTCTTGTCACTTACTGGGCAATTCTCCCTTATAGCAGCAACATGCCCGAAACTGGTTGATCATTCCGTTTCTACTTTTCCACGTCTTCTATGAACTTGAGACTTATGACTGGATGATGTTTTTCACAAAGGGATTTTAGGGTTCCTTCGTTGCGAGTTAGAGTAGCATCGATCTGCTAATGAGAAATTATTGTGGTGGTAAAAGCTGAGGCCCCAGGACCAAGAGGTCCCGGGTTCAAGCCTCTCTTATGGAAAAAAAAAGGGTGTGTGTGTTTAAGCTTTTGTTTTGTTATAAAAAGGGTAGCATCGATCAGCTGTATGCCCGATAATTCCACAATATGCACGGTAGAGAGATACATTTTCATATTTGAGAGAAACCCATCTTTTAGCATCATCCTGACTAACCAACATGCCTTGAACAGATGGAATTGAATGAAACTGATGGAATGTAATGGAATGGAATGAAACTGATTGAATGGAATGCAATGAAATAGAATGAAGTGATTCCATTCCTATGTTTGGCATGAACTCGAATGAAACGTGTGAGATTCTATAAGGTGTGCCAAGTGACACGGTGAGTGATGGGCATGCGTGAGGATGAGTGTGGCGGGTGCATGGTGACGGGGCATGCTGTGGTCGGTAGTGTCGGATGATGTGAGGTGGGAGATAGCGGTGGTTGTAGTGGCGGTGGTGGTGTTGGGGCATGCGGTGGTCGGTAGTGACAGATGATGTGAGGTGTGCGATATCGGTGGTTGTGGTGGCGGTGGCGGTGGTGACGAGAGTGGTGTGGTGTTCGGGGAATAGTGATGGTAATGTGGGATGTGGTGGTGATGCCGGTGGGTGTGGTGACACGGGTGGTATGGTGTGCTGTGATGGGTGATGGTGAAGTGGGTGGCGGTGGCAGAGTGAAGATCGTTAGTGATTGAGTTGCTTGTGAAGGATGATAGTGGCAGAGGTTGATGGAGGGATAGGTTATGGGTGACGATGAAAAAGACGTTGGTGAGGTGGGTGGGGGTATAGGGTATTGGTGAAATGGTTGGTAACATGAGGTGGTTTTGGGGCAGTTGATTGTGGGTTGTGTTATGATGAGGGATGATGATTAGTTGTGACGAGGGTCGTGACAGGATAAGCGGCAGTGGTGGCTGGTGGGGGTGTGGTGGGGTGGGCGGATGGCACGGGAGAAGGCGGGTGGGTGGTGGTGGTTGGTTTTTGTCGTTAGGTTATGTTTTATATTTCTTTCCATCGATGCATTCCGTCCATTCCGTCCATTTTTTGATGGAATGAAACTTCACTCCATTCTCTCGCATCCAAACATGCCAAAATGATGGAATGAAATGAAAAAATCATTCCATTACATTTCATTCCATTCTAACAATCCAAATGCAGCATAAAGGTTTAGGGAGATCCAGATCCACTAAACATGATAAAGAACAAAATAGCAAGCCCAAAAGTGAATCCAAACAGCAATGATCCAGTCTTCTCGCAAACATGCTTGGCCCAGGCCCATTATCACAATACACAAATCTACAGCATGAGGCAACCTTCTCAGCATCATAAGGAAGAAGGGATACTTGGGGAACAAGTTTGTACTACTGAATATTCGAGGAATATTCCCTTGTTGACTGGAATATTCTAGGAATATTCCTCCATTGACTGGAATATCTTGAGAATATTCCCTGTGCATAAGCCTGTGATTAGCCAATCATTAGATAGTATAAATAGACAGCAACAGTGTATCATAAATAACAACAAAATAATGAAATTACTTTGATCATTACTTTTCTACATGGTATCAAAGCAAGGTTAAGAACCTACCTTTTCTGTTTTTTTGTTTCTGTTTTCATGGCCAATCAACAGCAAATTGCACCAATTAGTCCTTATTATCTTCATCCCAATGAAAATCCTTCATTGGTGCTCGTCCAACCACCACTTGCAGGAAACAATTATCATGCCTGGTCTCGATCAATGAGAATGGCTCTCATGTCCAAAAATAAGCTGGGATTCATCAATGGTAACTTACCAGCACCTCCTGTTAATGATCCGGATCACCACGCATGGGAACAATGTGACATCATGGTACTATCATGGCTGCTCAAATCAGTTTTAGGTTCCATAGCACACAGTGTTATGTGGTTAAATTCAGCAAGAGAGGTATGGCTTGACATCCAGGAAAGGTTCTCCCATGGTGATCATTTCAGATTGTCAGACCTGTTAGAAGAAGTGAATTATGTTAGGCAAAACGATTTGTGTGTCACAGATTATTACACAAAGCTTAAGATTATGTGGGAAGAGTTATTGATTCTAAGGCCTTATCCTAATTGCACTTGTAGTCCTATATGTAATTGTGGAGCAATCAGAGTGTACAGAAACTACTTTGAGTCAGAATGTGTCATAAGATTTCTGAAAGGACTCACTGAAAGCTTTGCACCAGTTAAGGCGCAAGTGATGCTCATGAATCCATTGCCACCAATTAATCAAGTGTTTGGCATGGCCATAAAGCCTGAAAGGCAGCTCAGCTATTGCATTGGATATCCTGACAGGCCAGATAATCCAGTCATGGCTGTCCAGAGATCTAATTATGGTCAAAATAGTGTGCCTAGTGGTAGTACTTAGTTTCCAAAAAGGCCTTTATCTGGAAGTAGATATTTCCAGTGTAACTACTGTGGATTGCATGGACATACAGAAGATAGATGTTATAGAAAGCATGGTTTCCCCTCTGGTAGCAGGGGAAGGGGTAGAAATAACACAAATACAGGTAGGGGAGGCAGAATTTCTGCTAATCATGTTGATTCTGGTGAGGAATCTCTCTCAGAACCACCAGGGCAAACAAGCACATTCAATTTTACTCAGGAACAGATGGATGAACTCAGAAACCTGCTGAATGTGTCTCCTGCAACTGGAACTAAGGATGACACAGAGCACATGGTCAATCAAGCCGCATCCCGAGTGCAAATTTTGGACAGCACACTGGTAAGTATGGTGGTAAGTCTGAAAGTTTTATCTCAAAACAGTGGATTATAGATTCTGGTGCCTCAGATCATATAACATGTAATCTTAATATTCTTCAATCACATTACCCTATTCAAGCCACCTATGTCACCTTACCTGATGGAAGAACTACCACAGCTACTCACAGAGGCACGGTTCAATTAAACCACAAACTGATACTGTATAATGTTCTATACATACCTGATTTCAAACACAACCTAATTTCTCTTAGCAAATTGCTGCATGACAAAACTCTATATGTTATTTTCACAACTAATCTTTGCCTAATTCAGGAACATACGACCAAGATGCAGATTAGATTAGCTAAACAAGTCCATGGCCTTTACTATCTCCTTCCTGATCATCCTCAAAATATTCCTGATCATCCTCAACACATTTCCAGCTCTAGCAACTTCAATCAACTTGTCAATAAATCTGGTTTTTCTATGCTTTGTAATAGGCCTGATGCCTACATATGGCATCTTAGGTTAGGGCACATGTCCAATAAAGTTCTTAATGATGTAAAGCTCATAGAGCCAGCTGTCAGTTCTTATGAAATAAAAGATTGTACTATCTGTCATCTTTGCAAACAAAAGAGACTGTCTTTTCCCTTGAGTGATTCCATGGCAAAAACCGCCTTTGATCTTATTCATGTGGACATCTGGGGACCCTACAAGAAGGCAACCATATATAATGAGTACTATTTTCTAACTATTGTTGATGACTTCACCAGATACACCTGGGTTTTTCTTCTTAAAAACAAATCTCAGGCTAGTGTCACAGTCAAACAATTCAATGCCTTCACCCAGAATCAGTTTGACAAACAGATTAAAATACTAAGATATGATAATGGTCAAGAGTTCATACTTAAAGAATTTTATGCAGCTAATGGCATAGTGCATCAGACTACTTGTGTACATACACATAGTGCATCAGACTACTTGTGTACATACTCCAGAACAGAATGGGATTATTGAGAGAAAACGCCAACACATCCTTAATGTGGCCAGAGCCCTAAAAATCCAATCTAACATACCTATATCATACTGGGGATTCTGCATTCAGCATGCAACCAATCTTATCAACCTCACTCCATCTCCTAGATTACTCCATCAGACTCCTTACCAAAGGCTCTTCCATACTACTCCATCATACTCCAACCTTAAAGTCTTTGGATGTCTAGCCTTTGCCAACACCCCCATTCAATCCAGAACTAAGTTTGATGATAGAAGTGTTCCTTGTGCCTTTCTAGGATACCCCCCAAATGTTAAAGGGTATATATTACTGAATCTCAAAACTAAAAATATCTTCATCTCCAGAAATGTGTTGTTCCATGAACACATCTTTCCCTTCAATCTTAAAACAGCAACCAATCATCACTTCCTATCATATTCATATCCCTTACCAGCTTGTGATTCTCACCTGCCCTTTGATCTTACCACACCAACAGAACCATCAAGTCCAACACCAAACCATCTTAATCCTGAATCCACACCAAACCAGTCATCACCACACTCCTCAACTTCCAGTCCAGATTCCACATACCCTAACCTCAATCAAAACAATGATCCTTCATCCTCAACACAATCACATCCTTCACCTCCACCACAACCAATTAGGCATTCCACAAGAACCTCAAAACCACCCACATATCTTCAAGACTATGTTTGTAATACTGCCACTACCACCACAGCCAAATACCCCATCCAAGATTACATGTCTTACGATTTGTTGTCATCTAACTATAAAGCATTTGTGTTGAGTGTAAACATTTCAGATGAACCAGCATCCTACCAGCAGGCAGTCAAGGATGAAAGGTGGAGACAAGCAATGGATGCAGAGATCACAGCCTTACAAAATAACAACACCTGGGATGTGGTTTCATTGCCCCCAGGGAAAAAGGCCATAGGGTGCAGATGGGTATATCGGATTAAGTACTTGTCTGATGGTACTGTTGAACGATACAAAGCACGTTTAGTGGCAAGGGGCTACACACAACAATTGGGGGTAGACTATACAGATACATATGCTCCAGTGGCAAAGCTAACAACAGTCAGAATTCTCATGGCTGTTGCAGCAGCAGCAAGTTGGCATTTGGAACAACTTGACATTAACAATGCCTATCTACACGGTGAACTATCTGAAGAGGTGTTCATGCAAATCCCTCCTGGATTTCACACGTCCATTCCTCATCCCGTATGCAAGTTAAAAAAGTCACTTTATGGACTTAAACAAGCAGGTCGCCAGTGGAATATGAAGCTCACATCCTATCTACTAGACCTTGGTTTTCATCAATCAAAGAGTGACTACAGCCTATTCATTCGTGGTCAAGCTCATACTTTCATTGCCCTACTGGTTTATGTCGATGATATCTTAGTGGCTAGTCCTACCCCTCAACTGATTACCGAAATTAAGTCACAATTGGACTCCAAATTCAAAATCAAAGACTTGGGCAAGGTTCACTACTTCCTAGGAGTTGAAATAGCAAGAGGACCACATGGAATTACCTTATCGCAGCGAAAGTACACACTGGATTTGTTGTCTGAATATGGTCTTCTGGCTTGCAAACCTGCTTCTACTCCCATGGCCACAAGCTGCAAACTTGCTAAGGATGACTCCCCTCATTTGTCGGACAACTCCGGCTATCGTAGCCTGGTCGGAAAGTTAATCTATTTGACCTTCACACGACCGGACATCAGCTATGCCGTACAGCAATTGTCACAATTCCTAGATTGCCCAATGGTAAATCATCAGCAGGCAGCGCTCCGTCTTCTCCGATTCCTCAAAGGCTCCCCATGTCAAAGTTTGCTTTATCCCGCTGCCACAGATTCCACTCCAATCTCCATTACCGCGTACTCCGACTCCGATTGGGCTGGATGTCCTGATACCCGTCGATCTACTACTGGTTGGTGCATATTTTTGGGTAAATCGCTGATCTCCTGAAAAGCAAAAAAGCAGTCAACGATTTCCCGGAGCTCGGCGGAGTACCGGGCACTAGCTTCGACTTCTTGTGAACTTCAGTGGATCGTATATTTGCTATGAGATTGGGCTTCAAGCCCACCTTGCCCATCCTATTACATTGTGATAACCAAAGCGCCTGTTACATTATCGAGAACCCGGTTTTTAGCGAACGGACCAAGCATATCGAATTGGACTGTCATCTTATCCGTGAGAAATTTCAAGCTGGCCTTCTAATTCCCACATCCATATCCACTGCCCATCAATTAGCCGATATTTTCATGAAACCTCTCGACGGCCCACGTTTCACTTACTTATCGGCCCAACTTGGTACTTATTCGATTTTCCCGAAGTCCAGCTTGCGGGGGGTGATAAAGAACAAAATAGCAAGCCTAAAAGTGAATCCAAACAGCAATGATCCAGTCTTCTTGCAAACATGCTTGGCCCAGGCCTATTATCACAATACACAAATCTACAGCATGAGGCAACCTTCTCAGCATCATAAGGAAGAAGGGATACTTGGGGAACAAGTTTGTACTACTGAATATTCGAGGAATATTCCCTTGTTGACTGGAATATTCTAGGAATATTCCTCCATTGACCTGAATATCCTGAGAATATTCCATGTGCATAAACCTGTGATTAGCCAATCATTAGATAGTATAAATAGACAGCAACAGTGTATCATAAATAACAACAAAATAATGAAATTACTTTGATCATTACTTATCTACAAAACATCTTACAAACTTACCATGTTTGCTAACACCAAAGACTACTTCACTATTGTGAACCTTTCTGAGAAGTTTGCAGATGTGTTTTCTAGCAACTTCAGCAACCCAGTTTAAGTATAGATTCTAAACTTGGACCCAGACAAGAGAAATGTTAAAGGTATCATCATCGATTTCGATTCCCGGTTTCCATTTCTTGATAATCAGAATCTGAGAGTCATAATACCAAGGACAGCCGAGGAGGACTCTGTCAGCATCTAATTCATAATCAAAATGCGCCTAAAAGAAGTTTCCCAGGGCAATCAATTTGAATTTCTCCTTACATCTCAAGATTGCCTTCAGTGTGTTGTAGATGGCTCCATTGCTGACTTAATTGTGTGAAATAACCTGTATGACCAAACTCTTTCTACACGCCAATATGACATCGGCCCAGCGATAAATACTGTGGTCATTAACTTGAGGTTTCGAGTTCGAACCCCGTAAGAACAAAAATGTGAGTGCGTGTGTTTCTTTCGTATCCTTAAAATAAAAAAAAATAAAAATAAAAAAAAAAAAAATAAAAAAAACTCTTTCTACACTCGTAGGATTTTGTTGTTACTGGTGAAACCGTTACCCCACCATCCGAGCCGTAAATATTTTTTTTGTTTTGTTTTTGCTTATGTTTTCAGATTAATTTTATAATACTCAATTTTGACAATATTGTCGGAGTACCAAAATACCCCACGTATATATCAAATACAAATTAATAGTAACATACTATTGGAGTTGCCGTGTATAACGCCAAGCATGTCAATATCTATTATAAAGCACAAATTTTACAATGATCATGCACCAAATCCTACTTAGTGTGTCAAACGAATATGATTTTAATGTTTTGTGGTGGTTTCCAATATTTTTAAAAATCAACATCCAATTACGTTTCTCTAAATTGATGACATGATGATCCAATTATTTGATTCAAGACCACCATAAAACTACTGGTTATAAAGATACTAGTCATCACCAAGAAGTCCAGTCAATAATTCAGTTTTGTCACCGTATGGCTAAATTATTTGCATATTATTTTATCTTATATCTTATATATATATTTTATGTATATATCAATATCAATGATGTATTGATGTCTTTGACCTTGAAGAACAAAAAAAAAAAAAAAAAAAAAAAAAAAAAAAAACAATGGTCCTCTTTTTCAAACTTTTCCAAGGTTCTCTTTCTTCACGTTTATTTCGCATGATATACTAAAGCCTACATTTACGGTTAAAAAGCATCATACCCATGAACAGACTAAACTCTTCATAAATTCACCATAAAACGCTTTATATTATCTCTCTCCCACGATTCCATTTTCACTCTTCACGTACTTCACCAATAGTTATAATATAACTGAAATCGTTCCGCTTTCTTTTTTCTGATCAGTTTTCAAGATGAATAACAATAAAATTCATTCCGACAAGAAGGTCGAATCTTGCAAGAATAAGTTAGACAAAGTAAAGCTCCTCCCACCGCCGCCGTGCCCGCCGCCGCATAATCTCAATGAATGTCGAATTCCACCACCGCCATGTGGGCTTCAACCACCGTTGAGGAGTAGTACTAGCAGCAGTTCAAGGCGGAGGAGCTTTCGAAAGAGCGATGACCCTTTTCTTATAGCGTATAAAGAATGCACAAAGAGCTCTAAAAAGGACAATTGGGAATCAAAATTCAACCGGAAATCAAGGGATGATGATGATGTGGGATTAATTGGGTTGAAGAAGAAGTCTATGTCGATTTTCTCATGTAAGATGTCTTGTAATGTTACAGATGATAACATAGTCAAAGTATCAAAAAGTTCAAGAACCATAAGGGAGAGCCATGGTGATTGAGCCATGCTTTTTGTTTTTACACAGAATGATGGGTGGATTAATTTAGAGATGAACAACTTATATTATATATATACTTCCTTTTTTTCTCTTTACAATTGTGAAAATTCACTAATTCAGCACACTCACACACAACGAATTCAAGAAGTTGTTTCTTTTTTAATAGTTAATATATATAACCCAAATGATCATCTACTGAAAACAATGATATAGAATAATTAAAGGCAGCTATCAGAGCAAAAAATTGGGTAGCTAGGACTTTGAATCTTTGATCCAACACCTGCAAGCTGAAGGTTAATTTTGATAGTTGCAAAAGTAAAACACCTTGTATTCAGTTGAAAACTGGTTCTATTTTCTGCACATTGGTGCACTTTCGAAATTCGAATAGCACTATATATGCATATATATTGCTTTTTGCAATCGTTTTTGAGTTCTACATGGCTCCCGGCCCGGCTAATTGTTTTTTTTTTCTTTTCTTTTTCTTCTTTCTTTCTAGTAATCCAAAGTTCTTGATGATTGAATAATAAGAGTTATTCATGATATTTAATCTGGTATCATAGTGATTTGCGCTGCGTTAGTAATTAATTGTTATGTGACAATCTTCAGTTGTTCTTCATTTGTTTCTTGAAGTTTCATACTCCATAGCAAAAACTCAAGAACTGGCCCCGTTATGAAAATACTCGGGGGTTTCGGGGGATGGGGCTTCTTGAAGTTTCATACTCCATAGCAAAAACTCAAGAACTGGCCCCGTTCTACTCGGGTTTCGGTGGATGTGGCTTCTTGAAGTTTCATACTCCATAGCAAAAACTCAAGAACTGGCCCCGTTCTGAAAATACTCGGGTTTCGGGGGATGGGACTTCTTGAAATTTCATACTCCATAGCAAAAACTCAAAAACTGGCCTCGTTCTGAAAATACTCAGGTTTCGAGGGATGGGGCGTTACAAGAACATTATCTAACGAAAACATGTCCTGCTTTTCATCAAAAAAAGCTTTTAAAATGGATTTAATGTCATCAAACTGGGTTATGAGATAGAACTTAAAGTTTAGTGCCGAAGCCGCAGCCTGCAGCAGCGGACTTAAATTTCAGATTCTTGTAATTAAGAGCTTCTGGGAGTTAAACACAACACTTTAATGTCCTGAAAACTAAGGTTTTCCTTTTAAACTTTAACATTTTCTCCTAAACAAACTCTTAGTATTCATCCTCTCATTCCAGCCAGCAACAATCATCAAGGTGGTACAAGTGTTCTTATGGCAAGAGATAGACTTATATATTTTCAGTTTTTTTTTCATGAAATCAGGTATTTTATCAAGTTTGTATGAGATTTCAAAACCTTGTAATGATTTCGGCAAGCCGAGCCAAAAACATGGCGGTGACCTTTGCCGTCGGCTACACCTCAAGTTTGTCTTTAAACGGAATTTGAAGCGGTTTTTAATGTCATTTTTGAATTATTGAATAATATGGATTTTAATCATTTTTTAGAAATTAAATAGAAAGCTGTTTCTAGAATCAGCTAAATAGCGGTTTTACTGTCATACTTGAAAATATTTCGTTTGTTTTGGGTTGGAGTTTTTTTTTTTTTTTTATTGTTTTAGATAAAATGATCGAAGTAATGATTAGAAAATTAAGATGTTTTTTGAAATTTTTGTAGATTATGAAATGATTGGCGAAAAAATTTTTTTGAAATAAAGTAGTATAATAAATAAAATAATTGTAAAAAATGTTATAAAGTTGATAAAGTGAAATGATGAGTGATAATTTAATATTTTTTTATTTGTAGTTGAAGAAATGATTGGTAAGAGAATTGTAAGATATGACCGGTGAAGTGATATAAAAAAACTCCAAAAAAATAAACTCTAACGAAAACAAACTGACACCATGGTGCTGCAGCGGTGGATCAAAATATATAAATTTAGTATTTTTTTCGGTAACAGTATTTTTAGAGCGATAAACTTCAAGTTCGGACAATCAAGAACAATAATATTTATAAATTTAGTATTTTTTTACAATAGATTCAGTAACATTGATTTTGGGATAGAATAAGAAACAATTGAGGCCTTATTTTTTGGACTAGAATACGGAAGACAATATTTAAGCTGGTATCTGGTCAGGAAATTTGGTATGCAAATCACAATTCAGTTTTATAGCCTCTTGTAAGGGCACAGTTTCATATTTGAACCGTACCATTATTTTTTAAAGCCATCTTACAATACATGTTCCTTAAACCAGCTTACTTATGCGAAAAAATACATTGATAAAACTTGTTACAATGGTTAAAGCAATCTAAATTTATGACTATTCAATCAAACATGGAAGCCATTTTAATTAAACATTAACACCAAAGGTAATAAACACATTGTTAAAGTTGTGAAACTTAAGAACATTACAAAATATAATGCGGATATCTTATTACTCAAGAATAATGAATGAGTTAAGTTACAATTTTACTGATCATGGGGTATTTGTAGTATCATACACCACATGAATTAATTAGAAGAGGTTACATGGCAGAAACAATAGAATAATCGTTCTAACTACAAACTATGTAAAGACATCATGTTGAGTCTGTGTTGATCAGCTGAGTGTGCTCAGCTATTTGTCCATGCTGAGTTGCTCATCTTGCACTCAGCACTACTTCAGTCATGTATTGTAACACCCCATCAAGCTGAGAGTGATACATGAATCATCTTGGACTCATCACTTCTTCAGCCACTGGAACATGGTTGAAATATCTTGGAAATCCTCAACTTGTCCAAGGGATAAGAAAAGAGTGGTGCATCTAAAGCCACTGTGAGAAAATCAGCAATATGCTCCTTTGCATTCATAGGTAGCAGTTTAATAAGTCTAGATTTCACTTTGTCCCTGACAACATGACAATCAATCTCAATGTGCTTGGTCCTTTCATGGAACACATGATTATAAGTAATATGCTTAGCACTGGCATTGTCACAAAACAACAGAGCATGCAGCTGAACATGGATCTGTAAGTCTTGCAAAATGTAGGATATCACAAAGAAAGACATCTTTGTTTCTAGAAATACTCAGTTTCATGAGACTTATTTTCCTCTATTTCAACAGGTACTAGGTGAGGCTAGTTCTACTACTGACACGCCAGTGCCATTATTAGTCATTGATAGCTTAGATGATCAACCGAGTGAGTCGGTGACCAATCCAAAGACACGGGATCGAACGGGTGAGGATTCCAATAGAGAATATATACATGCATCTGCACTTGTCCAATTGAGAAGATCAACAAGAAAAAGATGACACCAAATTTTTATCAAGGGGGTGCTTAAACAGTACATCAGACTCCTCATCTGCTGAGTGAAGTAATGAGTATTGAGAGACTCTCGGCATAGTACTCCAAATATGTTTGTGCAATTGATGTTGTCATAGAACCCAAGACAAACAACCAAGCAATCAAACACGATGAGTGTAAAGAGGCCATGCAGAAAGAAATTGAAGCTTTGCAGACCACTCAAACTTGGGAAATTGTTGATTTGCCACTTGGCAAGAAGCCCATTGGATGCAAGTGGGTACATAAGATCAAATATAATCATGATGACTCTATAGAAAGATACAAAGACAGATTTGTTGCAAAAGGCTATACTCAAACGTATGTCATTGATTGTCAGTAGTCTTTTTCACCGGTAAAGAAGATTACCACAGTAAGAACTCTACTGGCAACAGCAGTAGCCAAAAATTGGCATCTTAATCAAATGGATGTCAATACAACCTTTTTTCATGGAGATCTTCATGAAGAAGCGTACATGCATCTTACCCTAGGTTTCAAGAGAGACAAACCTAATCAAGTTTTCAGATTGACGAAATCTCTATATGGTTTTAAACAGACCAACAGACAATGGAATTGTAAGGTGACAGAATCTTTGGAGAAACAAGGTTTTGTTCAATCAAAGAATGATCACAGTTTATTCACAAAGGGTCCAAGACAATCTTTTATTGCACTTCTAGTCTATGTAGATGACATCATAGTAGCCAGTCTTGACATTCAATTAATTCAACAAGTCAAAGACAGCTAGCATAAGAAGTTTACCATCAAAGATGGGTATTGAAGCTACATGAACCCTTGAGGGCACTTCCATTTCTTAGAGGAACTACACGTTAAACCTTTTACAAGATTATGAGTTTTGGGGAGGCAAACCTGCTAAGAAACCTATGGAGTCTAAGCAGACCTTACAACAAGGAGATTCAACTTTGTTAGATGACAGCACTGCATACAAATCGTTGGTTGGTAAGCTGATCTACCTTACATTTAACAGACAAGACATAGCCTTTGCGATCCGATGGGAGTCGATTTTATTTTAGCACTTCCAAAAAAATCACATGAAATCTGTTCACAGGTTACAGAGGTATTTGAAAGCTAATCCAGGACAAGACATATTATTTGCAGTAGAGGAGAACCTTGTTTTGAAAGGCTTTACTGATAGTGACTGGGCTGGTTGCCCTGGAATCAGAAAGTCTATTTTAGACTACATGATGTTCTTAGGAGATGCTCCAATTTCTAGGGGAAAGAAAAAAAGCAAACAACCAATGCAAGAAGCTCTTCAGAAGCTGAATATAGGGCTATGGCTAATGTTGTGTGTCAAATTCAGTGGCTAATCTCAGAGTATAGCACCATTGGATATGTTTGAATTTCTAAGATAGACACATGTCATACATGTGGAATCAAACTTTGTCATGTACTGCTGAAGTGTGCAAGAAAAAACTAAGCAACCAAATACTTCTAACACAGAATAGTCTGGCTTGATGCCATTTAATACTTCATGAGGTGTGCTTTCCTTCAGCAGTGGTGTAGGTGTTGCATTAATCAATTTTACAGCATCTAATAGACAAAAGCCCCAATATTCAATGGGTAGGTTGCTCGGGAATCTTAGACCCCTGGCAACATTCAGCAGATGCTGATGTTTTCTCTCCACATTACCATTTTGTTCTGGTGTGCTGACACCGGAAGTCTGATGAATAATGCCATGTTGTTCATAAAAGGCTGTGAGCTGAAACTCAGCTCCGTTATCAGACTTAATGACTTTATTAAATTGGGTAGAAACAAATTTAACAAAATATTTAACTATATCAGAAGCTCCAGACTTCTGTCTCAATAAAAACACACAAGTAAATTTAGAAATATCATCCACAACAGTTAAAAAATATTGTTTTCAATGCCTCAAAGGGCCCCAAATATCAATATGAACAAGATAAACCACATCATTCACAGTAGTTGTGCTTAAGGGAAAATGATTTTTCTTTAATTTGGCCATAAGGCATACAATGCACATATCATGTTGACGAAACTTTACATCAGCAAATCTGGAATTGATAACTTGCAATCTTTTGTCTGGAAAATGCCCTAGCCTATAATAACATAAAAGAGCATCATCTATTCTATCAGACAGAGTATTATTTTCAACAGAAATAGAAACAACATTAATAGCATGTCTCTTGATAAGATGTTGTAGCAAAACATATAGCCCTTTTGTGCAACTCAGCTGAACCAATCATGTTCTTCTTGATGTCCTACAAAAAAACACTTGTTAGCAAAAAAAAATGCTGCACATTTGGAGTGACTAATAAAAGTAGGTAAAGATATAAAATTATACTTAAAACCAGGAATGTCTAACACATCAGACAAGATCAGCTGAGGATTAATCCTCACTTGTCCCATATGTGTTACTGTTGGTCCCAGAGAAGGGTGAAACTATAGTCAGAGGGGGGGTGAATGACTATAGTGGAGTTTCAAAAACTTTTCTTTTATTTAAAAGCTTTTGGGCAGCGGATAAGTCCCTTCTTACTATGTTATTTTCAAATCAGTTTAGACAATCACAGATATAAGTTATGATGTAGGCAAATTAAATAAATGTTGTAAAGTAAATTGCAGAAATTAAATTGACACAAGGCTTATAGTGGTTCAGGGTGGTGTAATCCCTTAATCCACTCTTCTCCTGTGATGATCGGAGGAATTCACTATTGTTTTCACAGATACAATAGTATGATTGTCCTTGGCTTCCCAAGCTTCACAATCTACAAGACTATCACTCCTTGACTGCAACAGCTTCAGTGATTCAGTCTTCCTTGCTGCTCCTTGAGATCAAAATCCTTCAACATCTATCACGGATTCAACTCCTTCTCGGATTGCCTCGATTCAGTTGCTTCAGTTTGATGTGAATGTGATTCACACACTTGGTTGATCAATCTCAGCGCCAAGTATGACTTTGTAGCTCTGATATCTGAGTTGATCACTAGATGTTTCCTTGTAAGTTCAGAGAGAAGGCTTTTCAAATTGACAGAGTTTTCACTTGATTTTTCTTTTCAGTTCATCACTTCTCTCGTCCGTCAATGCCTTCTATTTATAGCCTTGAATAACCTTGATTTTGAAATTCCGTCCGTTGGCTATATTAATGAGGGAATAATCCTTGATTTTATTCTTGATTCCCCCTTAATTGCATTCTCCTTGATTTCAGTGATCGGATTCTTTCTTCAAACGTATAGCGAAAAATCCGTCCTTGATTGATCCTCTATTGATTGTGCATTTAATGCATGATCTTCGAATCTTCAACGTATATTAAATCGATCTCGGTAAGTGTTACTTCGCCGTTTTTAGAACGGTCGAGTGATCCTTCTGACTTAGCCGTTTTAGCTTTTCCTTCACCGTTTCGTCTTTACTCAGCCGAAAGTGAGTCTGCTTTGCCGATTCACTATTTTCTTCTTTGTTTCTGTTTGAGGAGAATCTTTGTACTTCACTGATCTTTGATTGGGGTGAGATCAGTGTACACCATATTCGAATATTAATGTGCATCGCTTGTAGTATAACTTAGACTTGTCCAAGGTCATCACGTACTTCCTTGGTTACAAGTCGGACCTTTAATGTCCGCATTGCTTCTCTCGTGGTGCTTGGTCGGCTTCACTCGCCGAATATCTCGTTTTTTGCTTTGCCGTCCTACCAACTAGTACAATACTTGTCCGACTCAACTTATACAACATGTCGGACTCTAAGTAAAGACTTATACAGAGAATTCTAACTTATTTCAGGCTTGCTATAACAGCTAGTATGGCCATCATCAAAACATAATAAAATGTTCCTAACAGTTACATAAGTAGTAGCGCCATTTGGTAATCTCGCTTTTATGTTAAGTACAAGTTTGTGATTACTAAAAAACTCTAAAAAAACCTACAATGTGATCTGCGGCACCAGAGTCCCAGATCCATTGTATAGGCTTTATTAAATCTAGGTCACATGATCTTTGAACAGGTGAGAAATGATTGTTCTCATTCCCCAATGTTTTGTTTGGACTTGATTCGCACATTATTTGTTCTATCTATGGTATTGCATGTTATTTTGTTTTAGGCATTTGTGCTTAGCTCCTTCTTACGTGATGCCTTGCTTGCTTACCTTCCCCATGCATGCAATTACCCCTATTTTGCTTCGTATTCGCGTTTTTCCGGTCTATGCCACTTTGATCACCAAGCCACTTGTTTTTCAGCATAATCGGTGCTTGACTGACCAGCTCGGCCATACACCGGAAAAAGGCCGAATATCTCAGAATCACACTTGCTTTTCCGGCGTACGCCGAGAGCCCTGTCGGTCCACGCCGACATTTTTGTTATGATCTTCTTTTGTCTCGTAATTGCTCATTTTGATTACTCTCTACCGTCCTAACTACTCCTTGACACTCACTTCGCATTGAGGACATTGCAAGTTTGTAAGTGGGGAGTGGAGCCGTAGTTAGTTAGAGAGAGGGAAATGCCACTAAATACTCAAGAAACACCTAGATTTTGTTCATTTTCGCGCATTACAAGCATATAATACCCCTGGTGTAGATGAAACGGTGTTGTCATTTGATTGTGCAAACTAAATGGAAAATGTGATTTGAGTGATACATGAGAACATGTAAGTCTAATCTTAAAGGGTAGTATGAACCCTGTGCACGCATAATTTTGATTTTCTGGCATTGCAAATTGTTGTGAAATCTTTCAAGCAAACATCATGATAGAGTCTAGAACATAAGTTTGTCACTCATTTGAGACGAATAATAGGCATTGGAATCGGAATAGGGATGACAATTTTTGGCATTACTTTGACTCGACCATAGCCAAATGGCCTACCTGTACATAATATACCTTTCTGTCCCCACCTCAGCCTTTGTAGAGTGGCGAGACCCCACTCGAAACTAGCCATCGTATTTAAACTCATGATAATCCGACCTGTAACCCAATCTTGGTCTACATTCCCTTGGCTTCCCGCAAGTATCTATGGATTGTGTGGGTGCTAATAGTGCGGAGTAGTGGTTGGACGATTTTAGTCGGCTCGAGTTGGTGTTTCCCCACCTTACAAAGTTGTTATAAAAAATAATAAAAATAAAAGAAGTTTTTCATTCAAATATCATGTACATTGTTCAATTTAGTTTCCCAAATCTCAGAAATTCAAATTGAAAAGGAGCTAGATTGAATCGTAAATACTATTAATAAATGGCAAGTCAATGAAGGCGAATTTTGAGAATTCAAGTATACAATCCTTTGGTGATGTTGATACGGGGTATAACTAATCGAGCACTGGTCGATGAGGAGATGAAGGTGTAGATTATTGCTATCTTGCCTTATTATCTTTGATTTTCCTTGATTACCCTTCGGTTAGCCACCACCCTAGCTTAAACATTACAAGCCCTTTTGCCAACTACTTGACTTATTCCTAGACTCCTATTGCCTCAATTAGTGGAGAGTGAGTCCACTCCTGTGTGTCTAGACTATATCAAGATGACTTTGTAAGAATTCGATTTTATGATGAATTGCTTGGTGAGAGATTTGAATTATGCACGCACACACGCACCACTATATTCTTGTCGACTTTGACTACCATGTGATCTTGGCTGTCATTCAGTCGCATCATTCCGTTGACACTTGTTCTTGATAATCACATCATCATTTTGTATGCATGAGTTGTATTGTCGCTTGTTTGCTCGAGGACGACCAAAAGCTAAGTGGGGAGTGGTTGATGTAAGTCAACTGAATGATGTATTTTTATCCCAATACTTAAGCTTTTAGTGGTGCTTTTATATCAAATTCATGCAATTATGTGACGAAATAGATCAAAAGTTGTAAATAAGTTTTAATCATCTAACCCCATATTTTAGGCTTTTGTGCCAAGTTTTGTTATCGGAATTATGCGGGGTATCGTTTTTTGGCTGTGTTTTGTAGATACCCAGGTTAGATATTAGTTTTGGAAGAGCTTGGAGCAGACCATCGAGCTTTAGAGAGGTTTCTTGTTGAAGAAGTTAAAGAATCAAGCCAAGATTAGAAAGTCGGCGCATGCCGAGTGCACAGACGGTGGACGCCGGAATTTGACAGTTGGAAGTCTGAGCAGCATTTAATGATTCTGACTCACCCAGCTACCTGCCAGAAATCAGCGCACGCCGAGTGCACAAACAGCGGACGCCGATAAGACTGGATTTCAAAGTTTAAAGCTTTTTCTTGACTTCATTTGAAGGGAGGCGGAAAATAACATACTCTTTCTCTAGACTTGAAGGCACTTCCACTTTCAAGGCTCTTCTAGCCAAAATTATCATAGCTTTAGCTTTTAAATTGCAAGTGTAACCATTAAGAATCTTGATTTGATTTCTTGGATGAATTCTAGTTGGAAAAGGTTCTAGTTTTTGGGATACACTCTCTCCATTGGAGTTTGAAGGTTGAAATGCAAGTTTTCCTCTTTCAAGTTGTTAGCTTGTGATTGGTATAATTCTTAGTCCTTACTTTGATTTAATTGTTCTCATTGTTATGAATTCTAACCTTGATATGTTGGAGTTCATAACTATGAGTGGCTAGTTTCATAACTAGCCAAGATAATGTGATGTGAAAATGGATTCTTTTGATTGTGAATGATTTGGTGGTTTTACATTTGAGTTTCTTGTAGTGTTGAACCTTCTTCTACTTGATATTGTTGCTAGTAATCTAGTTTGCACACACACACACACTTGTTAGAGACCGGAAGGGTATATTGAGTGTTGGAAAGGGGTAGAAGAATCGGAAGGTAAAACTGACCTTAAGTGGAATTCGGCTTCTTATCCGAGGGTAGCTTCGGTTTGTGTTCAAGTGCATATCATGTTGAATCATTAGTCTTATGGTGCCTAAGTCAAGGAGGAGGCATAGAGTGATCTCATTCATTCGAAAGAAGGGGGATTGCTAGTCGAGGAACACACCGGTTCACGCTCTTGAACATCTTAGGAATAAAGGTAGGTAGCCAACTCTATCATAGTCAAGAAAGTCCATTGGATCAAAGCATTGTCTTGGTTAGTTCCATTTTTCATTTGAGTTTAGTTATATTAAGTGTCACTTATCTTGTATAAAAATTGCGACTTGGATCGAAAATATGAACCTAATCGGTGGTTAACCAACACACTCCTTGTGGGATACGACCATGACTCACCAACTAGGCTACAGTTGACCCGGTACACTGCCGGTTAGACTGAACACCCAGTAGGGACACATCAAGAATCAAGTATACAATACGATCCTGGTGAAAAGGAACATCCTTCCATCTAATCCATTCATAGAAATCGAGATAATTCATCCTATCCTTTTGTGATGCAACTCGCATAAGCCCTAGGTTAGGGTTTATGATGACCTTATGTAATTACAGTAGTTTTGTAAATTAAGGATGCCAAATTGTGTACTTTCTAGGTGGATACGTAAATTGACATTTGTAACCTAGATTCTGGAAATTTACTGCATTTAAGAACCTTAGCTATGAGGTAAGGAGGTTCTTCGATTATTTAATGCATTTTTTTTCTTTTTATTCAAATTGTCTTTATTTATATTTTTGACAATTCTTGAAAAAGAAAAAATTCTAGAAAAGGTTGCATCTAGGCAAGGTTATTGGGAATAGCCAGCTTGGTTATGGCTCATTTGTTTTTATGTATAGCATGTAATTTTACGAATATGCATTATGTTATAGGTCATTTTGGCTTTCTGCATTCTGCATAATTGTAGTTTGGAGATAAGACGAAATAAGGTGGTTATAGTTGGCCTTTATATGTATGATTAGTATGGTTTATGATAATGTATGTGAGTAGATTACACTAGTAGTAGACAAATATGGCACATATCTAGACCACTGGTAATGTATCATTTTACATCGCAATGCTACCCATATATGGGGGCTATGGGTCATTCCCTACCGTATAGTCCTTCTCTTCTCTTTCTCTCTGCATTAATCTCATGAATTCCTGCTCAACGGTTTCTATTACAACCTCTCTATTCTTATGCCCCTCTATTTCCATAATTTCCACCTTTCCTGAAGCATATGTCATCTTACAACTCTCCGGTCTATTTTCTAGGGGTTCTGAGATCTTAAAAGATACAACATCATTATTCAACCTCAAAGTAATCTCCCCCTTATCAAAATCCATGACTGCGGTCTTCCTAACAAAACTGGTCCTCGGGTACGTCTATTACCGTAAAATCAATTGGATAACTGAACCCTCCTGCCTTAATCGTGCACTTCCTAAGCAGACCGGCAGGTATATCTTTAGTTCTATCGACAAAAGTCATGGTCCTGGTTTGATTCATTACGACCGGAAGCTTGATCTTTTGGCAGAAGGAAGAAGGTAGAATGTTGCAACTCGAGCCAGAGTCGCAGAGACCTAATCCTACTGATATACCATTAACAGATATCGGGAATCAGAACGTGCCAGGGTCTTATAACTTCACCACGGTGTCTGAGTCTGGGTAATCCTCAGGCTCAGAAAACATCGTGTCGGGATCCTCTTCAGGATCATCACAATCATAATCCGAAGATGATATATCAATTAACTTACAAGGGAACTCACATGGACGATACGTGCTATACGCATTTAAGTTCTCTTCAGGCTCGTGCTTGATTGCTTCTTCCTCTTTTTCCAACCGCTTCCTAATAGCCTCATAATGCTCTCTTGCTTCAGATCCAGGGTACATGGAAATCGGTGTGATGTTCAATATTGTCCTAGGCATATTTCTTGACTTGTTTGCTCTTTTCCAACTTTGATTTGATCGAATCTCTGAAGTGTTCTGACCTTCTTGTGAAAAGACAAAATAAAACAAGGAAAAGGTTAGCAACTTCCGCCTCAGTTGGGTGTGATCCCAACTGTTGCGGACATACTAACTAAAATCAACAAGGAATAACACAGAATAACACAGGCTGTTCAGAAATTGATTTTTCAGGCCTCGGTATCCCGGGGGTTAGCCACGGTAAACCGACCCTGAAATTTCTCTTTATGGCAGTTTAATATGTGCATGTTTGATACAGAACGACTAAAGACTCAAAATAAAATAAAAACGACTTCTTAATCAGAATTAAAATGTTTATATTTAAAATTGGCCATTGTCCCCGGTTATGGCGTCAAAAATCTTGATCGCGTGTTAGTCACTAACGTCGATATTACTAGCAAGAATACTAGGTACATCGTAGTATAGTAAATGCGAGTCAAGGTCGATCCCACAGAGACAATGTAACTTATTTGTATAAACGATTCTAACCCAATCAAGAAGCAACATAGAGGCGGTCATTGACCAACAATAACATAAAAGAAACAAACTTGGTATTCCTCTCCCTCTTCTGACCGATCTACTAACTTGGATTAGTTAATCGTTACGTTTACTTTCCCACATTATTTCCTTAAATTAATTGCGAGCTTTCATTTTAATTATCATTATCAGCTACGGGTGCAATTCCTACTCCTATCTACTCCGACAATGGTAGTAGACAATCTATACGCAAGCTACCCTCCTTAATTGGTCCGTAATAGCCCATACGCATAAAGATCTAGAATTGCCGATATCGAGCGCTAACTCATACCGCTAACCCGTCTAGACAGCTGTCGACAATGATCAACACGTTGCTAGGGTCCATTCAAGACTATGTCCAAACTTAGCACTTCACTAATCGTATTTCATGCCAGTTTACGATTACGATAAGCAGATTGGCCAGATCTAACCTACTCTTGATTAAACATGTCGATCAACGTAGCTGTAGTGAATCCTAATTTTAGGTTTTCTAAATATTGCCTCGGTAAACCGGTATAGACCGCCGGGTTACCGGGGTCAGCTTTTCCTATTCCTGGATCTACATTGCTCAATTACGATTATTCTAAGTAAATTATGGGGTCTTTAAACATGCAGATTAACTAAAACACATAAATACGAACAGATCTACCATATTGAAGACAAAAAGGAACATTCAAAGCTTCATACCTTCAACAATGGAGATCTAGCTCGATCTACTCAAGCTCGATATGGTGGAAGAAGGGAGGAAACCAGAAATAACTCTTCTAAAGCTCAAATAACTTTATTTCATCAAAATATATAATGTAATTGAAGAATTGATAATGAACTATGACAATTGTATATAATAATCTGTAAATGCGGCCTTATATAGATACAACGACCGACTTAAGAATCTCTAAAACCCTAACCGACCTAGATAATGCGGAAGAATCAGTTTCGTGTCCAGCAAGTCCTCGGTTTACCGGCCCTAGCCTCCGGTAAACCGGGCCGACTTTTCTCATTTTTCTTCAGCAGGCTCCTATTTGGACTTAAATCACTTGGGCCAATATACTTCTTTAGGTCCAGATCCATTCTCCAATGCTCCAGATTCGGTACATCCTATAAAACATGCAAAACGAGACAAAACAGTACCAAATTTTCGGGAAAATAACATAGATGCAGAATTACGATCCTGGAAACACTCACATAGCATTTTACACATATTCCACATAATAACGAGTCTATCTATCCTCTCTTGAGCAGAATTCGGGGTGAATAAGGGTATAATTATTGGTACCATTTAGAGCGTTATCAACTACCCCCCACTTAGCTTTTGATCATCCCGAGCAAAAAGGCGAAAAAGAAAATAACACTGTGATCAGTACACAAGTTAATTAAAAACAACTATGCCTCACAAAGTCAAGATCAAGATCATGCCACTCATATCCATTAGTGATGCATTAAACACTATTCACGTCATGAGTCAATGTGTGTGTGCAATAACTTTCACAACAGCTTAGTAATGCAGACAATCTCACATTACATTAACCCGTAGTCGAACTAACCAATATTTAACATGTTATTTATTAATTAATTGAGCTGGCAAGGCGGATCGAGAGCCGAGTATATATTACTCTTAGGCTCGCGTTTATCGGTCTATGCAAAAGTCGTGCATCTTACGCTCGATCGACTAAAGTATTTTCCAAAGAGAATATAGATGTATATATTGCAATGCACTTCTCTTTCTTGGCGGGTAAACTCTAATTGATTTAACTATCCTTACGGCCCCACTCATGATAAACTACCGAATCCGAAATTCCTATGCCTCTATAAGCATCGGTGGAACATGATTCGTGATGAAGCCAGGGTCAACTCTAGTCAAAGCAATATGCTATCGACTACACACCAAAGGAAGTGAGTTATACGTGCTTAAAATGGTGGCTCATAACAGAATATGAGCTTAATACGCCACTACTTCAGAAGTTTCCATTCACTCTTACTCGTACAAAGTAAAACAAAGATGAAGTCAATTAACTCGAAAAGATCAAAAATATCATAATGTTTTGAAATTCTGTCGAAATGAATCAAATTCTACATGGTGAATCGTGCATCAAAGAGAATCAAGACAATAACGCAACATGGAATATAATTCTAAGAAGCTAAGTGACGTCCCTTACCCCCCCACTTAATCGAAACATTGTCCCCAATGTGTAAGATGAAAAATGAAAAATGAAAAGGAACTTAGCTTCGGTTAAGGGTGGAACCAAAGAAGAAATGGATCGTCGTACAAATCATCGGGCTCATATAAGTAATCCATGAAGAATCTGCGCTAAGTATCTCAAACAAACCAAGAAGAACAGCGGTGACAAGAAACCGTATAATAAAATTGCGGTAGTAAAAGAGAAAATAATTAACTCCAAAACAAATTAAGCCGTCAAAATTATTATATTATTAATATTCTGCTACATCAACTAGATAGGAAAGAAAAATAAAAATAAAAACAAGAAAATGGAAATTAACAACAACGAAAAGAAAAAGACTAATCCTCATCAGAATAACCCTCCAGTCATCTCTAGGCTCAAAACCGGGAGGTGCACCAGAACTTGAGGCAGCTGTGGCTGAAGATGAGGCTCGGTGATATGGGGCAGTCCTAGGTGGTGGGGTCGAGGAAGGTATGCCAAAGTAATCTATAATTTTATCCATCTTGCGGTGCAAACTCGCAATCTCCCGCGAGTGCTCCCCTAGCATAGCTCTCTGAGTCCGGGGTGCTCCGAGGACCAGAGTACGCTCCCTCTCAGCTCTTCCAACCCGTCTTGGAACTTTTCGAACCGACTGTGAACTGATCATCGGCTCAGGGTCTTCCTAATCATCACTGACGAGGATTTTCACCTCATCCTCTAAAGCAAACATGTCAATCATCGGCCCGTATGGCAACTGCTCGCGCTCAGATGTGGCGGCAAGCTCGTGAATACGGCTATGCATCAGTAGACCGATGTTGACCGGAGATCTCTGCTCCAGATAAAACATCAACTCCGCCCTCTTAGTGGTGACAGAGACCGTGTGCTTGGTCGGTAGAAGGTGGGCACAAACAAATCTGTTGACCATCTTCCGATC
This sequence comes from Gentiana straminea, assembly GCA_036785695.1. Lineage (NCBI taxonomy): Eukaryota > Viridiplantae > Streptophyta > Magnoliopsida > Gentianales > Gentianaceae > Gentiana > Gentiana straminea. Next base: position 5,276,068 of record JAVUPR010000312.1, on the reverse strand, counting down.
CCATGATAATTCATTTTCTAGGAAGATGGTGGGGGCTCCTGCAGGATTGTGCTTCCATTGCACCCCAAAAAAATTAGCTATCATGTTCATCCTCTCAATATCTTCAATGTTGCTCGAGGATGTGTACTCATCCGGGCCCACCGGTGGATTTCGAACCCCAAAATAAGCATTGATCTGCTCAATAGAAAAATCAATCTTAACCCCTTGGACCATAGCAAATGTAACTCCGGGGTTGTGAGAAACATAAGCGTAGAATTCCCTTACCACCGTGGCGTTGAACCGAGTCGGTGAATCCTCCATATCCAAAATATCTTGCTCTTATAATGCTCGGGGCAAGATCGAGCCGTAATCGTCCAATTCTACCCCTCGTTCTCGAGCCACTGGCCTAGCGTTCCAATGCCCTCGGAACGACTCGTAGATCTCTAAAGAATGGAATTGCTCAACCCCATCTATCAAAGGGTTGGCATCTCCATAGATGCTATGATAACCACTGGGACGAACAGATGATTGGCTACGCTTTGGACCCATCCTGGATGATAACAGGAACTGATGCTGAAGCTGATTCTGAAAAAGTGAACCTCGATAAACCGGAGGTAGGTCAGGGTTTACCGGCCTGATTTTTCTGGATTTATTTCTTGGACAGTGCCTCTGATGATAAAATATGACGAACTGCAGCACCCGACTAGCACAGCAGCACTAGACAGCAACAGAGGTGAAGAAAATGGGTGTTTTGGTTGGTAAAAATGGGTGTTTTGGTGATGGTGGCCGATTGTTTTTAAGAAGGAGAAGAAATGGGAGAAGTTTGGGGATTTGAGGAGAAGATGGTAGATGGAATGATGATAATGGTGGTGAATGGGTGGTTTAAATAGGAAGAATGAGTGAAGGTGGAAGGATTTGGTGGGATAGTGGGTGTTGGAGTTATTAGGGTGAGGGATTTGAGGAGGTGATTGATGGGATTGAGGTGGAGTTATGATGGTGTGTGGGAAAGGATGAAAAATTTGAAAAGAGGGGAAAATAGGACGGTTTTTGCTGACTAGTAATGCATGGTGCAACGTGTGTCCTCCACGTGTCTCTATAAATTCAGCTTTATAAACTGACGTTTAGAAATCTGAAAATTCAACCTCGGTAAACCGGGGGTAACCTAGGGTTTACCGGGGTTACTTTTTCCCAGATTTCTCTGTTTCCTTCACTGCACACTTTGCTCAACCTCTCTGCTCAATTCTGATCTCAATTTGACTCTCCTCTTACTTCCTTTGTTGTTATTTCCGACTCAATCCTAACCTACTTCACTAGAATCCACAATGAGTAAAAAAAACCTTCCACAACCATCGGTTTCAAGCCTAAGGGTGCGGTAGGATGAAAAAAGCTCGTCCCTTCATCCGGCTACTTTTATTCATTCCTAATCTACCTAAGAGTTTAAAGAAAATAGTTCTGAGTTTATAGTCGCTAGCTCGACTTTCTTCAGATCCACGATCATTCAAGGGTTGGAGCTTTAACCTGCCAAACTAAACTTTTTGAGCTCTCTTCCTAGCATGCCTCTCTCTTTTAGCTTGCGTACTAGGTCTGCCTTTGTGTCGAGATCTAGACTTTAGATTCAAGGACTCCACATTTTCCAGTTTTAGCTCAACTCGTTCACTACGCAACACGGAAAGACTAACTTCCGTGAGCATCTTGTTGTGGTCCTTTCCTTCCCTTTCTCTCAGCATTAATCTCATGAATTCCTGCTCAACGGTTTCTATTACAACCTCTCTATTCTTATGCCCCTCTATTTCCATAATTTCCACCTTTCCTGAAGCATATGTCATCTTACAACTCTCCGGTCTATTTTCTAAGGGTTCTAAGATCTTAAAAGATACAACATCATTATTCAACCTCAAAGTAATCGCCCTCTTATCAAAATCCAATACTGCGGTCTTCCTAACAAAACTGGGGCACTTGGGTCCTCGGGTACGTCTATTACCGTAAAATCAATTGGATAACTGAACCCTCCTGCCTTAATCGTGCACATCCTAAGCAGACCGGCAGGCATATCTCTAGTTCTATCGACAAAAGTCATGGTCCTGGTTTGATTCATTACGACCAGAAGCTTGATCTTTTGGTAGAGGGAATAAGGTAGAATGTTGCAACTCGAGCCAGAGTCGTAGAGACCTAATCCTACTGATATACTATTAACAGATATCGGGAGTCGGAACGTGCCAGGGTCTCATAACTTCACCACGGTGTCTGAGTCTGGGTAATCCTCAGGCTCAGAAAACATCATGTCGCAATCCTCTTCAGGATCATCACAATCATAATCCGAAGACGATATATCAATTAACTTACAAGGGAACTCACTTGGACGATACGTGTTATACTCTTTTAAGTTCTCTTCAGGCTCGTGCTTGATTGCTTCTTCCTCTTTTTCCATTCGCTTCCTAATAGCCTCATAATGCTCTCTTGCTTCATATCCAGGGTACATGGAAATTGGTGTGATGTTCAATATTGTCCTAGGCATATTGCTTGACTTGTTTGCTCTTTTCCAACTCTGATTTGATCGAATCTCTGAAGTGTTCTGACCTTCTTGCGAAAAGACAAAATAAAACAAGGAAAAGGTTAGCAACTTTCGCCTCAGTTGGGTGTGATCCCAACTGTTGCGGACCTACAAACTAAAATCAACAGGGAATAACACAGAATAACACAGGCTGTTCAGAAATTGATTTTTCAGGCCTCGGTATCCCGGGGGTTAGCCACGGTAAACCGGCCCTGAAATTTCTCTTTACGGTAGTTTAATATGTGCATGTTTGATACAGAACGACTCAAGACTCAAAATAAAATAAAATAAAAACGACTTCTTAATCAGAATTAAAATGTTTATATTTTAAATTGGCCATTGTCCCCGGCAACGGCGCCAAAAATCTTGATCGCGTGTAAGTCACTAACGTCGATATTACTAGCAAGAATACTAGGTACATCGTAGTATAGTAAATGCGAGTCAAGGTCGATCCCACAGAGACAATGCAACTTATTAGTATAACGATTCTAACCCAATCAAAAAGCAACATAGAGGCGGTCATTGACCAACAATAACATAAAAGAAACAAACTTGGTATTCCTCTCCCTCTTCTCACCGATCTACTAACTTGGATTAGTTAATCGTTACGTTTACTTCCCCACATTATTTCCTTAAATTAATCGCGAGCTTTCGTTTTAATTATCATTATCAGCTACGGGTGCAATTCCTACTCCTATCTACCCCGACAATGGTAGTAGACAATCTATACGCAAGCTACCCTCCTTAATTGGTCCGTAATAGCCCATACGCATAAAGATCTAGAATTGCCGATATCGAGAGCTAATTCATACCGCTAACCCGTCTAGACAGCTGTCGACATTGATCAACACGTTCCTAGGGTCAGTTCAAGACTATGTCCAAACTTAGCACTTCACTCTTCGTATTTCATGCCAGTTTATGATTACAATAAGCAGATTGGCCAGATCTAACCTACTGTTAATTAAACATGTCGATCAACGTAGCTGTAGTGAATCCCAGTTTTAGGTTTTCTAAATATTGCCTCGGTAAACCAGTATAGACCGCCGGGTTACCGGGGTCAGCTTTTCCTATTCCTGGATCTACATTGCTCAATTACGATTATTCTAAGTAAATTATGGGATCTTTAAACATGCAGATTTACTAAAACACATAAATACGAATAGATCTACCATATTGAAGACAAAAAGGAACGTTCAAAGCTTCATACCTTCAACAATGGAGATCTAGCTCGATCTACTCAAGCTAAAGATGGTGGAAGAAGGGAGGAAACCAGAAATAACTCTTCCAAAGCTCAAATAACTTTATTTCATCAAAATATATAATGTAATGGAAGAATTGATAATGAACTATGACAATTGTATATAATAATCTGTAAACACGGCCTTATATAGATACAACGACCGACTTAAGACTCTCTAAAACCCTAACCGACCCAGATAATGTGGCAGAATCAGTTTTGTGTCCAACAAGTCCTCGGTTTACCGGTCCTAGCCTCTAGTAAACCGGGCCGACTTTTCTCCTTTTTCTTCAGGAGGCTCCTTCTTGGACTTTAATCACTTGGCCAAATATACTTCTTTGGGTCCAGATCCATTCTCCAATGCTCCAGATTCGGTACATCCTATAAAACATGCAAAACGAGATAAAACAGTACCAAAATCTTTGGGAAAATAACACAGATGCAGAATTACGATCCTGGAAACACTCACATAGCATTTAACACATATTCCACATAATAACGAGTCTAACTATCCTCTCTTGAGCAGAATTCGGGGTGAATAAGGGTATAATTATTTGTACCATTTAGAGCGTTATCAATGAACTTGTTGGATACTAACAATTGTTAAGTATTTTTTTTAACTCAATCAAACTCAAAGTTTATGCAGTGATGTCGCGCATGAGGTTGATTATACTAGCAAGAGAACTAGGCCAATCGCAGTATAGCAAAGGCGAATCAAGGTCGAGCCCACAGAGACAATACACCATGGATAATAGACGTATTAATCTAATTAAGAACACACATAACAGTCTCTGACCAGCATAAAGATAGAAAATAAAGTTGGTGTTCCCCCTCCTAACCGATCTCATAGCTTGGTGTAATTAATCATCATGTTTACTTTCCCCATTATTCCCCGATTCAACCAGAACATAAGTTTTAATTCAGTTTTAGCTACGGGTGCAATCTTCAAATCTTGTTTACTTCCATTTGCAAGGACAGTAAACGTCTATGTGCAGTTAACCTCCTTACTTGTTTGTATTAACCCACACGCAATAAGTCATAGAAAGTGCCGGCTCAAGACCGAGTACCTCCCTAGGCAGCTATTGACAATGACTAGCACGTTCATAAGGATTGATCCATACTATGTCTTAACAAACACTTCACTTTACAAGTCCTTCATGTTAATTTACAAAGTACGACAATTAGATTGGTCAGATCTATCCTACCGTGAATTAAACTTGTCGGTCAACGTATCTGACGCTGAATCTCCGGATTTAGGGTGACTAAGGGTGCCTCGTAATTGCGATATAGACCGTCACAATTGTGAGTGTGGCAGTTCCTATTTCTGGAATTTCATACTATTATTCTGATTAATTATGGTTCGTTTAAACATTCAGATTAATTACGTCGCGTGAAATAAAGCTAATCAACCATACCGAAAAAATATAAAGAAACTTTCAAAGCTTCGTACCTTCAACTATGGCAGATCTAGCTTGATCAAATCATGCTAGTTGATGGCTTGGGGAAAGAAATAGAAGAACTCAAAGCAATAACCAAGAAACCTTTATTTCATAAACTTACTAATATTGAAGGTGTATGTTACAATAGTGGTGTTACAAGATTTATATAGGCATTGTAAACCGACCTAGGTGCTCTAAACCCTAACCAACCTAATGCATAACTCGAAAGCCCACTTCTGTGTTTCCCAAGGCTCGCTGATGCGGCATGGGCTTCTGCAATTGTGGGCCTGGCTTCAGCCTGCCTTATCTCAACAGACTTCTTAATGGACTTCCTTGCCTTGGCCCAATGACTCTTTATAGTCCGGATTTTACCTTTTCCTTGCTCCATAATATGGTACACCTAATAAGTACAGAAAAACGAGACAAAACAGTACCATCTTTGAGGGATAAATATGTAAATGCAGATTTAATGACCAAGGAACAAGCACTAAGCAATCGACACGTATTTCGTAAAATAACCGGAATATCTCTCGTCAATTGAGCATGATTCGGGGTAAATAATGGTATAGTTTATGGTACTAAATATATTGTTATCAACTATCCCCACTAAGCTTTTGATCGTCCTGAACAAAAAAAAACGAAAGAAAATGAACTCCTGGACCAATACAAGTTAATTAAAAATAGCTATGTGTCACAAAGTCAAGATATGAATCATGTCAACTACTATCCATAAGTAACGCATTAAATAGTATTTCATTCATGAACCGGTGTGTGTGTGTGTGAGTGTGTGTGTGCGTGTGTGTGTGTGTGTGCGTGTGTGTGTATGTGTGTGTGAAATAACTCTCAAGCCTCAATTATGTAGACAGAATCACATTATATTAATTCAAGTCTGGCTAGCAGTTCACGAGAATGTTTGTCCCTTTATGCCATTGATTTTATAATTTTGAATTCATTTATTTTAAAATTTGTAGGTCAAGTCAACTAGGCAAGGCGAATCGAGAACCGAGTACTACTCCAAGGCACTCGTTTATCTAAATTATTTATTTATTTATGCAAGAGTTGGGTAGATTATCAAGCAGAAACTTGCAAAGGTGAGTGCCTAGCAAGAAACACCGAACTTGCTACCCTCTTGCCAAATAATTTTTCATTCTTTTTCAGGTAGGTTGTACACTCTCAAAAATCTATCTATACTCACGGTTTGCTCAATTTGATAAACTACCGAATCCGTACATCTTTGACCCTTATAAGATCCACAACTTGACCTGAATGACCATAGGTAGAACAAAACTCAGAAAAACTAGGGTCAACATAAGGCATCGTCTGACTACACACTAAACAAGTGAGTTATACGTGCTTAAAAGGAGGTTCATAAAAGGAATATGCGGATAATACGCGACTACTTCAAAAGTTGGCACGACTTTCATCCGTTCGTTCATGAAACAAAGACATAGTTAATTAGCTTCAAAAAGTAAAAGACTTCATATCTTTCCTATCTCATTCGAATACAACTCAAAAAGTACAGTAGTGGAAAATGCGTAAAAAAGAACCGAGATACTCGGAAAGTGACAAAATACAATGCCGAGAGCTAAGTGATGTTCTTACCCCCCATTTAATCGAAACATTGTCCCCAATAATGGAATGATTAAAACAAGAAAGGAACTTAGCTTCGTGAAGTGCAGAGCGTGAAAGGGAACCCTGTTCGTCATAACATCGGCCAAATGGAATAATATGTGAAATCTGCAATAATCTAACATACAAAACAAGGTGAATCTCTAGGGGTAACATAATTGATATAATAAATCCGATGGCGGTGAGAAAGTAATAAAAGAAATTTCAAAAAGATTAAGCCGACAAAATTCATCATATTTTTAATAATAAAAAGAACTACAAAGTTGGGAAAATATTATTAAATATAAATAAAAGACAACAATGGAGAAAAGTACAAAAGAAATAGAAGAATGTCTAATCATCGGACTCAGACATGTAGTAGTCCTCCGGAGGGGATGATGACCTCTCAAAACCGGGAGGTGGTGCTTAAGTAGAAGGTCCAGTAGCTGAAGAAGATGCAGCATGACGAGGGGCATGTGGAGGTGGAGGGGCAAATGGTGGAACTCTGAGATAATGTATCAAATGATCCATCTTCCCGTGGAGTGAAGAAATCTCTCAAGCAAATCCCTCGTTGATCTGCTGATGAGATCTAGCTCCTCCGTGAACAGGGGTGCGTGCCCTAGCCTCTGCAGACGCCTTTTATGCCGTCCAGTGACGGTCAATGCAGCACTATCAAGGATCGGCCATGGCTCTACTCTCTCATCAACAGCTAAAACTGGGCAATCTGCCTCCATCGTGAAAGCATCGATCATACGTCTGTCTGGCAATATCTCTCTGTTATACCTAAAAACTTGATGAATGTGGGTATGCATGTGTAAACCAGAATTGACCTCATTCTCGATCTCGAGAAAGAACATGAGCTCGGCTTGCCTTGGTGTAATCGATGCATGATGCTCGCAAGGAATTATATGGGAAATGACAAACCTACGTAGCATGCGTCTGTCCCATGTCAAGTCATTGAACATAAATATTGCCGGGAACTCAGAGGAGTCCATCTGCCACTCGATGTTGAAATGTCCAGCAATAATTTGTAGTCTCTCAAAGTTAGGTACACGCGTAGCAGTGGTGTACTCACTCTCGCTAATGGGTGAGTCCTTAATGCCGAAATACGCATTGATCCTCTCAATGGAGAAGTCAATACTAACCCCTCTAACCATATCAAACTGTGCAGTAAGGTTGTGCACCATATACGCATAAAATTCTTGGACGATGGTCGCGTTGAATGAGGCCGGAACCTCGCCATAGCCAACCATCCGTGGTTTCAAAGAACACAAGGTAAAAGCTCACCACTATCATTGAGGTCAATTCCTCTCTCTCGATCAATAGTGCATGCATTCCAATGGTGCAGAATGACTCATAGAGCTGAACCGAATCGAACTGGAGAATCCCGTTGATTAACGGAATAACATCTCATTGTACATCATGTTGCCCACCAGGTCTTCTCTGATCTCTGTTGTGTCTGTTGTCCATATAAATAGGGAAGGTGAGATTGTTGATGAAGACTGCCTCTAGAAAATCGAGCTTGAAATTGCGAATGTGATCTTGCGATTTCAAGAGAAATTTTTAGAATCTCAGGAACAGGAACTAGCTAGCTGATAACTGGACAGGGCTCGATTTTGCAGTGAGCTCGCAATATCGAGAGCCTGAAGGTTCAAATTCTAGGAATATGTTACAACTAGGATGAACAGTGACGAAGAACATGTTGCAGAACTAGTGGCAACACAGCAGGTTCAGCAGTAGTTGGTTTTGGGTATGGGTTGGTGGTTTTCGTGGCTAATTTGGTAGTTGAAATGGAAGGGAATGGTGGCCAAATTTTTGCAACAAGAAGAAGAAGAAGAAATGTGGAGGTTTTGATGAATTGAAGTGAGGAAGTGGTGGTGGAAATGGAGGTTTAAATAGGAGAATTGAGTGGGGTGTGGGAGAGTTTTGTGTGGGAGAGTGGGTATAAGTTATGTTGGAGGAGTGATTGAGGTGAATGAGAGTGGATTGAGGTAAATTTTAATGAGTGGGTATTTAGGAAGGAGAAAAAGGTGGGTTGATGGGATTTGACTGCTGACATTTTATGCCAGGCTGCCTCGCAATAGCGCGTGGCAACACGCGCTTGCGAGGTGGTCCCAATACGTTCAAACCTCGGGATTAGGGCTTGGTATGCTCGCAAATCTTATCAGGCCTCGATCCAACTTACCTTTCATTGAATCCTTAACAATTACTACTACAGGCTGACTCTTCCTTAACTCTTTTTCCATCCATTTTGTATTTTCTCCAACTCGAACCTAACCTACTTCGCCTGAGTTGTTAATGAGTAAAAAAAACCTTCCCACCATTCATCAGATTTGGCCTTTGGATGCGGTATGATGAAAAAACTGCCTTTCCTCCTCGGGTTACTTTTATTGGACTCGATCTATCTAAGGGGGAAGAAATAGTTCTGAATTTAAAGTCACCACCTCAACTTTCTTCTCACTCTGACTCAGTCAGATTCTCGGGTTTTCACCCACCAAACTTGCACTCTTGAGGCTTTCACAGAAGTATGCCTCCCTTCTCTCTTGATCCATGCTCTTTCTTGGTTTTTGAGGCCAAGAAAGATGCATTCCTCTTTATTATCGAGGAGGGCACCTTCTCAAAGCTCTTTGCCTTGCATGCTTGGCTCTTCTAACAGTGCACTAGGCTTGCCTCTCCTACTTTGAGTTGTACTCTTGATGTTCGAAGGCCCCACTTTGTCATCTTTTAATTCCAAGCTTTCATAATACGGGGTGGGCTTATCTATTTCTGAAAGATCTGGATAATTTGCCTCGTGTGGCGCATTGTAGTGGTCCTTATGTTAGGAAATCTATGCGGGAACACAGCGGAATTTAAAATTTTGACTTCATTTTAACCAGGATTGACTTTGATTCGTTCTATCGAAATATGAGAGCAAATGTCAGAACATTACCATATGATCTAAAAGATCAAAGCTTTAATCTACGGTTGTAGTTTCTGCACGAAGCTGCCCAAGTATTCGGCATCTACTGTTGATCCACACGAACAACCCACCGGAATCCACCATTGGATTGCTACTGGAAAAAGTCAGCTGCTAGGCCGCCTTTTTTTTCTCCCAAAACTCTCTCTCAAGAAGCTCTTTTAATTTTCTAGTAGAAAATAAGACTTGTAATTGTGATACAAAAGAGCTTGACACCCACTCCCTATTTATAATTAAAGTGGCGCCTATTGTCATTCTCAATCTGATTGGGAAAAACTTCATATTGGATAGAGGAGAAAGAAAACTAATTTTTGATTTATCTCATTTAATATTCAATATTTTATATAAAGATTTTCAAGATATATATTGTCAATATCTAATATTGAATATATCTTTATTATATTACCATAATAACACTTTATAGTCGAGAAAAAAGTTTCCTTATTTGGTTATCATTATAACCGCTTTTTAATCCGGCTAGATGTTCTGATGTGTGTGACCCGATACGTTTCCGAATATGTTGGCCGTAGGCACAAAGCGCATTTACTAAAATGCCCTTCATACCTAACGATCATGAATAGTGTCTAACAACACGCCATGACCCCCAATAATCGGAAGATTCAAATGCAATGACTACTACATTTCATACGAAACAGTTACCGTGTAAATATAATCCTTTCGTTGCAATAATATTCATACGGTTGTATCTCGAGTGTCAAACATTAACGACCATATCTTATAATCTGGATATCATGCTCTCTCGAAGTAACTCATTTACTACCACTTTGCAAAGATTCACGAGAGTAAGATAATCCTTATAAGAAGGCCCTTTCGGATATATACTCATATTCATAGGATACGCGATTTCAGGACGAGCAATATGAATCCTATGCATGCTTCAGTATCACACCCAATCACTACCCCATGATCACCCCATGGCTAGAGGAAACCTCAATAGTGTCAAAGTATGACAATCCACACCATGATGTCATGAAGACTATGGTCTCAGGATAATTACACAACAGCCACATAGTGCGACATTTGATAAAGTAAGTGGGTCAATCTAACGTACGCATTCTCTAATACACGTCCATGTACAGTCCAAGTGTCCATACACTTTGATAGACAAGATCTATCCATGTCTTCATAAGATAGAAGACATCAAATACGTGTTAGTGTAATTGTACTACCAATGTCCTATTTGATTGTTGATGATGCTTAAAATAGTCTATCCTACGGCATCAACATTCTGTCCATGACGAGCTAAAAGTAGTTGTTTCGACCTATAAATATGAACCATTTGAGTTGAATATCATATGTTGGGTTCGTGAGTCGAGTAATCTGCACTTAACGTTTATTTTCCCTATTTCGATATTATTTCATGTGTTATTTGATTTTTAGAATATATACGAGATATTGGGCTGAGCATTGTGGACGAATCTGGAGTGGACTGAACGAAAGGATTGGGCCTAGGGTATTCTAGAACCTTCCAAGCTAAGTCGGCAGAAAGAAAAAGACGAAAATACCCCCGATTTACCGGGAGGTACCGCCGATTTACCGAGAGTCCAGAATCTTCCAAAATGCGTTTTCTTGGACGAGGTCACCGCCTAGGGAGAGATCCGGAGGAGATATACACTCGTCTTCGAGGGTATGATTTTCTATCTTTTCCGAGATATAGATCTGTCGTTGTTCTATTCGACTAGTATGTGTTAATTGTTTATTTAGTTTAATTATGTAGTAATTAGCTTATTTTACCCAATGTATGTATAGATCTAATTCATTGGAGAAGAAATCATGAAATAGTGGTTGCGTTCTTCATATCTGCGACGGTCTATATCGCTAGATCTGAATACCTAGTAAATTACTCACTCCGTCCCAATTTGTTTGGAACATTTTGGAACTCACAAGATTTAAGGAGACATCTTTTAATGAGTTGTCTGATCATTTAAAATTTAACTAATATACCTTTTTAACCTTTTTATATGTAGTATTTAGAGACATCAATTAATGAGTTGGGGCAATTTAGGCAATTAAAGCAAAAACTTTAAATCTATTTAGAGTTATGAGACTTATTTTGGGACAGCCAAAAAAGGAATAAGTCCCAAACAAATTGGGACGGAAGGAGTACTTGTTCATGATAATCGGCGCCAGCTACGTTGATCGACAGATTTAATTTACATGTTAGTAGCCTGATCAACTATTTGCATGTCATCGTAAATTAACATGAAGTACTGATAGTGAAGTGTTAGTTTGGACATTCTCTTGATAAACCCTAGGCGGGTTAGCAGTATGGGTTAACGCTCAATACATGCAACTCTAGTTCTTTAAGCGTATGGGCTATTACGGACCAATTAAGGAGGGTAGCTTGCGTATAGATTGTCTACTACCATGGTCGGAGTAGATAAGGGTAGGAGTTGTACCCGTAGCTAACAATGAATTAAAATTTACCAATAGGGAGGACTATTGCATGTGTGGGGGGATAACTAATCACTCATAATTAGACTAATTCCTTAGAAACTCTTGTTTACATCCGTGTGAGCTAGCGTAATCTTGATAGTTTGTGGCACCAATTTTAGTACTGTCTATATTTTAGTTGGTCGTAGACCTTATTTGTGACAAGCTCAATCTCGAGAGTTTGAAGTTCTTACGAGTCTCTGTGAGATCAACCGTGATCAAGATTTTGTGGCTCCGTTGCCAGGGACTCGTGTCAAGAATACTTTTTCTTTGATTGAGTGTCTGTATATATTCGAGTCTGTTTTATTGTGTCTGTTTTATAGTTTGTTTATACTAAAGTCGTACAGTGTCAGTTCTGTTTAAATCTGGAATAAAATTGCATCCGGTTTATCGGGGGTTACCCGCGGTAAATCGGGGGTCCCAGATTTTGCAGAATCGGTTCTGTCGGTTCAGCGACGAGTCAGTAGTCAGAGTCTATTTTTGAGTCTGCAGGCATGTGTAACAGCCGCCGAGGCAAGTCACTTACTTTTTATTTTCTCTTTGTGTCTTGTAGTACGCTACACGAAGTTCAGCAGCCAAACTCGAGAGATTCATACTTGAGATCGAAAAGTTTGCTAGACAAAAGAGAAAAGAAGCTCGAGAAAATATTGTTAGGCTGGCGGGATGTGAGCTCACACAAAGGAGATCACAGCGAGAAGGAGGAAGAAATTCCACCTTTGAAAGATACAGATAACATCATGGCGGAGAATGGACAAAACGGAAGAGTCAATGGAGCAGGAGTTGTGGTACAAGGAGATAGAAGAACTCTACAGAGTTATGCAATGCAACGATTAAGCAATTTGTGCCAGCGATTGTTCAGCCAGAGAATACGGCTGAGGTCTTTCACCCAAAGCCAAACGTGATACAGATGGTGACAAATTACACTACCTTCTATGGAGTACCAAACTTAGTGTACATGTCACTAACTTCATGGAGATAGTCACCACAGTTAAACCAGCAGGAGTACCTGAAGATAACATCAAGCTGAAGTTGTTTCCATTCACTCTGAAAGACAAAGCGAAGATATGGTTATTGTCTCTAGCACTAGGATCGATCCAAACTTGGACCGATCTGCTGCAAAAATTTATGAATAAGTACTGCCCACATGGGAAGTCACTACAGATGAGATAAGACATTATGAATTTCAAGCAGAAACCAACTGAAACGTTCAAAGAAGCTTTGGGAAAGATTTAAGGAAGCACAAAGGAGATGCCCTTACCACGATATCACTCTACCCGTATGAATGCATAGTTTCTACCACGGATTATGGCCGAGTGAACAAATGAGAGTTGATGCATCGAGCAATGGATGTTTTGCATTGTTATCACCTGAAGAAGCTGAAGAGAAGCTGGAGCAAATAGCACTAACAAGCCAATGGGGAACGCATCAAATTGAGACTGCAAAGGTAGCTGAAGGTGTATTTGGAGAAGATACTTCTCAAAAGATCTTATACCAGCTAATGGCGATGAACGAGAAGATAGATGGCATGCAAAATCGCATTGCCAAGGTCAAGAAAGTTCAAGAAGTAGAAGCAACCAACACTGAAGATATGAACTATATAGGGAGGCAATGAAATCCTTACGGGGGCGGATATCGCCCAGGTTCTCACGACCACCCTAGTTTTCAACTGAGTGACCCTACGGGGGTTTTCGACAAAGTGACTCTACAGGTGGAGAGAGACCAAGTTAAAATGGTGGATTCAAGCCTCAATTCAACAAGTCAGGTGGTTGGGAAGCAGCCATGGATAAAATGAACTCAACTGTGACCGACACGGTCAATCAACTTACTAAATCCATGACTGCGCGGAATACAAACTTCATCACATATTGTTAGAATAATGATACAAGACAGACCAATCAGGAAGCCTTAGTGCAGAATCTATCACACCAAGTGAGGCAGATAGTTGTATAAGTGTCAGCACGTCCTCCGGGAGGATTGCCCAGTAACAATGAGAAGAATCCGAAGGACGTGAATGCAATTATGACTAGAAGCGGAAAGGAACTGCCTGGACCAGTTATACCAACTATCCAGGGAGAATCAAAAAGCAGTCAGCAGCAGAACGCAGCAGAATCAGGAGAAAAAGAGGGCCGGTAATTCGGGACACCACGCCGATTTACCGGGCGTCTGAAAACTCAACAAACAATCAGGCAGAGCAGCAGCAGGCAGCATGTAAGTCTTCACAAACTGTAACTATTAATCCTGCAACTTTACCCTATCCCCCTAGGAAATATAAACCGAATAATGATGATGCTCGTTATAAAAAGTTCAAAGAAATGTTTAATAAATTGCAAGTGAATATACCTTTAGTAGAAGCTCTGGCCGGAATGCCAGAGTACGCAAAATTCTTGAAAGAAGCAGTCTCTACCAAAAGGAAATTGTTAGACCTAGAGACCATTTGCCTTAACGAGGAATGCTCGGCAGTTTTGCAACGCAAACTGCCTCTTAAGTGTAAAGATCCTGGGAGCTTCGTCATACCTGGCACAATTGGAGGAGTATGCCTAAACAAAGCATTGTGTTATTTGGGAGCCAGTGTCAATTTAATGCCACTCTCTATCTTTCATAAGTTAGGCATGAAAGAGTTGAACGAAACATCTATAACCCTTCAATTGGCCGATAGGTCGATGAAGCAACCTTATGGAGTGGTGGAGGATATTTTGGTAAAAGTTGATAAGTTCATATTCCCCGTAGACTTTGTAGTGCTAGATATGGAAACTAACCACGATGTTCCACTTATCTTAGGAATACCTTTCCTAGCAACAAGTAGAACCTTGATAGATGTTCATAAGGGTGAGCTGATTCTGAGAGTGAATGAGGACAGCGTAGTATTCAATGTGATGAAAACAATGAAGTATGCACAAGATGAAGGAGAATCATGTTACATGCTAGATGCCATAGACGAGCTTGTTTTGGAATTATATCAGCAGTGGCACTAGACCCTGAAGTAGCAGAGACTTTTCTCCTGAAAGAGGATGAAGAAAGTGATGAGGAAACATGGCCTGGATGCAGCGAAGGTCAAGTGCGAGAAGTAGAGCATATATCTTCTGTGGATTTAGGAGGAACAATTCATAGACCTTCATGGCACAAGTTCTTCGACTTACAATTGACTGGTATGCTGTTAAGATCATCACTGGAAGAGCTACCAAGGAATTTAACGTTGAAACATTTGCCATCTCATCTGAAGTACGTATACTTACAAGATGATACTCTTCCACATATAATTCCATCGTTACTATCGGCATTAGAGGAGGAGAAACTTTAAAGAATACTGAGAGAGCATAAGGGAGCATTCGGGTGGACGATTGCAGATATTAGAGGAATAAGCCCATCGGTGTGCATGCATAAAATCTCTGTAGATCCCGAGAAAAAGCGGTAGCACAGCCTCAAAGGAGGTTGATGCCACAACTGAAGGACGTTGTTAAAGAGGAGATTATAAAGATGTTGGAAATGGGAATCATTTTCCCAATTGCAGACAGTGAATGGGTGAGCCCGATTCATGTAGTGCCCAAGAAAGTGATAGGACGGCATCGTCCTCCCGGCCACCGACCGTCGCCTTAGGGCGGTCCGGAGCCAAAGAGAGGAGACAACCCGACCGGCACGGCCATGCTGAAAATGAGTTCTGGCTATGAGCCCTTCATAAACATAAGGGTGAGGGATCCGCATGAGGGCCTCCACCTGGAGCCTTGGGAGATTATGAACCGACGATCACGCCAACCAGCTGAGGATATAGGATGATCATCCAGGGATTTGCGCCGCTGGCCTTCTAATATGACTCTAGCTGCCGCCGAGGATTTTATCGTACTATGTCCTTATTTGTAATTATGTTGAATGTAAGTCGGTCCATACCCTATAAATAGGGCTCAATGTATTATTCATAAAATGGGTGAAATATATGAAAAACAAGCAAAATTCTGCCTCTCTGCCATCTCATTCTTTACTTTCAGTATAACACCACTAGAGCTCTCGAGCTCCGCCTGGCACCACCACGTTCATACGCCATCCACGGCCAAATATCCACCACTAAACATCCGCTGAACACCTTTGATAATTTCTACGTTATCATTGGCTCCGTTACCGGGAAAATCACAGTTTTTAGCCTACCTACGGCGTACGGCTCGTCCACTGTTCTAAGGATATACGGCGGCCCCAGAAAGAGCTCAGTCTTCCCCTAGGCCACCCTCACGGTTTCTCCATAAAAATCTCAACTCTCGCTCGCTCACGTCCGGAATCTCACCTTTGACACCAAAATCATCTCGAAACAAGGTAACCTCCTCGATTTCTCACTCAGAATCATGAGTTTGCGTTTGAATCATCACCTCCCTCATGACTTTTGCACTAAGAAACTCGTCGGAGTTAGCATTGCACGTTTCCTAGCCGGAAACCCTTTTTTCAGAACTTATAATCTGTTGATTCGTGACTGCTGTGTCCACAGGAAAGAACTAAAGACACGAGAATCTGTTGAGTCTGTTCTCGAAAAGGTGACACTCTTGACATTTTAATGTTTGGAAAAGGATTGAAGTCATGCTCACTGTTTTGACTGTTGATATAATGTTATTTCTGATCACCAGTTCCGTACACGCTTGAGTCCTGGAACACCACCTCATATAGGGCTCGGTTTGTTGTGTTGCATTATTTCTTTGTGTCTACAAGTAAGGATATACCGGAATCGGTGAGATATTGGGGATTTCTGGGGCTTCACGCTTGAAAAATCGTAGTTGCTCCCTAAATTCTTATATCCGTACACCGGCACCGTCATCAGATCCGCTGGAAAAGTCATTTTCAACAAATCCCCCGACACGCCGCCTGCACGATCAGATAGTACAAGGTTGGTGAGTGTCAGAACGGTTGAGAACCAAAGTATTTCTTGGCATCTAGCGCAGACAGCCAATCAGAATTTGACACATGGCAGGAACGAAGGACGCTGCCCATGTTCCACCTACCCCAGGAAAGGGGACCACATGAGATCCTCCTCGCCAGGACAACTTGGACACCACGTTTGAGAATCCCACCGCTGGATGGGACGATTCTCATCCAGACAGATCAAAGCTCAATATCGACGCTAGGACTATCATAAATCAAAGGAGATCCATCTCTAGAGACAATACAAGGAATTTGACTCCGAACCGCTCCGGACCCTCACGAGGAAAAGGTATAGAAGGACGTCGAAGCAGCATGAAAACAAGAGGGCCGTTCCGGAAAAATCCCAAGGGTAGAAGAGGTCCCAGCCGCCACGACCCCTGAGGCCAAAGAGGCATTATCCTACGCCGAATATGTAAAGAAGGTGTACTTGGCGAACTTGCGCCTGGACGCCTGTGGTCTCCCACTCATGACAGCCGATGAGCAGCTCCCCGTCCCATCAGGACATGAGACCGCAACTCCACTTAAGAATCAGACGGCTCCCGCTCACGAACCGACAAGAGTTGACTTAGAAGGGAGTGAATACTCATCGGCGGGACTGAAGAAAAAGAATGTACCAGTGAAAAGCATAGACAGGGGTTCGGCCTTAGACAGACTATACCGTCCTGAGAAAAGGGGACTGCATCAACGCTTAGGGCCCGTCCACCCCGAAAGGAATGTGATTCCACGACATGAGGTTAAATACCCCCGCGACGCACGGCATATCATTAATAATAAGAGGGCAGAGCAAGATATGGAATCAATCTACTATATGGATTCAGAGGACGTCATCCAGAAAAGGTTGGTTCCCGTAAAGCATACCGAGCCTAAGAAGGATGATCGGTTGGAAAAGATGGAAAGGGAAATCTCAAAGCTAAAGAAAGAAAAGCAAGAGGACAAACCGGAGCCGACTCAGGGGATCGATGTTCTCTCAAGTGAAATAAAGGATTCGCTGCCCTCAAAAGCTGTACAATACTCGCAGTACGTGTACTATCGAGGAACCACTTGTCCTCTCGAATGGATTGCCGCATTTCAAAGCCGAACTCTCCTAGCAACAAAGAACCAATCTACATGGTGTGTTGCGTTTGTGGGAAGTATGCAGGAGCGAGCCGCCGCTTGGCTCCGGAGCCTGCCTCGTGGCTCGATCAAAAGTTGGGACGAGCCGAAAGCAAAATTTCTGAAGGAATTTGAAACCGCGGAACGACCGAAGAAATCCATTGAAGACTTGTATGAGATTCGCCAGGGAGAGGACGAGTCATGCAGGAGTTACTATGATAGATTCACGAAAGTTTATGAGCAGACAAAGAATCTGCCTGAGAATGAAGTCAAAAGAAGTTTCTTGAATGGCATCGCCAAGGGAATGATGAAGACCCACTTTGCAATGAATCCGCCAGCGAATCTACGTGACCTTTTCAATCAGGCCCGCATATTCGGATTAACCGAAGCGTCTCCCTCACCCACTGGGAAGGGAAGGAGTCCAGGCGAATCCAGGTCTTCAAAGGAAGAAAAGAGAGAGGATCGAAAGGAGGAACGGAGTGAAGATCGAAAGAGAGGAAGAGACCGAGACAGGGATGTCAAAAAACCAATGAAGTTTGATGAGTCAGAGTTCACCCCTATTAATGTGAGTCTATCCGACATACTCTACAAAATCCGCGTTCGGATCGAAAGACCGAGACCCGTACGGTCCGATCCTAAAATGCGCGACGAGACAAAGTACTGCGACTTCCATGAAGATCACGGTCACATCACAGATGAATGTATCACTCTGAGGAGGATTGTTGATAAAATGATCAAGGATGGAGAGTTGGATAAGTACAAAAAGCATATTGGGGGAAACAGAAAAGATCGGGGGCCTCGTAGATATCAAAATGAAATCAAGGTGATCATAGAAGAATTCCTCAGCAATCACCTCATCAAGAGTCAGATCAATGCCATCAACATTAGGGGAAGAGAGAAACCGATCATTTTGGCTCCAGATGAACAAGCGATATCGTTCACTCGGAGCGAACTGGCGGGCCCACCCGGAGCAATAGAGCTACCGATAGTGGTACAGGTCGGAATAAACGATTTCGGTGTCAACCGAGTCTTCCTAGATACGGGAGCCGCTCGAGATATCATTTACTTGGATACTCTGAAACAGTTGAAGATTGGGACTTTGAGGCTGAAGCCTTATCTGGGCATGTTAGAAGGATTCTCAAATGATAAGGTAACCGTTTTGGGTGTCATTGATCTAGACGTTGGGTTCGGAGATCATCCGCCGTACCGAAAAAAGAAATCGATTTCCTGGTCGTCGACCTTCACTCGCATTACACATCAATCCTAAGAATCCCATCTCAAAGGAAGTTTCAGATGGTCGTTTCAACACCCCCACCAAAGGGCAAAATTTTATACCGACGAAGGGATTGGAATGGTCGTAAGCCGCCCCAGGACCCTGCTAGACCATGTGACCACCAATCGAAGCGACGTTCCGACAAGAGGAATCTATAAGAGGCCACAGGTCGAATCTTCCGAATCAGCCTCTCGACGAGCCCGAATTGACATGGTCGAGGTGACGGAGGCTCGGAATGAGCCAAATCCATCAAGTGAGACAATGGAGATCGACCGGGAAGAGACAAGAAGGCCGAAGAAGGTCGTTTGTGAAACACTTCAAGTCAGAGACGAATCCAATTTCACAGCGCAAGGCAAGTTAATCGATGTGATCATAAATGAGGAATATCCTGATCAGAAAGTGAAAATAGGCGGACAACTGGAAGAAAAAGAAAAAAAGGAGCTAATAGCAATTCTCAAAAAAAATCTTGAAGCATTCGCTTGGATAGTCACAGACATGAAGGGGCGTGGAGCCTGAGATCGCGCTACATCACCTGAACGTGGATCCTCGCTTCAAGACAATACAACAGAAAGCAAGCCAATTCTCTAAAGAAAAGTAGGAAGCAATTAAAATCGAGGTAAACAAGCTGATGGAGGCCGGAATTATCAAAGAGCTCCAATACCCGATCTGGCTGGCCAATGTAGTAATGGTCAAGAAACACAACGGGAAATGGCGCATGTGCGTCGACTTTACCGACCTAAACAAAGCCTGCCCAAAAGAACCTTACGAGTTACCCAGGATCGACAGAATGGTTGACCGGATCGCCGGTTTCGAAGTGTTAAGCTTTTTGGATGCATATTCAGGGTACCACCAGGTGATGATGGATGACAAGGAAAAAGAGATGACAGCCTTCAGAGCAGCAGGAGGGATGTATTACTATGAGATGATACCATTTGGGTTGAAGAACGCCGGATCGACCTATCGAGAATGGTCAACAAGGTGTTTGGCACCCAGATCGGAAAGAACATGGAGGCGTATATCGATGACATGGTCGTCAAGTCCGTCCAGACTGACCACCTGGCCGACCTGCAGGAAACTTTCGACAATGTCAAGATGCATTCTAGAAGTTGAATCCTGTAAAATGTACTTTCGGTGTTCAAGCCGGCATGTTCCTGGGTTTCATGGTCACTCAGAGGGGAATCGAAGCAAACCCGGAAAAATCCAGGCTTTGGCAAATATGAAGGAACCCACTTGTGTGAAAGAGGTTCAGAGACTGAATGGGAGGATCATAGCCCTGGGAAGGTTCATCTCGAAATCTGCTGACAAGTGTCTCCCGTTCTGCAAAATCCTCAAAGGAAACAAGAATTTCGAATGGACCGAAGAATGCTCGCAAGCCTTCAGAGCTATCATAAGTTATCTAGCGAGTCCTCTTCTGTTGGTCAGTCCCATGCTAAGGGGATGAACTTTTTCTTTATTTGGCGGCCTCGGACCGGGCCGTTGCTGCTGTTCTTGTCAAGGAGGACGGTACCCTCCAAAAACCCGTTTATTATGTTTCAAAAGCCCTCAATCCCGTTGAGAGCCGTTACCTAAATACAGAAAAATTGGCTTACTCGCTGGTAATAGCAGCCTGAAAACTAAGGGCTTACTTTTCTTCACACACGATCGTCGTGCAGACAAATAGTCCGCTACGACAACTACTGCACAAGCCGGACCTGTCAGGTCGCTTGTTATGATGGGTTATCGAGCTAACCGAATTCTACATCCGATACGAGCCTGGAAAAGTGATCAAGGCTCAATCTCTGGCAGACTTCATAGTCGAAACAAGCTTCAACAAAGAGGAACCTGCCGGACAGCCTAGCTCGCCAGGCGTCGATGAATTAAATACCTCAACAGTGGTTGCGCCGCAAAGGCCGAGTCACTCTTGGCAGATGTATGTCGACGGAGCCGTGAGCCGAAATGGCTGTGCCGCCGGGATAATACTCTTGAAGCCGGGTTCGTCCGAGGAGATCGAGAAGGCTTTAAGATTTAACTTCATGGCTTCTAATAATCAAGCCGAGTACGAGGCAGTCATAGCCGGTTTAGAATTGGCCAAAGCGATGAACATTGAAAGCGTGGAAGTTTTTTGCGACTCGAAAGTAATAGTATGCCAGATCAGTGGTACTTTCGAAGCAAGAGACGAAGTACTAAAGCGATATCTTGACCTCGTCAGAAAACAAAGAAGCAGCTTCGAGTATTGCGAATTTCGGAACATACCATATGAGCAAAACGAACGAGCGGACTATCTATCCAAGCTAGTCTCCAAAGATGAGTTCAGTAACCCCTCGGTCATGTTTGAGTACCTCAAGGAGCCAGCCATCTGTCGGGCCGAGATAATGGATATTCAAGCTCCGAGTGAACCCGAAATAGGCCATGGACTTGGATCTACCAAATGATAAGAATGCCTCTGAGATTCAACCATCGACCCCATGCTGGATAGACGAAATCAAAGCATACATAGAAAATGGACATTACCCGAAAACACCAAGGAAGCCCAAGCCTTAAGAAAACGAGCGGCACGCTATACAATCATGAATGGAATTCTTTATCGAAGATCTTTTTCGAGGCCGCTACAACGCTGCGTCCGGCCTGAAGAAGTACAAGGTATACTGACAGAGCTACATGAAGGGGTATGCGGAGGCCATCCCTCCAGCCGTACTCTCGCCCATAAAGTTTTGTTAGTAGGATATTATTGGCCCAAATTGGCTGAAGATGCTGAAAGATACACCAAATGCTGCGACAAGTGCCAGCGTTTCACCGACATCCCCAGACTACCCTCAGTAGAGCAGAGCATTGTCGTCGCCGTATGGCCTTTCCACATATGGGCGATCGATCTGATCGGTCCGTTAAAATGGGGGCGGTCGAACTGTGAGTACGTGGTCGTTGCGGTGGACTACTTCACTAAATGGATCGAGGCAAAGGCACTAGTAAAAATCTGC
This sequence comes from Gentiana straminea, assembly GCA_036785695.1. Classification (NCBI taxonomy): domain Eukaryota; kingdom Viridiplantae; phylum Streptophyta; class Magnoliopsida; order Gentianales; family Gentianaceae; genus Gentiana; species Gentiana straminea. The sequence continues at coordinate 5,253,629 of JAVUPR010000312.1, read as the reverse complement.
GCCAGGGACATAATATATTTCCTCCTGGATCAAGTTTGGACCCGATTCGGGGTACCACGAGCTATTATATCCGACCACGGCCCACAATTCAGGGATGATTTCGATAAATTTTGTAAGGAGCATAATGTCAAACACTGGCAATCCTCGGTCTGCTACCCTCAGGGGAATGGTCAGGCAGAAAATGCCAATAAACAAGTGTTGAAGGTGTTGAAAAAGAGCCTGGACAAGAAGGCCGGAAAGTGGGTAGATTATCTACCCGAGGCCCTATGGGCGCTCCGAATAACCAGAAAGACAACTACGGGAGAGACACCGTTTGCGTTAACTTACGGGTCAGAGGCAATGGCGCCCGTGGAAATGGTATTACCATGTATAAGAGTCTCTCACTTCGATGAAGCCGACAACATCACCAACCGACAAATCGAATTGGATCTTGCCGAATAAAAGTGCCTAAAGGCTCACGCTCGGTCGGTTAACTACAAGCAAGCCGAAAAACGACACCACGACAAACGAATCCGCAACCATTCATTCGCGGTAGGAGATTTTGTGCTGCGCAACAGAAAAGCAACCGGCCAACAAACGGACAAAGGAAAACTGGCCGAAAATTGGGAAGTCCTTGGGAAGTGTCAAGGATAGTCAAGAGGAGGACATACATCCTCAAAGACAAAGAGGGCCGCGAGTTCAACAGACCCTGGCACGCCGACAATTTAAAGCGATATTACACGTATGAATGATGACTTCGACTTGTTTTTAGAAGCAATTTTTGTAAAAGGAGTTGAACCCTTTAGATTATTGTCAATGAAATATGTTTGAAAAACTTCCTCGGTCACTATGAATTCTGTCTCCGACGAGCAAAGCTCATCCGACACAGAAGGGGGCCGCACGAAATCATATTTACAACGACATCGGTAGAAATGCAAATTCGCAAAATAAGGCGAGAAGACAAAATCAAGCAGACAAGAACAAGGAAATTTGATTCATTACAGAAGTAGAAAATTTTGTACAAAAAAAATGGGGGTTTCCATTTTCTTCATTCATCCGCCTCAGGATGAGCTTAATAGTGATCTGTGGTAGGGCAGACCGGCATCCCTGGGCTTCCAATGCACATTTCCGAGATCCCAGGCAAAGGGCAGAGGAAAGGCATCGCCCATCAGGGTAGCGAACTTAATCGCCTCATAATGGATTAGGCGACCCCAGTTGATGGTCACCTCAGGAACCGAAAGGGCGTAGAGAACAAACGCCTCAGCGTCAGTGACCTCATTGCGATCGGGCATGCAAAAAACACGCGTGTTTAGAAAATGCTTCCACTCTCTCTCTCTCCGGTCTAGCATGTTAGCCGTCACGGCAGAACCCTGTTCCCACTCGTTGCGCAGCAAAAAATTGAAGGCATCGAACAGAGTAGCATAGTAGTCGATCCCATCTTCAAGATTCTAGGAGGTATCATAATCCTCAGTAGGATCAGGAAGCCTATAAAAAGCATTTATGGCAGATGGAGTAAAAGCCACCGTCACCCCGCGGACGGTAACAGCGGTGGTATGATCAACATGGCAATTCTCCGATAAGACAGAGTAAAACTCATGCGCCAGGGTTAAGTTGTACTCCCCGGCCAAAGTAGTAACGAAATTCCTCCATCCGTTAGCATTGATAACACCCCGGTGACCTGGCCCAACATGACCCAGGTTTAACCTCCTCTCCACCAGGTGACCATGATCACGAAAGTATATTGTGAAGTTATTCATGGCTACCGATGAGGCGGTAAGACGGAAAGAAACGGAGGGCTCACCTCCGGCAATAGGGTCAAAAGCATTGGTGCCTTGACTCAAAGATTCAGAAGAGGACATCTCGGAAATTTAAAAAGGATGAAGAGAAGCTCTCAGAAAAAGTTTTTCGAAAGGTTTTCAATGAGAGGGTAAGTGAGGAAGAAGGAGAAGGTCTACTTTTATAGGCTCAGAAGGTGAAAGGGTGGCAAGGCCAGGGGTCACAAACATTTGAATTTGAATTCAAGCCTCTACAGTAACCGAGCCGACGCTTCAAAAAGAGCAACAATAAATGTGTCGGTTGAAGCCATTAAAACAATGGTTGAACAAATTTATGAAGCTTCGTGACCCTCAAAAAACCAAACCGTCTGAGCCGAAGCCAAACTTAATCGTCGGCCCCACCAGAACTAGGGGGCCATCGTCAAAAAACGGGAAAGTCCCGCCTACAGAGGCACTATAACCTCACCAAGGGGTAGGGGCCGCAAACAAAAATTCAAGGTTTAGTGACGAAACAAAAAGCGAATGCAATATGGAAAGAATAACTTCATTATAAACAAAGCCACAAAGGCCAATTTTTACAAGGAAAGAAAAGAACAAAAGCAAAATCTAAAGCTAATCAGAATCGGCGTCATCTGTCGACGAGTCCGAAACAATGAGCGAAAGCTCCACATTTGCGCAGGGCGGAACTATCACATCATCATGAGAAGCAAGCATCCCCGGGGTATGGACACACAAGCGGGAAATCAACCGAGAAAAGGGCCATGAAGGTCTGTCTGGGCAGCAAATGTAATTATCGCCCGATAAATCAGCAGACCCCAATCGACCTTGTGATTATCATCGGCCCGAATGATCGAATAGAGAAGATGCGATTCAACCTCCGATATCTCCTCGGCATCGAAAGATGGCAACACGCAAGAATTGATAAACCTTTTCCACTCCCGGTGGACCTGGCGCATCTTCGAAGCATAACCTTCAGGCAAAGGTTCCCAATCACCAGGCAACAAATGCCTGAGGGCAGTGGCCCCATAAATCCATCTTCTCAACTTGCTACCGAGTCCCCAAACCGTCTCGTAATGCAAATACGGGGGGATAGCAGGTAGTTCAAAGAGCTCATTGATGAGGGCAGGACTAAGGGCAACATCAACCCCCCGGAGAGGGACAACGATGGGAGCGTTGTTGTTCAAGGCAACTATAGACAACGCAGAGTAAAACTCCCGTACCAAAGTAGCGTCGGCCCCCGAGGTGCCTTCATGAAGGTAACCCACAGGAAATGGGCGACGCGCTCGCACTCATCAAAATTGATCTTCCGGAAATTGAAGCCCCTCTCAGCCAACATGGGAAGTTGACTGAAAATGGAAAAATAATTGGCAATGGCCATAGGGAGGCCATTTGAAAGAAGGGGGAATCACCAAAGTTGGCCATCAATGTGGAAAAAACGGAAACCTTGAGAGGATATTATCTGGGAAGAAGAAAAACAGAGAAAGGATGTGTTTGAGACAAGAGCAAACTCCTCCTTTTATAGCACGAGGAAAGTGATCCGACGGAGAAAGTAAAGCCAATCAGACGGTCGAAATTGAATGTCGGTTCGAATTTCGAAATTTGAATAAGCATTAATGGCAGAACAGTTATCGGAACCACCACCCTCATAAGCACGATCCTCGATAAACACCTGAAACGGTCAAAGAGCAGTAACTGATCAGGCGTGGAAGCCCTGTCTCAGAACGTGTCAGAAAAAGCCGGCAACCATCAGACTTTACAGTTAGGAGATCTCGAAGATACTTTGACCGTATCCGCCTGTAAATGTTGTCGGACACACTCAAAGCAGGGGGCCACGCCGAAATTTTGAAACAAACCCCGTGGAAGCTTCAAGCCGTCAATTAGAAGAAAGTCTCTAGTTTCAAGTCGGACTCACTCCTAGCGGCACTTCAGATCACACTCGAAACAAGGGGGACAGATCCAGAAAATTTTAATTTATAATCAGAATGAGTTATAAGTTCGGCAAATCGATGAGTTGGGGCAAATGGCGATTACCATTGCTTCGATCGAGCTCTTAAGCGACCCAGTTCGAAGCAAGGAGGCCGCAGACGCAAAATCTTAATTTACGGATTTATTCAAGTTGTTTTGGCAACCTCGCCGCGGCATATTAGCGATCCCGCCAAAACTGGGGGGCGCAAAGAAATTTCTGGACAGGCCAACCAAAAATTCGACGGCTAAAACGTTCAATCAGATCATCAGAGATTATTGTTCCGACCAAGCTCCTAAGCGACCCAGCTCGAGCAAGGGGGCCGCATATATACCTACCTCAGTAGGAGGAAAAACACGGACGTTTCAAGCAAAAGATAAAGCGAAATAATGGCCAAACAACGGCCAACAACATCTACAAATCGATACAGAGGTTATTATGAGTCCGCTACAAGTCAAGAGAAATCTAAAAATAAAAAACAACAAGATCTATAAAGTGCAAGCAAAATCAAAAGTTTATTACAGGCGGATTCACTTGTCAGAGGGAGGAGTCAGGGCATGATCTCCAGAAAAGTTCAGAAACTCGTCACCGAATTGAGGAGTACCGGCCTCATCCGGACCCTTCTTCTGGTCGACAACATCCTTGGGCTCCTCACCATTATTTTCAGTCTCACCTCCCGTCTCCTCAGCCTCAGCAGCCTCTTTCTCCACTACATCCAACATTGAGCGCAAATTGATCTCATTGACGGGAGGAGGATCCCAGATAGGCTGATCATCCCTCCTACATTGAACCGCAAAATCGGACAACTGTGGCTAAGTATAGGGAAGATCAGGATGATGGATCCTCAAAGCAGCGTGGAGCTGGGGAGTGAGTTTCCAGCTAAGCAGGGTGTCCAAGCTGACCGCGTTGGCCCCAAAAGCCAACCTGAAACATCGGACAACATGGGAAAAGCACCGGTCAAAATATTGCTCCCGGGCAACTCGTAGCTCCTCGGGATGATTCTCCAAATCCTTGTCGGCGTCAGCCAGCTGCGACTCAAGAACACCAACCATCTTTTGACTCTCTGCATACTGAGACGTAACTTCATCCCTCTGGGCTTCAACGAGCTTCAGCGACTCACCAATCTTCTGGGTTTTCTTAGCGCTGGCCGCATTTGCTTCGCTAAGTCAAGCAAGCTCGGTCTGAGCATCGGCAGATTGCCTCTCCACCCACACGGCTCATTTCTCTGCCTCGATCACTTCCCCTCAGTTGCCTTCAGTGCCACTTTCAAGTCACAAATTTTCCGAAGAAGTTCGGCCTGAGCAGCGTCATGCTCATACTCGGACTGGAAAAGTTCAGTCCCAAGCTGAAAAAGGAAAAAATCGGTTAAGTCACATATCAGCTCCAAATCGAAATTGAACGCAAGCAAAAGGGAAACCATATACCTGGCTCGCAAAAACTCCCAGCAATCCGAGGGCGCCATCCAAACGATGAGACTGATTCGACGAACTGGGGACATCGAAGAAGCGACTATATCCTACTGCACACGGCGAGAGATAATACCAAGACCCACGAGCCGCTCGGCCTGGTTGGGCAAAGTAAACTTCAAGTTCTTTAGAGGCAGCACGTCAGCGATGGCGGAGGCAACCTTCCCGGCTCCCCTTAACTCCAACGGTTTGTCAGAAAACCCCCTCTCCATCCACAATGCAGGCAGACCTCGAGCACCGACGGGACCCCTCAAGACAGGCGGGGGTATAGGTCGTTGAGGAACAACCGGCTCTTTCCCGTTGCCGCCTCTCGTCTTGATCAGACTGTCCGATAGCTCGATGGCAGCAAGAGAAACTGTAGCCACCCCAAAGTGCGGCTCCGCCAAAACAGCATCAACGGATCCAGATGCGGCCACAACCACGGCACCGCCCTGATCCACAGTCTTCTAGTTCTTTTTGGGGACGTCCCCCACGTCGACCTCCTCTTCATCAGCCACTTCAGCCAAACACTTCTCTTTAGCAGCACCCCTCTTTCTTTACGGTTTTGGCTTAGTGAAAGAAACCAAAGCTCCTACCTCAGCATTTAAAGGCCCGCCAGATAGAACGGCGCCAGTGGGCAACCTAGACAAGCTAACAGTCTTGAGCTCCGTGTTCGCCATATTAGTCAACAAGGCCTCATTTTCTTGTCTCCTTTTCATTATCTTGGCAAACCGATCCGCCCTACTATCAACGGCATCAGACATCTTACCTGAAAAAGACAAAAGAGTCAGTCAGAAATTGCAAGACCAAAGTAAAGACTATAATATGAGGAAACCAAAGCGAAATAGGGAGAAAAACACAAAGTAACAAAAAGGAAAAAATGGGCATTACACCGATCCTTGTTCTGGCGCCTCTCAGAATTCCTCGAGACAAATTTGGCACCTAGACGGATGGGTCTTGAAGTAATAGAACTCCACGTACCAGTCCTTGTCGGATAACAAAGTCGACGGCTCAACGATAGCAGCCTCAGCTGAACCGGAACCGCGGATCCTGGCCCAAACACTATAAGGTCGACGGACGTCAATAAGGGACCTCCAGCTAAACGTCCTCTATTGATTTTCCCCATCCCATCCGAGAAGATTGTAGATCTCGCTGATCAACTTCTGTTCGTTTGCCTCAAGTGATTTGGGCACGGTAATCGTATTCTTCCTTTTCTCGGGCCGTACTTCAAATTTGGGAAAGGGCCAACCCACCGAGGACTTGACGACTAAGCCGCGCTGTTCCCAGTGTTTCACTTTCCCAGGAAGACAATAGAATAACCGGCATGCCTTAGCCTTGCTCCGGACCAACAACAGATGACGAGTATCACTAGGAATATTCGTTGCGGCCTTCCCAAAAATGTAGAACCTCAAGAAAACGGGGAGGGTCGGTTCATGTTTTAACATCCGGCATATAACGATAAAAGCAGAGATTATCTTCACCGTCCCGGGAACAAAGTCACAAGGCAGTGCAGCCAGTCTTTCCATCACCTCCACAAAAAAAGGGGTCGAAAGGAGGACGTAACCCCGAGACAAAATGATCATAAAACAGGATAAGGCCGTCTGTCTCCAGACGCTAGCCGGCTCGATCAACATCTGTGTTAATGCTACTCGACTCGGAGCTCCCTTCCACTTGATCAGAAGCGGCAATTGGGCTGTCAGGAAAGCTAGTGAAAAGGTAGTCGGAGGAAACGTTGTAGCTGGGGATGGTTCCTGAAGAAACGAGGCTTCTGCGAATATCAGGCCATTGGGTTTCAATCTCTTTGTCCATGGCTGCAATTGACTTTTCCTCCTCCGCGGCCTCAGGGTCGGGCCGAGGGGTCTTGCCTTCCTTTGCACCCCCATCATCGCCAGGCTCGCCGGTCCCAACCTCCTGTGCCGAACCTCGGTCTACTGCGCCGCCCGTGCGGCCCCGAGGAGCTGCTTTTGCGGGTTTAGCCCGTTCGGTAACAATTCTACGGACTAGATCTTTGTGATGGACACTTAGAGGCTATGGGGTTCGAACCAAAACCATATCTTCACTAGCACTAGCCGTTCGACTAGAGCTCGCCGCCTCATCACCCTCTGAGGCGTATCCATGGACGTTATCACTTTCGTCGCCACCGCTCTGAGACATCCTGCAAAACAAAAGGACGAGGCGGATAAGCATCACCAAGGACAATCACAGTCAGGCCAAGATGAGTTGTCCACACCTTGACACCCCGTCCTTTGTTTCGCTACAAGACATGCTAAACTACATAAATCACGAAAGACGCAAAGGGGATACTCAAAATCAAGTCAAGACAGTGCAAAGATAAAATTGAAAATGGCAACAAAGAGACTGAATTGCATGGACGTAAAGGCAAAAGGCAGTTGGAGCTACCGCCGGTCAAAATCCGGCAAAAACTTTAAACACATCCACAGTCGACATTAATCAAACACGAAAATGCATACATGGGTTGAAAAAGCATAATAAAGAGGAAGATTTACCTGATGAACGGTAGCAAGAAATCGGAGTAAGACGGAATGGCTTTCAGGGATTTCGCCGGAAGTCACCTCGTCGGAAAGTTCTCCCTAGCAAGCTGCTTGCAAGTCGCCGCCGAGAAGATGAAAATTTAGAAATATTAGGTCAAGGGTCCACCTCCCTTATATAGGCAAGGGAACGCGGATTCGATGTTCTGGATAGAGAGGATCCAACGGATGAAGTGTAAAACGGGAGTTTCGAATTTCAAATTCCTAAAATCACCATCATTACGACATGAAGGACGAGATATCCCAGCCAATCAGAGCATGTCTGGGTCTTGTTCGGAGTGATAGGGGAGAAGACAAGGGGGCCAATTTGCAGAAACCCCTTCGAACCGGCCAGCACCTAAAGCTAAGGCTATTTGCCCAAGTATAGCTTCGAATCGGCTTGGAACTAAAGATTCTGAAAAGCAAAATCAAATGAAGTTGAGGCTATTCGCCCGAGTGAAACTTCGAATCGGCCAAGGCAGTCCGCCCATTACGGCCCTCTCCTGAAGCTAAGGCTAATTTCCCAAGTATAGCTTCGAACCGGCTTGGAACTAAAGATTCCAAAAAGCCAAAGCAAAAGAACTTAAGGCTATTTGCCCAAGTATAGCTTCGAATTGGCTTGGAACTAAAGATTCCGAAAAGCCAAATCAAATGAAGTTGAGGCTATTCGCTCGAGTGAAACTTTGAATCTGCCAAGGCAGTCCACCCATTACGGCCCTCTCCCGAAGCTAAGGCTATTTGCTCAAGTATAGTTCGAACCGGCTTGGAACTAAAGATTCCGAAAAGCCAAAGCAAAAGAAGTTAAAGCTATTTGCCCAAGTATAGCTTCGAATCGGCTTGGAACCAAGGATTCTGAAAAGCCAAACCAAATAAGGTGGAGGCAGCTCGCCCGAGTGAAGCTTCAAATCGGCCAAGGCGATTAGCCTATTACGGCCAACACGTGAGGCTAACGCTACGCGCCCGACTACGGCTTCGGTCCCACTTGAGGCTTTAAACCTGAATAAGCCGAATCGAAAGATCGTTGAAGCTACTCCCTACCTGACGTCTCGAGACGTCATAGGTATGGAGTAGGGGGCATTGATAGGACGGCATCGTCCTCCCGGCCGCCGACCGTCGCCTTAGGGCGGTCCGGAGCCAAAGAGAGGAGACGACCCGACCGGCACGGCCATGCTGAAAATGAGTTCTGGCTATGAGCCCTTCATAAACATAAGGGTGAGGGATCCGTATGAGGGCCTCCACCTGGAGCCTTGGGAGATTATGGACCGACGATCACGCCAACCAGCTGAGGATTTTATCGTACTATGTCCTTAGTTGTAATTATGGTGAATGTAAGTCGGTCCATACCCTATAAATAGGGCTCAATGCATTATACATAAAGGGGGTGAAATATATGAAAAACAAGGCAAAATTCTGCCTCTCTGCCATCTCATTCTTTACTTTCAGTATAACACCACCGGAGCTCTCGAGCTCCGCCTGGAACCACCACGTTCATACGCCATCCATGGCCAGATATCCACCACTGAACATCCGCTGAACACCCTTGATAATTTCGACGTTATCCGAAAGGAGGAATTCACTGTGAGTTTGATGAGTTAATAATCCCTATGAGACTAATTACTGGACATCGAGTTTGCATTGATTTCAGGAAACTGAATGACGCAACTCGTAAAGATCATTTTCCCTTACCATTAATTGACCAGATGTTAGAAAGATTAAGCGGTCATGCTTTTTATTGTTTCTTAGATGGATATTCTGGTTACTATCATATCCATATTGCCTTGAGGACCGAGAGAAAAAAACTTTCACATGTCCCTATGGAACTTTTGTGTACAATCGCATGCCTTTTGGACTTTGTAATTCACCAGCAACATTCCAAAGGTGTATGATGTCATTATTTGCGGACATGGTGGAGGATTTTCTGGAAATATTCATGGATGACTTTTCTGTATTTGGAGATAGCTTTGATAAATGCTTGGACAACTTGAGTAGAGTGCTGAAGAGATGTGAAGAGATGTGAAGAGACCAACCTTGTACTTAACTGGGAAAAATGTCATTTCATGGTAACAGAAGGAATAGTGTAGGGTCATAAGATTTCGAGGAAAAGAATGGAGGTTGATAAGGCAAAGATAGAGGTAATAGAGAAGTTACCCCCTCCAACAAACTTAAAGACATTGCGAGCCTTTCTTGGCCACGCCGGATTTTATAGGAGGTTTATTAAGGATTTCTCTAAAGTTTCTAGACCTTTGACGGAATTACTTGCAAAGGATGTGCCTTGTATTTGGAGAGGAGTGCAAGCAAGCATTCAACACGTTAAATCAAATGCTTATAACCGCCCCAATTCTGGTAGCACCAGATTGGAACAAACCTTTCGAGCTTATGTGTGATGTAAAAGTGGCACGGCAGTTGGTGCAGCCTTAGGACAAAGGGAGGATAAAATCTTTAAACTTATCTATTACGCCAGTCGTAACCTTAACAGTGCCCAGGGGAATTATGCAACTACAGAGAAGGAACTCTTGGCTGTTATATTTGCATTTGACAAGTTTCGACCATATCTGATTGGATCGAAAGTAACTCTATTCACTGACCATGAGACTCCAAGCCGATATTGTTGAGATGAATTCTACTCTTACAAGAGTTTGATGTCGAGATTAAGGACAAAAAGGGATATGAGAACAAGGTGGCTGATCACCTGTCAAGATTAACTTTGCTAGAAGAGGAGCAACCGACTGAGATCAGGGAGAGCGTTCCCGATGAAAAACTTTTTTCCGTCTCAGTCGTAGCTCCAGTTGAATATCAGACCCGAAAAATACATCAAGAGTGGGCAAGGTATACCCTTGGTTTGCTAACATGGTAAATTATCTAGCTGGAAGGTACCTACCACCAGAATTCACAAGTACGGATAAGAAGTTCTTTACGGATCTAAAGCATTATTATTGGGACGATCCCTACCTATATAAGATGTTCCATGATACCATTCTTAGGAGATGCGTCCATGATGACGAGATTCCAAGTATTTTGAGCCAATGTCATTCTAGAGAAGTTGGAGGTCACTATGAGCCGGACAAGACATCAGCAAAGGTACTGCAGTGTGGATTCTATTGGCCAACAATTCATAAACCTGCTTACGAATTTACAAGAGCCTGTCATTCCTGTCAAATGACCGGTAATATTTTCAAGCGGAATGAGATGCCACTGTAGAGTATATTAGAAGTGGAGTTATTTGATGTTTGGGGAATTGATTTTGTTGGGCCTTTCACATCGTCAGAATCAAATCATTACATCCTGGTAGCAGTTGATTATGTTTCCAAATGGGTGGAGGCAGTGACCTCACCTACTAATGATGCCAGGGTTGTCCTGAGATTTCTTAAGAAGAACATTTTGATGAGGTTTGGAGTACCCAGAGCCATAATTAGTGATGGAGGGAGTCCTTTCTATAATAGGTTGTTTGAGAAATTGATGTTGAGATATGGGGTTAGACATAAGATTGCAGTAGCATATCACCCCCAGACGAGTGGACATGTGGAGGTCACAAACAGAGAGATAAAGAGGATCTTAGAGAAGACTGTGAATCCCACAAGGAAGGATTGGTCTTTGAAATTAGATGACGTTCTTTGGGTGTACAGAACCGCTTATAAGACCACAATTGGGATGTCACCATATATGATAGTGTTTGTAAAGCGTGTCATTTACCGGTAGAATCGAGCACAGAGCGCTGTGGGCTACAAGATTTCTAAACATGGATGAAAGTCTAGCCGGTGAAAAGATATTATTGGAATTGAATAGATTGGAGGAGTTTAGACATCAAATGTATGAGAATGCAAAGATTTACAATGAGAGAACGAAGCGCCTGCACGATAAAAGGATTCTCAAACACACATTTCAAGTTGGAGATAAAGTGCTAGTATATAATTCGTGTCTTCATCTTTTTCCTGGGAAGTTGAAGTCTAGATGGTATGGACCACAAGTAGTCACGAAAGTTTTCAATTCAGGTGCGTGTGAAGTTAGAAAAGAATACCCTGGGATGACTTTCATAGTAAACGGCCATAGGCTGAAGCATTACGTAGAGCACAAATATAACCTTAAGTTGGAAGTCTTTATGTTGACGGATCCAAAGTACGAATAAAGGAGCCCTATTAGTACAGTCGAGCTGGCGACTATAAATTCAGAACTATTTCTAAACCCTTATTTGATGCTTTTGTTTATTTAAGTTATTTAGAGTCAATAAAGTAGCATGACAATCACAAGGTTTTTTTCATCACATATATCTGTGGTCATCTGGCTAGAGATATGTGTGGTTTTTTCCTTCATGATTTTATGTGATACCCTCGTACAATTTTTTGCTTCTTGCTTAGGCCAAAGAAAGAATAAAGTGGCTTAAACTGTTTTTGCGCATTCCTAAGGATGCACAATTACCGCCACTTTATTTTATTATTGCCCTTTGCATGTTACTCACGGTTTTTGGAAGTATTTTGGAATGCAGGTAACAACTTGGAAGATGGATGACCTAGGAGCCAGTGATTACGTTCCAGGATTCACTTTGACTCAGTCGACAAATTCCAGAGCTAAGTACCTTTCATTTTCTTTATTGTTTGTCATTTGGGATAATGCCTATAATAAGTGGGGGGTAGGCAGTCTTAGCAGGATACTCGAAAAAGGGAATAATTTTGAAATTTTTAACATTGTTTTTAGCTTGCCTATTGCACGTTCCCGAGTAAGGAATCGGTAGAAAAGGAGCCCAAGAACAATTTGAAGTTTGCTATAGCATATTCAATTTATTATGGAAGAATGAGCATATATTATGTTGCATGAAATAGTAACTTATTAATTGTTATTCTATCATTACACTCAATATTTGAGCATATAATTTGAGTGAGAAGAGTTCAAGACTAGATGATGAGTTGTTTTAACTGGGAATCACTATTTGTCTGTCTATATACTTTAACAAATTGTTGTAGGACAAGGGAAGCAACTTGAATGCCACAAGAGGAAAACCGAGACAAAACGGACTTGTGAGAGAGAGAAAAAAATGGTGAGAAAATCTGCCTGAAAAAAATGAATGAAGAAAAAAAATCTACAATAAAGGCAGTGAGGGAAGCGAACTCGTAGCAAAAAGGGCATGATCCTCACATAAAAAAGAAACAAACGAGGATCCAAGAGTCTGACTCGGTCCCCAATTCCGCCCGGCCCGATTAAGGTACCATATTGTGTAACCAAGTCTGAAAGCAAGATGAGCGAGTGTATGTGCATGTAAGTTAAGATTGTGGGGTTAATACAACTTGATTCTCCTCACGAACGCACTATCACGACTGATTCATCACACGACACATTGATGCATGGTAAGTAGTGATTAATGGGGAGCTTATGGATTGTGGCTTGATGTATGTTCTGCCGGAAATCTTTATTGAATATGTGGTAGTTGATGGAGATTGCTTTTGGAGGTACATTCCGCCTTGATACTCTGCTCGAGGACGAACAAAGGGCTAGTGGGGGGTAGTTGATGACGAATAAAATAGTCTATCCTACGGCATCAACATTCTGTCCATTATGAGCTAAAAGTAGTTGTTTCGACCTATAAATATGAACCATTTGAGTTGAATAATCGTATGTTGGGTTCGTGAGTCGAGTAATCTGCACTTAACGTTTATTTTCCCTATTTCGATATTATTACGTGCGTTACTTGATTATTTTCAGAATACGAGATATTAGGCTGAGCATTGTGGATGAATCTGGAGTGGACTGAATGAAAGGATTGGGCCTAGGGTATTCCAGAACTTTCCAAGATAAGTCAGCAGAAAGAAAAAGATGAAAATACCCCCGATTTACCGGAAGGTACCACCGATTTACTGAGAGTCCAGAATATTCCAAAACGTGTTTTCTTGGACTAGGGGTAGATCTAGGTGTTTCTAAGTCGGTTTATGTAGCCATAAATAAGAGGCCTCAGCTCAGAATTCAATATACACAAATATCAAGACATAATTATGCAATAAAAGTTCTTTATTTTTTATTTTATTATGAGTTCTGGTCGGAGAGACGATGGATTCGCCGCCTAGGGAGAGATCTGGAAGAGATCTACACTCGTCTTCGAGGGTATGATTTTCTGTCTTTTCCGAGATGTAGATCTGTCGTTGTTCTATTCGACTTTTATGTGCTAATTGTTTATTTAGTTTAATTATGTATTAGTTAGTTTATTTTACCCCATGTATGTATAGATCTAATTCGTTGGTGAAAAAATCATGAAATAGTGGTTGCGTTCTTCAGATCTGCGATGGTCTATATCGCTAGATCTGAATACCTAGTAAATTACTTGTTCATGATAATCGGCGCCAGCTACGTTGATCGACAGATTTAATTTACATGTTAGTAGCCTGATCAACTATTTGCATGTCATCATAAATTAGCATGAAGTACTGATAGTGAAGTGTTAGTTTGGACATTGTCTTGATGGACCCTAGGAACGTGCTAATCAGTGTCGATAGCTGCCTAGGCGGGTTAGCGGTATGAGTTAACGCTCAATACTGGCAACTCTAGTTCTTTATGCGTATGGGTTTTTACGGACCAATTAAGAAGGGTAGCTTGCGTATAGATTGTCTACTACCAGGGTCGGAGTAGATAGGGGTAGGAGTTGTACCCGTAGCTGACAATGAATTAAAATTTACCAATGGGGAGGACTGTTGCATGTGGGGGGGGGGGGGGAATAACTAATCACTCATAATTAGACTAATACCTTAGAAACTTTTGTTTACATCCGTGTGAGCTAGCGTAATCTTGATAGTTTGTGGCACCAATTTTACTACTGTCTATATTTTAGTTGGTCGTAGACCTTATTTGTGACAAGCCCAATCTCGAGAGTTTGAAGTTCTTACGAGTCTCTGTGAGATCGACCTTGACTCGCCAGTACTCTACTACGATAGACCTAGTCCTATTGCTAGTAAGTGCTTTGCACGCGATCAATTGTACATACGACTGGAGACATTTAAGTATCAAACTTATTAAAGTGATTCGAGATCTCATCAACCATAATCACTATCATGGTTTCTCTATCATAGTTTAATACTAAGGACGTTATTATATATATTCAATATCGTAATTGGTCTGTTAAATGAACAAATATATAATAATAGAAAGCATTGATCATATGTATAAACATAAAGAAAAAGTAGAAATGAACCGACCCGGTCGGATCCGGTCCAACTCGATTGGGTTTTGGACACTATTTCAACACCTTATACTCTTGCTCTCGAAGTAAAATTGTCGTGAACTCCTGCTCGCCGGCTCCTATCACAACAACCTCTTTTTGCACTCTATCAAGGCTCGTCTTTTTCGTACCATTTGCATCCTCAGAACTTGAGCTCAACACTCGGCATTCTCCTGGTCTGTTCGGAAATGGTTCTAAGATCTTAAGGGTTGTGGCATCATTATTTGATCTTAGTGTAATACTACCATAATGGCTCTACTGGTATCCACAAACGGACGTCCGTGTAGCACACTCGCACTAGGATCTTCGGGAACATCCAAGGCTACGAAGTCAATAAGGAAGTTAAAACCTCCTACCCTGACAATGTAGTCTTTCAGCATACCAAAGACCATATCAACCTGGTGATCTAAGAATTGCATGGTGATATTCTTGTCCATAGTGACGTGGAAATGTAGCTTTCTGTAGGGGGAAAACAGGATGATATTGCTACTAGACCCAAAATCGCATAAACCTAATCCTACATAATGACCATTAATCGATACGGGAAGCCTAAAACTACTAGGATCTCCTAATTTATCAATTACATCAAAGTCTTGGGAATCCTCAGGCTCTAACGGAATGTAACTAGGATCCTCATCAGGGTCAGAATCAGAAGAAGAAATGTCAAATACCGGGATAGGAGACTTACCTCTCCCGGAGTCCTCGTATTCGTCTAGGCTTTCTTTTATAGCTCTTCTGGTACTAGTTTCCTCATCCTCCAGCTTTACTCTCTTTTTATCCTCTTCATACTGCTCTCTTATTCTGGAACCAGGGTACACGAGATGGGCTTTACTTTAAAAATGAAGAGACTTTTTGGAGGCATTGTGCTTAGTTTAGAATATAATGCAGAAAATCTAGCTAAATGAAAATCAAAAGTGCCATGCACGTCTTGTAAAAGAAACAAAAGAAAAAAAAACCCCGGTTAGCAAACTTCCGCTTCAGTTGGGTTCAGACCCAGCTGATGCGGACCTACTAACTTAAAACTAACAGGGATTAACATAGAAACACAGGGAATCGATCGGAAGTCAGTGTCCTGGTTCTTTTTTTGCGAGATGGCTCTCACAATTTTTAGGCTTGTTTTCCTTCCTTTGATCGTAAAACAGTACAGAATCATGCAGGAACGACTCAAGACTAGTAAATAAAATAAACAACAGAAAACAAAAATTTCTTAATTAGGGTTAATTAATTTATTATCAATATTGGCCACTATCACCGGCAACGGCGCCAAAAACTTGATGTCACGCGTGAGGTCGCTTATATTAGCAAGAGAACTAGGTCAATTGCAATATAGCAGGGCGAATCAATGTCGATCCCACAAAGACAATGCAACATGGATAATAGACGTATTAATCTAATTAATAACACACATAACGGTCTCTGACCAACATAAAGACGAAAAATGAAGCTGGTGTTCCCCCTCCTAACCGATCTCCTAGCTTGGTGTAATTGATCATTATGTTTACTTTTCCCGTAATTCCCATATTCAACCAGAACTTAAGTTTTAATTCAGTTTTAGCTACGGGTGCAATCTCCTAATCTTGTTTACTTCCATTTGCAAGGACAGTAAACGTCTATGTGCAGTTAACCTCCTTACTTAGTTGTATTAACCCACACGCAATAAGTATTAGAAAGTTCCGTCTTAAGACCAAGAACCTCCCTAGGCAGCTATCAACAATGACTAGCACGTTCCTAAGGATTGATCCAGACTATGTCCTAACTAACACTTCCCTTTGCAAGTCCTTCATGTTAATTTACGAAGTACGACAAGTAGATTGGCCAGATTTAACCTACAGTGAATTAAACATGTCGATCAACGTAGCTGACGCTGAATCTCTAGATTTAGTGTGACTTAAAGGAGCCTCGCAATTGTGATATAAACCGTTGCAATCATGAGTGCGACGGTTCCTACTTCTGAAATTTCATACTATTTTTCTGATTAATTCTGGTAAATCAAGGTTCGTTTAAACATTTAGATTAACTACATCACGTTAAATAAAGCTAATCAACAATAACAAAATATAAAGGAACGTTCAAAGCTTCATACCTTCAACTATGGTGGATCTAGCTTGATCAACTCAAGCTAGTTCATGACTTAGGGAAGGAAACAAATGGAAGAACTCAAAGAAATAACCAAGAAACCTTTATTCTAACCCTAACCGACCAAATACAGAACTTAGCAGCTCACTTGCATGTTTCCCAAGGCTCTCTAATGCGGCATGGGCTTCCGCAATTATGGGTCTGGCTTCATTTCGTGTTATCTCAATAGATTTCTTCGTGGACTTCCTTGCCTTTGCCCAATGACTCTTTATAGTCCGGATTTTACCTCTTTCTTGCTCTATAATATGGTACATCTGAAAAGTATAGAAAACGAGACAAAACAGTACCATATTCGAGGGATAAATATGTAAATGCAGATTTAACGACCAAGAACCAGCACTAAGCAATCAACACATATTTCGTACAATAACCGGTTATCTCCCGTCAATTGAGCACGATTCGTGGTAAATAATGGTATAGTTTATGGTACTAAATATAGTGTTACTATATAGCGGAATATTAAAGCCTTTTTGACTTGTTTTCAAATTATCGGTAGATTAGAGCTGATATGCAGTCGTGAAATCCTTCAGTCCATTCTTTTCTTGTGATGATGAAGGAACTTGTTATTTTTCTTTGTACATTGTTACAACAGTGATAATAGTCGTTTGCAACTCTCAGCTACTTCAATGTCGGAGATATCAATCCTTCTCAGCTCTCAATTGCTTCACCGATTCGGCTATGTGTTCCTTCGAAGTTTTCTTCAACATTCAACACACATTAAGTCCTTGGCAGCTTCATTGTTTCATAGTTTATCTCTGTCATTGAATGCCTCAATAGTTTTACAGACTGAAGGAATTTTATTGAAACAAGTTGGAGTGATTGTTGAATAAAGATTGATTCCAGTGTCGAGCTTATCTGTATATGACTTTGAAGTTTTGGATTTAGCTCATGATTTATGAGTATGCTGGATTGATTTCTGTTTGAGCTCATGATTTTTCTATCTATTGAATTTCTGGATTTTGCTTTTGAGTGCCTTCGAATCTCAGTAAGAATGACTTAGACTTGATGAAAGAATCGTTAGTTGCTCTGAGTGTCCAAGTCCTCTATTTATAGTTGGCAATTTTCACTAGTCATCTTTGTTTCTTCTTCGGCTAGTCAACTGAATTTCCTTGCTTACTCAGCTGAATATTCTATTGATAATTTATATGTTGTAGATCATGATAAAATTTTGGATCCTTGTAAATATAGACGCTTGATCCAACTAATAGTTAACCGTTGTTCTGCAAAGATTCCTGACATCGTAGACATTGCTTGTACGAATTGATAAGGTCATTTTGCTTGTCTGATATGCAATTTTTGTTACAACATACGGATAAATGAATGTTAATTCAAGAGGATGTGTTCAACTGAGTAGCTCAGCATCAGTCATCTCAGCTGAATACGGACTAGCTCAGCTGGATAGTGTAGCTAGACATTTATTCTGTTGTAACAGTCTTGTAACCCCCTTTTAACTGGTTCATGAGGTGTAAACTCTATAAATACCCCATGATCAACAGCATTGTAACTTAACTCATTCATTATTCTAAGTAATAAGAATTCCGTATTATATTTTGTGTTGTGTTTTCACTTTCACAATTTCAACATGGTATCAGAGATTGAAAATTGAGATTTTTCATTGCTTTTATGTGATTAATCTATTTTACAAAGAAACTTGAGAGTTTTCTTGTGTTTTTCACATAATCTTGAAAGAGTTATGTGCAGTTTTTTTGTTCTGGAATCAGAAGCCGTAAAGTAGAGTTTTCAGGTTATTAAGTAACACAAAATGAGGGTTTACAACCTTTTTTATATAATTGTATTTTGACCATAACATTCTGCTTGGTGTAGTGTTTTACCTTTTTAATTGTGGTTTAAATGTAACATTAAATAAGGTTTTTCAAGTGATTAAGTTATAATAGAATGACTATTATGGTGTGGCTGTGTTGGGTTTAAAAAACAAGTAACATTAATGTAAGGAATTAAGGTGATCAAGTATAAAAATTAGGGTTTTGTTTTCAAACTATTTTGTAACATAAAACAAGATCTACCGATTAAATACGTAACAATAAAATGTGTATTATGGTGTCAGTTTTTTTTGACCGTTTCTTGTTTTTTTATTATGTAAATTATCTGTTCTTGATAGTCATGGCAGCAAAGAAGCAAGAATTGAGAAGTCCATTTATGTTCATCCCAATGAGAATCCTTCATTGTTTTTGGTTCAGTCATTGATGAATGGCAACAACTACAATCCATGGAAGATGTCAATTGAGATGGTGCTTATTACCAAGACTAAATATGGCTTTGTTGATGGCACAATTAAGAGACCATAAACGAGTTCAACAGACTTCCAAGCTTGGAGACAATGTGACACTATGGTAAGATCTTGGATCTTAAACTCGGTAGAGAATACTATTTCTCAAAGTTTGATGTACTTCAAGAGTGCCCAAGTTGTGTGGAAGAAATTGGCTGATAGGTTTTCAAATGTTTATGCCTTGAGACTTTCTAATTTTCTTGAGATGCATGTCTTGAAGCATGGAACTGATTCTGTGATTCAGTATTAAACTAAGTTGATGATACTTTAGGAAGAGATCAAAACTATTAGGCCAATGCCTTCTTGTTATTGTGATCATCAATGCCATTTAATCATGTTTTTTTTTTTTGTTGAGAACTTTAATCATGTTTCTATGAACTGTCTATTCTGTAAAAATAACATCGCTGTCACTAACATTATTCTATCAAAATAACGTCCCTCGTAATGACATGATTTTCCGGAAAAAATATCATTTTTTTAAGGGAAATCATGATTTTTAAAATAATTTGTTTCAAGCGTATCAAATGATCGTGACATCATTTTTTTTTTTTTTTTTTTTTTTATCACATTCGAAAGTATTACGGGGTACCAACAAAACCTCATTTCTAATCGAGCCCTAAATTATTTCAGACCCGGTCCGAAATTTTGTAACCCGCGCATCTTCGTTGAAAGCCCTGTCTATCCCTTCGTTCACGATTCACTGCGAACAGTCCCCAACTTAGGGTTTTTTATTGGATTTTCTACTCCCCTGTTCGGTTATCTTGATCCTTTAAGTTTCATTGTTCTTTCCCTTGTCTTCTACTGCATGATCTCGTGAGGTACGCCTTTCTTACAACTACATTTATGTATATTTTCAATCTTTATTTAGTTTTCGATTTCCCGTAGGTCAGCTTTCATTTGAATTACGTTGAACGCTGGTAACACCATTTGGAAGTGTTCATCATTGTCAAATAGATGGCTTTTTTGTTTCCTTTGACGTTTATACTCATTAGTTTGTTTAATTAGCTGTATTTCGTGGTGGAATTGCTACAAGTTAGTTAAGGTTGGCTCGGTTCTCCTTTGTTAGTCACATGTTTCGATCGAGTTTGCTTTGCTTTAATGGGCAATTGAGTTGGAAGATTTTTTCAGTGTAAATTTACACGTACATAAATGCCTTTTTCCCCCCTCCTGTTTGTTATTTTCAGTTATGTTTAATTTATAAATTAATGCGGTGTTTCCTCATTTTTCAGCGTAAACAATGTTGCTGTTGCTTTGCAGGTTTACCTTTAGGTTGTTTAAGTGCAGATATGGCTAGTAATTCTCAGCCGCCTGGTGCACAGGTATTTAATTTAAATGTCTACTTCGTTTCTGTAGGCTGCATGTTTGGCTGGTGCCCTGTAATTCAACCATAAAAAAACTGTCAATTTCGGAACAATATGCCAATTTTTTCGTAGTTGAAAAAGATTATAAGGTCCTGTAACTATTGGGACCTTTATGAACATGGAAAGTCTTGATTCAATCTATTTGAAAGGTGCAATGTCTTTCTTACATTCTGTTGGTGTTGGTTGCTAATTTCTATATAGCTCAACTGGAATAAGTCTTGCATTTCATCTCATCAAATGGCTACAAGTTTTATCTTTATTTGGTTTACCCTTATTGTTGACTCATATTCTATGTATATTTGTGTGAAGCCACTTCGACCATCTATTGTGGGATCCCTTCCTCCTCAAGGCTTTGGAGCTCCCTTTCCAATGCATGTATGTTTTCTTGTTTTACTTCGAATTTGTTTTCTTCTCTCCGGTTACATTTTTTTCCTTGTTTTCTCTGATGATGGCCATCTTTTCTCGATTTAGTTTCAACCTGCTATTCCAGGGCAGCAAAACCAGCCATTTATATCCTCCATGGCTCCTTCTCAGCAATTTCGCCCAGTAGGGCAGTCGCAACATTTTGGAATGGCTCAGAGCCAAAGTCAACTGCCACAGTATTCTCAACCAATGCAGCAATTTATGCGGCTTGGACAACCGGGTAATGGTGCACCTTCATCGCCGGGAATGCAAGTGCAGTACACTGCACAGCATCAACAGACAGGGTCTGCCGGGTTGGGTAGTGCAGGAGGTCAATTTTCATCAACATATACAGTAAGAATCTACAAACTCATTTTGGTGTGCTAGTTTTCATTCGGCTTCTTGACATTGATGTTACTCCTTTCCTTTCTAGTTTGCACCGTCTGCTTTGGGCCAGTCACAAAATGATTTGAATGCACCTCCATTTCAATCTTCATTGCAAATGCATGCACCTGTTGCTCCAGTGGGAACTCAACCGTGGTTGTCTTCTGGGGTTCAAGTTCCTACGCATTTGCAGCAAACTGGTCAGCAATCTGCTTCCTCTGCTCAAGTGAGTATCGTCTGGATCTCTCCTTACTTCATGACAGACAACCTTTAGATCTCATGATTTTGCAGCCTCTGTTAGGCATGTTGTAACTGCATGCCCTTCTGTGTTTAGATTTCAACCTGTACCATTACTTGATCATCTATTGCATAAGAGAGACTTGTTTTGCAACTATGTAACATGTTTGGAATGGTTTCTTTCATGAATATTTTGGACCTTGAATAAAGCAGGGAGTGTTTTTGAATAGTTATATTGAGTGATACTGGCTGTTGAAGGAAGACCCTTGTTATGGCTTAAAGAATTTGTGACTCTTGACATCTGATATTAATAACAAAACCATGCCAAAGCTGCCTTTCCAATTTCAGGATTTTGACCAAGGAACTCTTGATTTAAATAGCTGTCTATTCGATTCTGGTATTTCTGGATATTTCCTGCTGGTATAGTTCCATTTAATAGACTGATGGTTTCACCTGGGTGAGAACAAAGTGATTGGATTAGAGTGTTTTTTGCTTCTCTCTACATAGACTAAAATTAGGCTGGATGAAAAAGATTGACGCTCATGGTCTAATGTGTTGATCATAAAAGTGATCGTAAATTTGTCTTTGTTTAAAATTTGTACAATGCCAAAAGACAGGACTATATGGTTTCTGTGGTGGCAGTTTGCGATATTGAGTTCTTGGCAGTGTGGATCCCTTCTTTAATTTATAAAAGATTCATTCTGGAATAAAGTGAATGGATTACATAGTAAAGGGTTAGGGTGAGGGGGAAAGTGCTCAGGGATGGAACTCTACAAGGACCTGATTGCTTCTGGTTATAGCAGTGACATGGTTTTTGATTTGTAGTTGAATTTTGTTAATTCTGAATTTCAGGAGACCGGCATCCCTAGTACCACTGTCCGAACCGCTTCTGATTGGCAAGAGTATGTAGCTGGTGATGGGAGAAGGTAAATATTACGGCTTATCTTTTTTGGTACCTAGTTCATTGCATAATCTATGAATTTGTCAGTAAAATAACTTCTGCAATTATTATGTGTGCCTTTAACAAGTTTAGTGTTTGTGGTTCTTGAGCCCATTATTATTCTTGTTTCTCTCTGAGCTTCTGTTTTTCGGGGAAAATGCAGATATTACTATAATAAGGCAACAAAGCAATCTAGCTGGGAGAAGCCTCTTGAATTGATGACCCCAATAGAGGTCAGTAGTGTGACTAATTTTTTTGCCCGGTTCGCAATTTTGCGTTACCTGTGTGTTTTAGTGAAACATTCTTAGGTTAACTGTGGAAGTTGTGAGAAATGGTCTTCTCTGCATGTTATGGCAAGTCGGGAATAGAACTGCTCTTATTTCCAGTTTGAAGTAGAAAAAGAATTCTCAAGGCAACACCAAACTGCTAATTACATTCGTAAGCTAGGCTTATTTAGTTTGAAATAAAGCTAGAAATGGCTGGAGACCTTCCAACTTCTAGACTTCTAGTCAGCATTTGACCCAAGAAAATTAGTCTAATAAGACCCGTGCATAAAAAATAAGGAAAGACAAAAAATCCCAAAAATGAAGGACTGAAACTCTGCGTTCTAACGTTATCTTTGAGTTTTAATGGCTTTTTAGGTTTATTAACTGAAAGCCTATAATGCTCATTTGATAAATTGGATTGT
Organism: Gentiana straminea; assembly: GCA_036785695.1. NCBI lineage: Eukaryota > Viridiplantae > Streptophyta > Magnoliopsida > Gentianales > Gentianaceae > Gentiana > Gentiana straminea. The sequence continues at coordinate 5,230,309 of JAVUPR010000312.1, read as the reverse complement.
TTATTTGACAGAGAGCTGATGCATCAACTGTTTGGAAAGAATTTACAACTCAAGAGGGTAGAAAGTGCGTTGTAACTGTTGTGTTTTTTGTTTTGTTTGGAAACAACATAAATTTGATTTGTTGTTGAACTTTGTTGTTAACAAATTGTTATGTCCTCTCAGGTATTACTATAATAAAGAAACTAAGCAATCCAAATGGACAATTCCGGATGAGCTGAAGGTTTGATGTATTATTATAGTTTTTTTGTTGAAATTGTTGTCTCAATCATTATCACTGAAGCTCAATTATATGTCATCAGCTAGCCCGTGAATTAGCTGAGAAAGCTGCTGCGCTGGAATCTCAATCAGATATCGGCGTGCCGTCAAATGCGCACGCTGCCACACCTGACTCCCCAGTTGAACAATCATCTGTTCCTGTCACACCTGTAGCTGCCACTTCAACGGTATCTGCAATAGCTTCTAGCCCTGTTCCTACAACACCAGTTGCTGCAGTTGTTGATTCTTCAGTTATGGTTTCTACTGGATCATCAGTAGTGCCTACAGTGTTGCCTGGTGCGTCAGATGGTGGTGATGCACCTGCTGTCAGTGAAATAACTACTCCTAATATCATGCCCGGCCCTACCTTAGCTTCTGCTGGGGAAAGTAATTCGTCTCATCCTGCTGAAAATTCTACAGCAGCTTTGCCACCGGATGTAGAGGTAAACCATTCTTCAACTGATTTCTGTCCCCCCCTTCCCCTTTTAAGGAGGTGGTATAATTTTTGCTCAAAAGTGGACAGATGACCCATATGTTATATTTTAGCTCAAAATTGGACAACTTTGTTGTCTGTTATATCTTTGTAATCTTATTTATGCAATTTTGGGATATTTTGTGCATATCATGCATCATCCCCTTTTCTGTTAAGAAGGGTCATGATGTTTTTGCAGAGAAGCAATTTGTACGGATGCTTTATTCATGTTAAATCTTCCTTATGAAATTAAAGACTTTGAGATGAGAGGAAAAAGTATATAACATTCTCATTAATAGCAGATGTGTTACAATGGTTTAAATAGGGAGAGGTTACAACAGCTAGTAGGATTAATGAGAGGGCGGCAGAATGCCAAGAGACCCTTTTAGACTTAAATGACTGACAGCTGGGTTAATATTAATTAACCAAACAAGAGCAGATAATAAAAATACACTAAGATTTATTATTTAACTTATATCCTTCTACCACCCCCCCCCCCCCCCCCCCCCTCAAGCTTGGATGTAGATGTTGAGGCAGCCAAGCTTGCTAGCAACAGACTGAAATAAACTTGGAGCAATAGGCTTGGTAAGAATATGAGCAAGTTGATGTTGAGAAGGAACATGAATGAGGTGAGGTCCTTGCATTCAATATTTTCTTTGAGGAAGAATCTGTCAATTTCCGCATGCTCTGACTTGTCATGGTGGATAGGATCTTGAGCCATGTTAATGGCAGATAAGTCGTCACAAAAAAGTTTGATAGGTGCAAGAGCAGGGATATGCAGATCAGAGAGAACCCTTTTTATCCAAATGCCCTCCCAAACACCGAGTACCAGTGCACGGAGTGGAGACAGTAGCTTGTTTCTTGCTTCTCCAAGTAATGAGATTCCCCCATAAATAGGTGCAGTATCTTGTTGTAGATCTTCTATCAGTAGGGGAGCCAGCCCAGTCTGCATCAGTGTAGACCAATAAGTCTCTGAGGGTGGATTTCTTGAACAGGAGGCCTTGCCCAGGGCTGTTTTTTAGGTACCTGAGGATTCTATAGACAGCACACATATGTTAATGTCTAGGATCATGCATAAATTGGCTCACCAGGCTGACTGCATAGCAAATGTCAGGCCTGGTATGAGACAAGTAGATGAGTTTGCCAACTAGTCGCTGGTATCTGCCTTTGTTGACCGGAGTAGAATCTTTGAAGTCACTTAATTTGATGCTTGCATCAGTAGGAGAGGTGGCAGGTTTGCAGCCCAACATGCCTGTTTCTTGAAGTAGATCCAAAGTATATTTCCTTTGAGAGACATATAAACCAGTAGATGATCTAGCCACCTCCATGCCTAGAAAGTACTTCAGATTCCCATGATCTTTAACCTCAAACCTTTGTGCAAGGAGCTTTTTTAATTCTTCAATTTCAGTAGCATTGTTACCACTGAGATTATATCATCCACATAAACAATGAGGATACTGATTTTAGAATGGGACTGTTTTGTAAATAGAGTATAATCAGAGTTACATTGTTTGTATCCAAAGTCCTTTATAGTTTGAGCAAACCTGCCAAACCATGCCCTAGGAGATTGTTTCAACCCATATAAAGATTTTTTAAGCTTGCATACCTTATGTGAGGTATGAGGGAACTCAAAACCAGGAGGAATCTTCATGAAAACTTCCTCCTTTAAATCACCATTTAAAAAAGCATTTTTAATGTCAAGTTGGTGCAAAGGCCAGTCAAGGTTTACAGCTAAGGAGAACAGGATCCTTATGGTATTTAACTTAGCTACAGGTGCAAATGTTTCCTCATAGTCTAGGCCATAAGTCTGTATAAAACCCCTAGCAACTAAGCGTGCCTTATGTTTGTTAATAGTTCCGTCAGGATTAAATTTAATGGTAAACAGCCATTTGCAACTAACAGGGTGTTTGCCAGGTGGGAGATCAGATAAGATCCAAGTGTTGTTCTTTTCTAATGCCATCATTTCATCCTGAATAGCTTGCTTCCAGGCAGGATGTTTGAGGGCATCATAAACTGTTTTTGGAATAAAGGTGCTGTCCAAGGTCTTTGTGAATAAAGCGAAACTAGGTGACAATTTATCATATGTCATAAAATTATATAAAGGGTGTTTAGTGCAAGCTCTAGTACCTTTTCTGAGAGCAATGGGTAAATAATCTACAGGTGGAGGAGAAGTTGAAGTAGGGTTACCAGATTCCAGAAGAGGATCTTGAGTAGGGTTTGGAGTCATACCAATGTCAGATTCAACATTAGCAGAATCAAGTGTACTGGAGACACCATGCCTGGAGGGAGTTTTGGACACATTGGGGGTGGCATTAGTGCTGGAGTCAATCTGTCTGGAGGGATTCTTGAACCTCTTCCTGTGGTATACATGAACCAATGGTGGTTTGTGAGGTTGAGCAGCAGGGGCTGCTTCAATTTCCTGCAAGTTAGTGACAGGAGATATAGAAGTTGAAGGACACATAAGGGGTGAGTTAAGATCCCACTGTTGATAGCTAAACACATAATCATCATTGCTGGACTTAAAGTATGGCTTATCTTCAAAAAAAGTAACATCAGCAGAGTTGTAAATTTTTTTGGGGTGTGGTGAAAAACATTTATATCCTTTTTTATTGGGTGAGTAGCCTAAGAATACACATTTTTCAGCCCTAGGGTCAAGTTTACTCCTATTTTGAGATGTGCACAAAGGCAATGCATCCGAACACTTTCAAGGGTAAATCAGATTGACTATGAATGTTTGGGTAATAGTCATGTAAGGTTTGTTTCGGGGATTTAAATGTGAGAGTCCTAGAAGGCATGCAATTAATAAGATAAGTGGCAGTCAAAATAGCATCTCCCCATAGGTACTTAGGTATGTTCATGGAAAACATTAAGGATCTGCCAACCTCTAATAAGTGACGGTTTTTTCTTTCAGCCACCCCATTCTGCCGTGGGGTGTCAACACGTGTGGTAAAATGAACAATTCCTTTTTCAAGTAAGAAGGAAGTTAAGTGTTTCTCAAAATATTCTTTTCCATTATCAGTTTTTAACATTTTTATGCTAGTATTAAACTGATTTAGAACCATTTTGTAGAAAGTTTGAAAAATCAATCCAACTTCAGATTTTTCTTTCATCAGAAATGTCCATGTGACCCTAGAATGGTCATCTATAAAGGTCACAAACCATCTCTTATCAGTGATGTATTTTACCCTAGAAGGGCCCCATATACATAAGCAGCTTCACGAAGCGGATTGGGATAGACGAAATCACAATATCCTATCAAGATTCGTTGTACCAAAACAACATGAATCAATTCCTCATGGGAGAGATACACTCTATCAAAGAGAACAACATAACGAAGAACAAGACTCCCTATAGGAGAAAATAAGCTACAACATATCAAAATTAATTTTCCAACCGTTTCAAGTCCAGAAGAACTTGAAACTGGTGGAGATAAACAAAAAGACGTCTTCAAAGCGTCTCCAACCATCGAGAATTTGTATTCCGTCCAAAATCCGATTTGCCGTGAAAACCTTGGCTGGAATCAGCCTTGAAAGTTGTAGGGGGTTAAATGAGGGATTTATTACACGAAGGTTGAAGATTTGAGTGATTATGGTTATAAAACGAAGGATTTGGGGAGAAAGAGAGGATTTTTGTTGTTTTTTTTTTTTTTGAACTAGACAGGATTTTTGTTAAATATGATAATCTGAAAACATTGTGTAGGATTTCTGTTAATTGCTTTCCTGTTAGAACGGTGAAGCAATTGTGCGGAGGAAATGTAAAAAACTTGGAAACTGACAAAGGGTTCTTCCAAAGTATCATTTGTGAACGTTATTTTTGTGTTGGAATCTTTAGAAATTTTCATGAACCTGTAGTATCTGTAGAAATATATTTAATTCATTCAGAAAGCCTTCTCCTGGTTTCTTGTGGATATACTTTAGTGTTGCCATGTAGTAGTGCACTCTTATTTTTTATTTAACAGATGCCTGTGATAGCTGCTTTGCAATTTTCAATTCTCTGAGTTTTCTTACCGGCGGCTAAATGTTGCTATTAGGAGACGAATACGGGTACTAGTGGCACTGAAATGAACAACACGACCCCATCAGAAGAAAAGCCAGCGGATGATGGAAATTTTATGTATGCCAATAAGCAGGTGACAATTTACAAAAATGCATTTCATGAATTGCTCAAAGTTGGAGGGCTAATTGTATTAGTGCCATTTAGCGTCTTTTTTCCTTTGCTTGAGTAAATATGAATGTATTCCTGTGGAGTATTTTAAGATAAAGATTATCTTTGATTTATTTAGGATGACGACTTAGGAATCCGCTAATCCTCTTAAATACACAAAACTGGGAATTTAAATTGAGAAGGATAATAACGACTTCCATATCTTATCTCAACTGAAATCTTAGCTCGTTATTTCAACTTCTAAACAAACATTTAAAATACCTACAAACCCTGGCCGATTTTACAACAAATAAACAGCCTGACAATTATTTGAAATAGGGAAATGACTAAGCACGACTTGACATCATAATTCCACAATTCCTGATAGGTACAGATAAATACGTTTACCAATCTGCCATGAGTAGCCGACTTGTGTTTTTTTAATTAGGTAGTAGGTGATGTCACCTTGGCACGATGATAAAAATGTCTCTCTTGACTGAAGGTCACGAGTTTGAGTTAAGGCAAACTCCTTTAATGACATATGATGCATGGCTTCCTACCACTAGGGCAAGGTGGCCTGATTCTTCCCTAGAACCCAGCATGCGTTGCTTTTCTTTAGTAGAATCCTCTATTTTGTTGCCTATCAGCCCTTTATCCTAACACGAGCACTCATTAATATTAAATAATAGCGAACATATTCCATCTTTTGATGTCTCTTCTGTTCCCTTCTCTTGTTTAGGAGGCCAAGAATGCTTTTAAAGCATTGCTGGAATCAGCAAATGTCGAATCTGATTGGTCTTGGGAGCAGGTAATATTGTGAATATGTTCTCACCATCAGATATGAAAGTCAATCCTACCCACATTGTTCTGTATTAAATTTTTTGTTTTTGTGCTAGGCAATGCGAGTTATCATTAATGATAAGAGGTATGGTGCCCTTAAAACTCTTGGTGAGAGGAAACAGGCCTTCCATGAGGTAGTGTGTCTTTACTTGCTACTTAATTTGTCATGAAGATTGAGATATATATAAGTCTGTTCATATTTCTGTCAAAGAAAAGTTCACTTTTCCTTAAATTTTATTTATCAACTTGAATGTTACTTCCTCCATCATTTCCTTAATTTCTTTCTTTCGTCTTGTGCATCAATTGCAGTATTTGATGCAAAGAAAAAAGATAGAGGCAGAAGAGAGACGCCTGAAGCAGAGAAAAGCCAAAGAAGAGTTCACGAAGATGCTGGAAGTAAGTTGCATGCTGCTTTAAGTTATTATGATTTTTTATTTACAGTAACTTTTAGTTTCTTGCCTCAAATATTCCGGCTTAGATAAAGCAGAAATGTACCCCCAGGCCCCATCCCCGGCTTTGTTTTTCCCTCAGGGCTATACTGAACTATTTTGTTGCACTTTTTGTATGTTGCTGCTGGCACCATGCTACATTTTCCCAATGGTGCATTGATATTTAATATCGTGGTCAACTTTTTCTTAAGATTGAGTTTCTGCTTGAAATTTGGCTTGACTTACCTGGAAAATGCTTGTGTTATGATGCCATAAGATGGAAACAAGACATAGTAGAAGAAACCATCAAGTTCTAGGATACTTGTTTTCATATTTATATATTATTATTATTACTCCATTTTTATTGGCAGGCATAGGGGAATTAGGGAGGATTCAATTGTCTTACCACAATATTACAAGTACAATGACAATCCCAGCACATTCATAGTCAACTTTGTTCAAACCCTTATTTTGTCTTAAACCAAGAAGACCTTACTTAAAAGTCCGACTTCAGGCACAGCAGACATGAATAAAACAAACAGTACCTAAAGAAAATTTACTTAGAAAGAGTATCAAATTTTTCCGTAGCATGTAGGCTCAGAGGCATGTATTTTCTCTTAACGTTCTCTTTTAGCTCTTTGTTATTTTACCGTGTATAGACTGATTTATATGTGCCTACCTGTATCAGGAATGCAAGGAACTTACATCATCTACGAGATGGAGGTATGGTTCCTCTCTCCTGACACTTCTCACTTTGAATAGTACTAGACAGAAGGAGTAATCGATTTATGCCTTATTTCTTAAACAACAGCAAAGCAGTGACAATGTTTGAAGATGATGAACGCTTCAAGTCTGTTGAAAGAGATTCAGAGCGTGAGGATCTCTTTAGGACTTACTTGGTGGATCTGCAGAAAAAGGTGATTTTTGGGTAATTCAGGGCTCAGGAGTTTTTTCCATCTGCTTTTACATTTTTGAGATGGATACTTCCTTATGGAGCCACTTCATCTTGACATGACTAATGTAGCTCCTGTGTTTTGGGCACCTTTGGTACCGAAATGAATGGCCATACGATTTAAGTTTTAAGTGCTCCTATGATACTTATTCTTATGTCAGAAATCTGAAGTTATGAAAACCTTTTTGATGCTGAAATCTTGTAAATTTCCAGTTTATTTCTGCTTAGCAGATGTGTGCTTTTCCTTTATTCTTCTCTGTTCCCCCATATTATTCAGTCCCATGATAGTTCTTTTCCTGCACAAATCTCTGTTGAATTTGAAATTTATGACACAATTGTGCCAATTGCAGGAAAGAATTAGGGCTCAGGAAGAGTATAGAAGAAATAGGTCAGAATATAGGCAGTATCTGGAAACCTGTGGCTTTGTAAAGGTATTTGACTATTTGTTTGCTCCAAATCTTTTTCCATCAAGAATCTTCCATTCTCTCGAGCTTGCACTCTTTTTCATGTAGTTAGTTACTTCAAAATTTGCATGGTCTGCAGGTAGATAGCCAGTGGAGGAAGGTGCAAGATCTTCTTGAAGACGATGAAAGATGCTCACGCCTTGACAAAATTGATCGCTTGGAGATTTACCAGGTAAATTTGATTAATTGTGCAACTGTCCTATGGGTGTGATTCTTACTTCGGTTACGTTGGCAGGAATACATTCGTGATCTGGAAAAAGAGGAAGAAGAGCAGAAGAAAAGAGAAAAGGTGATATATAATTTATAACTTTAACTCTCTCATCATTATCAGTCTCCTAACGATTAACTCCTCCATTTTAAGGAACAATTGAAGCGCACAGAGCGTAAAAATCGAGATGTGTTCCGGAAAATGATGGAAGAACACATAGAAACTGGCATTCTGACTGCTAAGACACTCTGGCGTGACTACTGTCAGAAGGTATTCAATGGCTAATTTTTGGATGAAGTATATTGAAATTATTTCCGTGACTGGTGATCAACTTTAGGCAGTTGATGATTTTTTTGTTGTTGTTTGGCAGTTCAAGGACTCTGCGCCTTATCAAGCTGTTGCATTGAATACTTCTGGTTCTACTCCAAGGGATTTGTTTGAGGACATTTCCGAAGAATTAGACAAACAGGTGTGCCTGTCTTTTCTGTGCAAATATGCCTGACGATTTGCAGATGCCTACCTACCACTGATATTTGGCCTTTTTAAGATACTTAGTCCCATGCATCATCTCTCTTGAAATTACCATTTCTCCCAAAAGCTTAAGCGTAAAGTGGTGAATAATTTACATGTTTAAACAAGCACGCTTAACACTTACTCAAGCATGGGCCTCATACAAATTACAATGAGTCTGGGCCAACATGGCTTACGAAAATAAGGGCAAACTAGGTTGCATGGATACGGGTATGTGAGTACGAGATACGTGGATACGAGGTTTGTGGGTGTGGGATTTTTGAAAAACATAGGATACGGTTTGAAGGGCATTTCGGTAAATATTGAAAATATGAGGACCAAACTGTACATAAGAAAACTATAACGATCAAATAATAAATATTAAAATACATAAAATATAACAATTTTTAGTGGTTCTCTTGATCTTTGATACTCGGTTTTCAATATGGTTCATCATTTCACATATTCAAGTTATGAATATGCATATTCGAAACCCGTATCCAATGTGTAAAATTCTAGATTCGCCCTCAGATGTGCATTCTAAGTATCTGATGCATATCTGTGTCGGATACGTATCAGATACGAGACACGCTACTAAATAGAAGTATCCGTGCATCATAGAGGGCATACAATGCCAATAAAACAGTTCAACACTTGGACAACATAAATTTAAGTGGAAGCAGCTATATGGGTTTGCACCTATGACCTTTCGCTATGATACCATGTTTTTACCATTTCCCCCAAAAGTTTAAGATGTTGGGGAGGTGAGTAATCAACATGTTTAAACAAAAACACGTAACAATCACTATAAGACTGTTTTTTGTGTTGTGCGCTATGGATGTGTGCATTTACGTCTGGTAACTTGCTAATTTTGAGAATGAAAGTTAAAGACAGAAAGATTTTTATGCCTCTACTTGTCTGTTTATTTTTCTTTATTTTGTTACTTCAATGGGAAATGGATCTGTTCTGTTTTGTTTTTTGATGGCCTATTAAAACTGATGGTATATGTCATTGGTTAACCTCTCTTTCAAAATTCGTGCACTGTATCTTTCTGTTGGTTGAAAATGTTTATTTAGCAATATAGAATTGATACATGCTTTATATTGGTTCTTTGTCCTTGTTCAACTCTGTGGCATCTGAAAATAGATTAGGTGAACATACGCTTCTGATATATTGTTTTGATACTTTTTATCATTGAGAGGGCATGTCTACTCCAGTAAAAGCGCCCCGTCTGAGCATGGCAATGTCTCCTTTAAGCATGCATGTGTCTCTCTGTTTATCATTTGGCGCATGTTGAAAATTATACAAAAATAGGAAAAAATGAAGCATTTCTTCATAAATTTCCTTCCTCCAGGCTCCTGCCTTTTTGTAGGACAAATTTTGGAACCATTTATTAGAACTCATGGTTCTAATCTAATGGGTTTTAAAAAGTGATTATGTTTTATGTTTATGTTTGCAGTTTCATGACGACAAAAGTCGTATAAAAGATGCATTAAAGTCGGAAGAGGTAAATTATTGTTTGTGGTTCATTTTCTACCCAAAATTCCAGGTGTAGATCTTCTCATAGATTCTAATGCCTTCCCTGCATATCTTACTTCAGATCAATGTTGAGCCAGCGTGGACTCTGGAAGACTTTAAGTCTGCTATAAAGGAGATCATTGATCCTGCTTCAGTTTCAGAAATCAATTTGCAGGTATGAGATATTAGGCTCAAGTAGGTCTATATTTATATTTTGATGATTTTTTTAGTTATATGAAATCAGTTCGTCTCCCCCCGCCCCCACCTCTGCCTTAGAAATAGGGAGAAGGGAATTTAAACTGGATGGACTAATAGTCTCGGTTTAGTATGATCTACTTCAGCTAGAAAAAGGAATTATTGATATGTTCCCTTATCTGGAAATGAAGATATATTCTCATTGTCCAGATAAATTAGATGTTCATGGGTAGAAAGGCATTCCATTGATTCTTAGTTTTTGGCATGAAAAGCTAGCCATTTTTCCCCATGTGGATGCATATGGTAGAAAAGGCGACCTTCAGTTACTGTGATGTGGTTGGTGCATGATGATTTAGATTCATTGTCACACAAAAGTGAAGCTTACACTCGACAAGTTCAATAATTGAATTTAGTGGAAAATGATATGGTCAATCAGACTTTCTTGGAAAAAGTAGTGGCATCCTAGGTATTCTGCCTGCTCTTCACAAATGTACTTTTTTTTAATGTGTATTGCCCTCCTGGCCGGTTTTCCCTTGACAAATACATTCTCTACCCCCTGAACAATCCGACTCTGGCTCTCTTTCTTGGTTTTTCTTTTGCCTTTTTAATCACCGTGGTCATTCGAACATATCTCTTCATCCTTATTTTTGCATTGATTGGGCCCTGTCCGTGTCTTCTGTTATCAAACTATTACTAGGTGAGAATGCTTTTCTAAAATTACTGTAAACTGTACTACATATGACTTAAGTAGTTGGGTCTGCTGCCAAAGGGCATATTGTGGATGAACCCCACCACGCCGGATTCGTTCCTTAATTTCACCACACCTTCCTACTAATGCCTTACCTGATGAGGACGAGTGAAAGTAGTGAAGGAAGAGATGAATAACAGGAGAGGGAGGATGAAGAAAAAAAAAGAGATAAAGAGCAGGGTGGTGTTAGGGTCAATAGAGATTTTGGGATATTTTGGTATCTTTATCCAATAATTGAAGATATGAATGGTGGTCCAAACTTCATAATTGGTGGTCCAAACTTCTTAAATTTGCCATGCTCATAATCAAGAGAATAGAAGATGAATAAAATAAAAGGCCTTCAGAAATATAAATGCTAAGATGGATTTGTGCTTTGTATGTGGATGTAAACGATAAAAATTGAATGAATTGGAGAGGAAATAGGATTAGTATCTATCTGTGAGAAATGAAGGGAACCCATCTTAGATGGTTTGACCATTTTTAGCAACTACCTTAAGATACACCTATTATGCATCGCAAAATTCTAAGATACGATGCCTGCTATACGGTTGGGAAAGACCAATAAAGAGTTGAGGGCAACGAAAAAATATGAAATGCTTGGCCGTTAAAGGGAATATGGTGTATGGTAGTAATGTATTGCGCATGAAACACTTCCCCGAATGGCTTCCTTTAGAAGCTCATATGAATCTGTCTTAACATTTAGTTTTTGTGGAAGTGGAATTCCATAAAAGGCCTAATTGGAATTTCACTTGGTATGTGTTTTACGTGAAGTGTTTGCGCATCTGCTGCATCTGACATTTCATTCACTTCCCTTTTAGCTTGTATTTGATGATTTGCTGGAGAGGGCAAAAGAAAAGGAGGAGAAAGAAACTAAAAAGCGCCAGCGTCTTGCTAAAGACTTCACTGATTTGCTGAGCACCATAAAGGTACGTGATGAGTATCAATTGCTAGGAAAAACTAGCTTTGTTCTGTTTTATAAGCTAAATTTCCCGTATTCATCCATCTTTTCATAGGAAATTACAGCATCTTCAAGTTGGGAGGAATCTAAAGAGTTGGTCGAAGATAGTTCGGAATACAAGTGAGCTGCTTTGTTTCTTTTGTTTGATCATTCTGACGCTTGATCAGCAGTGGAAACTTTATTTTATTATTATTATTATATTTTTTTTTTTTTTTGTAAAGTTAAGTTTCGTGTGGGAATGACATGGTGGATGATATATTTGATACGTTGTGTAGATCCATCGGAGAGGAGAGCGTTTGTATTGGGGTCTTTGAGGAATATATCACACGCCTACAGGAGAAAGCAAAGGAGAAGGACCGCAAACGAGAGGAGGAAAAGGTAATTGAATTGGGTTTCCTGAAACTCAATAAATTTGAATAAAACATTTCTGGCGCATTTGCACTCGACTTAATTCACTTTATTAATTCTTCATATAAATAAAAGTAATGTTCTGTCCCATTTTTTTCCTTGCCGTACACAACACACTCCATAGTTTTTCCTTCCATTAAGAAAATGTTTTTTTTAATCAGCATTTCTATGATTGTTGAAAATGGGTTGGGGGGCATTCATTGATTTACCTTTTTTGCAGGCAAGAAAGGATAAAGAAAGAGAAGAGAAAGAAAAGAAGAAAGAGAAGGAGAGACGAGATAAAGAGAAGGAAAAAGAGCGTGAAAGAGAAAAGGAGAAAGCAAAAGAAAGATCCAGAAAAGAAGACATAGATAGTGAAAAAGAAGAAGTTGTCCTGGTCCCGGTCCCGGTCCCAGTCCCGGTCCCGGTCCCAGATGACGAAGACGACTACTACAAAGAGGAGAAGAAAAAAGAGGATAAGAAAGAAAAGGAGAAGGAGAGAAAACACCGGAAGAGACATCATAGTATAACTGATGATGTGAGTTCTGACAAAGAGGAGAAAGAGGAGGGTAGAAAGTCTCGTCGACATGGCAGCGAACGTAAAAAATCTAGAAAGGTGCCCCCCGCGCCTATTCTCTACTACATTTTTCTTTCCTCTTTAGCAACTTTTTTTTTTTATATATCTGACAGTAGGAATTGTACAATATTTTTGTCTAATGATGAAATTGTTGTGGCAGCATGGGTATTCGCCTGAATCAGATAGTGAAAGCAAGCATAAAAGGCACAAAAAAGAGACAGAGATGGAACGCGTCGTGGTAGTAAAAATGAGGAGCTTGAAGATGGTGAGCTAGGTGAAGATGGGGAGATTCATTAGACATCACTTGCTAGTGCTCACAGAGCTGTGTTGGGAATGAATGGTACTCTGCTTTTAAAGTTAAATGTAGACACACAAATTTAAGTTGTGAAAATGGTGGGTTTACAATTACATACACACTAGTAGCGTTGTATTTGTTTTATTCAGAGAATTTCTAGTTAATATAACTGGGTTCTTTGGCCGCTAAAGAGTTGAAGATTTATCCATTCTTCTGTTAGAAACCGAGATTTATCCATTCTTCTGTTAGAAACCGGATGTATGCAACGTTCATTGTGTATCAATCATTAGGCCAGGTACCTTGTGGAGAGAGATGAGTGGTGGTATTATTATTATATATATGTGAAATTTTGGCTTTTTTATTTTGTAAATGCTGTGAGCTACTCGTACCAGACTTGTAAAAGAGATCGACTCGATTCGTTTTTTACTCGAGTCGAGCTACTCGAATAATTAACCGAGCCGAGCTCGAGTTATTAAATATATTAATCGAGCAGCTTGCTAGCTTAATCGAGCTTGATTAAATAATTATTAAATGAATTAAATTTATTGTAAAATATTATTTTTCATAATTAAAAAAATATTAGACGAGTCGAGTTCGATCTTGTTATATTTCATTAAAAATTAAATGAATTCTAGGAAAATAATTGAGCTTACGAGCCGAGTTGAGCTATATTGAGTACTTAGTGAGTCAAGTTCGATCTTGCTTTTTAAGACTCGATCGAGCTCGAGTCGAGTTTCGAGCCTGAATTTTTTTAGTCGAGTCGAGTCGAGCTTTTAGAGAGTATCGACTTGACTCGACTCGGCTCGGCTCGATTACACCCCTAGTTAGGAGCATGACTATTAGACGATGTACCAGAAGAGGAAGGTGAGCCCCTTGATTGAGGACTAGGATTAATGTGTAAGGGAGTGTGAACAAGACTCTGGGTGTCTTTGTGATTCTGAGAGACATGAGACACATGGCTATCAGGAGTACCAAGGCCATGACCATTGGGAGTTAAGGGTTCAGTGACATAATGGGATTAAGGTGGAACCTCTTGTACATGACAAACATGGGCAGAGTTAAGGGTTTGGACAGGAAACACAACATCAGAATGATTGATGTTGTTCTAGATTTCAGATCCAATTTGAATTGACCTACGAGGACCTTGTGTGAATCCTTCATTGAAGGGGAACTGACACTCATCGAACACAACATCTCTAGTAATGTAAACCCTACCCGATGAATCAACACATTTGTATCCCTTGTGTTGAGGGCTAAGACCTAAATTCACACATTTGGTGGAGTGGAATCCAAATTTAGTATGAGAATAAAGTCTAAGATAGGAAAAATAGGAACAACCAAACACCTTGTATTTTCTATAGTCAGGATCAGTTTTGTAAACAATTTCGGATGGAGATTGACCACCAAGGACATGTGTAGGCAAGTCATTAATGATTTGGACAACTTGTTGAAAGGTGTCCCACCGAAACTTTAGAGGTAATGAAGCCTTGGCTAAAAGAGTTTGTCCTATCTCTAATAGTTGTCTATGTTTTCTCTCAAATCTCCCTTGTTGACCATGTGCATGATGACAAGGGTGCCTGAAGACAATTCCACTTTCTTCCATGAGAGGTTCAAAATTCCTATATTCACCCCTAGTATGACTGAAGACATTTACTTTTTATGTTAAACTGAGTTTCATCCAATTTTTTGAAGGTTATAAATGCTCCTAATGCCTCTGATTTATGTTTTAAAGAATGAATGTTTCATCAAGGAAATTAATAAAGGGAGAAAACCAGAGGTACCTTTCGTTGGAGCAGAGCCCCAAAGATCAGTGTAAACAACATCAAACAAAGCCTTAAACAAATAAGATTATTATCACAAGACTCACTAAACAAAAGATTATTATCAACAGACAAGTTGGATCTGTTAACAACAACATTCAAAATTTGTCTTAAAGGATGACCCGGTCTCATGTTCCAGACATTCAAGTCTTTTTTTCAACATTTAAAACACTAGCTAAAGCAGTACAATGAGATTCACTGACTTCGTTGGACTTCTTGGAGTGAAGGGAGATCAAACTGACTGAAGGACTAAAGGACTAAAGAACTAAAGGGGTCTTTGGGATTGGCTTCTATGGTGACAAGAATCTGGTACAAGCCATGTTTAAGAGCTCTTATTTCTAGAAGTTTCCTTGTCCAACCCATAATTATACTTATTGTCAAATTCAACAATAATAGGATAGTCACTGGTTAATTAAGACACACTGTCAAGATTTTTAGTCATGGAAAGGACATGTTGGGAGTGTTATAGTTGAAGTTGTGTGTTGGTGTGTAGGAATAGTGCAAGTACCAACATGAGTTATAGGAAAGAGCTCACCATTTCCAACAACTAAAGAATCCGAGTAAGTGTGATCTGTAAGATGCAAGTTGTTGATATCTGAAGTAATTTGATTAGTAGCTCCACTATCAAGATACCAAGCGGGACCCCCCACAGTCTGAGGAGAGGCAATAAGGGAAGTATTCTGTTTAGAACCCCTATAGAATTAAGAACAAAGTCATGCTCAAACCTGTGCCAGTAGGAAATCACCGTATGACCAATTATATTACAGAGTTGGCACATTGGTCTTGACGTATTCGACGTTCTGCCACCTCTACCTCTGTTCCTGCCTCCCAAGCTCCAGTGCCATAATTCTGGGAGAAAGCAAAGGGTCTTGGATTAGAATTTTTCATAGGAGCTCTTGGTCTAGGATTTAAGTTTCTAGCAACCCGAGCTGTGAGATTCATATTCAGATCAATGGACAAGTTGTTGTTATATCTAGTCAAAAGCCTCTCATGAGTGATAAGTTGGGGCTGAACATTCTCCCACGATAGGGATTGATGTGAACCGTAAACGAATCAAATCCGAATTCGCACAAGGACCGATTAAAAGTATCAATAGAAATGAGCACCGTGACCCTTGGCTAACATGTAACTAAGAACCTTAATATCACATCAACCCTTAGATAACATGTACTTAAGAACCTTGGTATACGAACGCTACAAGGTATGCTCAGAACCTTGATAAGTTCATGATTCAAATATTCTACATAAGAATACTCACAAAAAGCTTAATATAAATTTCTCTCAATAATGTTTTGACTGATTGTTACAATCTATTTGCCTTTATATAAGCTACAGACTCAAAAAAAATTGTTAATTTAGCAATGTTGGACAAAATAACAATAAATAAAAATAATAACAAAAATAAAAGACTATCTAACCAATGTGGGATAATAAAATACTAAAACAAAAGAAATAATAACTAAAAATAAATAAAAGATTCCAAATAAATTTAACAAGTTTCTTTTCCAACAGGAATCACATCAGAAATTCAACCGTGGATGTGACATGCACTATCAAAGCCTCATACTCTCTTCCAGACCACCCATGTGACCAATATCAACTGAGACATGGATATTGGATATCTAGCAACCACTAGGTTATCAGCATATGATTTCATCTGAGCAAGATAGTCTGCCATGGATTTGGACCCTTTGGTAGCTTTGGTCAGAGCACTCTTGTACTCCAATATCATTGATTCAGCCTAACTATTAAACAAGGCTTTTAAAAGTGGTCCAGATTTCTCTAGCTGAGGTGCAACCAACCACTTCCAAAAGAGCTTTTTTTTATCATTGATCTAGTAGCCACCCTATCATAAGTTGAGATGTGATGCTCCATTCTTCAGGTGTTTGAGATTTCTAATAGGGAGATGCATGAATGCTATAGGCTGATAAGCTGACTCTGTCTAATGCTTCATCACCAAGAACACGAATTTCCAACTTGTGTCCTTGGATTATAGGGAGTACTGTGTATTTCCAGAGGAGATAACTGTTCCTGTCGAGTTTCACAGTGTAGACTTGATTCAAGTTGCCACCAAATGGCATTTGGTAGAGTAGAGCTACCCACTACTCCAAGTAAGGGAGGAGGTGGCAAGGAAGAGTGAAAAGATACAACCAGTGGAAAGAAAGTCAGCACTTCCGAATTAATACCTGAAATGAACGGCATGCCAGTTGCCGGAGTGGATCCGGTCTGCATGAACAGAGATGGAAAGCTGCCAGCCGTTGCCATGGTGAAATTAACTGCCGGAGATGTTGAGGGGCGCATTTGGGCTCCAGTAGATCCATTCCAGAGTATTGTAGTGGGGATATGTGCTCCAACTGATCCGATTCCTTCAACGGCTAAAACCTGATTCTTTTGTTGTTGAGGTCCGGTGACCGCTCCGGCCACTGTACTAGAGTTAGCGGTGCTCATCTTGAACACCGATGATCACACCGCTAGAACCTTGGCTCTGCCACCAAGTTACAATTTCATAATAAGGGAAAACGATGGCATTGAATCTCATTCATCATGCATAGAGCTGTATATTCAGTACATTTCAAGAAAACCAAATCTAGCTGCTATATCTTTCTACTAATGAACTAGACACATGCCCTTGGTCTTGTCATGGAAACGATCGGCGCCGAAAGGCCTCATCTCTAAAAGCCCGGCTCGCGAGGCCTACGACCCTCGCTAGGGTCTAGTGCACTCCTAGTTATATGTATCCTTTAGTTATATATATGTATCTTGGTAGCTATATAGAGTATCTAGAATAATATGTATCATAGTTCATGATACTTTAGTTATATCCATACCCTTCAACTAGTACATGCGCCCTCTCTGCCTCTCTAAACCTATGTTCACTATGGATAGGCGTTTTTGCTCTCGTATTATCGTAAGGTACTGATAGCATTTGTTCCATAAGAATTTCCGATTTGATAAAAACCTTTTTCCCAGCCGGCCTCAAGACCTTGTAGAGCCTCCACTTAGGGCCAAAACGAATTCGGGATTTTAGTGACATAACCGAATTTTTTATTCTTTATATATATATATATATATATATATATATATATATATATATATATATATATATATATATATATATGACAAACAAGGAAAATGTATATATATATGACAAACAACAAGGAAAATGTTTGAAAATAGCAAATACTTGCTTGGATATGTTACTTTTTAAGAATGTGGCAAATGTAGAGTATAATATACAATTGTTGTAAGACATAAATTCAATTAATAGATTCTGCTGTAAGTGTATTTTATTTTGAGCTGAAATGTTTGAATCTATAAAACACATATTTACCATTATTTATAAATTCTCACAAGTGCTTTTGGTATATAGATCTGAAATGTTTGAATCAATAAAATACATATTTACTATTTAAATAATTACACAATTGTTCCTAAAATTTTATATGAATAACTACACAATGGTCCCTAAGAATTTTAATAATGCAAAATCGAAATAAACTATTGGAACCACACTAATCTTTTCCCACCTAAAACCATCACCATCGATCATAACTTGCAAACCCATCATCCTCTCCTCCATAACTTCATTTTCTTCATTTTTCTTTGGTATTTTGCCTCTCGGTTTCTTCCTCCATTAATTTTACAAAAAATAAAGATTGGCTCCTAAGATCCTATCATTTGAGGCATCAAACAGTTGTTGTCAAAAGAAGACAGTGTAACACCCCCAAAATCTAGGTCTCCCATTGCTACTTAAGCCATAATAGATCTCATCATCTTCAATGACCTTTTTCATCTTCATCATATGCAACAACTAGGTTATAATTGTCACACAAATCTTTGAAAAGTTTGGTTTCCTCTTTAATGAAAACATCATCACAAGATAACCTAGTTGGTTGATTCGTTCCACATTGGCATCGAGGTCTCTACGATCAGGGGAGGACACAGGATCCCGGACAACGGGGCGATAATTCTAAATAATTTTTGCAATAAAAAATATATAGTAGTGCGTTTTTCTGCATCTACGATAATAATAAAAAAATAAAAAATAAAAACCCTACTATATACATCGAAAAAAAACACTATAGAAATAAAGATTTAAAACATTACAAATAATTTTATGACGGAAACCAATAATCCGAAACCGATTAATATATTTTTAAATATATCACTTTGGTAATAACTATGTATTTTTATTGACATGGCAAATGTTTTATGTAAAATTATCGGATTATTTAAGATGATTTGGGCGAAAATAAATTTTATAATCGAAGGGCAAAAAACTACATAACATACACATAATAACGTATTCTCCGGATCCGAGGGGAACGAGTGCCCCCATCCCGTAAGGGTGCATCCGCCCCTGTCTACGATGATGATTGTTCTCAAATCTCAATCAAAATGCTTCGGATAATGAGCATGTATTAGCTATATATTTGTATATATTATTGTAGATAATATATTTTGTATTTATTGTTAGAGGATTTATAGGAATGTATCTAGCCTTAATTCTAGCTTCACTGTATTTGTACATCTCCTATATATATTGTAACACTTTGCGCTCAACCGTGAATATCCATAAATCATAATTTCCAAAATGCCACGAATTACTACGTATGGCATATGCAAATAAAGCTCTTCTCCTTGGTAATGGACTCGTGTTGGTTATGTTGATGGCACGAAGGTCGTACCGCCGGCCGCCATCACCACCGCCGCTGGTCAAACAGCCCCCAACCCGGATTTTGTCCTTCATACGCGTCAAGATAATCTTATTCGCAATCTCCTCTCTATCACCGGATGTTGCCACCCTCCTCTATGGCAAGAAGACATCGGCTAAGGCATGGATCGTTGACGTGTATGCAACTCCGTCGAGGGCCCATATCAAGGCAATTAAGGATGCTATGCGGTCTCACCAACGTGGTTCGCAATCGATTTCTCAGTACCTGTATACTATGAAGCACAAGCGCGATGAATTGGCCCTACTTGGCTCCAAAATGGATCATGATGATTTTGTGGATATCATATTAGAAAATATTGGCCCCGAGTATTCTGACATAGCCCGTGCTATTACGGTTCAAAAGCTACTCCATTTTCAGCCGCCCTCTGCTCCGGCACCACCATCTTTTGGGCCGGCCACTGCTCATGCCGCG
The DNA here is from genome assembly GCA_036785695.1 of Gentiana straminea. NCBI lineage: Eukaryota > Viridiplantae > Streptophyta > Magnoliopsida > Gentianales > Gentianaceae > Gentiana > Gentiana straminea. The sequence continues at coordinate 5,210,392 of JAVUPR010000312.1, read as the reverse complement.
TACAGACCTCCATTTCAGTCCAGGCCTCCGTTACAGCAGAAAACACTGGGTTCATGGCGCTCCACTGGATAGCCGCAACAGTAGGGCAGCCGCAATTATGGAGGCCATTCTGGCCCTTTTTCGGGCAGTAATTATGGTCAACGACAAAGTCGAAAATTATGGACATAAGGCGGCTCATCCACCAACTCGACCCGTCGTCCGTTTTTGGGTAAGTGTCAACTCGTTTTGTTCGGGGTCATTTTGCTCGGGAGTGTCCTACTTTTGGTGGTCAACTTAGTCATATTTTTGGTTCCACGGGTACACGATCACCACGGCCTCGGCCAATGTTGCGGCCCCAATCATCGACTCGGCTCGCTTTGATTCAAATTCTCCGAATTGGTGTTTGGATAGTGGAGCATCGCATCATGTGACTTCGGATTTGCGAGAATCTGTCCCTCCATGCGTTCTTCAATTCCCCTTAATCCCGTTAAATCTATTCTTTTACGTAATGTCCTCTGTGTCCCCAGCATGTCCTGTAATTTACTGTCTATCTCACAATTGTGTAAAGCCAATAACTTATCTGTCGAATTCTTACCTTCTGAATTTGTTGTGAAGGACATTCAGACGACCAAGCCTATCCTACGTGGTCCAGTTAAAAATGGATTGTACGAGTGGCCAAATCCTCCGATTGTTGCCTTTGCTTCCAATAAAGCCTCCTCGCAAGACTGGCATCATCGGTTGGGTCATCCGGCTCATCCCATTTTATCGTCTGTTTTAAAAACTTATAATTTACAGTCTAGTAATAATTCTTTTACTCATTGCTCTGCCTGCTTAGAGTGTAAAAGTCATAAACTGCCGTTTGGCGAATCTACTTTGAATTCATCTCGTCCTCTCGAGATCATTTTTAGTGATGTGTGGACATCACCTGTTATTTCTGCTGATGGTTTCAAATACTTTATAATTTTTGTTGATCATTTTACGCGTTATATCTGGTTTTATCCACTAGCACGAAAATCTGATGTACATTCTACTTTTATCCGCTTTCGCTCCATTATTGAAAAATACTTTGAAAATTCAATTAAAATAATCTATTCTGATAACGGTGGTGAATTTATATCTCTACGTGAATATTTTGCAACCAATGGTATTTCCTTTTTTACCACTCCACCTTACACCCCTGAACACAATGGAATCTCTGAACGTCGTAATATGCATATTCTTGAAACTGGCTTAGCTCTTTTAGCTCATGCTTCCGCTCCTATCTCGTATTGGCCTTATGCCTTCGCCACTGCTGTCTACCTCATCAATCGTATGCCCACACCCACTCTCAAAATGTATACTCCGTATGAATCTATATTTCACACTCCTCCAAATTACACTAAACTGCGTATTTTTTGGTGTCTCTGTTATCCCTGGTTGCGTCCCTACACCAGTCACAAACTTCAACCTCGTTCCACTCATTGTGTTTTTCTTGGCTATGTCCTTAACCAGCATGCGTACTACTGCTACGACCTCGTCAAGTCTCATATGTATATCTCGCGACATGTCAAGTTTGTTGAGACAGTCTTCCCGTTTCAATCCACTCTACCCTCGGGTTCCCCGCCAATCTCCCCTCCCCTTGTCTCTATATCGGATTGGATACATCCGTCCCTGTCTACGATGATGATTGTTCTCAAATCTCAATCAAAATGCTTCGGATAATGAGCATGAATATGATACTAGTAGTTTTTAAAAGTGGAAAGGAAATAAGAGCGACACACTTTGCGTATGTATATCTCGCGACATGTCAAGTTTGTTCCTTGGTTCGATCCCTCCCCCTCGGGTTCACGCGATCCTACCCATATCATCCGGATTGGATACCTCCATCTCTCACTGTCTCACCTTCCCCATCTCACTGCCTCTCTCCCTCGTTCCCCGTCCCTCCTTCCCCGCTCCTCTCCCTCCCCCCCCCCACCTGCCACCATCACCTCATACATTTCTCACTCTGTAACACTCCTCCGCCTTCACTCATCCCGTACGTACTCGAGCTCATTGATCATATTCATAAACCCCACGTTTGACGCTCTCGTTGCGCAGTAGAGCGTGGTCCTGTTCCTTCATGTCCTAATCGGAGATGTTATCGGTTCTAGTGGATTTTTCGTCTTGACTTACAAGATTATTGAGTTCCATAATTCTCCGGATAATTATGTTACTTGCTACTGCAAATGTTTGATAAAATTTGCTCTGTTTTTATTTATATCTCATTTTACATTTTCAATACATCATTTATTTGTTTTTTTTTCCCTTCTTTGTTCGCCAGCCGCGTTGTAAGTTGGGTCTCGTCCATCGTCATTTACATCTTCAATAAAAAATACATTTTTCTAAATATTGTATTAGCATGAATATGATGCAATACTAAAAACTTTAAAAGTCAAATCGACTCACTATTACCCATGCATATATTTAAAAAATCAAAGAACAAATTAGTCATTTTATATTATATTTTAGACATATTAATTATTTTTTTAATCTGTGTGATTATTCTCTCTGCAACAGATAAAAAAAACGGAGGGAGTATGAGGCAACGGGATCATGATATACCGAATTTCCTCAACCGGAACTTGTCCATAATCACCAACCATTAAAAACTGATAATTACATTTGTCCAAGAATGTTTGGATACTTCGAAACTGACACTTTAGCATATCAGAGTAAAACACATGGAAGATAAATAAAATAAAAAAAAGGGTTGTAAATTCATCCCGTTTTTATTTTCGGTACCCATTATTTGATTATTTTTTCGGATGAAAAAACGTCAGTGCCACTAGTGTTCGTTGTTGAACACCAACGTCAGTGTCACCGACATTGGTGTTCAACAATGAACACCGGTGGAAAGTCAGTGAACCGACGTTTCTAAGTTGTGACACTTTTATAATGTAGACGTCGGTGCCACTGGTGTTCGTTGTTGAACACCAACGAACACCATTGGCACCGACGTTCTCTTCATAAAAAATCATGGTGGTGTCGGAGTAATTTTTTATAGTGTTGGGAGTAATGTGGTGCCAAAAGTAAAAACGGGTGCCTTTACAAACCCCCTAAAGAAAAATTGAGAGAGAGAGATGTAGCTATAGAAACCAAGAGAAATCCAAAATACAATTTTATTAATCAAAACTCAACTCCGAAAACAAGTTTATACCGTAAGCCAAAAAGAGAACAAACTATACTAAAATAGATTAATGCGTAAAATTAAGACTTGTACAATGTGTTAGAAAATAATTTCAAATTTACCTTATTTGATTTCATGATTACCAATACAAATTATAATAAATACTTATAATCGAAATAAATCACAAATTCTGATGGGAAAATAAGAGTTGATGGAGGAATTAGATTTCTAGCCAGAAGCATTATGAAGAGTGTCTATGACATCGGACTGACCGTCACATTTACGTGAAAAGACAGAATATGTTTTGCTCTTTTATTACACACACATGTCACTCATCAATTGATAAATGTTTTTTTGACCACCGCCTCACTTATTTCGAAACGGATGGAGTACCTGTAATCGAAATAAATCACAAATTCTGATGGGAAATAGCAAAGATCACATATTACATAAAATAAATTCACGAATTATGTTGTCCAACTATACAAAACTTGTGAAAACTTGTGAAAACCACATCACACAATTGAATAATGCTAAAAATAAGAGTTGATGGAGCCATTAGATATAAATAATAAAGATATTGGTACAAAGGAAGGATAAGGTACACAACATCAAATTTCTAGCCAGAAGCATTATGAAGAGTGTCTATGACATCGGACCGTCAGATGTTTGACATGTGCGTGAAAAGACAGAATATGTTTCGATCTTTTATTACACACACATGTCACTCATCAATCGACAACGGTCTGATATAAGTATAACAGAGGCTCCGTATTTAAGAATATCCCGCATTAAACATATATATAACTTATATAGACTTTTAACATCCAAGAGATTTGGACATTGGAACAGGATTCAAAGCCTTGAAGCCTTCAAAAGCTGCTTGAAAATCCATGTTTAAAGACACGAGCGATTTCTGCCGACGAGCAAAAGCTTTACTGAACTTTGTGATGTCTTGTTCAAGATCCCTTCTTCTCTGTGATTCTGCTTTAAAATTTTGAATTGCCTTCTCCTTCTGGTCATTAGCCAATGCAAGCCTTTGAGATGTAGTTGAAACCTTTTGTACAAGTACATTTCTCTCTTCTTTTAATACTTTCAAGTCACTTTCTAGTTTAATGAAGTCTTTTTTGGAAGCCTTGAGTTCCTCCTTGGTTATGCTCATCTCTTCCTCCAATGTCGTGTATTTTCCCTTAATTACTTCAAGCTCTTCATCCAGCTTCTTTTTCCATGATGTGATCTCTCTTCCCAAATCATGAACCTTTTGTCATTTGAGAACGAATTTCGTTAATGAATTGAAAGACAGTATCCAATCATCACGATGGAGATAAAAACAACAATCGACAAGCGAAATCTTGATAGGTGAAACCAGGCTGCTACCTGGTAGTGATGTGCTGTCTTTCCTGCTAATTCTGGTGCATCACACAATACCAAGGAAGAAATGATGCCATTCAACCTCTGGCTAAGCGGTTTGCTTGTTTCTTGAAGTGAATCATCATTCACAGAGGAGATTTCATTTCTATCTGCAGATGACATGGAGAAATGGGATTCTAAAGTTGAAAGAAGGCTGCTGCCGATTTCTCTCGTGGTTGAAAGTAGTTTTGCTGTTGATGAATTTTCATCAGCAACAAAGTTCTTCTGTGCAGACAAAAAGAAGGATATATGTAAGAAGTTAAGTGCTTCCCTCCAACAAGATAATCCAAAAGGCTTAAATGAATAATAGAGCAAGCAATAGTGTATATCCAACACCTGTAACATTAGTAAAACATCATTGTATACATCTTTGCAGTTTCCAACTGATTCACTGAGCCTTTGAGGGATCTGCTGCATTGCAAATGCCTCTTTACGAAGTTCAGATATCTGACCAATCAGCTGAGAGTTTAGAGCTGCTTGTTGTGTGTGATTCATCTGAGAATCATGCATTACTCAGTTAGAACTTTAAAAAAATAATGCCAGATGAAATGAAGAAAAAGAAAGGTTTGAAGAACAGCAGGCTGACCTTCAGTTTATCTCTCTCCTCGGTAACAAGCGTTAGCTGTTGTTGTAGATTTAAGATTTCTTGCTTGTAATCCTCCTGTGTCCTCCAATAGGAGATATTTCTTAGTCAAACTGCTAAACAAGAAATAGCATACACATACAGCTACAGCTTCTATATCTTGATAGCAATATGGAGTTCAGTTCATGTACAAGGTATAAAAAGCATGAGACTGACTTTCAACTTATCTCTCTCCTCGGTAACAAACACTAGCTGCTGTTGTAGATTTAAGATTTCTTGCTTGTAATCCTCCTGTGTCCTCTCCTGGGAGATATTTACCAGTCAAATTGTTAAACCAGACACAATATATACTTGTACATCTCTCACAAGGTTAATCAACTGTGTAAACATAAAAAAGTTAGATAAGAGCCAAATAACACCAATAAAAATCATTCAGGTTTTCTATTTTTTATTTTTAAGAATCAATTCAGGCTCTGGACATCAAATTATTACTGTAACACATCGAGTTCATTCTAATCGCTGACAAGTGACAGCTTTGAGGAATTGGTAAACTGTGAAGGTCAGCAGTAGTCGGTAGACTAAAGTGTGCAATTTTGCATGTACAAACAGTATTCCGCTTCTTCCACTTTTAGTTCTTAAAAATAAATAAATATCAGGCCACTATCCCCTAGTAACTGAAGGACAGCAAGCAGTTAAATATAGCTAAAAGTTTAAGTCAAATCAAAATAAGGTGAGAAAAACAACAGAACTCGATAAGGACTAGAGTAGTTACATCTGTTACTGGAATAGATTTAGCATTTGCTGCTGGAGTCATTAGAAGAGAGTCAAGATCAGCTACAAAGCCCTTGTTCATTTTCATCCATGTGTCTTCATCAGCAAAATCATTAAATGCATCTGGAAGGGGACTGCACTCGGGCTGCCTAGAGTAGTTTGATCTTCTAGCGACAAAGGCATTTGGAACTGCCTTAAAGCATGGTGTACTAAAAGCAGCATCTTCTTCTCTGCACATGCCCCTACCGTCACTCCTTTCCTCCTTGAAAGGTACGTGGACATTCTCCTGCGCCAATAGAAGGGTCAGTAACTCTTCATTCTCTTAAAACAAGGCAAGCATCCATTAGATTAGGCAACAAAAAAGAAAATGTGGAATATAAGCACATCTGGGCTTCCTTTGAAAAGAAGCAGATAGCATTCATTAAGTATTGGAGATGTTAACCATATGTCATGTGTGATTTGTAACCTCTTCCACCTGCTTCTTCTATACGTCAATCATTTTTATGCTATATCCATCCACAAGAAGCATGAGAATACAATGAGGAAGACCAAGAACAATAATACCTTAAGGTTACAGTGGACATTTGTTAAACATAGGGCAGAATACCAAACAATGTCAATTTTCTGCTAAAAAATAGACCCAAGTTCCGTATAAAAATCAATATAAAGAGTTGGGATGCTGAGTTTGGAAAGTGAAAGGAAGAAGAAAGAGAAAGAATCGTGAGTTCTACCTCCGTAGTGCTTCTTTCAGAATCTGAGGAGGTAAAACGAATACTGAGACCATCAATTTTCATCTGTTGCTCCCGGATGCATCTGTCACGTTCTGCTTGCAATTTTCTTTCTTCCTCTAGTTCCAGGGAAAGCTTTTCACGCTCTAACTCATACTGACAAATGCACATGCGGCATAAGCTAAGCCAATCCAAGAAAGAATTCAAGATCTCACGGAGATAAAAGTTTACCTTCAGCATTTCATTCCGCAACTTCAGTATCTCTTGCTCCAACACTTCAGCCCGAGAACCCTGGAAACATAATTTGGTGTCCACAACAACATTTTTTAAAATCTTGCACTTATTGATCTCAAGCAAAACCAGAAAGTATTACCTGAAGTTTTTGTTGCAAGGCCTCTATCTCAAGCTTTTGTCTCTTCAATAAGGCTGCATCAGTAATTATCTACAAGCATTTCAAGTAAAATAAACCTATCACATGATTGTCTTAAAAAGTAGATGGAAGAAGAAAGGTAATGGCAAGTTTCAGGACTAGTGTAGTAGTGAAATTACTGTAAGGAAACTCCTGAAATTCGCAAATTATACGGAATTTCAGTCAAGATATTATTGACGATCAGTCCATTTTATTTTTTTGTAACCATTGATTCTCAGCCTACTTGTTCAATTGTAGAACAAGATTAAGACAATTCATACGATCTTAGAGCAACACAATTCACGGTCACGTTCAAGTTATCAGTTAAGCTTACAAAGGGATGTATGCTAGTTTTTGAAGAAAAATACCTCATTCACTTGAACACAGTTGGTGATGCGTTTAGCTCTACTAGCAAACTGAAGTGTTCCCTTTGTTTCCTCAACATGAATCTAAAAAATTCAAACATAATCAAATCAGCTTTTCATGCTAATACAACAAAATTCCGAAAGGCCAAAAAGTTGTACAATGCTATCCTGTCTACCTCTTCAGGGGCCACAGTGCAAATTATCGATGTTTTGGCATTTCCACCAAGGGCTGGTTGTAGTATACGTGTGAGTTTACTATCACGATAAGGAATGTGTGCCCTGCAGAAGGTTCAAGATCAGAAATTCATCCTTCAATTCATAGCACAAACAAGCGAAAATATTACCTTTGCTTTCCGCCTTCGCTTAATTTGTTGATCACATTACCAAGAACCATTAAACTCTTGTTAATATGCTTTCCTTCCTTCAATCGAACTCCGCCCGCTCCAGTTTTAGCTATGCGCTCAGACCCAGCTAAATCTACTAAATTCTAGTACCACATTGTAAAAGAAGCTCTTAGTAGTCTAAAAAGTAGCAAGGGTTAAGCACATGAAGTGTCTCAAAATCAAGGAAGCCAAAATCGTGATATCGTGACTTTTTTTTTTTTGGACCTAATATATAACAACTTCATTTGAGGAAAAAAATAACTATTGATGTGTTTACTGTCTCGTGACTCAAAGTGGTTTTGCTTTCCATTTACTTCTATTTCTCTGAAGTAATCCGATTAATCAATGAATAGGTTTTTCGGCATATGTTATCAATGCTGTTTGCTCTGTCAACTAGAAAATCATCATTAACATCAACTGATAACATGATCCTTTAAATGAGAGAGAGAGAGAGAGAGAGAGAGAGAGAGAGAGAGAGAGAGAAAGAGAAAACAGAAAGAGAGACTGGACAAACCAGGACGGAGACACGAATAGTGTCATCTGAACTTTGAGCATCTTCGGAGCCAGCAAATTTTCTTTTGCTTTCAATCACCTGGTTCACAGAAATTGCACAGTACAAAGCTTCAACGGCTTGTGCAAATGGTTAATATTAAGAACAACTAAAACTATTGGTTATTTCAAGAAAGTTCCTTTATCGTAAAGCACAAGAACGTACCATCCTAAAGATAGTATGAGATCTACTACTTCGAACATTCATATTTGTCTCTCCAAAGTGCCTATTTTCTGCAAAATCAACGCACAGGATGCAGCAGTTGATTATGGTAAGATACAACAAGTGTATTTGTCTGACTATGGCTGCATTTTCATTGGCAGTTTTACCTTCTCCAACTTGTAGGAGTTGAAGGACTTGTTCAGCATTGTTCACAATTTCTTCCCGAAGACCAGCAACAAAAACTCCACGCTGCAAAGCAATCATCAATGTAACTTTTTTCTCATGAAATAACTTCTAAAGGCATGAGAATGACCAGTTAAAATCTGAACCTCCAAACTCTCATGAATTTGCAGCCTTTGACTCTCAACGGACAAAAGGTCATTAATTTCTTCGTTATATATTTCCATGTAAGATACTCGTATCAGAAACTCCCTATCTGCCATCTGTAAATGTATTACATACATGTTATACCGCTTTTTCAGACGTTTATAATTATATGAAACATAAAGAGACAGTCATGTTGACAAAAATAGTCTTGGTGATACCAGCTGAGTTTTTGTGAAAATGTCTTTCACAGCCCTGTGGATAATTCCTGGATCATTTTCAGAACCATTCATAGTATAAGTCTTGCCACTACTAGTTTGTCCGTAAGCAAATGCCGTGCCTGCAAAAAAATTATCATCCCGGTAACTGTAAGGCACAAAAGTTCAGAACTGCATTTGCGCACTTGATTATATTAGAGTTAATCTTCATCAAAGCAAATCTGTATATACTAGCCTAAGTTTCTTTTGGGAAAGCTATGTATTTTTTCCCTCTTAGTCTGTAAACCTTTCTTTTGCGCTCAGTGTTTTACACAAATAAGATGTTCATTTACATAAACACAAAGTGTATATTTTTTTTTTCACTTCAATAGCATATATCCCTAATCAGCTTGACTCTTACACTAATAAATTTTTTGAGATATCCAAATCCTAAAACCATTACACCAGGAGGGGAAACAATGTGCAGATTTTTTTAAAGATAATTATAAAAAGAAAACGGACAAAAAAATTGAAAATAAAAATAGAGAAGAGGATACCATTAAAACCATCAACAGCAGCAGAAATAAGGTCCTTGGTTAAATGATCATAAACCTCATAATTACTGCAACCCTGATCGAACACGTGATCTGCAAAACCAAATAGACTCTCACACTCCACAATTACTATGTTTGTACAAAATCAATTAATCAAATTAAACAGATTCAAATACAACTTTAAACATAGATTACGATGGAAGCTGGAAAAATTATTGAACAGGACAATTTACCAAACGCATAAGATACGCCAGAGACAGGAGTGCCGAGACATCTGTGAAGTGATATGCGATTATCTTCAACTTTCCAGAAGGTTCCATTTCCATTAACGTTTTCTTCCTTGTTTGCAGCTGGTCTTACTCTCACGGCGACGCATACCTTCTCCATTATCTTTTTCTTTCTTTTTTTCAAAAGGGAGGGAGGCTCTTTGAATTGAGAAGGACGAGATCTATGAACAACTGGGTGGGGCGGGTTCTACTTGCTAGCCGTTTGCACTTTTGAAAATATGAGTGTTAGTAGACGTAAAGGCCCCTCTTGTTAGCCAGTAATGTTGGAGGAGCCTACGAGAATCCCTTTTTTTTTTTCGGTAGTGCTACATACTCATCCACAACATATTTATTACGTAAAATCGGTGTAGTGATAAGATTTTCCTTTTTTTTCTCCTATTTATTACGTAAAATCGGTAGTGATATATGCACAACATCATTGTCCACAACATATTCACTACACATGATCTCATTCTTGATTATGGTGTGATCTAAATCAATTCATGTGCCCTACATTTTATTGATGACGAGATCATTTGTAGTACACCATGTTGTGCACAATGGGATTGTGCACATATCATTTTCCCGTAAATATAAGACCACCGAATATGTGGTCACCACCACCCTCCGTGTAAATCAATTTTTTTTTAAAAGGAAAAAACTCTTCTTCTAAAGACAAACGATTGTAGTAATTTCAGGATACGAATTGAAAATTTGTCAGATTTTTTACCTTTAGACTCGTATATTTAAGTCAATAAAATAATAAGAAACTGAAAGTTTGGTACACAGTAAAAACTGTACATGTAACGTAATGGATAATAATAACTCAACGCGGCTAAGGGTTCTATGGTGATTTCAGGCAGCCCTCCTCCGCCTCTCAACCATTGAAGGCCTCTTTTCCGCCATGGAATCCCTTTCAGCCATGGACATGGACGGAGTCGAAAAATCCTCCGAAGAACAAGATCTCATTCGATGGTTGAAAGGCGGAGGAGGGCCGCCTGAAATCGCCAGAGAACCCAAATGCCTCTTTTTCCGCCATGGAATCCCTTTCTGCCATGGATATGGATGTCGAAAAAATCCTCCGAAGAACAAGACCTCCTGCGATGAAATGTAGACAAGTGGAAAGATCCTAACCCTCAGTCGAAGGATGGCCAATCGGCATGGGCGTTGTGTAGCGGTGATGACCTGCTTAGGGAACCCAAATGCCATTCATTTTTTTATACCGGAGAGGGGGAAGATGAATCGGACATAGCCGATTTCATCACTATGGCAGAAAATTGGCGGGGAACAGAAACCGATGATGATCCAATTGAAATCGGAGTTGAAGAGTGCATCGAGTTATGAAAACCTTGGAGAAGAACTGTAATTGTGAAGGTATTGGGCCGGAATGTCTCTTACCGAATTCTCTACGAGAAGTTGACGAGCATGTGGTGCACATCGGGAGCCTTGGATATCATACACATGGATCAAGATTTCTAAGTCGTCAGATTCACCATTAAAGAAGACTATGAAGCTGTGCTTACCATGGGTCCTTGGATGCTAAGGGACATTATCTCATAGTAATGAAGTGGAGACATTATTTCCAACCGTGTAAACAAAAAATTCTATCCACCTTAGAGTGGGTTCGATTCCCTGGTGTACCCCATGAATTATTTGAAGACGAAAACTTCCTGTTGAAGTTGGCCAGAATGGTGGGGAAGCCAGGCAAAGTGGACATTGTCACCTGCAGATCTACTAGAGCCAAATATGCTCGTGGTTGTGTGGAAATGAATCTCCAACAAGTTATAAGAACAAAAGTGGTCCTAAATGGCAACTATTTTGCAGTTGTGTTTGAAGGATTGAATCAAATATGCTTTGATTGTGGCAGGTTTGGTCACAAAACCCAGGCTTGTCCGAACAATCACCCACAGGCCGAAACCAACCAAGGGCAAAACAATGGTGACAATGCATAGCCGAAGAAGCCTGAAGAGCCAACTCCAGAAAGGCCGTTTGGGCCACGGATGATAGCAACCAATTGAAGAAGAAGGCCAAGTATGGGGCAGAGGGGAAAATGAGAGAGACATGGGAATGCTGATCACCATGATGAACAGCCGGATGCCAACGGGGCAAATAATGTCAACATTAATGATAATTTAAATGGGGCAGCAGCAGGCGCGGTGTCCAGGTTTTGACTGTTGTACGAAGTCGACATACTGCAGGAACCCGAATGACCAAAAAGACGGGCCCAATGAGGTGAGGCAACTTCGAAACCAAAATGGAAACAACAGGTTCTAGCTTCAAAGAACCTACCATTTCACTTTTAACGAAGGAGATGGCCAGCGCAGACAAGAATGTAACGAAAGCTAAAAGTAGAGATGTAGAAACTTCCAGGAAAACTTTTCATCAAGAGAACGTGAAGAGAAAGGGTCCGGTCTTGACCGAAATGACAACCCTCATGCTAACAAAAAGGTCAACCTCAATTTCAGTGGATTTGAATGGGCAGAGAACAGCAAACAAGCCTTTATATGATATATCAAACAAGCAGGGAGATCATTATACTCCGAGAACGGACAGAAACACCAAGAGATGTATAAAGAAATTAACATGTTACATAATCTCTCAATGAATAGTACCGCTCTAAACCTTCATACCAAACCACATGATCCGAATCAACCTACCCTACCAGGTACTCAGCAGAATAAATAGGATGGCCGAAATTTGGCAATGGGGAGGCTCAGAGATGAACCCTTAGATGACAGGGATTCACAGGACATGGTTGTCCACCAACAACAATAATATTGTTTTAAAATATGGATTCTTGCATGGAATTGTCGGGGAGCGGGATCAACGGAGTTTTTTCGCAACTTAAGTCTCTTATAAAAGATCGGCAACCGGAAATTCTATGCCTTTTGGCAACCAGGGTATGTAGTCTGAAGGCTTTGCGTATTTTACATGATTTGAATTTTAGTAAATTAATTTGTATTGAAGCTCGAGGCTTTGTTAGGGGTATTTGGTGTTTTTGGCAAGACAATATAGTGAAATTGCATATGCTATCTTGTGCGAATCAATGTTTGATTCTTGCTATAATGAAGGATCAGTCCGTTAGTTAGGTGTTATCAGTTATTTATGCTTCACCGGTGCCATTTATTCGTAAAGATTGTTGGCCTTATATTGAACGGATGGCTTCCATCATCAAACACCCGTGGTGTTTCATATGTGATTCCAACCAACTCATAGAACAAACATATAAAAAGGGTGGATGGCCCATAAAGGGCATTAATGTACAAACGATGAGGCATATGATCCAAACATGTGGATTGCATGGGATTCACTTTTTGGGGCCATGGTATACTAGGACAGGGCCTATTTACAAAGGGGTTCACATTTCTATTATTTCTTTCTGCCATATTTTTAATAGCGGGTTGGTTACACCTACAACCGAAATAGAAACCGAGCCTTTCGTGGTTCAAAAATGCCGAATCGCGCCTGAATCATCATTTGTCAGGACTTTTCGGAGTAAGTTCCTTGGCTTGGACAGTCATTTAGTACACGTTGCTATTCCTGGATCCAGGGGGAGTCTGTTCAATGGAATAATTTCTTAGATATCTTACCGCATCCCCAAGGGTTAGGTCCACTTTTTACAGGTCAGTGGAATCTTTATGCTCAAAACCCCGATTCTTGAACGTCTTGATCAGGCATGGTGCACCACCACTTGGCTTACTTTATTTCATGAAGTCACTCTTACCCACTTGACAAAAACGCACTCTGATCACCACCCCTTACTTCTCCATCTTGTGTGATAACGAGTGAAACACAAGGGGCCGCCCCTTTTGCGGTTCCAAAATGCATGGCTGGAACATGTTGATTTTATGAAATTTGTGTAGGAAAATTGGGACTCTAATAACAAAATTTTGGCGTAATGGTGAAGAATTTTATGAACAGAGCTATGTAGTGGAATAAGACACACTTTGAGAATATTTTTTATCAGAAGTCGAAGTGTCAACGAAGGCTTACAGGTGCTCAATTCTCCCTTGCGCAACACCCTTCTACTTATCTCATAAATCAAGAAAAGCAACTTCGAGAGGAGTATTCTGATATTCTCATACATGAAAAGAAAAAGTGGCATCAAAGATCTCACCTACAGTGGTTGGCAGATGGAGAGAGAAATACATTTTTATCACATCACAGCGCTCAGGAGAAAACAACATTCCAAAACCTCTTCCTTAAAGCGTTCGGATGGAACTTGGAGTAATGATGATGTGGAAATTAAAATTTTGAAGCAAAACTACTTCAAAGATTTATTCACGTGAAGATGAGCATCACGCATGCAAATGTCATTTGAACTTCACCAGCCTTATTGATTTTGACTCACAACTTTTAAATCGGCAGGTATGTGAGAAAGAGATTGAAGAGGCTTGCTTCGATATGGGGACTTATAAGGAGGCATACCCAGATGGCCTCCCAAAAATTTTCTTCAAGAGGTGTTGGGGAACTATTGGTGATTCGGTGAAAGATTTTGTGACATAGGCGTTTGAGAGAGCAACTTTTCCATCAAAATGAATGAGATCTTGATTACCCTCATTCCAAAAGTGGACCATCCATAAACACCGGCATAGTTCAGACCAATAGCCTTGGCCACGTCGTTATCAAGGCAATAACCAAGGTCTTGGGAAATCGATTCCAGGATATGATTGGGCAGCTTGTTAGTACCACCCAAAGTGCATTCATACCAGGCATGGGTAGCTCGGAAACATAATCATTGCCCATGAAGTTGTTCATAATTTTGTCCAAAGAAAAAAAGGAAAGGAATAATGTATGGCTATTAAGGTTGATCTAGAAAAAGCATATGATTGTGTGAGCTAGACCTTTCTCAATAATATTATGCGTGCCATTAGTTTATCAAATAAACTACATAAATTAATTATTCAGTGTATTACTACTTCTCGTCTCTCTGCGCTTTGGAATGTAGAGAAGTTGGAAGCGTTTAGTCCGAGTCGAGGCCTTTGGCAGGGAGACCCTATAGCACCTTATTTATTTGTCCACTGTATGTAGGTGTTAAGTGCTAAAATCAAAAACGGTAGCTTGGGGTAGTTGAAAGCCGGTCGAATTGTCACAGAACGGTCCCCCAATATCACATGTATTTTTTGCAGATGACCTGTTGCTTTTTGGAGAGGCAGCGGAACAGCAAGCTAAAATAATGAAGGATGCACTGCGGTAATTTTGTAATTTTCCAGGGCAGAAAATTAGTGCAACAAATTCCAGTTTTTATACTATAGCGAATGTGGGCAGCAGTACTATAACGGCAATTTCAAAAGGCTTGGGAATGTCCTGCACTAATGACTTGGGCAAATACTTGGGAGTTCCTCTTTTACATTGGAGAGTGAGGGTGTCACATTTTACATACCCTGAGGACAAGATGAAAAATAAATTGGCCTCCTAGAAATCGAAAACTTTCTCTAAGGCCGGTAAACGTATTCTTATTCAGAGTTCCTTATCCACCCAGCCTTATTTTGCTATGCAGGCCATTATGCTTCCTATGACAATGATAAAAACCCTGGAGCGAACCCGTTGTGATTTCTTTTGGGGAGATAGTGAAGAAGGGCGGAAAATGCACACCATTTCTTGGGCTACTCTATGCCAGTCGAAGCAAGAGGGGGGGTGGGGTTCCGTAAGCTACATGAAATGAACATTGCTTTTTTGGGCAAGCTCGTCTGGTACTTGATCGCACAAAAAGACACCTTGTGGGTACAAATCCTTTCTAGCAAGTATAAAGAAATTCCTAGCAAGGCCAAACCGGGAAGCTCACCGATTTGGAGGAGTATATGCAAAGCGTTTGCACACCTGCATACGGGGTTTGAAAAACAGGGTCACAGTTATGTTTGGAATGAAGAAAATAATGGGAAGTATTCGGTAGCCTGTGGATATGGTTTGCAGGCTAATCCCAACCCGCTTGATGACACAGATGATCTCTGGAATAAAATATGGCAACTAAAAGGACCTGCCAGGAACAATTACTTGTTATGGACTATTGCACATAATGCGTTGATGGTTGATGATTTCCTATATGCGAGGGGTATTACCAGTGACCTAATTTACAAGTTATATGATGCAGGGGAGTAGTCGATCTTACATGCTTTGCGTGATTGTACCCGGGCTAGTAATTGTTGGAGTCTATGTGTACCGGATGAATGTTTGAACCAATTCTTCCAAATTCAAACGCCCTAAGAATGGTTGCGAATGAATTTGAGTGCGAATGGGGGTTCCCTTTTTAGAACTAACAGGTGGAAAAATATGTGGATAGAAGCAGTGTATGGCATCTGGATGTGGCGAAATAAAGATTAGACTGGACAAGAGCTGAAAGGCCTCCGGCGTATGTTTTTTGGAAAATGCAGCGGAAAGAGCAAGAAATCTTAGACTTGCTTGGTATATAGATTAGTTTTGTTTTTATGAAAGAACTTCATTTGATTTGTGAAGTTTTTACCTCCTGCAAGCCAATTAATAAATTGACCATTTTAAAAGAAAAGGTCAATAAAATAATGGATCCATATATATAAATTAGCGGCTCAATATTACATACACATATGGATACATACCAAAAAAAATCTATTTTGATGTTTTTAGCAGGTCGGCTACCCCAAACGTCATCAAGGTGCAACCAGCCCCATTTAAAGACCTCTTGTTAGTAAAGCTCCGAAACCATGTTTTAGAGTGACTCGAACAATAGCTTTTTGTTTATAAATCGATGATTTGACACTGTGAGAGTTTTACTACTGGAGATGCTCGTGGTTGTTATTTAATCATGTCTATACAAGTAAATCTACTAGAGGAAAGAGGGCAAAATGACACAAAATGTACTTAATTAGTTAAATAGAACATGTCCAACATTTCATTGTCTATAAGAACAAAACTTAATTAGATAGACAAAAATAACTTTAATTTAAAAAAAGTAATAAAAAAGAGCAAGCGTCTTCAACAGGAGAAAAGAAAGAAAAAAAGAAAAATAAAAACAGCGAAATATTTTATGAGCATCGGCAATGGCCGGTGGCCACTTGCCTTTTCTAGTGGTTCTGCAAGAAAATGACAATTTTATATTAATTCTTTAATATGATAAACTTTATTACTCCTATAGTCTATTATTCTACCGTTGAAAGAAAATACATGGCTTAAGGGAAAATAGAAAGGCATTGGATAAACAGTGGGCCAGGGGATTTTTATCTTATTTTCCGTTCTACAATGGTACTCCTCACTACACTCCCTATTTATCTTATGTTCCATTCCAAATTCATTTTTTCAGCACCATATAAAACAAGTAACTCCAATTATACTCCATATTACAATTTCTCAAAATTACTTTTCTTTCATATCTTAACTAACTAATTTAATTATCAACACATTTTCTGTTATTTTTATACAAAAATCAGAATAAATATTTTTTATATTCTTTTTGTACCAAAATCAGAATAAAATATTTTATACTTGTAAAGTGAGATTTTGATGTCGTATCCTTATAAAAAAAATGTCGTATACGTTTACAAAGTGAATCATATTTTCTCGTTTTATTATTTATTTTTCTTATTATTTATTTTTCTTACAATCGGGCCCTAAGGGGGTTTTCAGTGATATACCACCAATTTCTGGAACAATTTGTGGATATACCACCCAAGGCAAAAACAAACGATTTTGGTTCGCGATTTTCTCCCATTTTTCTCATGAATGTGCACGATCTTAAGGTATATAAATCCCCTATTGGGTTCCCCTTTCCCAATTAGGGTTTAGTGTGGTTCCAAAAACGCGAAAAATACGAAAAACGCGAAAATGGGAATGGTATTTCGACAACATGAGTGGTATGCCCACTTTTGCCACTTCTCAAAAGTGGTATATTGACAAAGCTTCCGGCTCTAAGTGTGTAGTTTCTGTTTTTTCCACTCTGCTATCTGCCAATTAACATTTATGTATCTCAAGTATGCACAATTGTCCATGAATTGATCCATGAATCACCAAAAAAAAACCATAGGATCTTCGATGTGTGGCATTACAACCCAAAAAGACCCAAAAAAAAAATGGAGTTGCAACTCCATGGAATAAAGGAAATAGCTATGAAAAAAAAAACGCATGACTTTAATTAGTTAAATAGAACATGTCCAATATTTCATTGTCTATAAGGACAAAACATTGGCATTACAACCCAAAAAAAAGACCCAAAAAAAAAATGGCCAGTGAGTTGCAACTCCATGGAATAAAGGAAATAGCTATGAACTCTCTACATGTTGGAGTCTTTAGATTAGAATTTCCCTTCTAGTGGTTCTGCAAGAAAATGATAAATTTATATTAATTCTTTAATATGATAAACTTTATTACTCCTATGGTCTATTATTCTACCGTTGAAAGAAAATACATGGCTTAAGGGAAAATAGAAAGGCATTGGATAAACACTGGGCCAGGGGATTTTTATCTTATTTTCCGTTCCACAATGGTACTCCTCACTACACTCCCTATTTATCTTATGTTCCATTCCAAATTCATTTTTTCAGCACCCTATAAAACAATTAACTCCAATAATACTCCCTATTACAATTCCTCAAAATTACTTTTCTTTTATATCTTAACTAACTAATTTAATTATCAACACATTTTCTGTCCTTTTATTTTTATTTTTATACAAAAATCAGAATAAATATTTTTTAAATTCTTTTTGTACCAAAATCAGAATAAAATATTTTATACTTGCAAAGTGAGATTTTGATGCCGTATCCTTATAAAAAAAAATGTCGTATACGTTTACAAAGTGAATCATATTTTCTCGTTTTATTTTTCATTTTTTCTTACAATCGGGCTCTAGGTGTGTAGTTTCTGTTTTTTTCCACTCTGCTATCTGCCAATTAACATTTATGTATCTCAAGTATGTACAATTGTCCATGAATCAACAAAAAAAACCATAGGATCTTCAATGTGTATCCCCAACCTCCTTAAAACACTAATCCGAGAAAAAAATCAGGTGCTATGGAAAGAGCATGAGGCAACACATTGGCATTACAACCCAAAAAGACCCAAAAAAAAAAAATAGAGTTGCAACTCCATGGAATAAAGGAAATAGCTATGACTTCTACAAATTAAACTGCAAAAAAAAAACTAGTGAAGATAAGGCTCTAATAGCCAAAGAAAAGATGCTCCCATATGCTTGTGAAACCACTCCCAGAATAAAATGCAGCAAATACATCCAACTTATATAGCTACCATGCCAAGAATCAAAACTTCACAGAAGCAGTATCAATGCAACAGTACTTAACCATTAAAAGAAACAGCAAACAACATAACAGCATGGGAAGATTATGCCACCAGAAAAAGACCTTTAAAAACACACAAGAAAAGGATGTTGAACCCATATCTCTGCAACATGTCGGGCTTAATTTGATAATCTTGCACAAAAGCTATGTTCTGCGCGCATGCACCAACTAGCATTTATCCAAGAAATCCACCAAACCAATCTGGGAGACTTTTATCATTGCATTTGTCTATGTATGCATCTCTACAACAAGCAGCAACAAAAGAATGAGTTGTTTTATGCCAAAGGGATCAAAAACTCCACCCCCATATCCAACCAAAATGCCACCATCAATATCACACCATCCAAACAACAATGTACAGCATCAACTCCTCCTAGGCATTCCAAAATGTACAATCAATTTCATTGAAGAAGGCAAGGCGTACGAGCTCGCCACGGGCGATTTCGAGCTTGTCTACCTCTACCTTGTTGGAAAAAGATCCCCGATGGTACAGCCCCCAGCTGTACCGAGCTGTACTCCCGAAACGGTGTCGTTTCGGATCGAAACGACGCCATTTTGATTATTTTTTTTTATTTTTTTTTAAGATCGAAACCAAACGGTGTCGATACGGTGTCTTTTTTATGCACAGCCGGGCGAGCTGTGCATCGTGTACCGGCGGGGATCGGGGTCCCTACCTTGTTATATCAGGTGTAGGGGTGTACAACGAAATTGGAAAACTGGGCTGACCGACTGAACCGGATTAAACCGGACTGGAAAATGATGAACCGCGGTTTTCCAATCGGTTTTTTCATTGAAGAAAAACCGAACCGGAAATCCACTTCAGTTTTCGGTTTTATCTATAAAAACCGGTATGACCCGAACCGAACCGGTTATACTTCATTTT
Organism: Gentiana straminea; assembly: GCA_036785695.1. NCBI lineage: Eukaryota > Viridiplantae > Streptophyta > Magnoliopsida > Gentianales > Gentianaceae > Gentiana > Gentiana straminea. The sequence goes on along the minus strand of JAVUPR010000312.1, from coordinate 5,190,420 downwards.
TAATTTTATATATATATATATATAAAATTTAATTTGGTAACTAGCTCCTACTATAAACACACCCCCCCCCCCCCCCCCCCCCACACACACAACCCTGAATTTCTAAACCTTATACTTCTGCCGTTTCTACCTAAACCTAAAATGCTTCCCAGCCGCCGATAACCGCCGTTTGAGCTCACCGGCCGTTCTTGCTTCTTCTAATATTCTTCATCCTTTGATCGTGAAAGGCTGAAAGCAACCTTTGAAATTGTCGTTACAATGACCACCCGCCGCTTATGGTGCCAATAATGGTGTTTGTCTCATTTTTAGAAGAAAAAAAACAAAATTTTATGGTAAATAAAATACAGTCTGAAAACCGAAACTGAACCGAACCGGACTGTATTGGTTCAGTCCAATTCAGAAAAATGACCAATTCAGTTCAGTTCAGAAAATATCAAAACCGTAACTACGGTTCAGTTCAGAAAATCGTAAAAAACCGACCGAACTGGACTATGTACACCCCTAATCAGGTGAAGCCAAGAGGAAACTTTTGCAGAAAAACATTCCCTCTCAGCCAAAATTTGTTCCCGCCATCCTCCTCCTTTTTTCCATTTCCTTCATCGATCAAACAACGGTTTCTAGAGCGGAATTCACACAACAGAAATCGATTATTTATCGAATATTTTTCATTCCTTCAGGTAATTTATTTTCGGATTTTAGGTTTGGGATTGGGTTTGTTCAAGAAATGCAGAATATTGCTTACCATTATTGAAATTACATTTCTTTGGATTTAGGTTGGAAATAAATTAGTTGAAGAAATTTGAACGGGATGAAGGGGAAATGTTGGGGCTTTTCATTTTTTCTTATACTCAATATCTCTTTCTCCTATGTTTAATGTGAAGCGTTTTGGAGCCTGCTATATATGGGTAGAAGCATAGTCAAAATTTTCGTGAAATTTAAAGCATTAAATGGAAGATCTAAAGTGATATCTGCTATGCTGAATGCTATGTGTTGTTTTTTATGATGCAATTTGCAATCATTTCAATCCTGAATGCTGAATAGAGTCTGTATTCGCACTTGCAATCATTTTATAGTGCAATTTTAATCCTGAATGCTGAATAAATTTGCAATCCTTAATAAATTTTATGATGCAGTTTGCAATCATTTCATTTTATTTCAGTCATTTACATGCTTTTTAGTTGATATATGCTTGATATGTCTATATTCACTTAAGTAGTCTGCATGTTCTGACTCCATAATCTGAACCTATCAATGTAAGTATAGATGAGTCCATAATTTGATTCAATGTTATGGTCATTTCGAGAGCCTGATTTGGTTCGAGAGGCTTTCAGTCCTCTCGAACCTGTGCATGAAATGCCATGCTACTATTGCGAAACTGTTATGTTTAATGTTTGTATCCAACAAGATTATGTTTAATCATGAATCTGTATGTTATTGGGAACTGAGAAATCTAGGAGGTCGTCTACTTTTTTTTTTTTTTGAGGCAGAGATCATCTACTTCGCAATTCATTAAAATATGATGCTTTTTAAAGTGAAAAGTGTTACTCTTTTGGACAAATTTTATGCTCTCATTTATACTGCAGTCATTTCATGGAGAACCTCTATGTTTTGGAAAATAAATATGCAAATAGGTGATTTTTTATTTTGAGCGTGTGTATGTGTAATTACTTTCTCTATCGATCACATTGTTTATTTATGGTGTAATTTTTTGCAGTTTTTTCTTCAAGCTCAGTAATAGGAGCGTAGTCATCTCTTCATGGATCAACCGCGGCCACCTTTCCCACATAACTTTCCTCCGTTTAGTCAAAATATAAACGACCCACTGACGCAGGAAAACACGTTTAATTGGCCTCCTGGATTCGTTTTCCCCCTCCACCATTCCAACAAGCCCAAATAACACAAGCTGCATATGCAGCTTATTTCAGACAGCTGCCATCAGATTATCAACTACCTACACAACATCCCATATCTGGTACACCACCCCATTCTACATACTTTCAGCCTTGGTTTCCAGCATCCCGCGGTGTTCAAAATCCTATAAATGTTGATGCGCCAATTGAACCAAATTTAGTAAGAACTTCAACCGTGCCACCAAAAGTCACTAATAGAAATAACAAAAATTGGATTCATAATGAAGACAAGGTACTCTGTGAGGCTTGGGTGCAACGATCAGAGAATCCAATTATCGGTAATAACCAGACCGGCGAGAGTTTTTGGATGCACGTCTTTGAGGAGTTTTGTAATAAACAACCTGGAACAAAGCATACTAAAAAAAAAGCGTGGAAATCTGCCATCTCATGTATTAAAGCCGTAGCTGATACTGAGGCTAACATGATCATCCAAGTTCCACAACTTAAGACAACTGAGCTTTTAGATGATCAAATTATAAGGTTTAAGAAGTTGAAAGAATTTGAGATGGAGATTTATGGTATATTCTATACTATTGATGTTTTTCTTTCATACTAAAACAACTATTTCTTGTGTGTTTTAATATTCCATTTTTTTTTTGTTTTTCTAGCGGTTCTACGGTTGGAGTACTCCTCGGGAGGAAGTGCATCCGGACAGATGAACCATGACAGGGGTAATATGGATCCTATAAACCTTGAAAATAGGTTTAGTGTGTCAAGTGATTCCGGTGAGGAAGATTGATGGTCCTTTGAAAGATTACTGTCGGTGCTACATGCTAAACTTTGGTGGTCTTTTTGTTAAGACCAGGAAAAGATTACAAAAAAAAAAAGGGAAAATATATTGATATGGTTAGGTTTGTTAGTTGAGATGAAAGAGAAAATTTGTTTATTGGGGATTGTATAGAGGTTGATTATTGGAGTGAAATTTTTTTGGGGTTGTGAAAAATTATAACTGAAATGGAAAACGATGTATCTGGAGGGTGTGATCGGAGGCAAGTGAGCTATAGTGTGACATTCTCTCTTATTTGTTGTACCAACTATTATTCACTAAGTGATGACACAGACCATTGCCAATGCTATAAAGAACCAACAAAAACTTAAAAAATGACATTATTATTTTTTTCTCTTGTCCTCAATTTTTTAAAAATCCGTATGTTTTTACTTAGACCTCCGATGATCATAATTTTTTCATCATTATTCATATTTTTTCTTCCACTTTATTCTGTTACCCGGTATGATATTTTTTCAACAAAATTTGTGAAATTCAAATTATTGTACAATACTTCATCGTGAATGCAATGACACTGCATACAATGGATGCAGTGACACTGAGTTGAAAATGCAATATAATTTAAAAAACCAAAACACCATTTATTACGCATGCAGTGACGCTGCATACAATGGATGCAGTGGCACTAAGTTGAAGATACAATGTCATTCTAAAAAACCAAAATATCATTTATTACGCATGCAGTGACACTGAGTTGCAGATACAATGTCATTTAGGGATGACAATGGGTACGGGTGAGTGGGATTGGCAGTATTCATATCTTACCCGTCGAAAAATTTCCTTACCCATAACCTACTCATTACCCATGCGGGTAGAAATTTCAAATCTATACCCTCCTCATGTGTATATTCACGGGTCAATGGATATCCATGAATATTTGATTTATTCTTAACTAAACATCTCAATTTTATAAAATGAAGAAAGAGAATTTCAGTTGGCAACACAAAAATGTTTCACTCACCATAAAGTTTGTTTGATTTTTTTATCCTATGACACCACAAGATTGCTTTTGTCACACATCATTAAAAACGTAGTCTCGTATAAATGTCATATGAATTTATGTTCATCTTATTTTATAAACTAAGGTCAGTGTTTCAAACAATATCCATCATTGTCACCTCATATGAAGCTTTTATAATTTTAGAAACGTCCTAACAAAGGATGTTTTTTATTTTGAAATAATCATACGAAATGCCGTGTCATGTAGTAATTTATGTAATGCTTTGAGTAATTGTGGTGCACGAAGCTTTTTTGGGATATCTATAGAATCTCATTTCCCAAGAAGAAAAATATAACCCCTTTAAAGAAAACCATGTCGTAAATCAGAACATTGACACCGAGTAATAAAAAAAGCACATTTTACCCTTTAAAAAAATCAAACATTGACATTGATAGACAACTTCAAGTTATAAAATAAGGTTAAAAAAAGTATTAAAATACCGGCCATAAAAACAATTTTGCAGTCAAATCAATTACTACCTTAATGAAGGAAAATACTTGTGTGGAGAGGAAATTTTAAGGTAAAGTGTGTTAGGAAATCACTAGTTTAACGCAGCGGAATTTAAAATTTGATTTCTTTTCTAGATCGTTCTTCGTTTAATGCAATAAACACGTTAAGTAGTTTGACGGTTATACCTTAGATGATCTATAAGATCGTCGCTTTGACCGCCAACGGAGAGTAGTTCAATGCGCAAGCCGTCCACGCGTCCGGCCTCTATCGCTAATCCACACGAACCCCTTGCCGGAATCCTCCTTGGATTGCTATCGGAAAAACTCCGGCTGCTAGACCGGACCTTTTCTTCCCTCACAAACTCACTATGGAAGGCTCTCTATTTTACACAAGAATTATGAACTCTTGCAATTGTGTTGTACCAAAGAGCTTGACACCCACCTCTTATTTATAGTGATAAGTGGCGCCCCATTAGTGTGTAGGAGAAGAAAACCTTTTTCCAATAAAATAAGGAAAATCAACTAGATTGATTTATCTCTTTAATTATAATTTATTTTGCCAATATCATATATTGATTATAATTATCTTATTACCATAAATCTATTTTTTCAAAATCAATTAATATCTTATATTAATATTATGGCAATCTTATTAATTAAAGTGCACAATCCAAGTGTATCTCATACACTTAAATGTGGCGCCCCATATGCCAATAAATTGGATTCCGGAATATTCTTTAATTAATCTAATTTATATATAATTAATATCTTGTATTTTATTTATTCATAATAAATAAATACCACCATATTAATTTACCACTATAACCTTTATAGTCTAGAGATAAACTTTCCTTATTCGGTTATCAACTATAACCGCATTTTAATCCGACTCGATGTTCATATGTGTGTGACCCGATAGGCTTCCGAATATGTTGGCCGTAGACACAAAGTGCAATTTACTAAAATGCCCTTCATACCTAACGATCACGGGATAGCGTCTAGCAACACACCGTGACCCCCAATCATCGGAAGAGTCAAAAGCAATGACTACTACCTTTCATGTGAAGCAGTTACCGTGTAACTTACAATCCTATCGCTATAATAATATCCATACGATCGTATCTCGAGTGTCAATACATTAACGATCGTATCTTATAATCTGGATATCATGCTCTCTCGGAATAACACATTTACTCCCACTTTGCAAAGATTCTCGAGAGCTAGACGTTCCTTATAAGAAGGCCATTTCGGATATTCGATCCCAATCATAGGATACGCGATTCCCGGACGACCAATCATGTATACTCCGCATGCTTCAATATCATATCCAATCACTACCGCATGATCGCCCCGTGGTTAGGAGAAATCTCAATAGTGTCAAAGCATGACAATCCACACCGTGATGCCATGAAGACTCCGGTCAAAAGGATAATTACACAACCGCCACATAGTGTGACACTTAATGTAAGTGGGTCAGTCTAACGTACGCATTCTCTAATACACGTCCACGTACAGTCCAAGTGTCTCTACACTTTGATAGACGAGATCTATCCCTACCTTCTAAAAGATAGAAGACATCCAATACGTGCTAGTCTGAATATACTATCAATGTCCCATTTGATAATATGTAAGACTAGAGACTTTTAAGTACCAACCTTGTTATAGTGATTAGAGATCTCATCAACCATAATCACTATCATGGTTTCTCTATCACAGATTGATACTAGGGACGTTACTATATATATACCACAAATAATATGAAGATAAACAATATATAATAACATAAGTGCTTTTATTAATCATAATAAAGTTATTACATGAACTAAATAGACTGTAAATGACCCGACCCGGTCGGATCCGGTCCAACCCGATTGGGTTTAGGACACCTTTCCAACAAAGTGACGGGTGAAACGATCAGAACCACACATTTTAAATACAGAATAAACCGTGTGGTTGTGGTGTCTCCACATGGTGTCTCCACACGTGTGGAGACACCACACAAGAATCAAATGAATGTGCAACTCAAATGTATTAATCAATAGCAGTCAAAAAAAAAAAAGATATTAACAATTTCAAGACAATACATAAGGTTTTCAATCGTCAACACTCATAGTACAATTTCTTTTGAATAATATGTATCTTTAATGAAAAATGATTGAAAATAAATAGAAATCAATGGCATAGCCAAAATATCTCTACCAATATTTGTAGTCGCGAATATTTGATTTCTGATCATTTAAGAGTACCAGACTTAACATATATTGAAAACCATTATCATTCAAAAGGTGGACCTATAAATTTTGTTCGGCAGGGTCCGTAGTTTAGGATCCGAAATATTTGTCTATAGGTAAATGTAGAGTTTCTTATTTTTAGTGGAGTCCGCGGACTCCAATTAGTAACACTTGCATCCGCACTTGTTTCAAATAGTTGTAAAGTCCCACATCAATAAAGTAATGCTCTACTCAGCCTCATATAGTGTGAGACATAAAGATCTTGTCAACTTGGGTCAGCCCCTTTTAGACCAAGCGAGGACGACGGTCTAAGCAGTTGATCGGATCATTTATGACTTATTTAGCACTACCAGACCTGGGGTCTGGGGCGTTATAGAATGGTAGCAGAGAACAAAGTAACACTGTTGCGTAGAACTTAAACTCTTAGGAGGTGATCTAGTTGTTTTTGGATTCGTAAGATGAGAATTTTGGAGCAAGACCTTTTAAGTGTTGACCCCCTTAAGTTATTCTGTTAAGCAATTAAAGCATGTAAGGTAGGAATCTCTCAACCAAATCATGTCACCTAAGACTAAGTGTAAATCCCTTTAATTAAAGCTTTGGGATCGAAGTCTTAAGTTTACACCTCAATATCAAAGCCTACATTTTGACTTGGCCAGTCTTTTCAGAGAATGATGCCTGACTCAACTCTACAAATCCTCCAGTTTCTCTATTCACTGTTGCTTGCTTTGTGTTTATCAAATCTCTTTGGCCTTAACTTGTTCGAGATGGGTTCCACACGAACCCACAATACAATTCAATCGTTTCCATGTGCTTCTCATTCATTTCAATTACTTGTGTTAAAGGTTCCTTACTTTGACACACGGTTTCCATCACCCTTGTGGTTAACATTACGTAACACGGGTGAATGATTTTTGTTTCCGTATTTTTCCTCCACGTAAAACCGTTTCCCGTGCTAAAAAAATATTGAAAATTTGCAACCATATATAAAAATTTCTTTTCTACAATTTCTCTTTTTACATCAACTCGATAATCAACATGGATTTTTCAGAAAGTTCATGTCAATGTTGAACACTCTGTCTAGAAAATCTGTCTAGAAAATCTGTAATTGGCCTCCTGGATTCGTTTTCCTCCACCATTCCAACGAGCCCAAGTAACACAAGCCGCATATGCGGCAACTTATTTCGCATTTGCCATCGATTATCAACTACCTACACAACATCCCATATCTGGTACACCACCCCATTCTACATACTTTCAGCCTTGGTTTCCAGCATCCCGCGGTGTTCAAAATCCTATAAATGTTGATGTGCCAATTGAAGCAAATTTAGTAAGAACTTTAACCGTGCCACCAAAAGTCATTAATAGAAATAACAAAAATTGGATTCATAATGAAGACAATGCACTCTGTGAGGCTTGGGTGCAACGATAAGAGAATCCAATTATCGGTAATAACCAGACCGGCGAGAGTTTTCGGATGCACGTCTTTGAGGAGTTTTGTAATAAACAACCTGGAACAAAGCATACTAAAAAAAAGCGTGGAAATCTGCCATCTCATGTATTAAAGCCGTAGCTGATACTGAGGCTAACATGATCATCCAAGTTCCACAGCTTAAGACAACTGAGCTTTTAGATGATCAAATTATAAGGTTTAAGAAGTTGAAAGAATTTGAGATGGAGATTTATGGTATATTCTATACTATTGATGTTTTTCTTTCATAATAAAACAACTATTTCTTGTGTGTTTTAATATTCCATTTTTTTTGTTTTTCTAGCGGTTCAACGGTTGGAGTACACCTCGGGAGGAAGTGCATCCGGACAGATGAACCATTACAGGGGTAATATGGATCCTATTAACCTTGAAAATAGGTTTAGTGTGTCAAGTGATTCCGGTGAGGAAGATTGATGGTCCTTTGAAAGATTACTGTCGGTGCTACATGCTAAACTTTGGTGGTCTTTTTGTTAAGACCAGGAAAAGATTACAAAAAAAAAGGGAAAATATATTGATATGGTTAGGTTTGTTAGTTGAGATGAAAGAGAAAAGTTGTTTATTGGGGATTGTATAGAGGTTGATTATTGGAGTGAAATTTTTTTGGGGTTGTGAAAAATTATAACTGAAATGGAAAACGATGTATCTGGAGGGTGTGATCGGAGGCAAGTGAGCTATAGTGTGACATTCTCTCTTATTTGTTGTACCAACTATTATTCACTAAGTGATGACACAGACCATTGCCAATGCTATAAAGGACCAACAAAAAAAATTAAAAAATGACATTATTATTTTTTTCTCGTCCTCAATTTTTTAAAAATCCGTATCTTTTTACTTAGACCTCTGATGATCATAATTTTTTCATCATTATTCATATTTTTTCTTCCACTTTATTCTGTTACCCGGTATGATATTTTTTCAACAAAATTTGTGAAATTCAAATTATTGTACAATACTTCATCGTGAATGCAATGACACTGCATACAATGGATGCAGTGACACTGAGTTGAAAATGCAATATAATTATAAAAAAGCAAAACACCATTTATTACGCATGCAGTGACGCTGCATACAATGGATGCAGTGGCACTAAGTTGAAGATACAATGTCATTCTAAAAAACCAAAATATCATTTATTACGCATGCAATGACACTGAGTTGCAAATAAAATGTCATTTAGGGATGACAATGGGTACGAGTGAGTGGGATTGGCAGTATTCATATCTTACCCGTCGAAAAATTTCCTTACCCATAACCTACTCATTACCCATGCGGGTAGAAATTTCAAATCTATACCCTCCTCATGTGGATATTCACGGGTCAATGGATATCCATGAATATTTGATTTATTCTTAACTAAACATCTCAATTTTATAAAATGAAGAAATAGAATTTCAGTTGGCAACACAAAAATGTTTCACTCACCATAAAGTTTTTTTGATTTTTTTATCCTATGACACCACAAGATTGCTTTTGTCACACATCATTAAAAACGTAGTCTCGAATAAATGTCATATGAATTTATGTTCATTTTATTTTATAAACTAAGGTCAGTGTTTCAAACAATATCCATCATTGTCACCTCATATGAAGCTTTTATAATTTTAGAAACGTCCTAACAAAGGATGTTTTTTATTTTGAAATAATCATACGAAATGCCGTGTCATGTAGTAATTTATGTAATGCTTTGAGTAATTGTGGTGCACGAAGCTTTTTTGGGATATCTATAGAATCTCATTTCCCAAGAAGAAAAATATAACCCCTTTAAAGAAAACCATGTCGTAAATCAGAACATTGACACCGAGTAATAAAAAAAGCACATTTCACCCTTTAAAAAAATCAAACATTGACATAGATAGACAACTTCAAGTTATAAAATAAGGTTAAAAAAAGTATTAAAATACCGGCCATAAAAAAATTTGCAGTCAAATCAATTACTACCTTAATGAAGGAAAATACTTGTGTGGAGAGGAAATTTTAAGGTGAAGTGACGGGTGAACGATCAGAACCACACAGTTTAAATACAGAATGAAACTGTGTGGTTGTGGTGTCTCCACATGGTGTCTCCACACGTGTGGAGACACCACACAAGAATCTCAAATGAATGTGCAACTCAAATGTATTAATCAATAGCGGTCAAAAAAAAAGATATTAACAATTTCAAGACAATACATAAGGTTTTCAATCGTCAACACTCATAGACTAGGCCTGTAAACGAGCCGAACCCTACCGAACCTTGTCATTATTTGATTCGGCTCGAATTATTCGAATATAGGGTTCGGCTCGGCTCGAAATTTTCGAGCCTAAAATATTAGGGTTCGGCTCGGCTCGAAAATTTTTAATGAGGGAAATTATTCGGTCCGATTCGGCTCGAAATGTTCAAATAATTCGAACATGTTCGGCTCGTTCTGGACATGTTTATATATATGTAAATTTTTTTTGTGAAAGGAATAAATAAAAAAAAATTCTAGTTCAAAAATATTACATGCCCCAAAATATAACATGTCCAAAATATAACATGTTTACATGTCCAAAATATTAGTCCAAAATATTACATTACATGTCTAAAACGTCAAAATGAATTCAAATTGGAACACCTTCATAAACCAAAAGTAGTAAAGTCACCAAAATCCAAAATACACTTCCAAATCCCAATCCAATTCATGTTCTCCTAGCCTTTTTTTGGCTTTTGTTGAAGGGTGGCTTTTTTTGGCTTTTGTTGAAGGATTGTTTTGTTGTGTTCACAGCCTGAGAAGGTACTTCCCGCATGGTTTCTGTAGCAACATCTATTGTAAACACATGAAGAGTTAATTAACGTCACAAAACACTCTTCAGAAGTCAAAACTACTTCTAATCACATGAAAGTATGAAACTAAGAATAAGTGTGCATAAACACATGACACCACCAAATTGCTCCAGATTCAAACAGTCAAAAGAGCTCAATTCCCCAAATCAATGTACAATAGAAGAAAAGTACACAAACAACAACAGAGAAGAAATCAAATGGAAAAAAATGGAAGAAATCATGTTACCACTTACCACTAGCAGTATCATAAGGATCTTTCATATCATATTCATTTTCAAACTCCAATTCAATGGGATCTTCATTCCCCTGAAAATAACAAGTTAGCTTCAAACATTAGTAACTTGACTAACTTCAAAATATTAGTTAAGAATCTTAAGATAAAGAAAAACTCATGTAATTTAGGTATACCTCTTTCAATGATCTGACTCCATAAGCTTCCTTTATCCAGTCTCCACCGCAAAGAAAAACCTTAATTGTATCCCTTCTCATAGAAGCTCTTTTTTTGTCTATAACTCTACCACCAGCACTAAAGGTAGATTCTGAGGCAACAGTTGTAATTGGGATAGACAAAATATCCATGGCCACTTTGGATAACACTTTGTATTTCCCCTCATTCCCTTTCCACCAAGCAAGGGCATCAAAACTACCAACATTTGGATAGCAAGGTTCCTCATAATACAGTTCAAGCTCTATTTCTCCTTCCCCTTAGTTTGCATTTTCTTCATAAACTCATCAAACTTTCTTTTACCAGCTGTGGAAGAGGGAGGTACTTTTATAGAGGAACTACAAGATTCTGGTTCTTTTGTTGTCCCATCACCATAGACCTTAAGATACTGATCAAATAGTTCTTTGAACTTACTCAAAACAACCTCAACCTTTTCCTCAAAATCCAAAGGGTACATTGAAGCATAAGCAAATTTGATCATCTCCTTCTTATATCTAGCATCCAGAATAGAACCAAAACTAAGCAACAAATCACATTCCTCCCAGTACTTATCATACTTAAGGGCCATTCTATCAGCCATATTTTGCATATGTTTTTTACAAGAGGCATCCATTTGAGCATTGATCAATTCCTTAATTCTAGATAATTCCAAAAGAAACAGATTCACGGTTGGATAATTACTTCCAGAAATAAGGTTAGTAACATCACGAAACACCTCAAGAAATTCACAAACTTAATTAACCTCGGCCCACTCACCATTAGAAAGGCAATGCTTTGCAAAAGATTCATCGTCTTCTCCAAACTTACTAAAACACGGTTTGTACTTATAAGCAGTAGACAAAATCACAAACGTAGAATTCCACCTCGTGTTATTGTCTAATACTAACTTATTTGGAGGCAACTTTAAGGGTACTCGTGAGCTAAAATCATATGCGCAGCAAGCAATTTAACCCTCTCAAAACTAAAGACAAAAGTAGATATAGAACTTTCACCTTCTGATAGCACAACCCCATGCAGTTGAGTTTGACGAAGGCCATGAGAATCGGCAGCATCCTTTAGTGGTTTGGGGAAGTATTTATCTTTGAATGGACAAGCATCTTTCAAGTGCCGAAGAAGATGGGTTGTAGTCTTATTCTTCTGAACTGATAGCAACTTCTTGCAATGGATATATTTGTTCTTTTGAACACCACCAGGTAGTGTCACAAGCTCCATATGATCTCACACTTGAGATCTTGATTTACCTCCGGGGTCATCATTATCTTCATCAACTCCTTCAGCCTCAGGCCCCTCAACAGAATCCACCTCAACCCTGCCCAAATCTGGGTTGCCCCCAATTCCTTTCTCACTAGCAATTTCCTCAATATCAAACCGCAATATTTCAATATTATTCGTAGGGGGGTATCTGAAGAATCAACAAAAGAAGCAGTCATCATATAGTTTAAAAAATTAAATGTAATATCACCAAGTCACATTAAATGTAATATCACTAATATAGTTTAAAAAATTAAATGTAATCGAAGACTCAAGTATGTACAGAAACAAAATAAAGCCTTTTTTTCCAGTATTACTATTACCTGTTATAAACTTATAAGCTAGTAAGCTACTATATCAGCAGAGAAGTTAGATCATTTCCCATTTGAAACTAGTTTAATTGAAACAATTTGTAGCCATCCAAAAAAGGAAGTTAAATCCTCTTACAGATCAAAGTAAGATGAAATTAAAGAAAACATGCAGCATAACCAAGACTAGAGTACTAAATCCTCCTAAAATTCGACTGACTAAATGCTTGAAAACCCTAATATCGGGCCTGAATTCGAAAAGGGGCTCAGAGACTCCAGACCGTCCGGTGAATGTTCTGACATCGCCTCTTCGCCGGTGAGATGAAGGAATGAAGGCGGCAACCCAAGAGATCGGTGGTGGTCCAGTGACTCCGGTGGAGTGAGAGTCTGAGAGAGCAGAATCAGCCCTTCAATTCGAAAATACGATGGTTAGAGAGAGGAGAATCTGGGGATACAAACCGAGTGATTCATGGATGCAGATTTTGAGCAATTCGCGGTGAATCGAAGAGAGGTGGCATGGAGATTGGAGAGCGGCGGTCGTGGTGAATCCGTTCACTGGTTTGAACGGAAAAAAAAAAGAAAGACGGAAGGGAAATTAGGGAATGACCGAATGAAGAATTGAAGATGGAAAATTGGAAATAATATATTAAGAATTTATTTTTAGGGAATATTATTAATTTATTATATAATATATTAGCGCTTAATCGAGCCGAATATTATCGAACATGTTTGGCTCGGTTGCCGAATATCTATTTTTAAAGTTTGATTTGATGTTTGTTGACACGAATCAAATCCCGAATCGAACATTTTCGAGCCGAATACACCGAATCGAATCAAATATTAGGGTTCACTTACAACCCTACTCATAGTACAGTTTCTTTTGAATAATATGTATCTTTAATGAAAAATGATTGAAAATAAATAGAAATCAATGGCATAGCCAAAATATCTCTACCAATATTTGTAGTCGCGAATATTTGATTTCTGATCATTTAAGAGTACCAGACTTAACATATTGAAAACCATTATCATTCAAAAGGTGGACCTATAAATTTTGTTCGGCAGGGTCCGTAGTTTAGGATCCGAAATATTTGTCTATAGGTAAATGTAGAGTTTTCTTATTTTTAGTGGAGTCCGCGGACTCCAATTAGTAACACTTGCATCCGCACTTGATTCAAATAGTTGTAAAGTCCCACATCAGTAAAGTAATGCTCTACTCAGCCTCATATTAGTGTGAGACATAAAGATCTTGTCAACTTGGGTCAGCCCCTTTTAGACCAAGCGAGGACGACGGTCTAAGCAGTTGATCGGATCATTTATGACTCATTTAGCGCTACCAGACCTGGGGTCTGGGGCGTTATAGAATGGTAGCAGAGCACAAAGTAACACTGTTGCGTAGAACTTAAACTCTTAGTAGTTGATCTAGTTGTTTTTGGATTCGTAAGATGAGAATTTTGGAGCAAGACCTTTTAAGTGTTGACCCCCTTAAGTTAGTCTGTTAAGCAATTAAAGCATGTAAGGTTGGAATCTCTCAACCAAATCATGTCACCTAGGACTAAGTGTAAATCCCTTTAATTAAAGCTTTGGGATCGAAGTCTTAAGCTTACACCTCAATATCAAAGCCTTCATTTTGACTTGGCCAGTCCTTTCAGAGAATGATGCCTGACTCAACTCTACAAATCCTCCAGTTTCTCTATTCCCTGTTGCTTGCTTTGTGTTTATCAAATCTCTTTGGCCTTAACTTGTTCGAGATGGGTTCCACAAGAACCCACAAAACAATTCAATCGTTTCCATGTGCTTTTCATTCATTTCAATTACCAGTGTTAAAGGTTCCTTACTTTGACACACGGTTTCCATCACCCTTGTGGTAACATTACGTAACACGGGTGAATGATTTTTGTTTCCGTATTTTTCCTCCACGTAAAACCGTTTCCCGTGCTAAAAAAATCTTGAAAATTTGCAACCATATATAAAAATTTCTTTTCTACAATTTCTCTTTTTACATCAACTCGATAATCAACATGGATTTTTCAGAAAGTTCATGTCAATGTTGAAACACTCTGTCTAGAAAATCTGCAGTGGCACTTTAACTTTTTCTTCTATTTTGAACAGGCTAAGAAACTCTAAATAACCTGCATTTCGGATATGTTGGAAACAACACTTTTATCTACCATCTTCCTTTTGAAATCAAGGTCCAATTCCTCTTCGTTTGATCGCAATTAAAATTAGTGTTTACTAATCTGGAAATTTTGGCAGCTTGTGCACTCGGCAAAAATAAATGTTTTCGACGACTCCTTCTCATTTTCAAATATTCTAATATTTTGTTATAGCATCCAGGATATAGGTCAGCAAGAGAAGTAAAGTATGTCATACCGTTGATTGCAAGGTCTAAGATAGTTGATGAGATTATGAAGAAACAAGATGAGGATCCAGTTATGGTTAGGTACAAGCGAGTGGCCAGAACCAAACCATCCAGTGGTTACGGGTTAAATAAAGATGCATAGCAACCTTTTGCATGAAAGATCGACTTTGTGTTCCGAATTTGAGAGATTTGAGGAAGACAATGATGAATGAAGCCCACAAAATAGCGTTTGCAGTTCGTCCCAGGGCAACCAAGATGTATAGAGATTTGAAACAATACTACTGGTGGCCTTCTATGAAGTTAGAGATAGCAGAGTTTGCTTACAAAAATAGTTACCATGCAAGTATCCAGATGCCACCATTTGAAGCTTTATTTGAAAGAAAGTGTAGAACACCAGTTTTCTGAGATGAAGTGGGACAAAGACAAATTACAGGACTAGAGTTGATACACCAAGCCAAAGAAAAGATTGAAGTGGTTCGTCACAACCTCAAGATGGCTCAAGACAGCCAGAAGAGTTGGGCAGATGTACGGAGAAGACCGCTAGAGTTTGCAGTTGTAGATAAAGTGTATCTAAAGGCGTCTCCAGTGAGAGGAGTAAGACGGTTGAGGTAGACATGCAAGTTAAGCCCTAGATATGTAGGTCCTTTGGTGACCTTAGCTAAAGTAGGGCCTTTAGCATACCGTTTCGAGTTACCGAAATTCCTTTCACGAGTGCATAATTCTTTCATGTGTCAATGTTAAAGAAATGATTAACCGACATTGATGTGGAGGAAAGAATTAACCTTGACATGGTTAAAGAGAACTTGACCTATAAAGAGGAGCCGGTTTGTATTTTAGAGAGAAAGGTGACGAAGGTCAAGAATGAAGAGGTTCAGTTCGTCTTGGTTCAGTGTGTTAGGAAATCTACGCGGGAATGCAGCGGAATTTAAAATTTTATTTCCTTTTAAACAAGATCGACTTCGTTTAAGCAACAAGCATAAAAAAAGTAGACAAAAGAATACCTTGGTTGATCCAATTGGATCGACGCTTTGTCTACGATTGTAGTTTCTGCACGAAGCCGCCCAAGTGTTCGGCCTCTACCGGTGATCCACATGAACAGCATGCCGGAATCCCATCATGGATTGCTACCAGAAAAACTCGGTTGCTAGACCGAATTTTTCTCTCTCAAAATCTCTCTAGAAGAAGCTCTCTTAATTTTCTAGTAGAAAATAAGACTTGTAGTTGTGACACAAAATTGCTTGGCACAACTCCCTTTTTATATGATATATGGCGCCATATGCACAACCAAATTTAATTGGGAAAAGCTTCCTAATGGACAGAGGAGAAAGGAAACCAATTTCCAATAAAATAATGAAAATAGATATTCGATTTATCTCATTAATATTCAATATTTTATATTAAATATTTTACAAGATATATATTGACAACATCTCATATTGAATATATCTTTATCTTTTATTATATTACCATAAATCAATTTACATATGAGTATATATCACATATATATAATACACATAAATCTATACTCATATATTCAACACAAATGTGAACATGCACACACATGCAAGTCACGCATGTGATCATATATATATATATATATATATATATATATATATAGATAATATAATACCATGATTAATTAATTTGTAAAATACATGTGTATCAATATACATATATATTTTCGACATACACATATACATTATATGTATATTAATTAATCTACATAATTAATGTCTTGTATTTAATTTATTCATAATAAATAAATACCACCATATTAATTTATCACTATAACACTTTATAGTCGAGATAAAACTTTCCTTATTTGGTTATCGTTATAACCGCATTTTAATCCGGCTAGATGTTCTTATATGTGTGACCCGATAGGCTTCCGAATATGTTGGCCGTAGACACAAAGTGCAAATTACGAAAATGCTTTTCATGCCTAACGATCACGGATAGCGTCTAGCAACTCACTGTGATCCCAAATCATCGGAAGTGTCAAATGCAATGACTACTACCTTTCATGTGAAACAGTTACCGTGTAAATAGAATCATATCGCTGTAATAATATCCATACGGTCGTACTTCGAGTGCCAAACATCAACGACCGTATCTTATAATCCGGATATCATGCTTTCTCGAAGTAACTCATTTTCTCCCACTTTGCAAAGATTCACGAGAGTAAGACATTCCTTATAAGAAGCCCCTCTCAGATATTCACCCCTACTAATAGGGTACGCCATTTCCGGACGAGCAAACATGTATACTCCGCATGCTTTAGTATCACACCCAATCACTAGCGCATGATCGCCCCGTGGCTAGGGGAAACCTCAATAATGTCAAAGCATGACAATCCACACCGTGATGCCATGTAGACTCCGGTCCTAAGGATAATTACACAACCGCCACATAGTGTGACACTTAACAGTGTAAGTGGGTCAGTCTAACGTACGTATTCTCTAATACACGTCCACGTATTGTCCAAGTGTCTCTACACTTCGATAGACGAGATCTATCCCTGCCCTTAAAGACATCTAATACGTGCTAGCCTGTTTGTACTTTCAATGCCATGTTTAATAGTACATCAACCTAGAGACATTTAAGTATCAAACTTATTAAAGTGATTAGAGATCTCATCAACCATAATCGCCTATCATGGTTTCTCAATCACAGTTTAATACTAAGGACGTTATCATATAATAATTCATAATTGGTTCTTTAAAAGAACAAATATATGACAACAGAAAAGCCATTTATCATATGTATAAGCATAAAGAAATAGTAAAAATGATCCGACCCGGTCGGATCCGGTCCAACCCGATTGGGTTTAGAACACCATTTCAACAATCTCCCACTTGGCCTAAAGGCAATCACTCATACACACAAGGTCAAAATGAAACACAAGAATCTCATGCAATACTCGCAACCAACCCTAGCCGTGAACGGATCGCTATCCATGGGGACTCAGACTATCTCCATATCATGTTCCAAATGACCAAGTCAAATGGAACCACCTCAACACACACATGAATCTCCGACGAGACCCTGGTCCTTGCCTAAGCAATGAATCCACTTACTATATCAACTATATAGAAAAGGTGGAAGAACCGTACAAGGTTCAGGAATGAACCTTCTAGACTCATGTATAGCTCCCGCTGCGCCTCCAAGGGCACTACTATGCTTTGGCTAAGTTGTAGAATTTACAATGACCCATAGCCAAGAACATTTCTAGGTCACTGTATCACTTAATCAAAGTGACCGCAAACCCAGACTGTAGCTCCCACTAGCCTTCACAAGACTCAGGATATACGTCTGTCTATCTACGTTTATTTAATTTCAAGTTTCAATAAACTAGGAACTCTTCCTTAACTTGTTTAAGGATATTCTCGACATTCACCAGATTTACTTTCATACTTGCTCATGACTATTCATGGACTATGAACATCCGGCATTACTTTTATGATGGTTCATACCGCAGTAACAAAGGAAACCTTTCATAAGCATCATCTTTCACCTTATCTTTAAGACTAACGTCCTAACATAGATAGATCTTAAGAACACCGGCTAGCAGTATCTCCTGTCGCAGTCTATGCTAAACTCTTTTAGCATCACATCTATATAGGTAAACTGTAAACTAACACCAGTTAAATCTATCACTACAGATTCTTATTTCAGAAAATAAGAACTGCTAATCCAAGTGCTTTCGTAAAGACCTTGAACTACCAAACATTAATTAACTGTGACATGGGGTGATAATTCCAGAGAGAGATATCCAATACCTTACTCAAAAATTGTAACACACTCCCACTATCCATCTTGCACATTGGGCATATCTCTTCTTTTGTCTAAATCAAACTCTTTGATTATCAAACAATGAAATTGTATAGATAAACTTGTTTGAGTCTATAAATGGATCTCGTGGGCTCACATATCATGTTATCGTCTATGAACATCGGGTTGTTCTCCCAACGTTTTCAACACTATCATATAGCCATGATACGAAGTTATAACAACTATAGTCTGAATAGAACTGGGCTCAGCTGGCAGCATAAAGATAATTACAAGGTTTACACCCCGTATCCTTCAGCCGTGACTATAGTCTTATGGTAATCATATTACTATCCATGTTAGCCTTTCAGGGACATTCCCTCTAGGTAAGACAAACTAGGTTCACAACCTGGTTGTCACTGATGGAATCTAATTCAGATATTATGGCTCCTTTCCATATCTCTCAATCTCGCCTTTCAAACATTCCTTCATAAGTCGTGAGATATTCATTCTTCAAGATGAACATACCAGCAACCTTTTCAGGCGTGAGGTTATCCACAGACTTATAAACTTTTATGTGCACTGAGCAGTGTTCTACACCTCATCACTATGTGGCGTCTGCTCACGTTCATATGGTTGAATTTCTCCTTGTGGCTCTCAAACTCTTTTGAGATTTCAACTTACTCCCACTGTTTCTTTTGGAAGAAACACTTCCTCTATAAGACAGCATGTTTGGAGACCAACACATTTTGCTCCGCGGACAAGTCAATAATACCCAGTGTGCTAGCTAAGATATTCCACAAAGTTGCATATTTCATACTAAGCTCCAAGCCTTTCAGACATTGTCTGCTTGCTAGAAGCACGAAAACCCTAAATCATCGGTTAAGATGGATTTGATGTTATTGTCTTCCATATCTGATATGGAATTAATTCAACCTTTATTCTTTGGAACTCGGTTAAGTATATGTATTGTATAAGGGCACTATCCCGAAACAGGTAAGAGATACTTTGCATGGCTTACGTCACACCTTTATCATACAAAGTGTAGTTTCCATTTTAGAAGCACAATCTGATTGCGTATCAAAAAATGGTATCCTTCAAGGGGGAATCTTATTCCTTTTCAGACAAATTCTGAAACACCCTTTAGGTATTAATTGCTTCAATGCAATTGGAGATTAATTCCTAAGTAGCTCATCAATCTCATATTCGTACTAGCTCGAACTTTTCGGGCTTTCCGAATTGTTGCACTTCACTAAGAACATTCAACTATTCCAAAAAATTGTCATAGAGATTAATAAACAATTATTTGTGGCATTAATTGTCATAAGCCACCAAACATCGGTATGTTTAGGCTTTAGACAATTTTTCTAGAATTTATAACTTTTTCTTAAACGGGTATTTTAGTCATCTTTAGATAAGATACGTATTACCCACGTGATTCATAATCACATGGTTCAGACATCATCTGATCACACGATTCTCCTCCGTAGAGACTATGTCTTGATCAACCACAAATATCAAGGATAACAACCATACAAATATTTAGTTGAGATTTTTCACCTATATCAACTATATAGTGACATCAATCTAGTATGTTAGATTCAGTGACCTTTCAACTTTATCGGAATAACATTTATTCTCTACAATTGAATATGTCTACTAAATCCTAACAAACAACTAAGCCCGTGTTCTTCATAAGAACCGGAACGCAATAACATTTATTTAGCTTCTTTGTCAGTTTACCAGACTCAGAAAACAAAACCGAAAATGTCGCAACGTTTTCTTCACTTTTCCGTATCTTTGTGTATTCCGTATTTAATCCATCTAATTTAATCATACTCGTGAGATATCATATATCTAAGAGTTGACTTGAACTTAGATGGATTTATCTCAACATACCTGCATAGAATAAAGACTTCGATAAGATCTCTTATTTTAAGCACATGCCCTATCTTCCTTTTTAATCCTTCAAACACTTGTAAATATTTCTTAGTGTAGTCTTCATAAGACTTAAGAAAGATCACAAGAGCTATGTCTTTAATTTCCTTTCACAAAGAAAATCAAAAGTTTATTAAATAGTTTATTTAACCTTTTGAATCATATTCAAAACATTAACTATATAATTAGCCTTTAAGAAAAAGAATTAAGTCAATACTTAAATCTTTCAATTTTGAAAACAACATTCCAAAATTCGGTGTGGTCATTCTTATCCAATGTTTGAATTATTTATCATCGTATGACAGAATGATCATATTGGATCATATCCAATATATGATTAATTCGTTGAAACTTATTTCAAGTGATTTGATCATATCATGAGCTTCCGTTTTTCATTAATAATTAAAGTCTTGGAGTACTGCATCAAATATATAGCCTCCTTGTCTTCAACTACGAAAACACGATTGCTCGTGTCAGTGCTTATTTTAAAAGGATTAAAATTTCTTAGCCAACTTGAGAACGTTTCTCAAAATGTAACAGTCATAATTTGGTTTATTAATCGAGAATTAAAACATAAATATAAAGGTTTGCTAAAAACTACAACATAAAATAAAGATAAAAGAGTGTTGTTGTTTACACATGCAAAATCAAAGATGGTCTTTGGGATTATGATTTTGCTCCTACTAGTCAACTACTCCCAATTGACTTTCAAGAATTTTCCAAAATTCTTTAGTGGCTGGAATCCTATCTAGTTGACTCGATCCCCGACGTGGGCCGATCGACCGGGTCAATTTCGACGGGTAGGTACTTCTTACCAATCGTGTCCAACGCGACTTCCAGTTGTTTGACTAGTCAACTTTTTGACAATTCACATCGTCTATGTGATAGTCAACCCCTTGTCTCTAAAATCAAACGGTCCTGACGAGGGCCAATCACCGCCGGATTCTTAGTCGAGTCGTAACCCAAGTATTCTTGAGATATAACAATCATATCTCGATAATGACAATATACCCGAGGTAGGTCAACTCCCGACGTGGGCCGATCAGTTAGATCCGAACAAGGGCTCTTCACCGTCACTATAATAATGGGAGACATATAATAACTCAATTTTTGTTGTGGGAGTAATTTTAAATTAATTTCGAATTAATTCTCTTAATTAATTTAATAATGGTCTCATTATGTATATCCTACACATTCATCTATATCGTGCCTAGTTATGCATCTGTCATATCATATAAAAAAATACAAGCACAAAATAAATAAATACGTAAAGTAACCGGTATTATCATGGACTTTTCCTAGGTGCGGTTTCGAATACAAACTGACGAAACCGCGGGTCACAATCTAAAGATAGCTGCAATCGCCAATAGGATCTTTAATGCTCCATTCTCCAATGGGATCTTTATTTTCGTCTTTCTTTGGTCTTTATCTTCCGTTCCATTCCTGTTACATAAATTTTATATAATAAAATAAATACACCCGTCTCACATGGGGGGAGCAAACGGGAATGAGATAATGCAGAAAATAAACTAGGTCACGTTCTTCATACCGGCCTATTACAATTTTTAAACCAACGAAAAATAAATCATTCACATCTATCCTATCGGTCGAGTTAATGATCAATCGGGGTCCATATAATCATATTATATCTACTCAATATCTAATCCATACAATAACATCTTATGAAAAAGATAAAATTAAAACTTAACAACTTGCGTCTTAATTAATCGATTAACGTTTAATTTATTAAATAATTTTATCTAAACAATTAACTAATCAATATTTAATTAATTAATTGATTTTAATCGAAATAAAATTAATGGTTAATTTTAAACGATTTCAATTTTAATTTTAATCAATTATAACTATTCCAAAAATAAATCAAAATTAAAATTAAGCATCTTTTGTTTCTTTCCTTTTGATTCATAATCAAAATGGATGCCTTTGGTTTCCTAAACCTAAAGACATCTCCCCTGGCCTTTTTCAAAATCAAAATTTTGAAAAGAGCCTAGGCCTGAAAATGGCCTAGGCCTATTCCAAACAAAATTTGGAATGACCTAGATTATTTAAAGGCAAATCATATTTACCAAATAATGCCATGTGGCATCCCATTGGTCCAAACTATTTGAATCATTAGTTGGTCACATACATTAACTTAAACAAAAGAGAATTATCAATCACAACTATGAACCATATAGAAACACAAATACGCAAAACAAAAATTTGAAGATCCACCACCTTTGACCAGTCAACCGAGGCCGGCAGCAGGTTGCCCCGCCGCCGCCGACCAGCCATCGGTGGTGGTGCCGCCGCCAGTTGGCCGAGCACCACCCGATCTCGTTTTTTTTCTTTTCGTGTATCATTTTACGAATAAAAAATCTTTCATCTTTTAATTACGTGATTTAAACGATAAAATTAACTACGCAAATTAACATGCGCATTGCTTAAGCTCGAACCTGGCTCCGATACCACGGTTAGAAATCTACGCGGGAACGCAGCAGAATTTAAAATTTTATTTCCTTTTAACCAGGATCGATTTCGTTTAAGCAACAAGCAAAAAAGAAGTAGACAAAAGAATACCTTGGTTGATCCAATTGGATCGACGCTTTGTCTACGGTTGTAGTTTCTGCACGAAGCCACCCAAGTGTTCGGCCTCTACCGGTGATCCACACGAACAGCTCCACGGAATCCCATCATGGATTGCTACCAGAAAAACTCGGTTGCTAGACCGACTTTTTCTCTCTCTCTCAAAATCTCTCTAGAAGAAGCTCTCTTAATTTTCTAATAGAAAATAAGACTTGTACTTGTGATACAAAATTGCTTGACACAAATCCCTTTTTATAGGATATATGGCGCCACATGCACAACCAAATTTGATTGGGAAAATGTTCCTAATGGATAGAGGAGAAAGAAAACCAATTTCCAATAAAATAAGAAAAATAGATATTCTAGATTTATCTCATTAATATTCAATATCTTATATTAAATATTTTCCAAGATATATATTGACAATATCTCATATTGAATATATCTTTATCTTTTATTATATTACCATAAATCAATTTACACGTGTGTATATATCACATATATATATTCAACACAAGTGTGAACATGCACACACATGCAAGTCACGCGTGTGATCAAATATATATATATATATATATATATATATATATATATATATATATATATATATATATATATATATATATATATATATATTAATATCTTATATTAATACTAGATAATATAATACCATGATTAATTAATTTGCAAAATACATGTGTAACAATATACATATATATTTCGACATACACATATACATTATATGTATATTAATTAATATACATAATTAATATCTTGTATTTAATTTATTCATAATAAATAAATACAACAATATAAATTTATCACTATAACACGTTATAGTCGAGATAAAACTTTCCTTATTTGGTTATCGCTATAACCGTATTTTAATCCGGCTAGATGTTCTTATGTGTGTGACCCGATAGACTTTCGAATATGTTGGTCGTAGACACAAAGTGCAAATTACGAAAATGCTTTTCATGCCTAACGATCACGGGATAGCGTCTAGTAACACACCGTGACCCCCAATCATCGAAAGAGTCAAATGCAATGACTACTACCTTTCATATGAAACAGTTACCGTGTAAATAGAATCCTATCGCTGTAATAATATCCATACGGTCGTACGTCGAGTGCCAAACATCAACGACCGTATCTTATAATCCGGATATAATGCTCTCTCGAAGTAACTAATTTACTCCCAGTTTGTAAAGATTCACGAGAGTAAGACATTCCTTATAAGAAGTCCCTTTCGGATATTCACCCCTACTAATAGGGTACGTGATTTCCGGACGACCAAACATTATTCTCCGCATGCTTCAGTATCACACCCAATCAGTACCGCATGATCGCCCCGTGGCTAGGGGAAACCTCAATAGTGTCAAAGCATGACAATCCACACCGTGATACCATGTAGACTCCGGTCTTAAGGATAATTACACAACCACCACATAGTGTGACACTTAACAGTGTAAGTGGGTCAGTCTAACGTACGCATTTTCTAATACACATCCACATACAGTCCAAGTGTCTCTACACTTCGATAGACGTGATCTATCCCTACCCTTAAGGACAGAAGACATCTAATACGTGCTAGCCTATTTGTACTATCAATGCCCTGTTTAATAGTACATCAACCTAGAGACATTTAAGTATCAAACTTATTAAAGTGATTAGAGATCTCATCAACCATAATCGCCAATCATGGTTTTTCTATCACAGTTTAATACTAAGGACGTTATCATATAACAATTCATAATTGGTTCTTTAAAAGAACAAATATATGACAACAGAAAAGTCATTTATCATATATATAAACATAAAGAAAGAGTAGAAATGATCCGACCCGGTCGGATCCGGTCCAACCCGATTGTGTTTAGGACACCATTTCAACACAGTGGAGTAATCACACACCGGTAGAGACAAAATGAGAGTTAGAAGACGACATGGTTTGCGAGTTCCCAGAGTTCAAGAACCTTCCAGGTATGCCTAGTTTCGAGGACGAACCTTTTCATAAGGGGGATGATGTAACACCCCGAATTTTTAAGAAGGGTAAAATTGTAAATGGGTTTTATTCCCTTTTATGTTTAACTTAATTAAACAATTAAAAGGGAATTAACTATAAAAAAAGGATTAATTATTAAAAGGATTTTAATAATAAGTATTTAAGGAAATAATCCCCATTATTTCCCTAATACATCACACAGCAATTTCGAGGAAAAAAAGAGAGGGACGACACATGAGAGCAGGAAGGGGAGGAGGAAGAATGTTCAATCAAGCGGTTAATCTGATGTTCGTTTGTGCAGACCGAATCATGAGAAAGTAATCGGCTCATCGCAACGAACGATTCTACACCAACTATTCCTATTTTCGTAAGTATCTCTTTTAGCCCTAAAATTTGGAATCTTGATCGTTCTTGAGAAAAGTATGAGCTTTAATTGTGTAGAGGGTTGTAGTAATCGTAGTATATCGTTTCTGAATCGTGGGTTGTTAGTAGAAGACAAGGATTCGAAAGAACACTTTGCTGAATCTCTTGGGTTGCTTTCTTACTGAATTAATGGTAAGGGGGTGTTCTAAATCGGCTTTATGTCCATGTTTGTTGTTGGAATATTGTTAGAAATGTTTAGGAAGATCTTATGCAGGTTTTGGAGGATGTTTAATGATGTTTTGTGGTGAAATTGTGTAAAAAGAGGCTAATAATCGAGCCGAACCGAATCTGCGAATTTGCAGAAAACTACAAGAGGGGCTGGCCTCTGTTTACATATGCGGGTCTACAACAAAAAACTGCCAGAGGTGTGGGCCTTTAGTTTTAGGTTCACACCTGCAGCTGTTGTTTTTCAAACCGAGTTTTCTCTTATCCAGAGGCATGAGCCTCTGATTATAGGTGTGGGCCTTGAGCAGTTTTGAGTTATTTCTCAATTATTTTGTATTAAATGTTTGTATATGATGTGTGTGTTCCCTTGGGACATTACTTGGAATGTGGAAATGTCTAACATCGACTTCTGGTAGCCTTGACTCAGGGCCACAACTGAGACCCTATGCGGGGAGAAGGTGGAAGCCTCTAAAGGCGATTGTTTAGGCCTTGTCGGACATTGACTTTGTAGTCAATGGTTCTTTTACAATGTGGTAGGTAGCTTAAATAGAATGTCTAGGACTAGAAGTCCATAGGAAGCCTTTTATGTGAATGAATCAGGATGTTAGCTTAAATCAGTAAATTACATATGTGTTGTGTCTAAAAGCTAAAACATCATTATCATTGGTGAGATATGTTTATTCTTCTTAGCATGGAACTATTGCACTTCTCCACTTGGGCTGATGCAAAGGGACTCGTGTGATCTTTCTCACGGTATTGTCTGTGCCCTTGAGGTGCTTCCCTTGTCGTGGTGCAGTGTTTACCATGCATAGTGTTCTTTGATCTTGACGTAACAAACCTACTTGAGCAAGCTTATGCTATGTGATCTAGTAGATCGTGAGTGAGATCTCATGTTACAACCTATGTGGTAGTGTTTGTAAAACTTATTTTGCTATATATATGTATGTTATTTAATTGCATCCGATTCTTTACCCCTTACTAAGTACGTATGTAATTACCCCTTTATTTATCGTTCCTCACCCTGAGAAAGTGGTGTATTTTAGGTTGGTTTCGAGGCCACTGAAGAGTGACCCCAGGGATGATGCAGTTGAATGTTATTTTTATTATGTTGTAATTGGGTATAGACTCTCTTATCTTTGTAATGATAGAAATCCGTGGTTGAGTTTGTGGAAATCAAGATATTATGAATTTATTGTATTTGACAGCTGTAATAAAGTCTTTTAATGATGTATAAAATGCAACCTGTGTTGCTTTTCGATCTTTTTGTTAGTCGTTTTAGTTGCCCAAGTCTATCATTTTGTCTTCTGCCTTGTTCTCTGATGTTTTTCTACGTAAGGCTCACGTATATAATTAGATTAAATTTTAATTATATGGGTGCCAAACATTCTTTTCCGGATAAGGACTCGGTATTCGGGGTAGGGGTATCACAGATGGAATTAGAGCTGACTGCCATACGGAGCTACGTGCCACACCATGAGAGGCGGTGAGGACCACCTCTAGAATCCTATGGTATGGACGAGACTGGGGCAAGTCCTGGCCGTTCTGGCAGGATGTCCGGTCCTTTATAAGGGGGTAGAATGTAAAGTCCTGCATCTGTAAAGTAATGCCCTGCTCACCCCATATAAGTGTGAGACATAAATGTCTTGTCAACTCGGATTAGCCATTTTAGACCAAGCGAGGACGATGGGTTAAGCAGTTGACCGGATCATTTATGACTCATATAACGCTACCAAGACCGGGGTCTGGAGGCGTTACAATTGCGGTATAATCCTGACTAAAGTGATGCTCACTAATAAATATGGATAATATCTCTCACCAATAACAAACTTATCTTTATGTGAAAAATAATAATTAATGTGTATTCATCAACTTCTAAAAAAATGTATTCATCTTCCCATGATTGCTTTTATCGATAAGTTTTGCAATGTATTGAATTTATTTGTCTTGATTTTGTTTATGATTTTGAGACGGAATGGTGCATCAAATTATTATAAATATAAAATATAAATAATATATTATATAATGGGCGGGTGGGTATTTCGGGTTGAATCTTGATTGTGCAGAAAATCTACAGTTTTAGTGTTGTTCGATCCTTTTAATGCCCGCCAAACACCTTTAGCGAACGCCAAGGGTGAACAGTGGGTAAACAGAATGCTTCAGAGAGATTCCTTAGCTAATTGAGCTATGGTATCTCCAATACCCCCTCAAGCTGGATGTGGGTGAAGCTTAGCAAGTTAGAATGATCAAAAAGCTGATCATCGGAGATACCACAGCTCAATTAGCAAGTTAGAATGATCAAGAAGTTGATTACTTATTCATTGAGACACAGATCAAATACTTTGACTCATTGAATAGTTAATAAGTTAGTTATAAGCAATATAGGTAGTTATAACTAACTTTAGGCGGTTAAGTTAAGTGTATGACATCTATTTAATCTGAAAAAACAGATGAGAGAGATCAATTGTATTGTTTACAACTGAGATCAAAGCTGGATTTCATATTTTTCTAATGCTGCAAATTTCCCCTCATTAAAAATGCAGAACACCCCATCATTATTGAGTGTTTTCTCTTTTCTTGTTCAATTTTTGTTTTGATTCAAGTTTTCTGCATGGAATCAAAGATTCTTGCTACTGTGTTGCTTGAATCAATTGTGGTATCACCAATGATCAACTTCTTGATCATTCTAACTTGCTAGTTGAGCTGTGGTACCTCCAATAATATGTAAAGATATAAAACATATTTTATCATTTCATAGAAATAATATTTTATCTCACCTTTAGATTTAAAATCTCCTCTTAAAGAATCTTGGGCCAATATATGGCTGCCGACGTCCAGCCAATTGGAGAACTAAAAGATACGAATGTCCTACCACTGATTTGCAGTCAAGCCAACTTTACTAAGTACTAATCCTTTTTGCATGATTCCCTTTTCCGTCGTATTATCTATATGAGAACACAATAATTAATTAGGGATAATTCCAAGGCTTGTCTTATTATCTATTCAAAACCCGATATATCTAACATACATAACACAGGTCTAGTGACTTTGCTTGAAAGATTATGTATTCTACTGGCAAATGTGACTTGATCTCTATATCTAGTGGAATTAAATCTAGGATCAGTTGAGGATGATGGTCTGTTGATCGAGAGTATTCAAGTCTAGGAGGTCAGTTGGGTGAAGTGTAGCTGAGGTCAATCTGTCAGCAGAGTCTGTTAATCTGTTGAATAATGATGAGTTATGCATCTGGTTTGCTTGGTTACACAGCTGGTGGAGTCAGCAGTGTTGGGGTCCACATCTAGGGCATTATGGGAATTCCGACATGAGTTAATGGCGGTTAGGGTTTAGGATTCATAGGCTATAAATACCGAATGTTGTAATCAATGTAAAGTGTGAGAATCATTATATTTTTATGTGCATAATTAATATATTCGTTTTGTCCGTGGAATAGTCGGCACAACGCCGGAAGCCACGTTAAATCTCTATGTTCTTCTTGTTTTTGTTATTTGTCAGTGCCATTAATCTTTTACGTTTGAATTGCTTCTGTGATTGTTCTTTCTTGGGTGGCAAGGGACACACATCTGTTTTAACAAACCGGTATCAAAGCGTTGGTTCTGTGTGGACTTGCAGTTGAACGTAGTTTAATCTTCACCAAGACCGTGGACGGTGCTAGGGTTTTGTGATTAAAGATCTATTCTTTGGAAAGAGGATGTCGGTAATTAACATTGACAAATTTACATGAAGAAACAGTTTCAATCTATTGCAAATCAAGATGCGGGCCTTGTTAAAGCAACAAGAGTGATGGGCCCCTTTATCCGGTAAATGGGATGCCAGTTCCGATGATGCTGCCAGTCTGGAGGATAAAGCACATTTAACCATCATGTTGTGCTTGTCAAATGATGTTATCACATAAGTTGTTGAAAAGGACACCGCTGCCAAATTATGGTCAAAGGTTGAAAGCCTGTATATGACTAAGTCATTGACCAACAAGTTGCTGCTGAAGCATAGGCTGTTCAACATGAGGATGCATGAAAGGACTCAGCTGAGAGATCATCTTAATCAGCTGAACACAATATTGCTGGACTTGAGGAATATTGATGTGAAGATTGAGGATGAAGATGCATCTCTGGTTTTGTTGGTGTCATTGCCAGCATCATATGAGAACTTTGTGCAGTCCTTAATGGTTGGGAAGGATACATTGAATTTGAAGGGTGTAAGGTCAGCCTTGCATTCCAGGGAGCTGAGACATAAGGCAGCAGGAGCAGACGGTCGGCAGCAGAAGCAAGCAGACGGTCAGGCAGCAGGGAGTTAATAGTCAACAACACCAGTGGGAAAGAGAATGGGTAGTCTGGAAAGAAGAAATCCAAGAAGACAAGGTCCAAAGGTCCTAAGTCCATAGATGTCTGCAATTACTGTAAGGAGCAGGGACATTGGAAGTCCAATTGTCCAAGGAGAAAAAAAAGCAAGAGCACAGTTCTGGCACATCTGCTGTAGCAGCTGAGCATGACACATATGAGGACATTGTTCTGGTGGCAGGACAGTCAGCACATCATGGGGATGTGTGGATTCTGGACTCTGGAGCTTCCTATCATATTTGTCCACACATGGAGTGGTTATCAAGGTATGAGCATATAGATGAAGGACATAGCTCTATGGACAACAACAAGGTCTGCAAGGTAGTTGTGATTGACTCAATACAGGTGAGGACAGAGGATGGTAGATTCTGCACACTAAAGGATGTTAGACATGTTCCACAGAAGACCAAGAATTTAGTATCTCTTAGTCTACTGGATAGATAAGGGTTCAATTTCATGGGTGAAGGTGGAGTGTTGAATCTTTACAAAGGTTTAGCTGTGATTCTCAGGGGAGTCAATAGGGGGCCTTATATATTTATCAAGGGTTTGCTGTATCTGGGTGTGTTGTTGTGACATCTGTTGAGGTTCACCAGCCACAACTGACTAAGTTGTGGCATATGGGACTGGGTCACATGGATGAAAAGGTCCTATTTTGTGATTTTGGGTTATTAAGACCCCGAATTGAGTTTTGATTGATGTTTCATGATGTGATAACCTTAAATAAACTTGACAAAGCCATGATTAAGCTTCTGATACGTTTAGTTCCAGCACCGAATGGATCCTTCTAAGAGTTGATGTTCGGGACCGTCGGAAAAGCATGAATGGCCTTGTGCTTTGATGGATTAGCATCCATCAATGTCTATGTATGTAGTAGACTTTGTTAGAATTTAGTTGCTTAAATGAGGGAGTAGAAGTGTTAAGTGAGCTTTTTCCTTGATAACCCTTAAGTGGCTAGTTAATGGTTAATAACATACATACTTGTGTAGTTAAAAGCATAAACATCAATGTTATTCTTGGTAAGGCACAAGACAATATCGCGGTGTGTGGTGTGGTCAGATAAAGTGGAGAACTTCGATAATCCTTAAGAGATCCTAAGAGTGGAAAGACTTCGCCGAACACACACACTATCGGGCTAGTAGGTTGCACTAGATGCTTCACGATGAGCAGCATCGTGCGTAGTGCTCTTGAATACTTGATATAACAAATATAAGCTAAGCCAGAAACAAAGTAAGATTTTCAAAACGTGTTATGAGCGTGAAGTGAACCCTAGAGTTTGAGTCGTGTTCATAAAGACAACTCTTAATTAATAATAACATGCCAGCCTTTCATTATAATACGTGATTGTTCAATAGTTTCTACATTTTACTAAGTACCCTTTGTACCTACCTCTTCTGCATGTTTGTATGTTTTCTTCTTCAGAAGACGTGCAGGATGAGCAGGATTTTGATGACATTGATCTTATGTGATGCTATGCTAGAAGTTCCATCATGTTTTATTATCCTGTTGAACTATGAAACTTGTATATTTTATTCCAAGACATGTTTTATTTCATTTGACTTTTGTTAATACCTATGTTGTAAGATAGGTTTACTTCTGTTGTTTGACATCGTATTTGTAAAACTATCGTTGTTGTAAGTTTCCGTTTCTATCTATAGATTTGGATGCCATTGTAATATTTAAATCTTGTATGATTTTCCTGAGTCTCTGTAACTTCCGCGTTGCTTAACTCGATATGATGACGTAGAGGCTTACGTATAATGTTAGATGAATTTAATGTTATACGTGTCGAACGTTTTCTTTTCCGGATAAGAACTTAGTATCCGGGAACAGGGCGTTACGTGTCGTGTGTCCGCCCCTGGGTGTATTGGCATCACATTTATATTTTATATTATTTATGTAATTGCGATGCTTGAGGCAAATTTGTGGTGCGGAGGTGCCAATAAAACTTATATATATATATATACACACACACACACACACGATTACCTAAAATTCGGTCGGAGAAAATCATGCATCTACTTTAACCCGAAAAAGAAGAGTCCCAGCTTTATAACAGCGTTAAATCAAGGACGACCGATAAAGATATGATGATCACATGTTTAAGTCATCTAATCTTGTTAGAATATAAGAGTAATCATAATGTGTCTAAATTGATCATTAGTAAATATAACATGATCAACGGTGTAAATCACTGTTGTGTCATCCGTTGTGGCACATCGTTGTGTCCGTATCATTACTCAGAACATAATTAGATGTAGACATTCACAAACAAACAAAATTAAAGTCTTAGTCTTCCGACATCGTACTCACTTTGCTTCATGCGAGCAAATTTTGAAATTTTGTGAATATTGAAAGGTAAACTTAAAAAAAAATATATAAAAATATTCAGCTTCGAGTACATTAAACGGAAAACTGACATAAAAACAAAAATAGGTAAAAAAAAAAAGCACGACAGTCTTAAATAACACTTTCAATGTATAAGAAATCAACATCAATGGAAGGAGTTTTTTTCCGCTACGATCGAGGATGAAAATCAAAAATTCGATTGAACCGGGAAATGCAATGACTTGTACTATTATGCCGTATTTGATTCCCATATCAACATATTACTAATTTTATTTTATTTTTGAGAAAATATCAACCTTTCTTCTCCCATATATCAGTGTTTGGGAGTATAGTCAATGATTGAAGTATTTTTTATCCTTTCTTCTCCCATACATCGTTCTCTTTTGTTCGGAGAGAGGAAAATGTTCCTGCGCATTTGCTAGCAAAAGAATGCTTGAATTTAGTTGGGTGTGTCGAATGAGTTTCGTCCCTATTCCCATGTAATGATATCTTGTGCAGTTGAACGCGCTTAATAAAATAACTTTACCTTCAAAAAAAAATATTATCAACATATTATTTGAACAACTGGGTTCACATTATTCTTCACAGTATTGAATTAACCGCAGGGACGGACCCAGCAGCAAAAGGGGGGGTGCATGACCCCCACTGAGATCCGAAAATCGACGTGTTTTTATAGGTAAAAAATGTAAAAACACTATTGATACCCTCACTCGCCTTTCGAATTTACTCCGATGCCCCCACTGAGATTTTTTTCTGGGTCCGTCACTGATTAACCGAAGTAATTACTCTTAAAAGAGGTGTGATAATGAACATATATATATTTGTATAATTACATAAACATGCATGTAATTCTGCCTATCAATTACCTTAAATAAATAACATCCTAACATAGACCGATCAAGACGAATTACAGCTAGACATGATAGACTACGTAAACTATGTAGAGTCGAATCTGTAACTATTTTTTTTTCCCCTTTATTTGCACCGCGTACAGTTACTCTACAGTTTAATCCAAAAAAAAAATACTCCACATTATAATCTACTTTGTAAGAGTCCCTCCGCAAACTAAAGACCGACTTTCCGTACGTGCATTGTGACAATAATTTTGATAAAATCGGTTTTTAGCTCCAGAAACCGACTTTCAAAAACTCTATTTTTTGAAAATGGAATAATACATCGGTAGTTGGGGTCCATCGATACAAAGGAATACAACGGGTGGGTTGGGTGCAAATAATAGTTGTTTTTTTCTTCCCCTTTTTAAGGGAATAAGATTACTGGAATTGCATAGCGACCAGGGCTTGGATTGAACAGGCGAGTTTGTGTTGAAGGATGATGGACTCGACAATTAGCCGGTCTGCCTCCATCCGCACCTCGTGGCATTTATGTGTAGCTACATACAAACTATTCTTTAGTTGTCGGTTCTGAACTTTCAACAAGTTTATTTGGGTCGCCAAGCCATCAGTTTCACTCTTCTTTTTCAACCTTGATCGCCGAGCCGATTCCCGGTTTGAGACGGTTCGCCGACGTTTTCTCTCTTCAACAGAGTAAACACACCGAGTTGTTGTTGTTGATGATGAACCGGAAGCTGGTGGAGTAGTAGTGGAACGCACGACGTCGACGGAGGATTCATGCAAATAATCGCTTGTGGTGAAAGGATCTTGAAGAAGTAATGGAGGAGTAAATTGGAAATGGATTTGTTCATCAAAGATGAAAGCTTGATCTTCAAGAAGTGGAGAAAATTGGAAATGGATTTGTTCATCAGACATCATAATGGGGGATTCAAATTTTATTATTATTATTATTATTTTTTTTTTGGGTTAAATGGGGAATTCAAATTGAGAATGTTAATGAATATATAAAGGGGAAAAAGGGAAGAACGAAAGAGTCCGGAAGGGGTATTTATGGAGGGTGCGGTACCCATTACTCCATTAGTATTGCCCATCTGGTATGAGATCACTTTTCTTTAAGGCATACTCTCTTCGTTCTACAATAACTGATGTAGTTGTCAAAAACACGCATATTAAGTATATGAGTAAATGCTTTAATTTGAATGTTAAAATAAAAACAAAAGGGTTTATTGTTAAAAAAATCAATTTGAACATAGAAATATGTAAAGTGGACAGTGGAAATTTTTTCTAGGTAAAAATGACATGTCTTTATTCCACTGTAAAAGTAAAACATTGGATTCGAGGTCAGTTCCACTGTAACAAACAATGGATTGGGGTTATGAACAGTTGATTTGTCCCTATCACCCAATTTATATTTCCGATGTCCTGATTCCTATTTTCCCATTCTTTTTTGTCCTTTTAAACCACTCACCATTAAAAAAACTCTTAATGCAAGAAAAACTATTAAATCTCTCATTACTCTATCATTAATGCAATGTTGTATTTATTCTCTCATTCCTTAACAAATAATGGTAGATGTAAGAAAAACACAATAAAAACTCCTTTGGAAATTTAAGTGCCTCAATTATTTTGGAACAAATATTTTTGGCAACTGTCTCAGTTATATGGGAACGGAGGGAGTATAAGATTACCTCCGTGCCAAAATATAAGTCCGTTTAGACTTTTTTACATGGATTAAGAAAGTTGTTAAATATCATTAATTTTAATGGTAAAAGACTAGAATACACTTTGAATCTTATTAATGTGATAGTTGTAAAGTATGTGAATGTATAATAAATTAGGGGTAAAAGGAAGAAAATTGTAATAAATATTCGATTGATATTCTAAATGGATATATATTATAAGACAAATTCAAAAAAGTAAACCGATTTACATTTTGGGACAGATGTAGTACTTATTACCATTAATTTGAAGATGGGGGAGGATGCTCCATTTATAGGGATCCCACGTGGGGGTGTTGATTGTGCATCCATTGAAGACGTGGTTAATGGCATGAGCCAGATATGGGGGCGGTCATGGTGTAATCATGGCCCTTTATACATAGATCATGGAAATGTCGTAAGATCGTGGCTTTTTGTCCAGATGACTGTGTAACCGTCATCTAAGCTCGTCAAGACTTATATCGAGCTGTGGGTACCTAGACCGAGGTGAACATGCAATATGTTGGTGGTACGGGCTGATAGGTACTTGTACCGAACTGGCTTTGGTTTTTAGGGAATGACATGTGTCGTGTCGATGGCTTAAAGATGTTTTTCACTTGAGAACACCCTGCTTTCTGAGGTCAAAGAGTATATGAGGCAGTCCTGGGCTCGTCAGACCCGTTTTACTTTAAGGATCCAAATTCTATAATTGTGTGCCACGTAGAGCTGTTAAACGAACCTAGCGTTCACGAACAAGGCTCGAACTCGGCTCGTTTAAGCTCATTCGAGTTCGTTCATTTATGCTATCGAGCCGAGCTTGATCAGGTTCTCCTGCTCGTTTACTAAACGAGCGAACACGAGCCTGCTCGTGAACACTCGTTAGTGTTCGCAAACATATATAATATATAATATAAATCATATATACACATAATTTTTTTAAGGAATATATACACATAAATAATTTGGGAAATTAGGGATAAGGACACAATCTGAAATATTTTTAAGTAACATGACAACTACATATTTTTTATAGGGAGAAGGACAACTGCATAATTTTTATAGCGAGAAGAACAAACAATGAATCTCCCTAGTGAATTTCGACAGTGAATCCCGAAAATCAATGAATTTCGACAATGAATTTTGAAAATTAATGAATTTCGACAGTGAATTTCGGCAGTGAATTTAAACAGTGAATTTCGAACACAAGTGAATTTCGACATTGGATAAATAGTTTTGTCATTTATGCAAAAGTTTCAAAAGATTGTCCTTCTACTCAATTGATGAAATATTTCTGTCATTCTCTGTCATTCCCCCTATATAATTTAACTAATAACAAATATTTTGTGGATGTTTGATTAAACGAGTATTTTGGGTTGAATAATAGATATATTGGATATAATTAAACAAATCATTCCCCTTAAAAAAAAGGGAATGAGGGAGAAAGACAGAAATATTTCATCAATTGAGTAGAAGTACAGTCTTTTGAAACTTTTGCATAAAGGACAAAACTATTTATTCACTGTCGAAATTCACTGTTTAAATTCACTGCCGAAATTCACTATCGAAATTCTCTAATATTCAAAATTCATTGTCGAAATTCACGGATTTTCGAGATTCACTGTCGAAATTCACTGATTTCGGAATTCACTGGGGAGATTCACTGATTTTCGGGATTCACTGTTTGTCCTTCTCGCTATAAAAATTATGCAGTTGTCCTTCTCCCTATAAAAAAATATGTATCTGTCATGTTACTTAAAAATATTCCAGATTGTGTCATTATCCAGAATTTCCCATAAAAAAAATACTATTGAACGAGCCGAGCTCGAGTTTGAGCCTGTTCGCGAGCTTGATATCGAGCTCGAGCTCGAACATTCTCTATACTTATCGAGCCGAGCTCGAACAGGCTTTTAGGCTCGTTTGTGTTAACGAGCCGAGCCGAGCTTACCCGATTACAAACGAGCTCGAGCTTGAACATCAGCTACTCGGCTCGGCTCGTTAACAGCAATATACTGCCACATAGATGACTCGGGACATACCACACCGCATATGTATATGTACCTTTATTTATATATACAATGTACTATATATTCAATGTACGTAATTATATCAAATGTTAAGTTCTTAACGATTTTTTACTTCAAAAAAAAGTTCTTAATGATTTTATATATTTTGTATTTTGTTGTCTATCAAATATTTGCATTAAAATATTTGTTTGATACTCAATAAAATATTAGTTGCATCTTTAATAAAAAAACATTAATATAACAACAATCCGAAATGACACTTTTAGTTATTATCATGTATTAATTTAAATTATTTTAAGTGATATTTAAATTATTTTCGAATTAAGTTTCATAACCTATTAGACTCGATAAGTTTGATGTAAAACTCGAGCTCGGCTTGAGATTTTTAGAACTTCCATGAATCTCAACACGAGGTCGAGCTCAAAATACTCGGACTCAAGAATATTTAAAATGATCATCTTGTTTAGAGCAGCATTCGGTTCGACTCGCCTCGTATACACATCTAATTAAGATTATAATTCAAAATAAATTTTTTAACAAGTACATGAATGCGATGCATAAGTTTTTTTAACATAAATTTATTTTTTCGGTCCATCAACTCCTAGCTATGATATACATGCATCAGTCGCTGCAGGGGCGACCTCGTGAAATCATGGCCGTAGGCCGATATATCAGTCAAAACCTATGATGCACCGACACTTCAATATGGTCGCCGTGCGCCGTGTCCGACACAAGACACGACACGACACGCTCCAACACCGTGTCCAACACGTGTCGGCTGATTAAATTAATATTATTAAAAATTTAAATATCCGACACGTTTGCGACACACCGTTGACACTCCCCAACACGGCACCGACACTCCTGAACCGAATTTTTTAATTTTTTTTCTTTATTTAAGTTTTTCAATGGAAACGCTAAAATACATGATTTTCATTTTTATAGTAATTAAATAATAATACGCCGGATCAAGTTTATATGTTTTTTGTTGATAAATAATCATTTTTACAATTTATAATATTTTGAAGGTCAATCACAATTTCTTTTGTCACCGTATAAAGTAGAATATCTATTCTAGATATTCATAGAGTTTATGTAATACATATCTTATTTTCTCTAATTTTTTCAGATGTTTAACCCTTTATCTTCGGCGTGTCCGTGTCCGTGTCTGTGCAACATATGTCAAAACCCTTTATCTTTGGTATCTTTGTTGTGTGATGCGCGTACTTTAAAAAAAACGATGAAACTATTCATTATGTAATTGTTTTTTCCATAAATATTTGATTCCACCACAAGAAAAACATTATTTGGGAAGTTGGAAAACGTCTCAAAAAAGTAGATATTGAGACGTTTTCATTATGTTGTGGCATTTTTTAACACCTCATGTATCGAGATCACTATAGCTAAAAACGCCCCAAAGGCATTCTCTAGCAACGTTACAAATGGCCCTATCAGATTTTTAAATCAGGCGCTTTAAAACACCCTTACAGTTGTGAAATTAGTAGTATATTGAAAAACGCCTTAAACAGGAGTGCAATTAATACATTGAAAAGCGCCTCCACAATAGCCAACTAGATAGTACACTGAAAAGCGCCACCACAGCTACAAACTTAATCCATTGAAAAGCGCCACCACTGCCATAACAACCACCTATTAAGCAATTCATTTATCATAACCAAGTCTCGAGGAAGATATTGTGTAGTATCTTCATACGGTGTGGAGACACCGTGTGGCACTATACATGTGACACAGTTTTATTCTGTATTTAAACTGTGTGGTTATGATCGTTTCATCCGTCACTTCACCTCAAATTTCCTCACCACACAATAACTTCCCCCAAGTCGGGATTCCTTCGTTAACTTCTCACCTTCATTATATTACCTTGGTCCCAAAATATAAGTCATGTTACACTTTTTATTTTGTCTCGCAATATAAGTCATTTTACATTAACAATGAAATATTTATTATTCTTTTATCTCTTTTATCTCTAATTTATTATCAATCCAACAACTTTCGATTACCTAACAGCTATTGCATTAATGACAATCAAAGGGCATTTAGACATTAATCATTAAATGTAATATTCCGATTTTCGGGAAAGGGCAGACGTGTCATTTTGCGAAAACGAAATATTGGGTTCGGTTCCTTTTATTCGGAGTTTAAGTATTTGTTAAATTATATATGTATATTTCGAAATATATATATGTATATAGTTAAGGAAGATAATAAGATCTTTATCCTTTTTTTTGGGATTTATCTTATTATAATGGAAGATAATAAGATCTTTATCCTTTTTTTGGGATTTATCTTATTATAAAGGAAGATAATAAGATCTTTATCCTTTTTTTTGGGATTTATCTTATTATAAAGGAAGATAATAAGATCTCTATCTTTTTTTTTGGGATTTTCTATTTAAGGAGAATAAATCCCCACAATTCTTATAACCTATTAGAAATCGATTTTTCTCCACCTCCATATACTCTCTGCGTGTGTGAGCCAAAAATTAGGGCCGAGAGTTTTTCAATCGGCGTTAAAGCAATTCTTGACGGTTTTCGGATCGAGTAGAGCGCCGGAATCGTTGTGAAGAAGGCAACGTTTTGATTGCGAAAGTTGAAGCTTTGATAAGAGAAAGATCGGTTTTAGCCGTCTTGTTTCTCGAGTTTTGCTTGTTGGAATAAGCTTGCTAAAGGTAAGAAGCTCTTCCTACAATCTAATTGTGGTTTAGAGTAGAATAGATCATGTTTTGGATGCATATTGCATCAAGTTTTAAGCTTAGATGATGTTTAAGGATTAAGTTTTGTTTTGGATCCTAAAAGACATGTTTTCTACTGTTTTTCTGCTATAATTCATGTGCAAGATGTTTAGATTCGAGTAGAGACCGTTAAGGATTGGAAAACGAGGTTTTAGGGCTTTTTCTCGCGTAGGATGCGTACGCATTGGCTAGCAATGCGCACGCATTCCCGATGCGGGATTGCTTAGAATAAGTGCGGCGGGGATGCGCACGCATTCCGCAGTAATGCGCACGCATTGCCCCGGTTTCTATGTAATGTTGTTTTAAGCTATGTTTTGAATTTTAAACTTTAATTCATGATTAAATAACATTAATTGAATATGAACAAGCCCCGATTGAGTTTCTGATTCGTTCAGTTAAAACACCGAATGTACTCTTAAAGGGAGTTGAAGTTCGGATCCGTCGGAAGGGCATGAAAGGGCTTGTGCTTTGATGAACTAGGGTTCATCAATGTCCGTGTAATTGATAGGATGTGATGTCTAGTTGTCTAAGTGAGGGAGTAGAGCCGATAAGGGAGTATTATTCGAAAACACTTAGGTGACTAGTTAATTCACATTAATAATTACATAAGTGTAGTAAAAGCTAAAACGTCATCTATTCTTGGTTAGGCACGATTCAAATCGGCGATGTGCTACGTTCATAAAAGGTGGACAACGCTACGGCTCAAAAGGTCCGAAGGGTAGTGGAGGAAATCCATCGGACGTATATGCATACCGGGGAGATCCCGGGACTACCGGTGCTAATTACCGTAGTTGGCAAGTATATCTCGTGGTGGAATTTTCACCATGCATTGTGTCCTTGAGTAATGATGTAACAAAGATAAGCTAAGTTAGAAACGTATAGTCACGACGTGTCGATGGGCATGTAGTGAACCCTAGATCGAGTCGGTCTCAGTAAGGCAAATCTTTTAATAATAAACCTTAATTATATTGTAGCTTCTACTTCTTACTTTGTACATTGTACTTACCTCAAATGCATGTTTATTTATGTGTTTGGGGAGAGAAGACGAACAGGTAAATGATGAGTTCGAGGAGAACTTTGATGACGACGTTTGAGGACGCCGGAGTTGAAGACTTTGATTAATTATTATTCATTTCTTTATTTATTTCCTAGATTTGGATTATTATTGGATTTTGTAGTTTACTTTTAGTACTTTGGAATTCGTACTGTTTTGGGATTCGTTGGTTTTGTTTCGGATGTAATAACTTTACATTTCCTTCTCTAGTTCTTGAATTTCTATTCTGAGATGTTTGAAAAAAATTACCCGAGTCTTTTTAGCTTCCGTTTGCTTTTATTTGATACGACGTAGTAGAGGCTTACGTGTAATATTATTTATTTAATATTATGCGTGCCGAATGTAATATTTCGATTTCCGGATAAGGACTCGGTGTCCGGGAACGGGGCGTTACAGTTGGTATCAGAGAGAAGCGTCTTTTAGGCTTTCTTTCTATTAAGATAAGTTCTCTTTAGACCTCTTAGTAACGTTTTGGTTTTCGTTGATCATCGGGATGGTGTTCACGAGAACCGGAGCGGGTGCGTGCTTCAGGAGTACGTCGAGAGAGTCCTACACCAGCTTGTTAGAGGCGGTTTCGTGAGGCGTAATCCTTCACCTCATCCGAGCCCCACTCCACCCCCTCATACCGCAACCCCTACACCACGATCTCGCGGAGTTTGTCACCGCGACCTCATCGGGAGCAACACCCACAATGGCATGTGGGAAGTTCGGTTCGCCTTTTCCTTGGTAAGTGACGTTCCAGTGGGTTTAGTACCGCCACCGCAAGTTACCCTTCACCAAGGTACAACTACATCTATGGAGAACCGGAGAAGCACCTATACGGGTCACCGTAGTGGGAGACATTCCACCGCCTACGTACCCCCGACAAAGAACTAGTATCTATCCCCCACAGGTGAGCTACCCTTCTCCACCAAGTGTTTTCTCATCGGCGGCATCGGACCTTTTACCCTCCTCCAAAGGTGGGTCATACTCCCCGACCTACTTTGTACCACCTCCACCCCGTTTTGACCATCAACAAGGTCTTGGTTACCCACCCTACGGTTTACATCAACCCCGCTTTCAACGAAGAAGAGATACCTTTTGAATACCCTCCAGCTTATCCACAAGCCCCACCAGCTAGACCGGCACCCGAGCAAGCACCACCGATTGACCGGTATACGAGATTAAGGAGGAACAAAGTTCAAGACTTCTTTGGGAATGTCGAGCATTCGAAGGCCGAAGAGTGGATAAGGAGTTTTGAGAAGGCATGTAGGAACATACATGTCCCCGAGACCGAGATAGCACAAGCTTGGCGGTTAGTTTCCTTTTGGGTGCAAATTTGAAGCATGGATAGATGCTATACGAAGCGGTAATGGTAAAGTGACGGATTGGGAAAGCTTTAAGGCAATGTTCTATAATGAGTATTTTCCAAAGAATAAAGGCATGACGGACATGGCAAGTCAATTTCTAAAGCATAAGCAAGGTAATTACATGACAAGTATCACAATACACCAACAAGTTTAACGAATTGGGAAGATTCTACCCCGAGTTGATGAAGGTAGAAGAGAGGAAGATGGCCCTATACAAGGAAGGGTTATCATATCGATACGATCGGCATGTTGGGTTTCACACCAAGAACATGGCCGAGTTGTTGAATAAGGCCTTAGAGGTTGAGACATTCGGAAAGAAGGCCACCGTTGTTATCGGGAGCAAGAGGAATTTTGGAACAAGCCGGGGCAATAGCCGGGGAGCACCCCAACAAAATTTCAAGAAGACAACGGCCCCTACAATGCGAGTAAGCCACCCACCGGAGCACCTTTATGCTCTAAGTGCAACAGAATCACTCGGGTGAGTGTAAGGCTAATACGGGAGGTCACTACTACTTGTGGAGATTTAGGACATTTTGCCAAGATGTGTCCCACGAAAGGGAGTTCGAATATTCCGAAACAAGGAAGTGGGAAAGGCGGCCCAAGTCGCCCGCCCGAGTCTTTGCAAAGTGGATGCCGAGATAGCGAACCGGACGATAATGTTATTTCGGTACCTTTTTGTTTAATTTAATTTATTTGAGTACTTTTATAGCACGATTTAAATCATGTTGTATTTGTATTTAAATAAATGAATTTACATCCTAGGTACAATAATATTAGACAACTTAGCGATTACGGCGTTGTTTGATACGGGAGCGTCTAATACTTTTGTGTCAACTAAGATAGCTAAGAAGCTTAACTTGCCAATGGAACCTTTAAGAAATACTTTGGAGATAACAACACCTTTAGGGAAGGTGACTAAGGTAACCAAGTTGATACCCCCGGTAGAGGTTCGAGTTGGAAAGTATTGTTGCAAGAGTGACTTTACGGTTTTGGACTTTTCGATTTTGATGTGATTCTTGGAATAGATTGGCTATCCGAGAATTTCGTCCACTTAGATTGTAGAGAAAAGAGAGTGACCTTTAAGATACCGGGAAAATCGAGATAAGACTTATCAAGGTAACATTTACAAGCCTAGTAAGAAGCGTCACCCTATAATTTCGGCGGTTAAGGCTATAAGGGCTTGTCGAAAGGTTGTGAAGGCTACTTGTTGTACGCGTTGATGTGGAGCAGGTAAAACCTAAGTTAGAGAAGACCCCCGTAGTCAAGGAATACCCCGAAGTGTTTCCGGAAGAGTTACCGGGAAACATGCCGGATAGAGAGATAGAATTCGAGATCAAGTTGATGCCGGAGCGGCACCGGTTGCTAAGGCACCCTATAGAATGGCACCGGCCGAATTGAAGGAGTTGAAAGCACAAACTCAAGGATATGCTTGAGAGGAATATAATTCAGCCTAGTACTTCGCCTTGGGGAGCCCCGGTGTTGTTTGTTAAGAAGAAAGATGGTAGCATGAGGATGTGCATAGACTATCGAGCGTTGAATAATCGACCATCAAGAATAAATACCCTTTGCCGAGGATTGATGATTTGTTTAACCAAATTGCAAGGCAAGAGAGTGTTTTCTAAGATTGATCTTAGATCGGATACCACCAAATTGAAGATCAAGGTAGCGTATATACCAAAGACAACTTTCGACGAGGTATGGACATTATGAGTTCTTAGTTATGCCTTTTGGACTCACTAATGCCCCATCTCGCATTTATGGATTTAATGCGGCGTGTTTTCATGCCATACTTGGATAAGTTTGTGATAGTGTTCATAGATGACATCCTTGTATACTCCAAGGATGAGA
This sequence comes from Gentiana straminea, assembly GCA_036785695.1. NCBI lineage: Eukaryota > Viridiplantae > Streptophyta > Magnoliopsida > Gentianales > Gentianaceae > Gentiana > Gentiana straminea. The sequence goes on along the minus strand of JAVUPR010000312.1, from coordinate 5,146,230 downwards.
AGGAACATGAAGAACACTTAAGGATAGTGCTGGATACATTAAAGGAGAACCAGTTGTATGCCAAGTTCTCGAAGTGCGACTTTTGGTTGAATCAAGTGAGTTTCTTGGGTCATGTCATTTCTGGAGATGGCATCAAGGTTGATCCCGCGAAGATTGAAGCCGTTGAGAAGTGGTCCCAGACCGACTACCGTTTCAGAGGTTAGAAGTTTTCTCGGTTTGGTCAAGGCTATTATAGGAAGTTTGTACAAGACTTCTCAAAGATAGCTACACCACTTACCCGGCTCACTCAAAAGGATGTGAAGTTCGAGTGGACCAGTGAGTGTGAAGATGCTTTTCAGACGTTGAAAAAGAGGTTGACTACGCCCCGCTTTGGCGGTTCCGGAGATCTTTGATAATTATGATGTCTACACGGATGCTTCGGGACAAGGTTTAGGTTGTGTGTTGATGCGCAGGAGGGAAGGTAATTGCTTATGCATCCCGACGCTTGAAGGTGCATGAGAAGAATTACCCAACACATGACTTAGAGTTGGCAAAGCAGTAGTGTTTGCCCTAAAGACTTGGAGGCACTACCTGTATGGAGTTAAGGCCAGGATCTTCACCGATCACAAGAGTTTGAAGTATTTCTTTACCCAGGAAAATCTGAATATGAGACAAAGGAGATGGCTGGAGTTCGTAAAGGATTATGACTTGGAGATTCAGTATCATCCGGGTAAAGCAAATGTAGTGGCTGATGCCTTGAGCAGAAAACCAGTGTTTGCAGTATCGAGTGTTGAAGACGTTGCAGAAAGGTTAGATGGGTTGAGAATCCGAAGCTTTGATCAGATTGAAGACCGACAGTTTATGGCACCATTGTTAGCAAGGTCTGAGTTGATGGATGACATTCGGGAAAAGCAAGATGAAGACCCAGTGTTGGTTGACTTGAAGCGAGTTGCAAGGGAAAAGCCTACGGTTGGATATGTGTTAGATAAGAATGGCAATCTTTGGTACCAGGATCGTTTGTGTGTGCCTAAGGTTGGTGATTTAAGACAGAGAGTCATGGAAGAGGCACATAGGATTGCTTTCGCAGCTCATCCAGAGCTACTAAAATGTACAGAGACTTGAAGGAAAGGTTTTGGTGGCCCTCGATGAAACCGGAGATAGCCAAGTTCGTTGCAGTGTGATACTTGCCAGAAGGTTAAAGCGGAACATAGAAGACCGGGAGGAATGCTTAAGCCATTGGATATCCCAGAATGGAAGTGGGATAAGATTGTCACGGATTTTTATGCTAAACGAAATATAACAAGTAATAAAATAAATCCGGTTTACCCCAAGTGCAGGGATCGTAGTATAATGATTAAAACCGGAGTCGAACTCACAGGGAATCGTCTTTGTCTAGTTTTAATAAATTTCCTAAAGTTGTCACGAGAAAAATAAAACTAACCTACACTTAACAATTAAAGACTACAACTAGAATAACAAAACAAAATGAACTAGTAATGAAAACAATAAAGTTAAAGCGAATGAAAGATTAAAAATCTAAAGCCAGCGAAGATAGTTGCGAACCGAATGACGAAAACAATTCTATTCTATAAACTAAAAAGACAATAAAATCTTAAGATTGCTACGAAGAACAAGCAACAATGGGTTTTTCTCAATTAGTGTAACAACGAACAAGCAATGATCCACCTATCTCGCAACGTTCAATTTCTTCTCTGGATTGTCTAGTGATTATTTAATAAAAATTGTGATTCACCTATCATAAGTATGAATTTCTAATCTCTTAGAAAAATTCGCCTATCAATCTTTTTCGTCTATCGATACAAAAAGATTAACGCTTTAATTACCAAGGTGTGAAATTTATTCAATCTCATAATCTAGATTTCAACCTAACAACTATCGTTAATTAGGTTAAAAATCCAATCTTTACTATGGTGATCTCAGTCTAACAACGATTCTCATCGAATAGTAAACATCAAACGACAATACATTCATCAATGAAATTGCATAATAACAATAAAAACATAATAAAGATACAATCTTTAATTAAACTCACAAACAATCCAAGAGTTGAAATCAAAACGTTCTTTGAGACGGTTTCACACGCTTGTTCCGGAAGTGCCTAGCCTCTCGCTCATATCCATACGAACGAAAAAAAAAAAAAAAAAATAAATATGTTGCTCGGTCGACCGAAGGTGTGCACTCGGTCGACCGAGTGCTTCTCCTTTTTTTTTTTTTGATTTTCTGTCTCGGCTCTGTTCCCAGATGATTTTTCGTGTTCTGTTCTGCTGCTGAATGCCGTCCTTTTATAATCTTCTTCGAGCTAGGGTAACAATTATCCCTTTTTTTCTTTTCTTAAAATAATAAAACCCTAATAAAAATATGATAATTCCAATTTTGCCCTTCTAGATATATCTTCAATTAAAATGCGACTCGAAACCCTTCGACTCGTTGACTCGTCCACGATATGCTCGTTGTACCTACAATAATAAAAACGTGCAAAGTGTAACATCACATATATAAAGATATTTACCAATAAAATCACATAATTAACCCGAATTTGCACTTAAATACTTTTAAAACTCATTTGCTCAATAAATCAATTAAACGCTTAATTTCTATGCGAATTATACGAATATGGAGAGAATTGCTACAAAATATAACGATATAAATCACATAAAATCACCCTTAACAACTCCCCCACACTTAGCTTTTGCTCGTCCCGAGCAAAACAAAACAAGATAAAGGCTCGGGAAAAATATAGACACTTCAAAGACATACAACGCATAGTCAATAAATTAGAAGTTCACCCCGGTGTGTGTGCAAAGCCATAACAAACTTCCACTAAGTCCAAACTTGAAAATTTCAAAGCAAACTAGCTAATACCCCCTTCAAACTAGAGATAAATGATACTTATAAGATGCACCCTACAAAACGTAACATATCCCGAAAAGATGATAGAATACATTTAGGACCTTTCGACATACTCGAGAGGATAATCCCTACAACATATCCATCGGTTTATACGGGGATAAGATTAACGACAACTAAGTCTTATATTCATTCCATACCAATTATTAAGTTGATTTAACTCTTTCACTTTAAACACACATTAGAAGAAGCTATTGCCCTCATAGCGAGAATAGGACATTTCGAGATAATACCCTACCTTACTCCAATCATAAGGCGACTTTTCCTAACTGTCGTGAGCTTTTAGTCATCATAGTGGTATAGGACATACGTGGTATACCCTACCTCACTCAAATCATCGACTAGCTTTCGACACACCCTTTTTTAATCAACTATTAACTTATCCTTTTAATTGACATTAGCCCCGTGTTACTTATCACATTCAAACTTCTAGATATTCACAGTACATCGTACTCGGAGCTAAATACAGACTATCATAAATCTCAAGATATATACGTAGCACTAAGCACATGACTTATAAGGAAATCAAAAACCACTAATCCAAAACGGGGTATAACTTTACAAATTAGCTCATCATTCACTATGGCTCGTGAAAAATAATATCGGGTGAAACAACTAACTTACTAAAAATATGGTATACAGCATCAATGACTATGACAACCCGAACAAAAACGTGTATTGCCTACTCGGGACAAAACAAAAATTTGAAAATTTAGCATAGAAAATAATATCATGTAATATCATGTATTAACCAAATGGTCGATACATAGCGACCATTCCCCTCCCCCACACTTAAATGACAACATGTCCTCATGGTGTGCAAAAATAAAAGAAAAGAGAACTTAGCTGATTGTAGTTAAAGAGGGCAACACTTGGAAGTGGCGTACGTCCAATCCGAAAATGCTCGAAGACATCGGTAGATTGTGGACCATCCACCGGAAAACTGACATCGTCTGAAACTCACAAACGCTATCAAGACTATCCTGCACACTTGACAAACACGAAAAGTATCTCGGGGATAGGGGGAATTATATCATATGAAACACAAGAGAGAATCGTATTAGATGGAAAAATCATCGTCCAAGGAAAAGTGCAGAGCATCCAACCATCAACCACAAATACGGAGCAGATTCACGCAATACCCTAACTAGACCAAAACTAAACTAAGACACACAAAAGAAGAACAAAAGAAAATTAAAAAAAAACAGATATCTAGGGTGCCCCCTAGTAGCGCTTTTGGTTTATGTCGTTAGCTCGACACATTTGAAGCTCAGCCTGGATCAGGCCATTTAACCTTTCTGCCAGCCACTACCTCGTGTAAGCTCGAATCAGTAGTGTGGCCGCGAAACAGCAGCGAACACATGGGGTGAAATCTTTGAAAGCTCTCCATACCTTTTTAAGTTTCCCCATGGTTGCATTCTTTCTTCTCCGGTTCCTCTGATGACGTTTGAGTTGTCGCTCCCTTTCAAACTCTTCCATATCGGCACTACCCTCGCTAGAACATCTTCGATTTAACACAACCGTCATCCTCAGAAAACAAATCGGGTGAAAACTCGTCAAAGTGGTTGACTTCGGAAGTCCCACACCCGAGGATTTCGAGGAATTTAACAATCAAAGGCTTTTCTTTATGTTCACCTATATAGTGCTTGCACCTCTGACCATTAACTCGGAACGGTTGATCACCATAACCTCGTAATTCTAGCACACCTCCAGGAATGATTTGGAGAATCTCGAAAGGACCGGACCAACGTGTCCTCAACTTGCCGGGAAACAAATGCAACCTGGAATTGTAGAGTAACACTTGCTCACCGACCTTGAATTCTCTCTTCTTTATCTTGGCATCGTGGAGGAGTTTCATCTTCTCCTTACTAATCCTGGCGCTTTCGTAAGCTTGGAGTCGAATTCATCCGGCTCATACAAGCTGCTTTGCGGGCGGTGTTTGCCACGGGATTGGGAATCGAAGTTAAGAAACTTCGTAGCCCGATACGCCTGTGCTCTAGCTCGACGGGCGGATGACATGGTTTCCCGTAGACCATTTGATATGGCGATGTACCCATAGGGGTCTTATAGGCGATCCTATATGCCCAAAGTACATCGTCCAACTTCAAACTCCGGTCTTTTCTATGACTATTCACCGTCTTCTCCGGGATTTTCTTAAGACTCGGTTGCTTCGCTCAACGACCACTAGTCATCGGATGATATGGTGTGCCGATTTGTGACGAACACCATACTTCTCGAGGACTTTTTCCAAAGGCCGGTTACAAAAGTGTGTCCCTTCGTCGCTTATCAAGGCACGTGGACATCCAAACCTCACAAAGATGTTCTTCTTCGAAATTTCATGACCGTTTTATGATCATTGTGAGGAGTGGCAATTGCCTCCACCCATTTCGAAACATAGTCAACGCGACTAAGATGTATTTGTTGCCACAAGATGATGGGAATGGTCCCATAAAATCGATGCCCCAAACATCAAAGACTTCGCATTCAAGGATGGGTTTCAACGGCATGTCAAACCGCCTTGTCAAAGCACCGGTTCTTTGGCAACGATCACAAGCTTTGCAGAAAGCTTCTGCGTCCTTAAAGATCGTGGGCCAATAGAAACCGGACTGGAAGATCTTCGCAACCGTTTTCCAAGGACCAAAGTGACCACCTGTGGGTCCACTATGGCATTGCTCGATTATATCGCGTTGCTCGGATTACGGAACACATCTCCTAAGCAAACCATCTTTACGGATCTTGAAAAGATAAGGTTCATCCCAAACGAAATATTTCATATCGAGAGAAGAACTTCTTCTTCTCTTGATAGGACATTTCGGGATCCGAGATAACGGGCATGAAGGTAGTTTACAATGGAGGAATACCATGGAACATCGGGAGGACAACCGTCTATCAACATAATGTTCTCTAGAGGAAAGTAAAGATCTATATCATCGGTTCATCCTTTTCCTCATTTAACACCATAGAAACATGATCCGCCACTACGTTCTCACCGCCCTTCTTATCTTTGATTTGAACGTCAAACTCTTGGAGGGTCGGTATCCAACGCGATGGCGCGGTTTAGCTTCCTTTTTGGTCATGAGATACCGCAAACGCGCGTGGTCGGTCCACACAATCACTTGAGCACCCGGCAAGTAACTACGAAACTTATCCATAGCAAAGACTACGGCTAATAGTTCCTTTTCGGTTGTCGTGTAGTTCACTTGAGAAGGATTCGGTGTGTGAGCGGCATAATAGATAGGTGGAACTTTCCATTAAGCTTTTGCCCTAAGACGCACCAACGACATAGTTGGATGCATCACACATAAGCTCAAAGGGTAGGTTCCGGTCGGCGATATAAGAATTGGAGCGAGAGATCGATCTACTCTTAAGCTCCTCAAACGCGCGCTTGCAATTCTCATCAAAATCAAAAGTAACGTCTTCTTTGAGTAAAGTAGACGGGGGCTTGGCAATCTTTGAAAAGTCCTGGATGAACCTCCTATAGAAGCCGACATGTCCGAGAAAACCTCGGACCTCCCGAACATTCTTAGGATAACTCATCTTCTCAATAGCTTCAACCTTGGCCCTATCTACTTCTATACCTTTGGGCGACACTTTGTGGCCAAGGACTATGCCTTCATCTACCATGAAATGGCATTTTTCCCAATTGAGCACTAAGTCCTTTTCCACACATCTAGACAACACACGATCAAGATTATCGAGGCAATCATCGAAGGATTGACCAAAGACCGAGAAATCATCCATAAAAATCTCCATGCACTTTTCAACTAGCCCGTCAAAGATTGCCATCATACACCTTTGGAAGGTGGCCGGGGCATTACGGAGACCAAATGGCATCCGCCTGTGGCGAATGTCCCGTAAGGGCAAGTGAAAGTAGTCTTCTCTTGGTCAACGGGATCGATGGGTATACGGAAGTATCCCGAATATCCATCCGAAACGATAGAATGCGTGCCCCGCCGGACGCTCAAGCATCGGTCAATGAATGGAAGGGGAAATGATCTTTCGGTGTGACCTCATTGAGCTTTCGATAATCGATACATACTACGTATCCCGTAACGAGCCTCAATGCTATCTCTTCGCCCTTCTCATTCTTTTCAATAGTAATTCCACCTTTTTTGGGAACTACTTGAGTTGGGGATACCCACTCACTTGTACGCAATGGCATAAATGATACCCATATCTAGAAGCTTTATAATTTCCTTCTTGACTACTTCTTGCATATGAGGGTTAAGCCTTCTCTCGAGGCATCTAACTCGTTTTGCACCCTCCTCGGTCTTGATCTTGTGCATACGGATGTCGGGAGATATCCCTCGGATATCTCCCACCTGCGCCATCCAAAGGCTTTCTCATTTTTGCGCAAGACGTTTAACGGTTTAAGCTCTTCTATTCGAGATAGCTTGGCGAGAGATGATCAAAGGAAGCCGGTCACCTTCTCTCGAAATACATATTTAAGATGTTTAGGCAACGGCTTCGGTACCAAATCTACGGGAGGATCCTCTAGACTTGATTTAAGATCACCACTCTTCAACTCAACATCGGCGAGCTTACTCGGTGGCCTACTCGCCAAGGCTTCTTCTCTTAGCCCATCCTCAAAATCAGGCTTGCTAACGGTCTAGATTGACCACACCATGATTATTCAGATTATCGATCAATCGCTCATATTCTGCTTCTACAGCCAAAACTTGCTTATCCATGAAGTCATTGAAGTCATCAGACGTCTCCTCAATGGAACAGCCGGTTGGAGAACCGGAGGGTACTTGAATAGATTTAGAAACACTATAGCTCACCTCTTGGTCACCAACTCGGATAGTTACTTTCCCACCATCACAATCGATGAGGGCTCTGTTGTAGATAGGAAAGGTCTTCCAAGAATCGAGAGGGACATTTTCATTTTTCTCCATATCTAAGACATACCGGTCAACGGGAAAGGTAAACCTACCAACTTGAACCAATACGTCCTTTAGGATCCACGAGGCTTTCTTTGAAGATCTATCGTGAGCTGCAAGTTCATGGTAGTGGGTTCTAGAAGACTTTGTAAACCCAAATTTGCTTGCACACGGATAATGGCATCAAGGCGATAGATGCACCCGAGGTCACGTAAGGAATTTGGGAAGACTAATCCCCCCATCCGCAATGTGAGCACAAATTTTCTGGGTCGCTTCTCTTGATTGGTAAGCTTTCATAATTAACCGAGAGAACACTCCTTACCAACTTGCTTGATCCATTCCTGCTAACTTCTTCTTGGAAGATACAACATCCTTGATGAACTTTGTATACTTAGGCATCTCGACCAAGACCTCGGATAATGGCAGATTTACCTGAGTATTTTTCAACAATTTAAGCACCTTTTCGTACTTCTTATCTTCGCTCAATGGGATGTTGCTCTTTCTAGGTGGAAAGGGAAGCTTTTTCAAATCATCCTCGGAAAATACTTTCTTCGAGGACGAACTAACGGCCTTGTCTTCCAAATCTTTCCACCGAACCGTCTTTTCATTCTTTTTGTTAGTCGGGGGATCGGCCACGACTATCATTTAACTCATCATTCCTCGGGGGATCGGCCACCGAGGACTTCCAATTGATTCTTCATTCCTCGAGGGATCGGCCACTTGAGGAATCTCAACTCTTTCTTTTATCGGGGGATCGGCCACGGTTTGTCTTCTGCGGCCGAGGGGATGATGGTTGCTCAATTTCCCCCTCTCTGCCTTATCGGCGGCGGGGAGGGGCTAGTGGTTTCCCTGGAAGCCGGGGGACCACCAACTTGAGAACCACTTCTCAAATTCATTGCACCGGCCTCTTCTCTACCGTATGGAGGTGAAGGTACCAGGTCAGTGCATTGACTGCTGCTTAAATCGGCGTGAGCGACTTGACCGCCTTTTGGATTCTTTTCCGTAAAGGCGGGCGGTACGCACGACGGTCGGAAGCTAGCGCTCGGCCCGGTGCCCGATTTGCCTCTCAAGACTTTTCATTGTCTGCTTTGCTCCTCTCGAAATGAATTCCATTCGGCTTTTATATCATTTGAGTGGGAGGGGCCTTGAGAGTTTTGGAAGTTACGGGGAGATGGGCGGCTAGGCCGAGTTTGAAACGAGAATTAGAATTGGCGAGGCCAACTCGATTGAACCTTTCTTTGTGGATTCGAAAAATTGGAATTCGGTTACGATTGAACCCGGGGTTTTGATTAAAGCTCGATTTTGAAAATTCGAATTGGGGTTGAAATTTGGATTTTGATGAAAACCCTGGTTTTGAAAATTACTACGGCGAGTATTGATTATTAAATCTCGATTGGACCGGCCGGAGAGAAAGCATTAATTTCGACATTCGCCCAATCATGGGACGAAGCGAAACGATGTGCCCGGATCATCACATACTTGGCATGTGATTGGATTATCTTGTCCATTGTTATGAACGACATTGACTTGATGAGCAGAGGGGGACTGAAATTGACATTGGCCAAACATGTGACCAGTCTGACAGCAATTTTCGCAATACAGAACCTGAGGGTTCTGCGGAAACGAAGGAGTCTGATTAATCGGGTTTGGAACTTGAGGACTTGCCATCTGCTTTTGCAGCATGGCTATCAGACTTTGAACATTGACTTCCTCCACCTTGGGAGGAGGAGGCGCTTGGATGGTCTGATAGGATGGGGCATAGTTGTATTTGGCAATGTCTTCAAACAGTGCCCATCCTTCATCAGGTGTCTTTTTGAGGAAAGCCCCACCGAAAGAGCCGTTGACCATGCCTTTAGTAAGCTCGGTCGGTCCACGAAGAAAGTGTTGACTTGCCTTTCCTTAGGCAAGCCATGGTGGGGGCATTTTCTTAAAAGAGATTTGAACCTCTTCCAACATTCGAAGAATGATTCATTCTCCTTACGGTAGAAGGTAAAGATCTCGTTCGGACAACGGGCGGTCTTCGAAGGTGGGAAGTGCGACTTAAAAACTCTTGTTCGAGTTACGCCGAGGTTGTGATAGATTCGAGTGGGAGAGAGGCTGTACCACTCTTTAGCCTCTCCCTTTAAGGAAAACGGGAATAGTTTTAACTTCACCGCATCTTCACTTACTCCCTGGATGCGAGTGGTATCGCATATCTCCGAAATGTATGTAAATGAGTATGCGGGTTCTCGGATTGGTACCCGTGAAAGATCGATGCATGCTTTGCATCATTTGGATGAGTCCCGGCTTAAGCTCAAAATTACGAGCGGCAATGGCGGGGATAACAATTGCGGGGTTGACTTTGAGCGCGCCGGGCATGGCGTAGTGCATAACGTTCGTTGATTGTTAGCGACCATTACTACAAAATCGGTGATTTCCTCGGCTAACCGTTCCTCGAGGTCTTGCTCGGCTCTGTCTTCCAAAACCGCGAACGGAGAAACCGCTGTTTGGCCGAACTATGCTTTGCTCGGGGTCGGGGGTGTATATCAACGGTCCCTTATGACTCCGGGTTTGCATAAACCGGACCAAAAACAAGTTGTCCGCACGAATTTCTTACAAAGGCTACACTAAACTCTAAAGTAAAAAAAAAACGTAAATAAAACAGAAAAAGAGACTATAATACAGAACAGAACAGAGAACAGAAAGAATGTTTTTTTTTTTTTTTTTTTTTTTTTTTAACACTCGGTCGACCGAGAGTGACGGTTCGGTCGACCGAACTAATTGATTTTTTTTTTTTTTTTTTTTTTTTTTAAATTTTTTTTTTAAATTTTTTTTTTTTTTTTTATATATTTAACGTAAACAGCAAACTAAGGGCACTAACCTACGAAAAACTAATAACAAAAAAAAAAAAAAAAACTAGACAACCGCACCGATTCCCCGGCAACGGCGCCAAAAACTTGTCACGGATTTTTATGCTAAACGAAATATAACAAGTAATAAAATAAATCCGGTTTACCCCAAGTGCGGGGATCGTAGTATAATGATTAAAACCGGAGTCGAACTCACGGGGAATCGTCTTTGTCTAGTTTTAATAAATTTCCTAAAGTTGTCACGAGAAAAATAAAACTAACCTACACTTAACAATTAAAGACTACAACTAGAATAACAAAACAAAATGAACTAGTAATGAAAACAATAAAGTTAAACTGACGAGAAGATTAAAAATCTAAAGCCAGCGAAGATAGTTGCGAACCGAATGACGAAAACAATTCTATTCTATAAACTAAAAAGACAATAAAATCTTAAGATTGCTACGAAGAACAAGCAACAATGGGTTTTTCTCAATTAGTGTAACAACGAACAAGCAATGATCCACCTATCTCGCAACGTTCAATTTCTTCTCTGGATTGTCTAGTGATTATTTAATAAAAATTGTGATTCACCTATCATAAGTATGAATTTCTAATCTCTTAGAAAAATTCGCCTATCAATCTTTTTCGTCTATCGATACAAAAAGATTAACGCTTTAATTACCAAGATGTGAAATTTATTCAATCTCATAATCTAGATTTCAACCTAACAACTATCGTTAATTAGGTTAAAAATCCAATCTTTACTATGGTGATCTCAGTCTAACAACGATTCTCATCGAATAGTAAACATCAAACAGCAATACATTCATCAATGAAATTGCATAATAACAATAAAAACATAATAAAGATACAATCTTTAATTAAACTCACAAACAATCCAAGAGTTGAAATCAAAACGTTGCTGAGACGGTTTCACACGCTTGTTCCAGAAGTGCCTAGCCTCTGCTCATATCCATACGAACGAAAAAAAAAAAAAAAAAAATAAATATGTTGCTCGGTCGACCGAAGGTGTGCACTCGGTCGACCGAGTGCTTCTCCTTTTTTTTTTTTTGATTTTCTGTCTCGGATCTGTTCCCAGATGATTTTTCGTGTTCTGTTCTGCTGCTGAATGCCGTCCTTTTATAATCTTCTTCGAGCTAGGGTAACAATTATCCCTTTTTTTCTTTTCTTAAAATAATAAAACCCTAATAAAAATATGATAATTCCAATTTTGCCCTTCTAGATATATCTTCAATTAAAATGCAGCTCGAAACCCTTCAGCTCGTTGACTCGTCCACGATATGCTCGTTGTACCTACAATAATAAAAACGTGCAAAGTGTAACATCACATATATAAAGATATTTACCAATAAAATCACATAATTAACCCGAATTTGCACTTAAATACTTTTAAAACTCATTTGCTCAATAAATCAATTAAACGCTTAATTTCTATGCGAATTATACGAATATGGAGAGAATTGCTACAAAATATAACGATATAAATCACATAAAATCACCCTTAACAAAGATCACTATGGACTTTATCACCGGTTTACCTAAGACGAGAGGCGGTAATGATGCGATTTGGGTGATTGTGGATAGATTGACCAAATCCGCTCATTTCTTACCATATAAGGTCGATATGCCCTTGAAGAAAATGACGACACTATACTTGGATAATATAGTGAAGTTACACGGAGTACCTATCTCGATAGTTTCGGATCGTGATTCGAGGTTCGTCGATCGGTTTTGGAAAAGTTTACAAGCGGCTTTTGGAACCAAGTTGGATTTGAGTACGGCCTTTCATCCTCGGACGGATGGACAATCCGAGAGAACCATCCAAACACTTGAAGATATGTTGAGAGCTTGTGTGTTGGAAGTAGGTGGATCATGGGATGATTACCTACCGGTAGCGGAGTTTGCTTACAACAACGGTTATCATGCAAGTATTGGCATGCCACCGTTTGAAGCATTATATGGAAGAAGATGTAGAACACCGCCGTTTTGGGATGAAGTCGGGGAAAGACAAATCACCGGGCCGAATTGGTTGAGCAAGCTAAAGAAAGGGTTCAAATTTGGTCAAGAAGAATGCGAAGGCGGCTCAAGATAGACGAAGAGTTGGGCGGATGTTAGAAGGAGACCTCTTGAGTTTGAAGTTGGTGAAAGAGTTTACCTACGAGCTTCACCAATGAAGGGAGTGAAACGTTTTGGACAAAAAGGAAAGCTAAGCCCTAGGTGTACGTTGGACCTTTTGAGATTCTAGAAAGAATTGGACATTTGGCTTACGACTCAAGTTACCGTAGAATCCATGTCGAGAGTCCACAACGTGTTTCATGTCTCAATGTTAAAGAAGTGTTTGACCAAGACGGATATTGAGACTACGTTGATCCGGAGGGTCTCCGGGATAATCTTTCGTACGATGAGACGCCGACCGAATTTTGGACCGGAAGGAAAAGATGATTAAGAGACGGTTGATTCCTTTAGTTCGGTGCAATGGAGCAATCATTCACCGGATGAAGCTACTTGGGAAGTTGAGGACGATATGATCGCCGAGTTCCCGCATTTTATGGACTTACCAGGTATGTTTTAAGTTTCGAGGACGAAACTCCTTTAAGGGGAAGAATGTAATATTCCGATTTTCGGGAAAGGGCGGACGTGTCATTTTGCGAAAACGAAATATTGGGTTCGGTTCCTTTTATTCGGAGTTTAAGTATTTGTTAAATTATATATGTATATTTCGAAATATATATATGTATATAGTTAAGGAAGATAATAAGATCTTTATCCTTTTTTTTTGGATTTATCTTATTATAAAGGAAGATAATAAGATCTTTATCCTTTTTTTGGGATTTATCTTATTATAAAGGAAGATAATAAGATCTTTATCCTTTTTTTTGTGATTTATCTTATTATAAAGGAAGATAATAAGATCTCTATCTTTTTTTTTGGATTTTCTATTTAAGGAGAATAAATCCCCACAATTCTTATAACCTATTAGAAATCAGATTTTTCTCCACCTCCATATACTCTCTCGCGTGTGTGAGCCAAAAATTAGGGCCGAGAGTTTTTCAATCGGTTTGTTAAAGCAATTCTTGACGGTTTTCGGATCGTAGTAGAGCGCCGGAATCGTTGTGAAGAAGGCAACGTTTTGATTGCGTAAAGTTGAAGCTTTGATAAGAGAAAGATCGGTTTTAGTCTTGTTTCTCGAGTTTTGTGTTGGAATAAGCTTGCTAAAGGTAAGAAGCTCTTCCTACAATCTAATTGTGGTTTAGAGTAGAATAGATCATGTTTTGGATGCATATTGCATCAAGTTTTAAGCTTAGATGATGTTTAAGGATTAAGTTTTGTTTTGGATCATAAAAGACATGTTTTCTACTGTTTTTCTGCTATAATTCATGTGCAAGATGTTTAGATTCGAGTAGAGACCGTTAAGGATTGGAAAACAGGTTTTAGGGCTTTTTCTGCGTAGGATGCGTACGCATTGGCTAGCAATGCGCACGCATTCCTGATGCAGGATTGCTTAGAATAAGTGCAGCATGGATGCGCACGCATTCCAGAGTAATGCGCACGCATTGCCCCAGTTTCTATGTAATGTTGTTTTAAGCTATGTTTTGAATTTTAAACTTTAATTCATGATTAAATAACATTAATTGAATATGAACAAGCCCCGATTGAGTTTCTGATTCGTTCAGTTAAAACACCGAATGTACTCTTAAAGGGAGTTGAAGTTCGGATCCGTCGGAAGGGCATGAAAGGGCTTGTGCTTTGATGAACTAGGGTTCATCAATGTCCGTGTAATTGATAGGATGTGATGTCTAGTTGTCTAAGTGAGGGAGTAGAGCCGATAAGGGAGTATTATTCGAAAACACTTAGGTGACTAGTTAATTCACATTAATAATTACATAAGTGTAGTAAAAGCTAAAACGTCATCTATTCTTGGTTAGGCACGATTCAAATCGGCGATGTGCTACGTTCATAAAAGGTGGACAACGCTACGGCTCAAAAGGTCAAGGGTAGTGGAGGAAATCCATCGGACGTATATGCATACCGGGGAGATCCCGGGACTACCGGTGCTAATCACCGTAGTTGGCAAGTATATCTCGTGGTGGAATTTTCACCATGCATTGTGTCCTTGAGTAATGATGTAACAAAGATAAGCTAAGTTAGAAACGTATAGTCACGACGTGTCGATGGGCATGTAGTGAACCCTAGATCGAGTCGGTCTCGGTAAGGCAAATCTTTTTATATCATTAAATTTATGATATTCAATTTATGTGTTTGGGGGAGAGAAGACGAACCATTTTTCTTAACGACGTTTGAGGACGTAAGACTTTGATTAATTATTATTCATCTAAGATTATTATTGATTTTGTATATTTTTAGATACGGATGTAGTATATTTTGTAATTGAACATTTTGGGGATATACTGCCGTAAGTCTCGGTGGATTCATCCAACATTTTTCCACACTAGTGGACAATTTTTAACGTCTTTACCTTTTTATCTTTTTTTTTTTTTTTTTTTTTTTTTTTTTTTTTTTTTTTTTTTTTTTTTTGAGGGGCTTTTTATCTCAATTTATATTATAATAATCATGATGATGCTTGCGCATACAAGATCAAAGTCAACCTTTCTCCATCCTCATAATTCCAATCTAGGGCTGTAAATGAGTTGGACTACTCGTGAGTTATTCACACTCAACTCGCAAGAGAGATTGACTCGATTCGGTTTTTTTCGAGTTCGAGCTCGAGTCGAGCTACTTTAATAATTAACCGAGCCGAGCTCGAATTTACCATATTTCGTTAAAAATTAAATGAATTCTAGGATAATAATCGAACTTATGAGTCGAGTCGAGCTTTATTGAGTACTTAGCGAGTCGAGTTCGATCTTGATTTTTTATGGCTCGATCGAGCTCGAGCCGAGTTTCGAGCCCGAACTTTTTTAGTCGTGTCGAGCCCTAGAGAGTATCGACTCGACTCGGCTCGATTACACCCCTACTCCAATCTATAAAATAACACACTTGGCGTAGCATATGGTTTTATTACTTTAATATTTCTCTTATGATTTCATATAAAATATTGAAGTACTAAACAATTCATAGCACAATACATTTATAAAGTACAATATAAATATGGGGGAATGAGGAAGAAGGACAGAAATATTTCATCAATTGAGTAGAATGACAGTTTTTTGAAATTTTTGCATAAATGACAAAACTATTTATTCACTGTCGAAATTCACTTGTGTTCGAAATTCACTGTTTAAATTCACTGACGAAATTCACTGTTGAAATTCACTAATTTTCAAAATTCATCGTCGAAATTCACTAATTTTCGGGATTCACTTGTCGAAATTCACCGATTCACCGATTTCGGGATTCACTTTGGGAGATTCACCGATTTTCGGGATTCACTTTGTTTGTCCTTCTCGCTATAAAAATTATGCAGTTGTCCTTCTCCCTATAAAAAATATGTAGCTGTCCTGTTAGTTAAAAATATTTCAGATTGTGTCCTTATCCCTAATTTTCCATATAAATATTAGCACGTACATTCGTAATATAACTTTCATATTTAGTGTTGGTTTTAGTAGGAACGTACACGGATATGGATTATCTGAAAATCGAACAGAACTGTAGTAATTCGGTTCGGTTAATGATCACCACGGTTCGGTTTCGATTCGCATTGTGAAGAAATCGAAATTTCAATTCGATTACGGTTAATGATGTAAATTGACCTTAACCAAACCGAATAAAAAACTGAACCGAAAACCGAACCGTTATAACCGAACCGTTATAACTGAACCGTTATAACCAAACTGTTTTAATTACATTGTAATTAAACAGAAAAATTATTAACCGTATTTTTTTTAATTTATCATTATATTTATTTTTTATGAATTTTATCTATCATACATACATATGATATAAATACTGCATGTAAGAATGACATATTTTCTCCAAAAATATCTTACTAGAATACAAAATGCTGGGAGGAGTGATCCTTTTAAGGAGCATGTATTTCTAATAGTGTGATTTGAAACAAAATGTATTTTAAATAAAACTATATAATTTGAAGTTCTTTTGGTTTAGAACAAATTGGTTAACTTAATTATTTCCACTTTAATGATTTAAAACGATTTGTGTAAATTAAAATCTATTATCTGAAGGCTAAAGTAGTGTGAATTATGTGGCTTGTTTTAAGTGTTTATTTGTTGTAGTTTTTAGATTACATTAACATTTCAAATAGTTTAACTACGGTTTTTTGGTTAAACGACCAATTTGAACCATTTATTTCAGTTTTTTTTTTAATTGAATCGAACCGAACCAAAAAATTCGGTTTTTAATTGTTTAATTTTGGTTTTCCGGTTAACCGTTTAATTTGAACCGTTTATTTCAGTTTTTCGGTTAACCGGTCGAATTGAACCAAAAATTTCGGTTCGGTCGGTTTGGTTACCTTTGAAAAACGGTTCGGTTGCAGTTTCGCTTTTTCAGTAATCGTAAATCATGGTTCGGTTTCGGTTACGGCCATTAACCGTACCAAACCGAACCGTTTACCCCCTAGGTTTTTTATATACCCGAATCGGAATGAGGACATGTTCATCTAGATTGAGCCTATTATCATGCCCCATCAACATAGATATTGGGCATCTATCTCCTCTATCCGCGGCCACAAGCTATTTCCTGCCCGCTATTTTACGAGCCGGGTCCTATCCGCCAGCAGTAAGATTGAACATGTCTGCTAGTCGTAAGCCGGACCCATCCTCTCCGTGTGATTTCTACCCATAAAGGCCAAACTGATTTCAAGACAAGGCAAATATGAGTCCGCTGGTCGCCATACTTATCAATCCAGCTGTATTCTGCTCGCCATGCTTATCGATCCAGCTGGCCACACCAGCTGGCCCCTCCTGACAGCTGGCTAGGACACTTGTATTGCATGCATATTTATCTTTAATTATGTAATCTTAATTGTCTTGTCGATGAACAGTAAACCGACATAGTTTTTTAGCCTATAAATATGGGATCACAATGTAATAGAAAGGGGGATCAAAGAACTAATATAAGCAGATACACTCTGCCCAATTTGTCGACTAACTCAATTGTTCTTCACAAACACTTATCCGCCACCCATGTTCTTGTCCACCACCATCCTCTCACCGGAGAAATCACTCATACTAAGCCTCTTATCCTCAAGATAAACACTGTTACCGCAAATCTGGTGTTCGGCGCAACACATCAGTTTTAGAAAATAAAAATACAAGTTTTTGCCTTTGAGCGTCTTTGTCTAACTTCGTTACTGTCTCTTTTGGTTTGATCTAATCGAATCATCTAATTATATACTCCCTTAGTTTTAAAATAACTAATATAGTTATCAAAATCATTCGTCATATTTTATGCGAGACAGTTACATTTTCAATACACTATATTGTGCTTTTCATAAATCTACTATTATTCATTATGGAGTGAGAAAATAAAACATTGCACTAATTATAGACTATGGTTTTTTTTAGTCATTTTGACATTCAAATTAGAGAAATGTTTGTGCTACAACAAAATATGCACAACAAAGTACCATAACAGCCTTTTTCACCATTGATTTTTTTAAGAAACATTTGAATCAATAGGTCTCACATCATAATCAATGGCCCAAAAGTGTGTTGTGTAATTTGTTGTGGCATTATAGCAACTAATCAAATTATAGTAATGATACGGGCACAATGGTTGTGCCACAACGAGCGACATAACGGTGATCTGCACCGTTGCTCATGTTAAATTTACATCTGATCAATTTAGACACATTATTATCAACTGTTCAGATAATCGTTGTGTCGCTCGTTGTGGTACAACCATTATGCCGTATCATTACTCTTTAAATTAAAGCATTAGCTCATTTATTTAATATGCATGTGTGTTTTTTTCCAAACGGAAAGAGTATCTTATATTGTGTATTATATTGAATTTAATGAAAATGATAATCAAAATTTGTTTAATAAATAAAATGATGAGAAAATAGTACAATCCAGTTAGTAGAAACTCAAATTAACTTTGTACTTCATCGATCTATCATTTTGAGAGAAGAAACTCAAACTTTGTACTACTTCTGTTCTTCATCTATCTTAAGATTAACACCATTATTTGATGATAATACGACACCTGCACTTTATATATCTTAACCCTCTTTTGAGTGAACTCTTTCAACTTTTGAATAATTTTTCTAAAAAAGACGGAAAAAAAAGAAAAGAAAAACCACTCTTCTGATATTAAAAAAAAAGCCTTTTATTGTAGAAAAAAATCATATGGCGTCTTCTTTTATGAAAAACCAACATATTTTATGTTCTTTAAGTTATTAAACTCGACTTGTGAGTTTTACGATAATTTTCTTGTCCTATAATAAAACGTCTCTTTGTCGGAAAAAAAAACAAACACACCCTACTCTAGAGTAGACCATATCTATATCGTATATATTATAACCCTGGCTTCACTTGCATGCATGTTGTGATCTGATCAGGGGCATTTCACTAATTTGTAAACGTCAATTTTTGTACGTAGTTTTGGTTCAAATGGGCCACATTTAAGTTCACATCGCTATATAACTTAATGAAGAAGAATAAGAGAAAGACGAATGAACCGAAATAATAACTATTCCATATTAGAGGACTGGTCCCAGTCAAATTAAAGCCGTTTTGTGTGGATTACGTACGAATTATAGAATAATAATAAAGCTAGCTTAATTAACAGTCGCAAATTAAAGAGCCCTTGTAGTATTTATCAAAAACATCCCATTAATTCCTAAAGTATAAGATGAGATGAACACCATTGATCTATTACGAGCGAGACATCTATATATATATATATATATATATATATATATATATATATATATATATATATATATATATATATATATATATAGTGCAATACCTCAAATTCGTAATTATATAATGGTTTTACGAAAATATTATAAGGCTGAGTTGGCAGACCAACGCCTGAGTCGATAAGCACAAACCTAAAACATCTTTAAAAACTCATAGTTACACAATGGACAGCATAATACATCCTTTTCACCTTAAAACAACTGCCATCAATAAATGGGCACTTTTCTTCCCAAAAAAAAGTACTACCTCCGTCCCAAAAAAAATAACTAAAAAAATACACCCTAAAAAGTTTTAAATTTTCAATACATCATTTTCTCATACCCCTATTTTAACATTTAATTTTCCATAATTTTCATATTCCAAAACAAGCATTTATGATTAGTTAAGGGTATATTTGTCATTCAGTGATCAAAAAAGTGGACAACGGAGGTAGTACACCCTTTGACATATCATCTTGGTTTATTCGCAAGTGATCAACAACACGCAGATCAAGACAATCTAGAATAGTGATTATCGCGTGTATCAGCCTTCCTGGTATATAGATCCATCTTTTTCGTTCGGTAGAAATATGGGCCGGCCGGTTTTGTGTTTTATCAAAAGATGTGACTCGTGGATTTATCTAATCTTAGATAGTATGTGTTTAATTTAGGTGATCTCTCGTTTCCGGCAATTACAGTCAAATCTGCATCGCAGTTTGCACCCAATTAACGTAAAGATTATACAACATTTGTCTCAAAATATAATTCATCTTATATTTTTAGATTTGTTTCACAATATAAGTTATTTTTAAAATTACCAATGCATCATTTATTACTCTTTTCTCTATCTTACCCTTTTTTTTTATTATCAATCCAACAACTTTTTATTACTTAACAACTATTGCATTAATAATAGTCAATGGGCATTTTAGACATTTAACTTTCAAATTTATTATATTCAACTACTTCCTTAATCAGTGTGGAAACTCATAGTCTCTATCATACTCTTCATTTATCATATATCCAACCACTTTTTATTACTTAATAACTATTGTACTAATGATAATCAATGTGTATTTTAGAGGAAATACTACAGTCCAGTCAGTACAAAAGAACTGGACCGCCCAGTTTACCGTTAGATCAATATTAAACGAATGATAACCGTCAGATTGATGACACATTCTTACTTATTGTGTACCGTAAAAAACAATTAACATGTTAAACCTTCAAAATTTTCAGCTTTTTTTTATTCCTTTTTACTATGTATTCTTTCCCTTATAATCTGGTATGGCTTTCGTAAGCAATTCCTATATTTAATTCCTCTCACATTTTTCTATTGTTTTTTCTGAAGATTAAATATTGGGTAGTATTTTTTAGCACATTGTTTAGATACGGCTGAAAAAGTTGATTTCTTCATGTGTGGTTTAATGAGGGGATGAATTTGGTGATGATGGAGACAATGAATACCATTTTTCGATGCTAATTAAGCAGGATGTTTCATCTGCTTCAGATTTGGATATTGTAGGTTGCTCTGATTGTGAATTTGTGATGATTCTGTTTCTAAGCCTGATAATTCAGAATTAGAGCCCGGTAGGTTTGAGTATGGTTTTTGGCTCAGAAGCCCTTCAACTATGAAAGAGCGTTGCGCCAAATTTCTTGAGCAGTTGGGGTGTAGGTCAGTGCATGGTATCCACGGAGATGATAACGAAGATAATTACTTCAGAAATGAGATCAACAAAGTAATGGGGAAGAAGTGGAGGAGGATGATGAAGAGGGAGAGAATTGCTTAGGTGTGTTATTTATAAAAAAAACCGTATAGATCTAATCCAATCTAACGTAATAGAATGTGTTAATAAAGGCCAAAAAAAATTTAATTGACCTTAAAAAAAAAAAATCAGTTGACAAAGGCCTAAAAAAATTACAATGTCTAAATTATAGATCCCCAATCTGCAATTGGGCCAATACTTTTCTAACTTCTAATCCTAATTCCTAAATATGATTCAGTTTTTTCCCCTGCCTCCCTGCTCGCCCCTCTCACTGCTCTTTTTTTTTTTTTTTTTTTTTTTTGTAGACTTTTCTTCTCACTGCTTTCATCTTTCAATCCTCCCCACAAATAAATAGTACACCATCTTTAATCTATTCCTTCAAATTCTGATCTCAATCTTCAAGTATGAATTTGGTTTTTGTTTCTAAATATTCTAGAAAACAAATGTTGAATTTTCCTGCTTTGTAGCTAGTATGTTTTAAGGCTATCAATGAATTGAATTTTGTATCTAATTATGTTAAAAGCGCGATATTGAAGTAATATTTTGTAATTATGTTTTTTGAAACAAAAACTACTTCGAATTAAAAGGCCTAATTCGTCGACGTAGCCGAAGGCCTAAAATTTTCCAGGGCCGGCCCTGCATATGATATTTTCGTTTTGCATCTGTTCTATCTCTATTTCTTTTAATGCAATTCAAAAAAAATACAGATCTAAGTCAACAATCATTGTCACAATGAAGAAAATTCTTCCGTCGGCCGGTGCAATGCGGTAGAGCATGTTTACCACATCAGAAAGGATTGAACAGGTTTTTTGACGATAACAACAACAAAATAGCCATGGGCTAAAAGCCAAGAGCCGAGAGCCAAAAGAGCCAAGAGCCGGGAGCTAAAAACCGTGGGTGTCAAAAAGTCGCGTACATTCATTTTCATTGACTGGACAAACGTCGCCTCCGACCCCGGCACCGTTTGCGGGAGGGTATTCGAGATAAATGTTACAGGAGATAAATATGGTGTCAAAAATCAAAGAAGAGATAGAGATGTTTGGTTTAAATAAATGGTTTATATTTGTTTTCTAAATTATTTAAAATTATATTATGATAAGACTTCTCTCCTATATAAAGAGAAGTGGTGTAATATTTTTATTCAATCAATAAAACATCAGTTCAGTCTTTTACGTTTCCGCTACGTATTCTGTTTCTCTTCATGGTATCAGAGACATGGGCGGGGGTTCGGATGCCTTAACATTGGTGAACCCTCGCCCGATCCTCTTCCGTTTTTAAACTTTTTATTTACAGAGCCGTCTACCCCTATCTAAGTGTGGAAAAAGTAGATCGGAGAAGTAAAAAACGGAAACGGGAAAGCTGGGGTTTCAGCAAGAGGAGAGCCCCATCCTCATTTCATTTCTATTTTTCTGAATTGTTTTTTCTAATTACAATAGTTGGGAAAATGGGTATTTATACCCCAGTTTGACTAGTCAAAAGCATAAAAAAAAATACAACCGTCAACACCCCCTCTCAAGCTGGGGAATCAAGCTATAAAACAACATTAAAGCTACTCAATAAAGAGCTGAAAACAGGTGCATCCAATGCCTTTGTGAACATGTCTGCCAATTGGTGAACGGTGGAGATGGGGATGAGCTTGATGTAACCAGCTTGAACTTTCTCACGTATAATGTGACAATCAATCTCCAAGTGCTTTGTACGTTCATGATAGACCGAGTTATGGGCGATGTGCATGTCACTTTGGTTGTCACAGTACAGTGTGGTAGGACTGCCGTCAAAAACTTGCAAATCTTGAAGAAGGTACTGCAGCCAAAGCACTTCACAAGTTGCATTAGACAAGGCACGGTACTCTGCCTCAGCCGAACTCCGAGCAACCGTGGTTTGTTTTTTTGCTTTCCATGACACTACTGTTGTCCCCAAGAAACATCACAAACCCAGAAATAGACCTTCTGGTGAGCTTGCAACCTGCCCAGTCTGAATTAACATACCCTGTCAGCTTTATACTATTGTCTGCTGGGTAAAATATCCCTTGATGAGGAGCCTTCTTGATATATCGCAGCAAACGATGTGCAGCCTTCATATGAGCAATGGTTGGAGTATCCAAGAACTGAGAGAGCTGTTGGACTGCAAAGGACAAGTCCGGTCTAGTGATAATAAGATAGAGCAGCTTTCCAATTAAACTCCGATACTCTGTATTGTCAAGTAAAGGCTCTGAATCCCCAGACTGTAGGGTGGTCTTGGTGGCCATGGGTGTGTCAGCAGGCTTTGCGGCAAGAAAGCCAAATGTTTCCAGCAATTTTGTGGCATATTGCTTCTGTGAAATAGTAATACCTATATCTGTCATGTGCACTTCTATACTGTGGAAATATTACTGAAATATTACTCAGCAGACTCAGTCTGCTGAGGCTTCAGCAGGGTGCTCAGCAGATTGCTGAGCCTTAGGATTTCGTGCATAATATTTTGTACACCTTATTTAATTGTAAAATTAATTGTAAAAGACATATTAATTGTGAGTCATATAAACAATTAATATGTCAAACTCTAGTTTACTTTATGTCATAGACATAACTTTTACTTTTTACTTTTGCATGCTTGCCGCCCACATCTACATACTCAAGTGGCCGCCCAAGCTAGCTAGCTAGTCTCTCTATCTCAATTGTATCTATTTATACATCTTTTTACTCAATGAATAAACTAAGTTGAAGTTTACTCTTGTGTTTATCACATTCTCAAACTCTCTTCATGGTAGCGAGCCTTACTGAGTTCTAAAAATCCGCTGCAAAACTCAGTTCTTTTTCAGAAAAATGTCAACATTATCTGATGTTTCATCCTCTTCAGTAGACTCACAGCTGCCTCAGCAGACTGGGATAACTGAACACTCTTCTTTTACAAATCATAAACTTGATGGTAACAATTACTTACTATGGTCAAGGTCTATGAAAATGTATATCTCCGGCCAGGGCAAGATGGGATATCCGTCCGGTTCCAAACCTCGCCCTCGCTCGAAACCGACCCCAAGTTTGAAGCATGGGACACGAAAAATAACCAAGTCATGACCATCCTCACGAGGTCTATGACAAAAGAGATCGATGAGAACTTCATGATGTATGACAACTGCTAAGGAAATGCGGGACAATGCCGGAGACCTTTACTCAAAAAAGGACAATACATCCGAAGTCTATGAACTCGAAGCTCGGATTCAAAATTGCGACAAGGGGATATGTACGTAACTCAATACTTTAATCAACTATCTAAGGCATGGCAACACCTAGATATGTTGAAGACTCACCCCCGGAATGATGTTAAAGATGCTTGCACTCTTTAAAGACATTATCGAGAAAAAGAGAGTATTCAAATTCCTTACGGATCGAATCCTACTCTTGATGATGTCGAGGTAGAATTCTTGCTACTAAACCTCTTCCAAATCTCAAATCCATGTTTGCCGAGGTCAAACATGAGGAAAGCGAGGAGGAAAGTGATGCCGCCGAACCCCCGCCGACAACCCTACGAAAGTGCCACCTGCCGACCGTCGGGAACCCCGCCGAGGCTGCGAGGCTTACGGGAAGCCCGCCGATAAACCGGGAAGGCGTTCGTGACCACCGCAAACGCACTAATCACACCAAGGACACTTGCCGGAAGCTACATGGCAAGCCTAACTCCTCCAAGACCTCCGGACACCGCCAAGGAAAGTCGTGCGGACACATAAGTGAGGAAGAAGATGACAACGGGTTGAATGCTCGGCTTGCGCATTCAAAGCCTTCCTAACTCAACAAAAGGGAGGTAGTCACTCTACCGACATAGCCTCTCATGCCGGTACAAAAATTCTACTCATCTATTAGTAATGAAACCTGGATTGTTGACTCGGGCCTCATCCCATATGACTCGGTAATAAAAATCTCATTACTCAACTTAAGCCATGTCCCCAAATTCACAATATTAAGGCTGGCGATGGATCTATCTCTAGTGCAAAAGGTTTTGGTCGGTGCGGCTTACTAATAAGATATGCCTGCGAGAATGTCCTATTTGTTCCAAAATTAGATTGCAATCTCATATCTGTCAAAACTTACTAAAGATTTGAACTGGATTTGTTGTTTTTAATGAGAATCGGTGCACATTCCAGGATCATTCCTCAAAGGCGTGATTGGGACCGCTAAACCTTGCTCGGGTCCGTTTGTGGTCAACCCCGCTGAAGACAAGACCGAAGACCGAATCCGCCTCCTCGGCGGCCGCACTCAAAACCTAGACAATATCATGTTATGGCATTATAGACTAGGACATCCCGATTTTAGTTATTTAAAGTCTATAGATCCCGAATTGTTTAAAGGTTGTAATTTGAATGATCTTCAATGTGATATTTGTCGGTTGCTAAACTCACCAAATCTGTGTATGCAAAATTACCTTACTTACCATCCACACCATTCACCTTAATTCACGGTGACGTATGGGGACCCTCAAGAGTAAAAAGCATAACGGGAAAGAGGTGGTTTGTTACCTTCATAGATGACCACACCAGAACCACTTGGTTATTTTTAATGAAGGATAAGTCGAAGTTGGACCCATCTTTCAAGAATTTTACAACATGGTCTCCACTCGGTTTGACACTAAGATCAAAATCTTGAAGACTGACAATGCTCTTGAATATTATGAGTCTCATCTCAGTAATTTCTTGATGGATAAAGGGATTGTCCATATCAGTAGTTGTGTTGAAACCCCTCAGCAAAATGGGGTTGCTGAGAGAAAGAACAGGCATCTGCTTGAAATGGCTAGGTCTATTATGTTTACCACAAATGTTCCAAAATATATGTGGGGTGAAGCCATATTGACTTCCACATACTTAATCAACAGACTTCCCAGCAGGGTACTAGGCTTCAAAACTCCTATCAAAACCCTACTGGACACACACTCCTGCCCCCATCTTATTTCCCAGTTACCTCCAAAAATCTTTGGTTGTCTTGTGTTTGTCTATATCCATGCCCAACACAGAAGCAAACTTGATCCCAAAGCTCACAAGTGCATATTCCTAGGATATGCAAAGGACAGGAAAGGTTACAAGTGCTACTCTCCTTCTGAAAAAAGATTTTACAATTCTATGGATGTAAAATTTTTTGAAAGGACTCCCTACTACAACAAGTCCACTGAGGCAGTCACTGATGGAAACCTGATAGAAATTGACCTAAACCCCTTCCTTCAGCAAACTCTTAACCCTCAGCAACCTGCGATCCTCGGCGGATCGAACCCCGCCCTGCGACTCACAACGGCCTGCGATCCCCAAGAACCAACCGACTCGAGCCCGCCGACCCCGAGCCCACGACACTCGGCAATGCGCATCCTCGGCGGTCTACCGACATTGATGACGGACCTATTGCTCTAAGGAAAGGGAAAAGATCATGCACCGATCATTCTATTCATACTTATTTATCTTATGATCGGTTGTCTCCTGTCTTTGCCATGTTTACACGGGACTGGACTCTCACTCTATCCCTAGAAATATTCGGGAGGCCCTTCAAAATGATAAGTGGAAGGTGTTTCTTTAAAACCGAGATGATTGCTCTCCCGGATAATCATACTTGGGACCTCACAACTCTTCCCAAAGGCAAGAAGACGAGTTAGGCTGAGATGGTTATTCACTATCAAATACACTTGTTGATGGTACAATTGACAAGTACAAAGCCGGATTGGTAGCAAGGGGATTCACTCAAACTTATGGTATTGACTATAAGGAAACTTTTGCACCGGTGGCAAAACTCAACACTTGTCGGGGTTCGATCTCTCTAGCTGTCCAACTGGACTGGCCTCTACACCAATTGGATATCAAAAATGCTTTTCTCAATGGTGATCTCACTGAGGAAGTCTATATGAATGTACCTCCTGGTTTTGTCAATCCCCACACTCAGGGCAAGGTATGCAAACTCAGAAAATCTCTATATGGCCTGAAGCAATCCCCAAGAGCCTGGTTTGGAAAACTCACTAATGTGGTTAAAGCTGCTGGATATCATCAATGCAACTCTGATCACACCATGTTTGTCAAGACAACCAACCAGATGAGGTCCATTCTAATTGTTTATGTGGATGATATCATCCTTACTGGGGAAGACTCTACTGAGATCCAAAACTTGAAGACTCTACTGGCAAAGGTGTTCCAAGTTAAAGATCTGGGCTACCTCAAGTACTTTCTTGGTATGGAAGTGGCTAGAAACACCAATGGCATTTCAGTCTCCCAAAGGAAGTATGTCCTGGACCTACTGAAGGAAACTGGCATGCTCTGGGATGCAAACCTGCTGTATCTCCAGTAGACCCCAGTCATACCCTACTGCATGGTGACATTGCTGTCCGGAAAGAACAATATCAAAGGCTTGTAGGCAAACTCATATACCTTTCTCACACAAGACCTGATATTGCATATGGGGTCAGTCTGGTCAGTCAATTCATGCATTGCCCTACTGAGCAACATTGGGATGCAGTGAATAGGATACTGAGGTATTTAAAATCCACTCCTGGCCAAGGCCTGCACTTCACCAAGTCTCCTGATAGATCAATCAAGGTCTACACTGATGCTGATTGGGGCCGGATGTCACATTGACGGGAGGTCTACCACGAGGCTATTGCTCATATATATGGGGGAACCTAGTTACTTGGAGGAGCAAGAAACAACCTCACGTGTCAAGAAGCGATCTTGAAGCCGAACTAAGGGCACTTGTACTTGGCATTTGTGAAGCTCTATGGCTAAAAAGTACGGACCGAACTTCGGCAACCGTATCGGCAACCTATCACACTCTGTTGTGATAATAATTCAAACCTTATGCATGGCGAGAAGATCCACCATCATGATAAAACCAAGCATGTGGACATTGACGGACACTTTCGAAGGAGCAGATTGATGCCAAGATTATTCAACTCCGGTATGTTCCCTCGCGGATCGAAATGCGATATTCTTACCAAGGCTATTCCACCTCTTATGTTCGGCGGACTAAGTAGCAAACTTGGTCGCATCAACATATACGGCCCGGTTGAGGGGGTGTGGAAATATTATCGAAATATTACTCGGCGGACTCGGTCTGTCGAGGCTTCAAGAGGTGCTCGGCGAGATTGCTTGAGCCTTAGGATTTCGTGCATAATATTTTGTACACCTTATTTAATTGTAAAATTAATTGTAAAAGACATATTAATTGTGAGTCATATAAACAATTAATATGTCAAACTCTAGTTTACTTTATGTCATAGACATAACTTTTACTTTTTACTTTTGCATGCTTGCCGCCCACATCTACATACTCAAGTGGCCGCCCAAGCTAGCTAGCTAGTCTCTCTATCTCAATTGTATCTATTTATACATCTTTTTACTCAATGAATAAACTAAGTTGAAGTTTACTCTTGTGTTTATCACATTCTCAAACTCTCTTCATATACCAAGAAAGTATTGATCACCCAAGTCTTTGATTTGAAAAGAGTGGTGCAAAAAACCTTTTACATCATCTATATCAACCAAATTAGTCCCAGCAATGATAATATCGTCTACATAGACTACTACTGCCATAAAACTCTCTCCCTGTCCCCTAGTGAAAAGGCTATAGTCATGGACAGACTGTCTGAAACCTTGACTTTGCAGTGCAGCGGTCAGCTTATGGTTCCATTTCCTACTGGCCTGTTTAAGGCCATAAATGGACTTTCTTAACTTGCAGACCTGGTTAGGAGCCGTCCCCTTGTATCCTGGAGGCAGCTTCATGTATACCTCCTCCTCTAAATCCCCATGGAGGAAGGCATTATTGATGTCTAATTGCTTCAAGTACCATCCCTTTATTGCAGCAATGGCTAGAAGCATTCTGACTGTTGTGATTTTAGCTACTGGAGAAAAGGTTTCCTCATAATCCACCCCAAAGGTTTGTGTATACCCTTTTGCTACAAGCCTAGCTTTGTACCGCTCAACAGTCCCATCTGATTTGTATTTTATCTTGTAAACCCACTTGCACCCTATTGGGTGTTTCCGTTTAGGGAGATCAACTAAAGCCCAAGTGTGTGTTTGTTCTAGGGCTGTAATTTCTTTACTCATTGCCTCTCTCCATTGTGGATATTGTATGGCTTGATTGTATGATGTAGGTTCTGAAGTGTGGTGGTAGGAAAAGGAAGTGTTTGGGTCTGGCAGGTTGTGGGATGATTTACGGATGACTTGATTACAAAGATAGTCATGTAAGTAGCTAGGGGTCTGTTTGGATCTGAGGGATCTTCTAACTGTTGGGATATCAGGAACAACAATAATATCAGCATTTGATGAAGATGAGGATGTACTAGGTGAGGAACCTGAAACACTGGGTGATGAGACACTTGATGTAGCAGGACTAGGTGAAGGTGCTGGAAGATCTAAGTGTTGATCTTCCTCATGGGTAGTAGGAATGTGTGAAGATGAGTATTCATTGGTGGTGCAAAAAGGTACAGGTAAAGAGACTAGCACATGTAGTTGTGTAGGCCCAGTTTTGAAGGAAGCATGAAAGGGAAAATAGGATTCATGAAATATGACATCCCTAGATACAAACACCTCTCTAGTGGAATAATCCAACAGAATATAGCCTTTGGTTGTCTTCGAATTTCCAATGTAAACACTCAGCCTACTCCTTGGATCAAATTTGGATCTATGTTTATGTAAAGTGCAGGCATAAACTAGACACCCAAAAACCTTAAACTGAGTGTAATCAACTTCCTTGTGATATAATCTGTGGTAAGGAGTGTCATGTTTCAGGATTGGGGTAGGTAAATTGTTGATCAAATCAGTAGCATGTAGGAGACAATAGCCCCAATAAGACACAGGCAGATTAGACTGGAACCTTAGAGCTCTAGCAACATTTAATAGATGTTGGTGCTTCCTCTCAACAATGTCATTTTGTTGATGAGTCTCTACACAACTAGTCTGATGTATTATACCCTTTTCAGCATAGAAATCTTTTAGGTCAAACTCTTTTCCATTGTCTGACCTAATTACCCTAATCTTTTGCTGAAACTGTGTAAGCACAAAAGCATAAAAACTTTGTATTAAAAATTGTACTTCCTCTTTAGATTTTAACAAGTAAACCCAAGTGAAACGAGAAAAATCATCTATTACAGTCAAAAAATACTTGTGTCCATGTAGGGTAGAGGTCCTATATGGTCCCCAGATGTCCATATGAACCAGCTCAAAGATACACCCGGATACAGACTTCATCAATGGAAAAGACAACCTTTTCTGCTTGGCTAATGGATAGACATGACATATTTCCCTATCATGTTGTGTATTATTTGCATTAGTAATGCCTGACAAAGACAAATTGGCTAACAAACTGTGTGACAAGTGAACTAGTCTGAAGTGCTATAACATACCAGAAGGGACTACCTCAGTTGTGGCACAACAGACCTTATTACCAACAGTGTTACTCTTTTCTAATGACAAATCTGAACTGAGAAGATAGAGCCCTTGCTTGAGCTTAGCTGCACCAATATTCTGCCCACTCCTCATGTCTTGAATAACACAAGAATCAGATTCAAAACTGATTCTGACATGATTATCTCTTGTGAGACATCCAACAGAGGCAAGATTATATGTGAATGTTGGTATGCACAGGACATCCCTTAAGATCATGTTCCCATGTAGCTTAACAGTGCCTATATGACTAACAATAGCTTCATTACCATTTGGTAGACCAACCTTTATACCCCTAACTGGCTTCAAACTATGCATATCATGCACTGAACACACTATGTGGTCAGTTGCCCCCGAATATATTATCCATAAACAAGAGGATACAAAATGTATACCTGCACTTCCATCAATGGGATTGAGAGCTGCAATCAGTGTGGTCATTTGGTTGACTACAGGTGTCCTTTGAGTAGCACCAACGACCTGAGTGTTCTGTATAAGCTTGATAATATCTTCATATTGCTATGTGGTAAAGCCTGTTGTCCCGGTTTTCTGTGTAGCACTTTCCTTGGCATTTCCCTGTGTTGCACTTTCTGATCCAGTCATTCCGTCTACCAGATTTGCTTTGCGTTTTGACTTAAAACCAGGTGGAAATCCATGAATTTTATAGCAGGTATCAACAGTATGCCCATGAAAGCCACATTGTGTGCATTGTGCTTTCTTTCATTGTCTCTGCCCATTCACAAAACCTCTATTTGCTCTGATCTCACCTTGGATTCCAGGTGCTCTTTCCTGAATCCTATTAGCAAACACCATGGGTGTAGCAGTGTTATTTTTTCCACCAGCGTATTGCAGTTGTCTTTCCAGCTTAATTGCCATTCCAAACACTGCTTTGATGTTTGGCATAGGCGTCATGATCATGACTTGATTGCTGACTTGTGAGTAATCTTCGTTAAGGCCTTTCAGAAACCTAATCGTATGCTCGTTCTCAAAATAATCAACAAACACCTTGACTATAGCTTTGCAATTGCAACCAGGAAGACATGAACATTTCGGAATTGGCCTCAGAATGCAGATTTCATCCCAAATCACCTTCATCTTAGTGAAATACTCACTTATCGAGGCGTTTCCCTACTTCAAATTGTTCAATTCTTCGAGAAGATCTGATAAACGATAAGAATCTAGGTTATAAAACATGTCCTTTAAATCCTCCCAAACCTCCTGCGCGGTATTGATCCAGAGTAGACTATGAGCAATCGTACTATGAACGGAGTTCAAAATCCACGATGTAACCATCGTGTTGCACTGATTCTAGGCATCGAAGTGCCTATCTTCTTCTGCTGGTCGAGCAATCGTTCCATCGATAAAATCAACTTTATTCTTTGTAATAAGTGCCATCCGCATCGATCTGCTCCATGCGTGATAATCATTTCCTTTTAAAACCGGATGAACTAGGGTTTGTGAAGTGCTTACGTTGGGGTGAATGTAAAAAGGACTCGAAACTGGAATTACCTCCTGATTAGCCATGAATCTACCTTCGATTGCAGCGAAAAGAGCGATTCAATCGATTTCACTCTCTGATACCATGTGGAAAAAGTAGATCGGAGAAGTAAAAAACGGAAACGGAAAAGCTAGGGTTTCAGCAAGAGGAGAGCCCCATCCTCATTTCATTTCTATTTTTCTGAATTGTTTTTTCTAATTACAATAGTTGGGAAAATGGGTATTTATACCCCAGTTTGACTAGTCAAAAGCATAAAATACAACCGTCAACACTAAGCAAACTTTTGCAATCCATACCCAGTTCATCCAATCCCGATCAAATCTTTAAGACCCAAAAAAAATATATAAAAATAAAAATAATTCAATCTCCTCCATTTATCCATATGTTCCGATTTTTCCTGCATTGCAACTATAAAAAAAAAATAAAAAAAATTCTACCCACGTTGCAGCAGCCATAAATTCCCCCAACCCAAAAACAACAACAAAAACAAAACCAAAAAAACAAAAACAAAAACAAAAACACTTTTGAACCTATTTCTGCCGAAGCTTTGCACCAAAGCAAATCTCACTATTGCACACACTAAACAAAAAAACAAAAAAAAAATCCTTTCTTTTTGCATTTACGCAAATTTTCAATCCAATTGTTTGAGTCTAGTTTGTTTTTATGGTCATGTTTATTATTATAATAAATTTATCTTGAATACAATATCTACGATTTTCTTTTCGCATTCATTTAA
This sequence comes from Gentiana straminea, assembly GCA_036785695.1. Classification (NCBI taxonomy): domain Eukaryota; kingdom Viridiplantae; phylum Streptophyta; class Magnoliopsida; order Gentianales; family Gentianaceae; genus Gentiana; species Gentiana straminea. The sequence goes on along the minus strand of JAVUPR010000312.1, from coordinate 5,113,376 downwards.
TCGGTTTATTTAGATTCAACAATGAAGCCAGATCCCTCAGTCAGACAACGCGGAGATCAGAGAACGTGTTTGTCGTCATCAAAGAAGACTTTACAAATTTTTAGACAACAACAAACAAACAAAAAAATACCACAAGCCGAAGCCGAGAGCCAAGAGTCAAAAGAGCCGAGAGCCAAGAGCTTAGAGCTGTGGGTGTCAAAAAGATGCATCATCTTCTTTGCTGACAGGAAAACGTTGCCTCCAACGTTTGAGGGATGGTATTAGATATCAGATCACATGAGATACGAATGGATTCAAAAAGAGGTTAAAAGATATTATATATTTAAGATTAGATTGTCAAATATTAATGTTTATCTTCAATTAATTTATTCAAATAATTAATTGTAATTCTATCTTTATCTTATTTATTTAAATTAGGATTTCTCTCCTATATAAAGGAGATTCATTGTATCATTTTATTCATCAATTCAATAAAAACAGTTTCAGAGTCTTCCGTCTGTGTATTTTGATTTTCTTCACCCATTTTCTTCGTTTCCTGCTGTATTATACAATATATATATATATATATATATATATATATATATATATATATATATATATATATATATATATATATATATATATATATATGTCGTTTTGCATCAAATTAAAGATTTCATAAATAATAAAAAGGCTTTAAAAGAGTATCTAACAATTAAAGTAATCAATTGATTAAAGAACATCCTTACCTCAATTAGAAGATCTTAACACTCAGATGACTGTTGATCTTGTGATGGAATTTAATGTATACGAACAATTTCCTACACAAAGGTCAATTCTTGCATCAGTAAATTGCAATTAAGTATTATATAGTGACTAAAGTAATGGTAAATAAAGTTGTGAAATGATTAATATGGAGCGATTACTGTTGATCTTGTGATGGAATTTAATGTATACGAACAATTTCCTACACAAAGGTCAATTCTTGCATCAGTAAATTGCAATTAAGTATTACATAGTGACTAAAGTAATGGTAAATAAAGTTGTGAAATGATTAATATGGAGCGATTAATATTTTTTTTATTTGTTGATGAAGAAATAATTTGTGAGAGAAATTATAATAAAATAATGATAAAGAAAGTAGTAAAGTGAATAAAATAGTAGTCAATATGAGTATCTTTATGTCCAATGGTAACGATAGAGTTACTCCCTTAAGTCTACACAATTTATACACTCAATAAAATCTTGTGATTGTGATTGTTTTTCAAGTTTTTTTTTATAATTTTTTTTACAAGTGAAACATATGTGGTAAGATGGTGATGGTATAAAAATGATGTAGACTTAATAGAGTAACTCTATCACTCTCCTCTGTCCATGACCTAATGTTTAAAAATAGTGGATGAGATATAAATTATATTTGTATCTCAATCTAGATATTTTTAGGGGCATGACAAAATTTTTTTTGTCTTTTATGCAAAACTTTTGATTGCATGTCATTTTCCCTAATTTTGATTCTTATTTTGTCATTTCCTCTATATCCCCCTGAATTTTTTAATTGATTTTCCATGATTATTTAGGATTGTATTAAATAAATCCCATTAAATAAGGATATTCTTTTATTTAGTTAACCAATTAAATAATAGAAAAAGAGGAGGATTACTTAAAAGATAAAATTACCCTTATAAGTAGGGGCGGAAGCATACCCCCGGACAAGGGGACGATACAATAGGGCATTTTTTCGAAGTCCATCAATTACATTTTGTTTTGAGTTTTGAATAAATAATATGATAGGGAAAATCATCCCTAATTTATACCTAAGAGTTACCACTTATCTCACTTTTTTACTTTGATTTGATAATAATAATATAATATAACAGTACGGTTCGTTTCAAGCTTGTTTTTATATTGTTTTATTTATTATAAAACTTCTTAAAATGTAACACTTTGATAATGATTAGTAAAAAATTTGTTAAGTTAATTCGATAATATTATATGACAACACGAATATAGAGACGAAAATATATTTTAAGGAAGGGGGGGGGGGGGGGGGGGGGGGAGTAAAACATATCTTATATATACTAGTGTATTTTTCTGACTCAAGGGGAACGACTGTCCCTCCCCCCATAGTGTAGATCCACCCATGCTTATAAGAAATACATGATGTATCAAGCTCATTCATAAAAATACGGGGTTTTACGGTTGCAATATCAATGTGATGACTAGTTTGTGAGTTGGGAGTGTTGCTCTTGTCGAATTTTTATTAGTGTTTGGCATGTTGTGATGGAAGAGTCTACATCCACCGAATCACATTCCCGAAACTATTATTGTAATCTCTCCATATTAATCACTATGTATGACGCGGGTATTACGCAAGAAGAGGTGTGTATTGGAAGGAGACGTCTATGTCAATGTGAAACTATTATTGTAATCTCTTTCGTTATCCGAAAAAATACTGAACACTCTGGAACACATACCTTTTACTAAATAACAACATGGCAAAATGTCAATCGATCCCTCAGTTTTTTCTCCTCAACATATCCAAAGTTGTATATCCCGGGTATATGAAATGTTAATCACTCCCTTACACTTGTTTTCAATACATCAAAGATGCTATGTCAACTTTCTTTGAAAAAAGAAGAAGAAGATGATGCTGGTATGTCAACTGAGAATGAGCAACAAAAATGTTAACAAAAAGATACACAATCCACGTCTCATTGAAGGATGAGGCTAACGGAAATTTCTGCTTGTTGATTATTATAGTTCATCGACAAAAATTCCGGACACATAATATATATATATATATATAAAATAATAATAATAATAATAATAAAACAAATTCAATCCCCAATGTGCAATTGGGCCAATCATTTTCTAACTTCTAATCCTAATTCCTAAATATGATTCAGCTTTTTCCCCTGCCTCCCTGCTCGCCCCTCTCACTGCTTTTTTTTTGTAGACTTTTCTTCTCACTGCTTTCATCTTTCAATCCTCCCCACAAATAAATAGTACACCATCTTGAATCTATTCCTTCAAATTCTAATCTCAATCTTCAAGTATGAATTTGGTTTTTGTTTCTAAATATTCTAGAAAACAAATGTTGAATTTTCCTGCTTTGTAGCTAGTATGTTTTAAGGCTATCAATAAATTGAATTTTGTATCTAATTATGTTAAAAGCGCGATATTGAAGTAATATTTTGTAATTATATTTTTTGAAACAAAAACTACTTCGAATTAAAAGGCCTAATTCGTCGACGTAGCCGAAGGCCTAAAATTTTCCAGGGCCGGCGTGCATATGATATTTTCGTTTTGCATCTGCTCTATCTCTATTTCTTTTAATGCAATTCAAAAAAATACAGATCTAAGTCAACAATCATTGTCACAATGAAGAAAATTCTTCCGTCGGCCGGTGCAATGCGGTAGAGCATGTTTACCACATCAGAAAGGATTGAACAGGTTTTTTGACGATAACAACAACAAAATAGCCATGTGCTAAAAGCCAAGAGCCGAGAGCCAAAAGAGCCGGGAGCTAAAAGCCGTGGGTGTCAAAAAGTCGCGTACATTCATTTTCATTGACTGGACAAACGTCGCCTCCGACCCCGGCACCGTTTGCGGGAGGGTATTCGAGATAAATGTTACAGGAGATAAATATGGTGTCAAAAATCAAAGAAGAGATAGAGATGTTTGGTTTAAATAAATGGTTTATATTTGTTTTCTAAATTATTTAAAATTATATTATGATAAGACTTCTCTCCTATATAAAGAGAAGTGGTGTAATATTTTTATTCAATCAATAAAACATCAGTTCAGTATTTTACGTTTCCGCTACGTATTCTGTTTCTCTTCATGGTATCAGAGACATGGGCGGGGGTTCGGATGCCTTAACATTGGTGAACCCTCGCCCGATCCTCTTCCGTTTTTAAACTTTTTATTTACAGAGCCGTCCACCCCTATCTAAGTGTGGAAAAAGTAGATCGTAGAAGTAAAAAACGGAAACGGGAAAGCTAGGGTTTCAGCAAGAGGAGAGCCCCATCCTCATTTCATTTCTATTTTTCTGAATTGTTTTTTCTAATTACAATAGTTGGGAAAATGGGTATTTATACCCCAGTTTGACTAGTCAAAAGCATATAAAAAAATACAACCGTCAACACCCCCTCTCAAGCTGGGGAATCAAGCTATAAAACAACATTAAAGCTACTCAATAAAGAGTCGAAAACGAGTGCATCCAATGCCTTTGTGAACATGTCTGCCAATTGGTGAACGGTGGAGATGGGGATGAGCTTGATGTAACCAGCTTGAACTTTCTCACGTATAAGGTGACAATCAATCTCCAAGTGCTTTGTACGTTCATGATAGACCGAGTTATGGGCGATGTGCATGGCACTTTGGTTGTCACAGTACAGTGTGGTAGGACTGCCGTCAAAAACTTGCAAATCTTGAAGAAGGTACTGCAGCCAAAGCACTTCACAAGTTGCATTAGACAAGGCACGGTACTCTGCCTCAGCCGAACTCCGAGCAACCGTGGTTTGTTTTTTTGCTTTCCATGACACCACTGCTGTCCCAAGAAACATCACAAACCCAGAAATAGACCTTTTGGTGAGCTTGCAACCTGTCCAGTCTGAATCAACATACCCTGTCAGCTTCATACTATTGTCTGCTAGGTAAAATATCCCTTGATGAGGAGCCTTCTTGATATATCGCAGCAAACGATGTGCAGCCTTCATATGAGCAATGGTTGGAGTATCCAAGAACTGAGAGAGCTGTTGGACTGCAAAGGACAAGTCCGGTCTAGTGATAATAAGATAGAGCAGCTTTCCAATTAAACTCCGATACTCTGTATTGTCAGGTAAAGGCTCTGAATCCCCAGACTGTAGGGTGGTCTTGGTGGCCATGGGTGTGTCAGCAGGCTTTGCAGCAAGAAAGCCAAATGTTTCCAGCAATTTTGTGGCATATTGCTTCTGTGAAATAGTAATACCTATATCTGTCATGTGCACTTCTATACCAAGAAAGTATTGAAGATCACCCAAGTCTTTGATTTGAAAAGAGTGGTGCAAAAAACCTTTTACATCATCTATATCAACCAAATTAGTCCCAGCAATGATAATATCGTCTACATAGACTACTACTGCCATAAAACTCTCTCCCTGTCCCCTAGTGAAAAGGCTATAGTCATGGACAGACTGTCTGAAACCTTGACTTTGCAGTGCAGCGGTCAGCTTATGGTTTCATTGCCTACTGGCCTGTTTAAGGCCATAAATGGACTTTCTTAACTTGCAGACCTGGTTAGGAGCCGTCCCCTTGTATCCTGGAGGCAGCTTCATATATACCTCCTCCTCTAAATCCCCATGGAGGAAGGCATTATTGATATCTAATTGCTTCAAGTACCATCCATTTATTGCAGCAATGGCTAGAAGCATTCTGACTGTTGTGATTTTAGCTACTGGAGAAAAGGTTTCCTCATAATCCACCCCAAAGGTTTGTGTATACCCTTTTGCTACAAGCCTAGCTTTGTACCGCTCAACAGTCCCATCTGATTTGTATTTTATCTTGTAAACCCACTTGCACCCTATTGGGTGTTTCTATTTAGGGAGATCAACTAAATCCCAAGTGTGTGTTTGTTCTAGGGCTGTAATTTCTTTACTCATTGCCTCTCTCCATTGTGGATATTGTATGGCTTGATTGTATGATGTAGGTTCTGAAGTGTGGTGGTAGGAAATGGAAGTGTTTGGGTCATACAGGTTGTGGGTTGATTTATGGATGACTTGATTACAAAGATAATCATGTAGGTAGATAGGGGTCTGTTTGGATCTGAGGGATCTTCTAACTGTTGGGATATCAGGAACAACAATATTATCAGCATTTGATGAAGATGAGGATGTACTAAGTGAGGAACCTGAAACACTGGGTGATGAGACACTTGATGTAGCAGGACTAGGTGAAGGTGCTGGAAGATCTAAGTGTTGATCTTCCTCATGGGTAGTAGGAATGTGTGAAGATGAGTACTCATTGGTGGTGCAAAAAGGTACAGGTAAAGAGACTAGCACATATAGTTGTGTAGGCCCAGTTTTGAAGGAAGCATGAAAGGGAAAATAGGATTCATGAAATATGACATCCCTAGATACAAACACCTATCTAGTGGAATAATCCAACAGAATATAGCCTTTGGTTGTCTTCGAATTTCCAATGTAAACACTCAACCTACTCCTTGGATCAAATTTGGATCTATGTTTATGTAAAGTGCAGGCATAAACTAGACACCCAAAAACCTTAAACTGAGTGTAATCAACTTCCTTGTGATATAATATGTGGTAAGGAGTGTCATGTTTCAGGATTGGGGTAGGTAAACTGTTGATCAAATCGGTATGCATGAGGAGACAATAGCCCCAATAAGACACGGCGATTAGACCGAACCTTAGAGCTCTAGCAACATTTAATAGATGTTGGTGCTTCCTCTCAACAATGTCATTTTGTTGAGGAGTCTCTACACAACTAGTCTGATGTATTATACCCTTTTCAGCATATAAATCTTTTAGGTCAAACTCTTTTCCATTGTCCGACCTAATTACCCTAATCTTTTGTTGAAACTGTGTAAGCACAAAAGCATAAAAACTTTGTATTAAAAATTGTACTTCCCCTTTAGATTTTAACAAGTAAACCCAAGTGAAACGAGAAAAATCATCTATTACAGTCAAAAAATACTTGTGTCCATGTAGGGTAGAGGTCCTATATGGTCCTTAGATGTCCATATGAACCAGCTCAAAGATACACCCGGATACAGACTCCATCAATGGAAAAGACAACCTTTTCTGCTTGGCTAATGGACAGACATGACATATTTCCCTATCATGTTGTGTATTATTTGCATTAGTAATGCCTGACAAAGACAAATTGGCTAACAAACTGTGTGACAAGTGAACTAGTCTGAAGTGCTATAACATACCAGAAGGGACTACCTCAGTTGTGGCACAACAGACCTTATTACCAACAGTGTTACTCTTTTCTAATGACAAATCTGGACTGAGAAGATAGAGCCCTTGCTTGAGCATAGCTGCACCAATCTTCTGCCCACTCCTCATGTCTTGAATAACACAAGAATCAGATTCAAAACTGATTCTGACATGATTATCTCTTGTGAGACATCCAACAGAGGCAAGATTATATGTGAATGTTGGTATACACAGGACATCCCTTAAGATCACGTTCCCATGTAGCTTAACAGTGCCTATATGACTAACAATAGCTTCATTACCATTTGGTAGACCAACCTTTATACCCCTAACTGGCTTCAAACTATGCATATCATGCACTGAACACACTATGTGGTCAGTTGCCCCCGAATATATTATCCATAAACAAGAGGATACAGAATGTATACCTGCACTTCCATCAATGGGATTGAGAGCTGCAATTAGTGTGGTCATTTGGTTGACTACAGGTGTCCTCTGAGTAGCACCAACGACTTGAGTGTTCTGTATAAGCTTGATAATATCTTCATATTGCTATGTGGTAAAGCTTGTTGTCCCGGTTTTCTGTGTAGCACTTTCCTTGGCATTTCCCTGTATTGCACTTTTTGATCCAGTCATTCCGTCTACCAGATTTGCTTTGCGTTTTGACTTAAAACCAGGTGGAAATCCATGAATTTTATAGCATGTATCAACAGTATGCCCATGGAACCCACAGTGTGTGCATTGTGCTTTCTTTCATTGTGTCTGCCCATTCACAAAACCTCTATTTGCTCTGATCTCACCTTGGATTCCAGGTGCTCTTTCCTGAATCCTATTAGCAAACACCATGGGTGTAGCAGTGTTATTTTTTCCACCAGCATATTGCAGTTGTCTTTCCATCTTAATTGCCATTCCAAACACTGCTTTGATGTTTGGCATAGGCGTCATGATCATGACTTGATTGCTGACTTGTGAGTAATCTTCGTTAAGGCCTTTCAGAAACCTAATCGTATGCTCGTTCTCAAAATAATCAACAAACACCTTGACTATAGCTTTGCAATTGCAACCGGAAGACATGAACATTTCGGAATTGGCCTCAGAATGCAGATTTCATCCCAAATCACCTTCATCTTAGTGAAATACTCACTTATCGAGGCGTTTCCCTGCTTCAAATTGTTCAATTCTTCGAGAAGATCTGATAAACGATAAGAATCTAGGTTATAAAACCTGTCCTTTAAATCCTCCCAAACCTCCTGCGCGGTATTGATCCAGGGTAGACTATGAGAAATCGTACTATGAACGGAGTTCAAAATCCACGAGGTAACCATCGTGTTGCACTGATTCTAGGCATCGAAGTGCCTATCTTCTTCTGCTGGTCGAGCAATCGTTCCATCGATAAAACCGACTTTATTCTTTGTAATAAGTGCCATCCGCATCGATCTGCTCCATGCGTGATAATTATTTCCTTCTAAAACCGGATGAACTAGGGTTTGCGAAGTGCTTACGTTGGGGTGAATGTAAAAAGGACTCGAAACTGGAATTACCTCCTGATTAGCCATGAATCTACCTTCGATTGCAGCGAAAAGAGCGATTCAATCGATTTCACGCTCTGATACCATGAAGAAAAAGTAGATCGGGGAAGGAAAAAAAGGGAAAAACCGAAAGCTAGGGTTTCAAGAAGAGGAGAGCCCCATCCTCATTTCATTTCTATTTTTCTGAATTGTTTTTTCTAATTACAATAGTTGGGAAAATGGGTATATATACCCCAGTTTGACTAGTCAAAAGCATAAAATACAACCGTCAACACTAAGCAAACTTTTGCAATGCATACCCAGTTCATCCAATCCCGATCAAATCTTTAAGACCTAAAAAAATAAAAATAAAATAATTCAATCTCCTCCATTTATCCATATGTTCCGATTTTTCCTGCATGGCAACTATAAAAAAAAAATTCTACCCACGTTGCAGCAGCCATAAATTCCCCCAACCCAAAAACAACAACAAAAACAAAACAAAAAAAACAAAAACACTTTTGAACCTATTTCTGCCGAAGCTTTGCACCAAAGCAAATCTCACTATTGCACACACTAAACAAAACAAAAAAAAAAAAAAAAAAAATCCTTTCTTTTTGCATTTACGCAAATTTTCAATCCAATTGTTTGAGTCTAGTTTGTTTTTATGGTCATATTTATTATTATAATAAATTTATCTTGAATACAATATCAACGATTTTCTTTTCGCATTCACTTAATCGGTTTATTTAGATTCAACAATGAAGCCAGATCCCTCAGTCAGACAACACGGAGATCAGAGAACGTGTTTGTCGTCATCAAAGAAGACTTCACAAATTTTTAGACAACAACAAACAAACAAAAAAATACCACAAGCCGAAGCCGAGAGCCAAGAGCCAAAAGAGCCGAGAGCCAAGAGCTTAGAGCTGTGGGAGTCAAAAAGATGCATCATCTTCTTTGCTGACAGAAAAACGTTCCTCCAACATTTGAGGGAGGGTATTAGAGATCAGATCACATGAGATACGAATGGATTCAAAAAGAGGTTAAAAGATATTATATATTTAAGATTAGATTGTCAAATATTAATGTTTATCTTCAATTATTTTATTCAAATAATTAATTGTAATTCTATCTTTATCTTATTTATTTAAATTACGATTTCTCTCCTATATAAAGGAGATTCATTGTATCATTTTATTCATCAATTCAATAAAAACAGTTTCAGAGATTCCGTCTGTGTATTCTGATTTTCTTCACCCATTTTCTTCGTTTCCTGCTGTATTATATATATATATGTCGTTTTGCATCAAATTAAAGATTTCATAAATAATAAAAAGGCTATAAAAGAGTATCTAACGATTAAAGTAATCAATTGATTAAAGAACATCCTTACCTCAATTAGAAGATCTTAACACTCAGATGACTGTTGATCTTGTGATGGAATTTAATGTATACGAACAATTTCCTACACAAAGGTCAATTCTTGCATCAGTAAATTGCAATTAAGTATTACATAGTGACTAAAGTAATGGTAAATAAAGTTGTGAAATGATTAATATGGAGCGATTAATATTTTTTTTATTTGTTGATGAAGAAATAATTTGTGAGAGAAATTATAATAAAATAATGATAAAGAAAGTAGTAAAGTGAATAAAATAGTAGTCAATATGAGTATCTTTATGTCCAATGGTAACGATAGAGTTACTCCCTCAAGTCTACACCATTTATACACTCAATAAAATCTTGTGATTGTGATTGTTTTTCAAGTTTTTTTTTATAATTTTTTTTACAAGTGAAACATATGTGGTAAGATGGTGATGGTATAAAAATGGTGTAGACTTAATAGAGTAACTCTATCACACTCCTCTGTCCAAACATGACCTAATGTTTAAAAATAGTGGATGAGATAGAAATTATATTTGTATCTCAATCTAGATATTTTTACGGGCATGACAAAAAATATTTTTGTCTTTTATGCAAAACTTTTGATTGCATGTCATTTTCCCTAATTTTGATTCTTATTTTGTCATTTCCTCTAAATCCCCCTGAATTTTTTAATTGATTTTCCTAGATTATTTAGGATTGTATTAAATAAATCCCATTAAATAAGGATATTCTTTTATTTAGTTAACCAATTAAATAATAGAAAAAGAGGAGGATTACTTAAAAGATAAAATTACCCTTATAAGCAGGGGGCGGAAGCAGACCCCCGGACAAGAGGACGATACAATAGGGCATTTTTTTTAAGTCCAACAATTACATTTTGTTTTGACTTTTGAATAAATAATATGATCGGGAAAATCATCCCTAATTTATACCTAAGTCGAGTTACACTTACCTCACTTTTTTACTTTGATTTGACAATAATAATATAATATAACAGTACGGTTCGTTTCAAGTTTGTTTTTATATTGTTTTATTTATTATAAAACTTCTTAAAATGTAACACTTTGATAATGATTAGTAAAAATTTTGTTAAGTTAATTCGATAATATTATATGACAACACGAATATAGAGACGAAAATATATTTTAAGGAAGGGGGGGGGAAGTAAAACATATCTTATATATACTAGTGTATTTTTCTGACTCAAGGGGAGCGACTGTCCCTCCCCCCATAGTGTAGATCCACCCATGCTTATAAGAAATACATGATGTATCAAGCTCATTCATAAAAATACGGGGTTTTACGGTTGCAATATCAATGTGATGACTAGTTTGTGAGTTGGGAGTGTTGCTCTTGTCGAATTTTTATTAGTGTTTGGCATGTTGTGATGGAAGAGTCTACATCCACCGAATCACATTCCCGAAACATTACCGACACATTATCATCACCATTCAGTTTTTTATTTTTATTTTCATTTGTTATTATCCAGCCAATCAATGACTTGGATTCATTTTCTGTATAAAAAAAAAATATTGTGAAGATATTTGGTTCATGTATCATTTGCGTGTTGCGATGATATATGCAGAATAGAAATTGATTTACATATGATACACCGAATTCTTGTTTTTCACCTCAAAAGCGGCTTCCAATTTGTTTATATTCTTTATTTTCTAAAGGGTGTTTTCATTTGTTGAAGGAAAAAATTATTTAATTAGAAATTGGGCAAAAAATAAAAGTTTGTACGTGCCGTATCTTGGTCTTTCCCCTGTACCCAATTGCATGATAAGAGCATAGTCTTGCCCCCTTAAAATCTATTCGTGGCAAATTCAGTGTGGAAAAATCCCACAAAATAGGAAAGAATGCAACACTCTATGCTCTTATATGTTCTAGACCTCCGTACAAAACTCAAAAATCAAATACAATAAGTAAAAAAGGTAAAGTCACGACTCAAAGGATGAGCAAAAAACTGCAAACCCTTCCCAAAGAAAATCCTCCTAGGATCCCGACTCGTTGCCAAGACGGAGATCTATATACTTCTTTTGGTCCTCATCATCCTAGGATCCCGACTTGCTTGTAAAGTGGAAACTTGCAACCTTGAGCTTATCTTCATCTTCCTCGATCCCAACTTGCTTGTAACGTGGAGAATTGCAAACTTTGTACGTAACCGCCTTCATCTTCCTAGGATCATGACTTGCTTGTAAATTGGAGTATTGCAAACTTTGTACGTAACCGCCTTCATCTTATGTACACCATTATAATACTTTCTTCGACGCATAATCATCAACCAAATCCGCATACGCCAATGAGGCAGGCAATATAATTAACCTCAAAATTAAATCTCCCAAAAACGTTAACGTATAGCTCTCAGCTTGTTCCCCGTAATGATCTTGGCATAATAGTCCTGACAATGTAACACTTGGTACGGGCCGTTGCACTTCCTGGTGAGAACCAGGGTTCGATTCTCATCCCTGCCTTGAATAAAATCCACCCCCCCCCCCCCCCCCCTCCCCCTCCCCCTCCAAAGAAAAAAGAAAAAAACAAACTGAATCCCAAAATAAAGAGCAGAGCATTAGGCCCAAAGAACATCACCCAACCTAAACTTCTTGACAAATGCAAAGATGATCCTACCAGAATGATCACAAAGTATACCCCTACGGCAATATCCTCCCAAACACTGCCATCCATGTTTAGTTTGAGTCTACCATACTCTGGAAGTTCCACTGAATAATAATCGGCACGTTGGCCCTATTGGTGCGAAACTAAATGCCCTAAAAGAAATTGACTTCCTGACCAGGCTCAATGTGCAGCCTGTGAAAGACAGTACCTTTTGACAAAGTGCGCAATAACCTCTCGATGTTAATAATAACCCGCCACGTGAAAGGACGGATATCATCGAACCTACAAGTATTGAGCTCTTTCCAAAGAGACCACAAAATGACAAGCGGGACATCATTGCGAAAAATGATAATCCGAGGTGATTGGGCCTTTCCAAAATCGCAGAAGCGCCTCAATACCAACAGACGGAGGCCTTAAAAAAACCCTCAAAATACTAAATAGGCTTATCCAAGCCAATGTAGTGCAAAATTCCCCGTTAGCAGAAGGAATACAAATAGGCTTATCTATGGGTATTGTATTTTTCTAGTTGTGTGTGTGCTATATACATTCTTTGATTTGTAAGGTATTGTACGGACCTTTTGTAATCTAAGAAACAAATCTAATCAAGTAGAAAGACTTATATTTTGAGACGGAGGGGAGTACAATTTAACGCATTTTGCTGGTCTGCAATTGGTTCTGAACTGAACCCTTCAAATGGAAACACTCGGTACGCCATTGGCAGCCAAGCTTCAGCATGACCGTTGTTTTTGAATTAGTAAATTTAAAGATACACGTCAGAGAACAAACAAGACATTTGGTTAGACTGGAACTCATACTTCAGGAGCAAAATGTGTTAGGGTACTGGTGTGACTATGCCAGGACTAGCAAAACATGAATGTCTACAAAAAAACATTAACAACATTTGCTTCTAGGGAAACTACTTATTTCAACTAAGTAAAGGTCTTAAAGCCTAAAACCCCTTGCTTAACATATTTGGGACAAAAACGTGACACCATGGGAAACCAAGGAAAGCCCTGTTATCACTTCTTAAATATGACCCAAACAACTCAGAACTCAGTTCGTTCGTGCTAGCAAAAAGGTCAACCAAGGGAAGCCTGCATTCTAACAATATTCTAACTGGCCATGACTCAAGGTCTCAAAAGAATTTACTCATAAGAGGATATCTACATCAATCTTCAGTAAAGCACATTAGACATGCCGTTTGTTTCTATTACAATTACAAAGTATTAGATTACAATGTTTGAATGATGAAAGAATGGCTGCATCAACCATCAACCATCAACCATCAACCATAACTACAAACTACAATACCATGAGTGAAAGCAATTTCAGTGCATTAGCAACAATGGGAGGCCAGTTTTGGGTTCAATTCCCATAAATGCAATGTCATAGACAAGTACAATGTTATCCATTCCCCACAATTTCTAATACAAGAGTAGGTTTTACAGGATATCAATCAATTATGCAGGTAACAAAGCACGTGTACCGCCCAATAAATGCAATAGTAGTGCAAGACATATTGTAAGAACAACAAATGACTTAGCTCCAACAAATCTGATAACTTCCCTGCCCTTCTCGGTGGCATCTTCACGGACTGTACTAACGCTGCTTTTGAGACCTTCAGAAATCTTCCAATAAAAGAACTCCACAAGCGATCTCATACTCTCAGACGTCACCCTACCAGTGACATCAAGCACAAATCTCCGATTGCTAGGTACCGCCAAGGTTGATGAAACACTATTCACCCACCCACTGCCCTGATAATTACTGTTTCCCTTTGCTTCTTTCATCTTCCTCAAAGGTACATCTTCTTGATCAAAGAGCTTGCCATTAGGAAAGCTTATTGAATCAGATTTTGAAGGTGGATTTGTGCTAGAACCAGGATCAGATTTTGAAGCTGTTAAGACATGATGAGATGTCTTAACTAATGTTTCCACTGCCCCATTACAGAGTGAAACAAGAAGGTCACTGGCTTTACCCTCATGCTTATGATTAGTAAGAGCAGAAAACACTTCATCATAAAAATTAATGCTCATTGTTTTATCAAGATAAACAGCTACAGCAGTGCTCACAAAATTCTGTATACAATCAGCCATAAGCCCTCTACATTTATCATCACACATTAACTCTATCCATCCATCCAATGAAGAAGAATTCGACCTTTCACATGCAGCCTGATCATTACCATTTCTTTCACCCGGGGCATTTGCGTAAAATCCCAACACTAAATTCTTGGCAAAGCTACCAACAATAGCTGAGGCAAATCCAGTTCCAGCACTAGACATTAGTTTATCCATAACCCTGTCTGTAAAATCTGATCTTTTCACCTCCTCAATCTGATCCTGATGGTTTTCAATGCTATAACCCCCCCTTACAACTCCTACAGCCATAGCTTCTGCAACCCTGCTTAAGGACTTCAAGAATTCATCTGATCGAGCCATTTTCGATAACTGCTTCAAACTTGTGGGAATTTCATCAGAATCAGACTGGAGAAACTCCTTCAAATCCTTTGACACAACCCCTATTGCATCTGCGGAGTCTGAAACAATTTCAGCAACCGACATGAAAGCTCCCAACAGCTTCAAAAGTCTCCTCCTTTTCCTCTCCACATAAGGCAAGTTATAAATTTTATAAGCCCCATAGCTAGACAAACCAAACAAACCCATTAAAATTAACCATTTCTTCTTCCTCCTGGATAAATCCAAACCCCTTTTAACCAACTCTAGGTCCATCAATTATAAAAGACAAACGAAAGCAGCAGCTTTAGAACCTGATTAATTGGAAAATCCAAATCCCTAATTCAAATAAATCCTTTTATTCTTTAGAAATGCCTACGCAACGCAAGTAGAATTTGAATAGGGAGCTCCTCTCGCTGGAGAGGAGTCTACGAACAACAAACAAGTAAAAGGATTCACGGAAATCAAAAAAAGTGGATATAATTTGCGAGAATCGAGGAACCTAGGTATGCGAAAGTGTAATAAGTGATGAATTATTGAATAAATTCGAAAATCCGACGATGAGAAAACGAACCTACATGAGAGAGATCCAGGAAGAGAGAAAGAGAAACAGAGAGTCGTGCTGTGATTGGCGAATGAGATGGATGCTTAGGGATTTTTGTACTATTTTATTTGAGCCAATTGGTGGTTGCAGAAAAATTAAAATAAAAAAAAATGGAATTAAAACGTGGTGTTTGATTCGTCGACGACCAACTGAATGATCATCACACAAAATGACGAAATAGGATAGATTTTTCAGGTCATCACACAAAATTACGAAATAGGTATCTCGTGCCTCAGACGTGCGACTCCGGATCCTTTATTGTATCTGATTTAGGGTTCGTTTAGATCGAAAGAATTAGATAAAAAAGATAGAAAAAAGAAAGAAAAAAATGACAGAAAAGAAATGAGTGAGAATGAGAGATTGTGAAGTTTATTTTGAATGTTTGGTTATTATAACTAGACGAAAAGGAAATGAAAGTTTAAAAATGTGATTGAAATATCAATAGAAAAGAAAAGAAATCACAATATTATAAATAATGTTCCAATTTTAGATATTACATTAGTGAGATATTATGCAAACTATTAAATTTGCATGTGTTGGCCGGAAAACAAACTATTAAATTTGTATTACATCATTTACTTTGGTCTCTCTCTTCCACGTTTCCTTTCCTTCTAATATTGACTTGACAAACACATCCAAAAAAATCAATCCGAAACCTTTCCTTTCTTCCCCTTCATTTTCTTCCACTCCAAACAAACCCTTAGTATTTTGGTGCATTAACATTAAAACAATAGTATTATTTTAATGTTTATTAAAATTGTGATTAAATATTCTCCAAATGCAATTATATTACAAGACAAACATCACAACACCCTCCGGCTGAACGTCCCATTGCAGATGATCGGAACTCCTTGAGGTGTGGTAGTGGACAAGCACGAGAAGATATAGAAACTTCTTCATTCGGAAAAAAAAAACAAAAAACACATCTCATTATATCACAATTTATAAAGTTTTTATACAGTTTAATAAAATTAAAAATATCATAATTTTAAAAAATAAGAGTCTAAAAACATGTTTAGGTTCTTTCAAAAAAAAAAACATTTTTAGGGGTCAATAATACATTTTGATAATCATTAATTAGATAGTTGTTGCAAAATTGTTAAATTGATAATAAATTACAGGCAAGAGGAAAAATGACATATTATATGACAAAACAAAAAATAAAATAATAAGACTTATATTACAAGATGGATGGGTACATCGTAAGTGTTGTAAACAAATAGAAAAAATAGTATGTTTTTATCCGTGTTTAATTTACTCCTTGATATGGGCTAGATCCGTCATCATACTGTTAGTAATACTATCCGCAACTGAAGCGATTTAAGGATCTAGATCTATAAAATACACGTAATAAAATAACTAGATCTACATCTACAAGGGGGTTGTAGAACATACCTCTTGGATCTCAAAATCCAAGTTGAAGAACCGCAATAAGAAGGATGAAAGATTGTGTGAAGAGCACCACGATCTTCCGTACGTGTGATCCAAGCAACTCCCGGTGAAAGGAAATTCTCGTCTCGAATCCTTCCGATATGCTATCCGGAAAACCTCCAAGATTTTCCCTTAGTCTCCCCTTGGCCGAAATTATCACTTCTTCTCTCTAAGAGGAGAAGTCGAAATTTATTGTGTGTGTTAAGGCTTGGGAGAACTCTCTTTATATAGGAGAGTAAAACTTAGCCTCCAAGGATTTAATAATTAATACAAAATCAATTATAATAATCCCATTAAATAAAAGATAATCCCATAATATTCTAAACAAATCTAGAATAATATTTATCTTTATTTCTTTTCATAAATATTTATCCAATAAATATTTTATGCACATGTCTTATTAATACACAAGAAAACAATTTCTTGTTCCACAAAAATAAGAGGGGGGGCGAAATTATCAAATATTGACCTAGTCAATATTAATTTTGCCATCACACAATAATTGGGCCAAGATTATGGAAAATATATTTTCCACATATTTAATTATTTAGCCCAACTAATTTAATAGTCCACTAAACAATTAATTCACATATCGTTTTAATAAAGTCCAACAAGAACTAAATTAATATTATTAGGATTCGACGTCCGAGAATAGCTATGCTATATTAGGAGGCACGTCGGGGACCATGGACTAATAATCGGCGGCTCCGATAAATCAAATAAATAATTATCTTACGAACGTAATAATTATATTGATAAATCAATCATAGGAATATGCCACCATAATCCCGTGATCGCACTCCTCCGATTATGAGATTATATTTATCTCCTCACGAGAATAATAATAAGCGTCCATTGATATAATCATTACATATGGATTAATCCTCCATAGATCGTTCATTCTAAATCGGGAAGTTACCGTTAACCCTTTTTAGAACCTCTTATCCTTATTTACCATTAACCCCTAGTGATCAATTAATTCATACAACTCACCGGTAGCTAATCGGTGTAATATGAACTCCATGGATCGATCGCTTTCTAGGATTTACAAATAAGGGAACTGTCTATCCGCTCCATAAATGGAAGGAATGGATTCCGTATCCGTGATAACACGGACTACTCACTCAATCCAAGACAATGCCAAGATGGGGTAATTCGGACCACGTACTCGGTGTAATCCTTAACCGTCAAGTCAAACTTCATACTGATTCAAGCAGTTGACTGTGATCACCTCATGATTAAGATATATCCATAAATATGATCATCCATTGATTCGATAAGACTTCTCGATTACGAAATTATATCGTGAACTCTAATCAAATCGGTCCAGCCCTATATGATATATCTATCATATATAAATGCCCCATTAGGTTCTCTTAACCGAAAGTCCGGATAAGACAATCACACATATTGTGTTCTGGGCACATTAATAGCACGTTAAAGGAGAGACCCGATACTCTCGATTAACTTCACTACGGGAATTGTATTTTTAAGTACATCTTCACTAACTCAATCCTCCTGTGTATATCCCATACACTGAGTTAAGTGATTACATAAACGATATACTTAGGGTTTTCTGTAGTGTAAATACTATTGTCAAATCGGTGATTATGAGAATAATAAATATGAATAATAATATCATTTCATTTATTAAATAAAACAATTACAAAATTGTCTTTCGGGCATCACACCTAACAATCTCCCACTTGCACGAAAGCATGTGATTAATTGTTTTAGAGCACACCCTATTATTTAAAATACAACAAACTACATCTCCCACTTGCTCTAAAGCAATGGAGACTCATCCCGTATTCTAGTACCCACTAAGCATATCATAACCATTTCAGATTCCAAAGTACACTCCGAGTATGCCGTCATAGGATTGGTCAGTGACTCGGGGAGCACCTACATCTAAATGTCATGGGTCTTAATGATTAGTCAGGTTGTCGGCTCGAGACGATCCGTAGATTCGAAACGTTACCGGTCCATCTAATCATGTGGTACTTAGTAAACACTGAGCCCGAGATCGACTTAACGATCATCCTCAATCTGAGTTAAAGTCAAAATCAGTGTATCACACATGAATATGTCCGCATATTGTTCCTCGTTCTCTCAAGATACTAAAGGACATACTAAACTTGCTTTGTTAACCGCCGAATCTAAGATTCGATCAAAGTTGACGATCAATAACCTGACCATCTCTTACTAGAAAGAGAATCTATCCCATTTCTCTTGATCCGAAGATTTAGAGAGTCATTCCTGAGGCATAGGGTAGAACTTCCTCGTTGAATGTTGCATACACAGATGCATCATTTTAACCAATAAGATGGATGGGAAACCGGATCGATTCTAATGAATTCGACCGAGTCAAACTCTTCGAATGTTGTCCAAATCTCTCGTTGCGAGAATTGTGGTATTGTCGATTCGACTTCGTATAGCACACCCATGTTGTTGCCAACCGGTGCGGTGTTATCCTTCACAAACACTAATATATATTTATATATTCACTACCGTACTAAAATTGATATCCGATCTACAAAAGACTTATCAATATTCTCGGTCAAATCCACATATTGTAGAAATATATGACTTCCAAAGGTGACCGAGAGGTTTGCTTTTTATCCACAAAAGGACATAAGCCTTGATGGTCATCATCCTGTCATAAGTTCATAAGACAATACCCTTTTGTTCTGAATGAATCCAGACTCCGTTTGTTTGGCAAGAAAGTCTCAGGGAATCACCCCTATTTTCTTTTTTCCTTTCGAACGAAATCACGCAATACTAAGTGGTAAGAGAGTTCAAGGTCTGATTAACTCTCTAGACCACTCAAGCTTTGCTCTGAAAGATAAACTTTCCTATGCATTCTACTCTTTTCCGTGTAGATCCAATTACTCCCACTGGGCCTGAGACGCTCAGGTGGTTCCACAAGAGCATGAACGAGGCCGGAGTACCGAACTCCATTCATAGGGTTATGGCTATTAAACCAACCTCTATTATCGAATCTGTCTTGCTCACAAAAGAGCCATAGGTCATCAATCGATCCTCGTACTACAAAGTCCGCGTAACCCGTAATGGGTAATGGATAAACCATACTCCCACTACATTCTGGGTGGATCGAAATTCTGATCTAGTTTAGTAGTATATAGTGTTATCACCAACAACCGATGTTGGATGTGGTCTGATTTTAATCAGTTAGTAACTACCTTGAGTAAACGTACTTCAAGGTTCAAAGTTTTACTGTTCATGGACTCTATCAGAAAGGATGCAACAGTATAACTGTCCCTTCCCGATTTCAAGAATCCTATATCTAACCTTTATACTCAATTGCTTAAAAGGATATATCACGAATGGTCATTGACCGAACGGATGCGCGAAATTACCAGTCTTACCTTCAAGCACCGTGTGCTAAATGCTTATATTTACGGAAGTGGGGTGAACCGAATCCACACCTTATCCGTAAATTCCAAAGCATATTCTAGGTAGACTTCTCGGTCTTACATTTCAATGTAAACCGTTATTTCGATTCCAATATCTTTATTGAGTTAAGCAGTGTATTGTAGCACATCTCAAACTATGTAAGGCAATTTAACGGTTTCTCACTTAGTGAGAACATGTCACAATGAGGCAGGCTGAGCATCAGTCTCGAGGACTATGAATGGCCTATTCCGAGTATAGAATACTCTATCTCTGTTGAAAACAGAGAAACCTCAAAATATTTTGGATAAACTTTCCGGAGTGTTTGAATAGTTATCAGACAAGAAGTCACTACTCGGAAGCTCCTACTAGCTCGTATCTTTCATCAGACCCCGAAGATCGTCATAAACAAGCTATGTTACTTCTTTATAACCATTATCCTTTCCCGATTGAAAGGAAACTTAGTCATTGAACCTTTGACACAATATAACCAGACTGGGAGAAAGGAATCACCCTGAGCCAGTCTTCAGGTCTTGTCTTTTAGGGACTATGCACTAACTATGGAATATGAAGAAGCGTTTATCTAAATATAGAAACCAATTGCTTTTAACAGATTCTTAAGATGTGTTTTATATACATATTTCAAAGCTTCTAAGTGGTTTTGACTTTATCAAACAAAAGTCCGAGTCTTGGATTCGTACTACAAATGGTACATTCACTTTCTATATGACAAACAGATTATCAAATAGAAGGTAAATCCATTCGTTCCAACGAATCTTAAACTGAAAATAAATTTTCCGCGATATCCAAGGATTGAATCCGAGATTCATTTCCTTATATCACTCCCACTATTCTAGCTAAAATTAACTGCCCATTGTTTACTCCTTTAATCGTTAAATGCACTGCTATTTTTGTTCTTCCAAAGAACTTAGCTCGAGAAAATCGCCAAGGATTCATAGGTTGGTGATCCCAAATCACTGTCCTTATCCTATGATTTTCAGTTAATTAATTTTTCGGTTCAGCCTTAAAGTTTTCTCAGTTTAGATGACTAACACTTTTAGACATATTCTCCCATTCTTGACTTTCCGTAAATGGAAACAGTCTTGAACCAGCGGTTCGTTTGAGTAGACACTACTCTTGAACCGTGGGATGTCTATTTCGAGTGTTACTCGTCTGGACTTCTCGGATTTTCTAATATACCAGAAAAAACAATAAATCATAACATTAAAGCTCCCACTAGTTTATCGGTTCCAAATACCGTCTAACGAGCAATGCTTTATTTTTATGATTTTCCGATTTTTCGATTAGAAAAATCTATAGTTCCAATGTTTCCAGAAAAACGACAAATCATAGAACTCCCACTAGTTCATCGATTCCAAATATCGTCCAACTAGCGACATTTCATGACTTTCCGGTTTTTCAATTAGAACGGTTACGTGTGTAGTCAGTTACACTTTTCTAATGTTCTAGAAAAACAACAAATCATAAAGCTCCCACTAGTTCATCGATTCCAAATATCGTCCAACTAGTAACACTTCATGATTTTCCAATTTTTCAATTAGAAAATTACTCGTGTAATTACTACACACTCAAAATTCACTAGAAGAATTTCAAAGTCCGAAATCACCTTTGATCAAACTAAGTTTGTCTTTCGTTTGACACGAATGACACTAGTGACATACCTATATGTCACTCTGGTTTTTAAAAGGCTTAAAAGAAAATATATCTTTCGAAAATTAATTGCATTATCGATTAACTAGTTCAACGTCCTAGTTACTTTCCACTTTTTAACGAAGTCAATACTAGTCAATTATAAATTTAAAGCAATTTAGTAAGGGATATAATGCTGTAAATAAAAATGACATATATTAATTCAAGTTAACACTACTATATTTATTTTAGGAATTGTAAACTAACTTAAGTCTACTCTACCATTCCAAGGTTTTAACCTCGCATCTTAGTGCCGCCGTAGGGTAGGTCAAAGAGATGACGGTTAAATCGAGACAATCTCATCAATGAATAACTTGTGAGAATCAAACAACCCACGAGAATCGAACATCCCTTTAATTCATTGACTACCTTCCTTTTTTAGCCTAGATATTATCAAGAATACCCATGATGAGTGTGACATACTATATCGGATCTCTTAGGTACGCCCCGAGTGTGCCGTCGTAGGATAGGTCAGTGACCCGACGAGTACCCAGAAATCCTATCCTTTCGGAGACCAAGCCATGAATGTTGATAGGGGTGAACACCATCCGTAGGGGGACGAAATCAAAGCGCCGCGAGGCGTCACCCTTCTCTCACTTACTTGTATCTATAGTAGAGGCCGTGGGGTTGGCTGTCGCCTCCCCCGCTCCCACTCAATATTTTGGAAGTGGTGGTGGGTTAACTAACCACGTCTTTTTGATGTTAAAATAAAAGCTCATAAAATCAAGGATTCCGAATGGTGTCGGTAACGTAGGCAAGCCTACCCGTCCTATTCGTTGGAACATATGTGACAGTCGGACGAAGTCGGGTCAAGAGAGCCCCATTGAGATAAGAAGGAATCACCCCTCCGCTCGCTGGTGTAGCTTAGTCTTGCCGGACCCCCGTGCATACATCACACTGGAGGGTTAAGTCGGTCGAGCCTAGCTCAATTGACCACCCAACCTATAGCGAACCGTTTTTTTATCCAAGATTTATTGTTCTTTTACCATCATTCAATCTCGTAGACACTACGAATTGAAAACGTGATCTCGTTTGGGCTTTAAGGCGGTTCACCGAGAACACACACCGAAAGGCTTAACGATTTCATAACCCGTCCTCGGATCTTTAATTAGTTACTAAATTAATTAATTACCACGTATTAATTAAATTTCAACTAATTACGCGAGTTTGTATACATGCCTATTTTAATTACCAAAATTAAAATTCTACATGTATGCAAGGAGTGGATTTATGATATGATGCATGTCATGGCAATTCCGATTTTATGTCTATTTTATGATCAAACACATAAAAAAATAAATTGCGGAAAATTTAAACACCGAGATGGATTGTTGGTACCCCCGACTAACCTATTTTCTAAGGAAAAGTAAAACTAATTCTAAGTTTTCAAATTTCGATCTTCGATCTTGATCTTGAAACTTCCGGATCTTCAAAGCTTCGATCTGGACACGAACCACGAACGACGAGGAGAGGAGGCCGTAATATACCAATATATTTTAAAATATATTTATATTAAATTGTTTTTAAAGCCCTCGGCTTAAGTTCCAAAAAAAACTTTTTTTTTTTTTATTTATTAACCGTAGGCCTTTCGGCCAACAAAAAATGAAACATTAGGTTAAAAGAAATTAATTGCTGCCGCAACGTGTTCTGCCTTCTCATCCTTTTTTTTTTATTCTGTAACCAAAAAAAGAATTGCTGCCGCCGATGGAAAAGAAAAAAAATAATTAAACAATTCAGCCTCCTCCCGTTTTTATCTTCTTGATGATTTTCAACACATCATCTTCGTCGTCTTGAATCCGGATCAAAATTAAAATTACAAAGAAGTCATCTTTACAATTTTCGAGTTGCATAAAATTAAATTACAAGTCCTATGCTCAAGTGATACTAATCAAAAGAGCTACAAAAAAAAAGGATCTACGGGTAAACAATACCAACCCCAATCCATCTCTTCAACCAAGACATTCATAACATAAAAAAAAAAAAAAAATTTCGGCCCCTTTTAAAAAGGTTGGGACAAAAAATCTACATGTTTTACCACGCCTAGATCTAATATTTTATACGTATAAATATAGATCACCATGACGACTGATACCACTGTTAGTAATACCATCCGCAACGGAAGCGATTTAAGGATCTAGATCTATAAAATACACGTAATAAAATAACTAGATCTACATCTACAAGGGGGTTGTAGAACATACCTCTTGGATCTCAAAATCCAAGTTGAAGAACCGCAATAAGAAGGATGAAAGATTGTGTGAAGAGCACCACGATCTTCCGTACGTGTGATCCAAGCAACTCCCGGTGGAAGGAAATTCTCGTCTCGAATCCTTCCGATATGCTACCCGGAAAACCTCCAAGATTTTCCCTTAGTTTCCCCTTGGCCAAAATTATCACTTCTTCTCTCTAAGAGGAGAAGTCGAAATTTATTGTGTGTGTTAAGGCTTGGGAGAACTCTCTTTATATAGGAGAGTAAAACTTAGCCTCCAAGGATTTAATAATTAATACAAAATCAATTATAATAATCCCATTAAATAAAAGATAATCCCATAATATTCTAGAACAAATCTAGAATAATATTTATCTTTATTTCTTTCCATAAATATTTATCCAATAAATATTTTATGCGCGTTCTTATTAATACACAAGAAAACAATTTCTTGTTCCACAAAAATAAGAGGGGGGGGGGGGGGGGGGGGGGGGGGGGCGAAATTATCAAATATTGACCTAGTCAATATTAATTTTGCCATCACACAATAATTGGGCAAGATTATGGAAAATGTCTTTTCCACATATTTAATTATTTAGCCCAACTAATTTAATAGTCCACTAAACAATTAATTCACATATCGTTTTAATAAAGTCCAACAAGAACTAAATTAATATTATTAGGATTCGACGTCCGAGAATAGCTATGCTATATTAGGAGGCACGTCGGGGACCATGGACTAATAATCAGCGGCTCCGATAAATCAAATAAATAATTATCTTACGAACATAATAATTATATTCGATAAATCAATCATAGGAATATGCCACCATAATCCCGTGACTGCACTCCTCCGATTATGAGATTATATTTATCTCCTCACGAGAATAATAATAAGCGTCCATTGATATAATCATTACATATGGATTAATCCTCCATAGACTGTTCATTCTAAATCGGGAAGTTACCGTTAACCCTTTTTAGAACCTCTTATCCTTATTTACCATTAACCCCTAGTGATCAATTAATTCATACAACTCACCGGTAGCTAATCGGTGTAATATGAACTCCATGGATCGATCGGTTTCTAGGATTTAACAAATAAGGGAACGTATCTATCCGCTTCCATAAATGGAAGGAATGGATTCCGTATCCGTGATAACACGGACTACTCACTCAATCCAAGTACAATGCCAAGATGGGGTAATTCGGACCACGGACTCGGTGTAATCCTTAACCGTCAAGTCAAACTTCATACCGATTCAAGCGGTTGACTCGCGTGATCACCTCATGATTAAGATATATACATAAATATGATCATCCATTGATTCGATAAGACTTCTCGATTACGGAATTATATCGTGAACTCTAATCAAATCGGTCCAGCCCTATATGATATATCTATCATATATAAATGCCCCATTAGGTTCTCTTAACCGAAAGTCCGGATAAGACAATCACACCTATTGTGTTCTGGGCGCATTAATAGCACGTTAAAGGAGAGACCCGATACTCTCGATTAACTTCACTACCGGCTAATTGTATTTTTAAGTACATCTTCACTAACTCAATCCTCCTGTGTATATCCCATACACTGAGTTAAGTGATTACATAAATGATATACTTAGGGTTTTCTGTAGTGTAAATACTATTGTCACATCGGTGATTATGAGAATAATAAATATGAATAATAATATCATTTCATTTATTAAATAAAACAATTACAAAATTGTCTTTCGGGCATCACACCTAACACATACAAGTGACACTCACACAGCTAAGCCACAAGAATAAGGGTATTCATATCAGAAACCCTATTTTTTATCCCTAAAATAATATATATCCATATTTTACTACATCCCAATTCAAAACACTCCACAACAGCATCTCTATCTCTATCTTTATACCAAATACTATTAAAATAGGGATAGCGCTCCCAAAAATAAATAGGGATGTGGCTTCGTTGTGGAGGTATTTGAAGAGAAATTCTATTTTTTTATCTTTATTTTAGGGATAGAGCACCGTATAGGGCTTCTGATGTGAATGCCCTAAGACCACCTCCGAGCGCAGTCCGAGCTTATATCCTCAACGTCACCCGCCTTTTTTGCTATGTAAGTATCCAGAGTTCGGCACCCACATCCGAAGCTCGGCATCAAAGCCCAGTCCAACTTGGCTCTAGTTCGGCATAAAGATTCCTCAACAATAAAACCTTACGTAGGTCGTTCATTATACCCATAGCTGCAAGCATGACGCAGATCGTCCTCTGCTATATGCAATCTCTTGCTCTACATGCATTTGGCAATTCACTACAAACTAGATAAACTCCTCATTCACGCTATGATCATTGATTGGCCAACTCCACCTAGTTTCACTATATAAAGGAACCAACTTTCTCTCACGCATGGTATGATCTCTACTTGATGTTATTGTACGCAATTTTATACTTGATATCACCTCACTGTCAAATATGGACTTTGGTGTTGGAGGGTTTTCCCGGAGATAAAACTCCGGGACCCCTAACAGCTTCTTCGTTTACATGCACCAACCACCTTCTCAAGGCTTACATCTCACCTTCAACGGTCAAATCATCTTTGGACGGATTCAAGCATCGTCAATTGACGCTAGAATAAGGGTCCATATATCATTGCGGTCGGTTCCGATTGCAGAAAATCAAAGTCAAATATGGAAGAAACTCCTAAATATACCGACATGCAAAGAGTAGAAATAGTGGTTGATCAAACATAGAAGCAATTTTAATCAGTTCTAGTGGATCAAGATCGGCATCAGGTCCCTCTAGTAAATCGGATCAGCTCCGATCTGAATCTCTCTGTAGGAGAAATATGTTAAAGTTGATGGGGGAAGTTGCATATGGACCGGAGAATCACATATTCCTAGTCAAGCGCATTTGCATAGACAATGGCAATGCCATCAACGTTTTATATACAGATGCTTTTCGAGCTTTACAACTTATTACGGAGAACATGGTATGAACAACCACTCATTTATTTGGGTTCGAAGGGCCTCCCGTGCAGCCTAAGGGCATGATCCAGTTGAATATGACTTTTAGAAAAATCCACGCAGCAGGACTCTGTCGGTAAGTTATACAATGTTCGAAAGATCATCGGTCTATAACATCATAATCGAAAGATCAACATTGAGCGAGTTGAGAGCTATCATATATTTAGTTCATGGTGGCATCAAGTCCCCAATCATGGAGGGAGTAGCCGGTGTAAGAGGTGATGTAGGAGTAGCTAGGAGTTGTCACACAGTCACCCTTGAACATGAGAAGGAAAGGCCAGTTCCGCATGTCCGGATAGAGGATCTCGTCCCTAACAGCTAGGAGCCCCTAAAGTCATAAAATATGACAAAATGAGTCATCCGTGACTAGATAAACCAAGCCAGATAATCCAAATCGGATCTTGGATACCAGCAACCGTAAAAGAGGGGTTGAAGGTGTTGTTACGCGAGTTCGTGAAGATATTTGTATGGGTCACGTCTTACATGTCTGGAATTTTGACCGACCTGGCGGTTCATATGCTGAACATCGATCATTATGATGAGGCCGGTCCGGCAGAGGAAACGTCCATTTGCCCTAGAAAGGAACAAGGCTATCTGAATTGATAATAGTTAAGAAGGTACACTACCCTCCCTGGTTATCCAATCTTGTCATAGTAACAAAGGCAGACAAAAATTGGTTGAGATGCGTGGATTTCTCCAACCCCGACAAAGCATGCCCAAATAACTACATTACTATACGTTACCTAAGATAGATGCGCTGGTGGATTCAACTATCGGATACGAAATATTAGATTCCCTGGATGCATACACAGAAAGCCATCAAATCAGAATGGCATAGGAGGATGTAGGCAAGATATCCTTCATCACTGAGACCGGCACATTCTGCTACGTAACTATGACTTTCGGTCTCAAGATTGCAAGAGCGACATATCAGAGGTTACAAAACAAAATCTTTGTCGAGTCAATCGGGAATGTATGAAGGTCTACATTGATGATCTATTTGTTAAGAGCAGAGCTCTGGCCGTTTATTTGGGTAATTTTCGAAAAGTCTTTGAGGTCCTTAGGACTACCAAAATGCGTTTATATCCCAAGAAATGTACGCTTGATGTCCAATCTGAGAAATTTTTGAGGTTTATGTCTTAAGAAATCAATCGAGTAGCGCAGCGGAATTTTCAAAAATTGATTTCCTAATCCAGGATCGACTTCGTTTAAACAATAAACATATAAGAGATGGGACGGTAATACTACCTTGGTTGATCTAAAAGATCGACGTTTTGACCGTCCGGTAGGAGTAGATGTGCGCGAGCCGTCCACGTATCCGCCTCTACCAGTAATCCACACGAGCACCTCGCCGGAATCCCGCCACGGATTGCTACCAGAAAAACTCGACTGCTAAGTCGACCTTTTCTCTCTCTATAATCTCTCTCTAAGAAGCTCTCTTATCTTTCACAAGAACAAATAGCTCTTGGAATTATGGTGTACAAAAGAGCTAGTCAATCCCTCCTTTTATAGACAGATGTGGCGCCCCTATGTCTCCCAATTGATTGGGAGAAGCTTCCCAGTAGATTGAGGAGAAAGAAAACATTTTCCTAATAAAATAAGGAAAATCTCTTTATCTAATTTATCTCATTAATATGTAATATCTTATATTAAATATATTTCCAAGATATATATTGACAATATCTTATATTGAATATATCTTATTATATTACCATAAATCTATTTTCCCAAAATCAATCCATAACCAATATTAATATTATGGTAATCTCATTAATTAAATTTCACAATCCGTGTGTATCTTTATACACTAGAAGTGGCTCCCCATTTAGCCATCACTTGGCATCCGGAATATTCTTTAATTAATATAATGCTATCACTCATGGATCAAAAAATCCACCATTTGAATGAAATAAAGGAAAAAACAAACTCATATGACGGAAATAAATAGATCCAACTTGACTTATTACGATGAATTATATTAATTAATTTGCAAAATATATGTTTATCATATATGATATGTATTTCGAAATATATGTATCTATATACATATTTAATTAATCAATATAATCAATATCTTGTATTATATATATTCATAATAAATAAATACCATCATATTAATTACCACTATAACCTTTATAGCATGAGATAAATTCTTTCCTTATTTGGTTATCAACTATAACTACATTTTAATTCGACTCAATGTTCATATGTGTGTGACCTGATAGGCTCCCGAATATGTTGGCCGTAGACATAATGTGCAATTACGAAAATACCCTTCACATCTAACGATCACGGATAGCGTCTAGCAACATGTCAATGATCCTCAATCATCGGAAGAGTCAATATGCAATGACTACTACCTTTCATGTGCTCGGTTAGCGTGTAAATAGAATCCTATCGCTGTAGTAATATCCATACGATCGTATCTTGATCGTATCCCGTAATCTGGATATTAGGCTCTCTCGGAATAACTCAATTACTCCCACTTTGCGAAGAGTCACGAGAACTAGACATTCCTTATGGGAAGGCCCTTTCGGATATTCACTTCTACTCATAAGGTACGCGATTTCCAGACGACCAAACATGTATACTCCGCATGCTTCAGTACCACACCCAATCACTACCACATGATCGCCCCATGGCTAAGAGAAACCTCAATAGTGTCAAAGCATGACAATCCACACCGTGATGCCATGTAGACTCCGGTCCTAAGAATAATTAAACAACCGTCAAATAGTGTGACACTTAACAGTGTAAGTGAGTCAGTCTAACGTACGCATTCTCTAATACACGTCCATGTACAGTTCAAGTGTCTCTACACTTCGATAGACGAGATCTATCCCTGCCCTTAAAGACAGAAGACATCTAATACGTGCTAGTCTATTTGTATTATCAATGCCTTGTTAATAGTACATAAGCCTATAGACATTTAAGTATCAAACTTATTAAAGGGATTAGAGATCTCATCAACCATAATTGTCTATCATGGTTTCTCTATCACAGTTTAATACTAAGGACGTTATCATATAACAATTCATAATTGGTTCTTTAAAATAACAAATATATGACAACAGAAAAGTCATTTATTATATATGTGAAATCATAAAGCAATAGTAGGAATGATCCGACCCGTTTGGATCTGATCCAACCCGATTGGGTTTAGGACACTATTTCAACATTATGACCACAGGATTTGGGCTAATCCGGACAAGGTGGATGCCCTCATGCACACGCCCCACCCAGGTCGATGAATGAAGTGCAACGCTTGACTGGAAGAATGGCGGCATTAAGCCGATTTTTGTCCAAGTCAACAAAGCAAGTTCTACATTTCTTTCAAACACTCAAGAAGAGCAACGTATTCAGGTGGGATGAAAACTGGCAGAAAGCATTTGGGGATCTAAAGTGGTAGTTCTCATTTTTGCTTGATGATGGTTGCATTGCAGCTTTTCGCTATCTCCATCAGAAACATTTCCTGAGTAGCATATGTCTGCTCAGTTCCTGTAGGGGCTTAGATGTCCTCACTGTGCCTTGCACATGCGGTGCATTTATTCCTCGTGTGCTGAGTCACTCTGTGGCTTGTACTGAAAGGCCTTGGCTGGCTCCTTCACTGTTTTTGCTGGTTTTGTTGCCTTTGGAAAGCATGTTTAACTGTTTGATAAATACAAGAGAGAGAGGGGCCCCTCCTTCTATCGCCATTTGATGATACCATATATCGTCAAGTATAAAATTGAGCAAACGATAAGGTAATTTGACCTTTGAGGTGTGATCCAATGAACTTTTCCGATGCCTTTTCAGAATGGCCTGCAGAACACACAAAGCGTGAGAAATCCCAAAACTTGCCTCCAAAGGGACACTCCGATGTTGAATAAGATTTTGTATAGAGAGATTTCTATGTAAACTGAGAGCTTGAACATGTGTAGCATATGAAGCGCCTATAAAACACGTAAGAGTGTATCTGAATCACGAGGATGATGATCGTTTTGTGTCAATTAGCATGTTCATAAAAATGTTTGTATTATTACGATCAAATCAAAGAACAAAACCGCCATTACCCAAACCAAAACTACACGGCTTTTTTTTTTCTTCCGGAAAAACGAAAATTTCATAAACGAAAAGAGATACAACATGAACAAATTGTACACACAAAACAACCACCGGCCGCCACCGGACAAACCGACTACAACGTGCCAAAACTACACGCCTTTTATTCTTACTTTAAAATAAAATAAAAAATTAAAAAAAAAAAAAAAAAAAAAAACAACAACAACAACAACATCATACAAGTGCAAGCATGAACGCTAGCCAACTTTATTGATAAACCGTATCCACATTGAATTGAACTTTTGTTTTCTCATGGTAAGCACATCCGATAGACACCCCACTTTTTCTACGTGATTTCAGCTAAACTTTTATTTACACTTGTTCAATCCAGAAACCAATAAAGAATCATTATGGCATACAAATACAAACGAAGAAAAAGAAAAAACCAAAAATACAATCACTTCATTTTTTTGGGAAGAGAAGAACAACTCCCCTTTTTTTGATTTTTTTTTGGAGTGGAGAAAGAACCTCATGGTCAAGAACCGCACATTAGTCCAACCTATGATGATCAAAATGACGAGCTTCCTCAAGTGCCAAGGGAGCCACCAAACTTGCTGTTCTGAATCCTCATGAAGATTTCTTGAACAAAAACCAAGCACACCAAACCAATGTGCAGCAAAACCTTCCAACCATGCAAAAATTACAGCTCAAGGACCTCCCTTTTCGGAATCCCATGAACTTAGAATGTTGAATGTCCCGAGCCCCAAGGCATTCCAATCAATGAAGCGGCCATTTAGTTTTCACGGGCAGATTTACAGTTTTGAAGGTCAAGATCCCCATAGAAGAGTGGGGATATCATCCAGTGGAACTGATTCAACAAAGTAAAAATTCCTTCGTAGTTGAGAGAAATCATCATCATGAGGTCTTGGAATATGCAGCATAGTCATTCATGGAGGATTTGGACTTTAAAGGCATTGTACAATCTAGATCATCTTCAAGATCACTGAATGACACGTCCTCCTCATTTATCATATTCATAGCATTTCCGGTGTACCCCTCTAAATCCGAGGTATCCTCTAACCAATCATCGTCTTCTTCATCGAAATCCTGGATTGGTGCTTTGTAGGATGGTGTCCCGATTGCTGCTGAATCTTCTTTAAGTGTCCTGTTTAAGGACGGGGCGTCTTCTCTAATGATGGGGCTGTCAAAGAGATTGGCCCCAGCATGCCTATCAGATGCATGCTTGTCACTGTCATATTCATTGGGGTAAGGATCATCATACGCATGGTAATCCAAATTTTCATGGGTGAAGAATGTACTCTCTTTTGAATGGTAACTTTCTCTTGCAAACATAAGTGGCTCTGGCTTTGTCTTCTTTTGTAGCTCTTGCATCCACATAGCCCTAGCTTTTACCAACTGCAAGATGAGGCCATTAAAACTAATTTATGCAAATTATATAGCAGGTTCAAGCGGTTTAAATTCAGAACAATTCAATCACTGAAAACTTTCATAACTGGAACATCAAGAGAGCAGTACAAAAAGCAACAAGTCAAAGTTGCAACACACAGGTGTAGAAACATCATACTCAAAGGGGCAACGGCTGCAACTTTGCGATACAAGTTGGGAAATTTTCAGACTTTTTGTTTCTTAAACTTGATCTTGTACACACAGTTTTAGATAACTCATTCGAGTCGATAAAAAAAAAAAACTACCTACTGATTTATTTAACAGGTCAGCTGCACCAAACCTCTACAAGGTGGAGCCGCCTTGGCATACTTAACAATGATGCTATATCAGCTTAGAAGAAGCAGCTTCATTTATACTGTTAGCTAGTGTAAATAGAGCACTTATGGTGGTTATTTACTTTAAAAAAAAATATCAGGTCGAAATTGCAGCCTGGTCTTGCAGCACTGACATACCTGGGGTGTGGACAAAGCATCGGCATCCTGCTTATTGAGTCTTGAATAGAGAAGAACGAAATAGACCATCCAAAAGTACCCCTCACTCATGTGTACTGGGCAAAGTTCTCTTCTAAGAGCAGCTAATCTGGGTGCTAAATGTTCAATAGCCTGAGCATGCCTGTCTTGAGAGTCAGATATTTCAAAATCTACAAGAAAAGAAAAATATATGTAAATCAACACGATTGAAGATGTAACAAAAAAGAAAGTGTTCTATTCAAAAGCAAGGCCTCAAAACATACACACACAATTATGTACTATTCTTCATTTTACCAGAAAACTCGGAAGTTTCAATAAAGAAGTATGGCTGAAAATTTTATAATGAGCTAGTATCTAAAATGGTCAAGGTAAGAAGCATACCATTTAGGTCCTGACATTCAATCATATTCAATAATTCTCTAAACGAAAAGATTGCAAAAACATTGAGCATGCTCATATTGCTGACTTTGTCCGAAAGTCACTACACCAACAAACCAAACGCCTACATTGGTAGTATGAGTTAATTAGAGCTCGAAGCAAAGCATCAAACTGCTTCAACTACTCCAATAGTAGCAAATTGTGTGAGGCATGATCAATAAGTGCAATTCAATCTTTGTAACTGGTGGCTAAATATGTATCACCTCTGAAAGCATAGTAAAGTCAAATAGAAAATTCTTCTTCTTGCCAAAAAGAAAATAGCAATAACAACACTAACAGAATCCACCATCATGAAAATGCATGCTTCAAGGCCAATCCTTCCTTTCAAAACACCCAAAGTGAAAAAAAATGCAAGTTCTCTCTTTAGCAATAGCCAAAAGAACAGAAGACATAAATTCATTAACTGGAGGTAGGTAAAATGGTGGCATTTCCAAAACAGGCAACATTTCAAATATTAAGGAAAAGGCCCAGAATTCTAGTTTCACACTTGTCTGCCCCATAGAAGTAGCATTTGCTCATGGCATCCAAATCCCTACTTTGCACACATAAAAACATTCCATGTTCATGATATTAACTTATCTAAACAGAATAAGATGAAATGCAAATCAACACACCGACATTTATCAATCCCATGGGGCATCAATTACGTATCTACTGGAGTTAAATTCGATGCAATAAGACGTCCAAATGAACAAAACAACACTAAAAACCATACCGTCACATTCTTCTTCCTCGGATAAAGGAAAGTCCAGCCAGGTCTCAGGATGATGAGCTATATTTTGAGCAAAGGCCAGAGCTTCCTCCGTAATCCCCACAGCAACTGCGGCAATATCATCTTCCTCCTCTACATCAACACCTATTGGCCTAAAATCTTCCGGAAATTCTCTAAAATGCCCCACCTCATCGGACTCCTCATCACTTGAATCCTGGACTTCCTCCCTTTTTCCTCGATCCAATTGTAGAAAACTAGAACTCCTCCGTGGCAGAGGAGGCGGAGGAGGAGGAGGTGGTGGTGGAGCTAAAAATGAAGCAACACCCCATAATTGACGGGTTAGGGTTTGTTTAAACTCCGACAAATCCTCCCTAACCCCACGCCCTTGATTACGATCATCATCATCGTCATGATCTCCACAATTATCACGGTTATCGTGATTATAATTAGAAGGAGCATCGCCGCCGATCCGATTATCAACACGATCATCCAAATCGACTTCTTCTAAGCCATGAGATTGACAAGGATCGAGAAGAGTCGAGGAGGAATTTACGGCGTCATGACCAACATTTTTTGCGCCATTAAGACGGATAATGTTATCGTCGTGGCCATCAACGTAGTCGTCATCGTCGTCGAGACGGAGAGTGTTGGCTATGGAGCGAGCCAACCACGACATGGCGCTGGCGGCGATGCAGCTTTTATTGGTAAAAGATTAGTTGAAGAAGATCTTCTGATGATTTTACTTTAATTCGATCGGATCGAGGTGTTTGGGGGAGGGAGGTTAAAAGGGAAAAAAAAATATTAAAAAGAAAAAGAGTGTGAGCGTTATTTGTAGTGGTGAATAAAATGATCGGAAACCAAATCAATCGAATTAAATCGGTCTAAACCGAAAAAACATAAATCATGGTTTTTTTGGTTGATTTTTATATTGTAAAAACTAAACTGTGAAAAATAAATTGGTTTTGGTTTTTCAAAATAATAACCGGACCAAACCGGATATATATGTGTGTCCGTGCGATTTAATATTTACATGTGTGTGTATATATATATATATATATATATATATATATATATATATATATATATATATATATATGTGCGCGCGCGCGCGCGCGCGCGTATCACTATTGATTATGGGGGGCTTTAATCAAAATCGGTCATCATAATGCACCCATAAAAGGCCGGTTTTTTGTAGTGCGCGTATATAGAGTGATGCACGAGTAGATTAAGTGTGGTGCAAATGAGATCCCTTTAATTATCGTTACATTTAAATAAGTAATATCTCAGAATATTCCTTCTATCAACTACCTCACACAATATGACCAATGACAATATGAAACAATATAGTTTACATGGCTTTATATGATCAGCATAATTGAATATATGACAATATAAAGTTGTAAGTGTGTAGCGCGCGCCAACACACGCTGTTCAGAACTATGGACAGAACACTGGTTTTAGGAAAAACTACAGTAACAATACTAAGAAACCCCAGTGTACTCATTGTGGTATGACAGGCCACACAGTGGATAGGTGCTACAAGAAGCATGGATTTTCTCCAAATTTCAGAGGAAGGGTGACGATACGGGATTTCACCCCTCCACGTGGAATTATCTAATTAGTCCAACTGGCGTGTGGGGGAGTCCAAGCCTCTGGTATACGCCTCGGGTCGAATAAGTGACAAGTCGATGAAAACCACAGCAGCCTGCAGATTTTGCAAGTGTCCCATCTCGAACACCCTTGTCGGTGGTATACGAGTCGAGACCAGAGTTCCAGCCCAGCTTCACAAGCCCAATATCTATGGGGTTACTTGGGCAAGGGACAAGGCCCAATAAGGGTTATTTACGTCAATAGACAACACCGCCTTAAGTTTTAGGACAGAATGTGAACCTATACCTATAAATACACAAATCCAGGAACTACGTAAGGCTTGATTCCTGGACAGTACACAGGATACGTAGGCAATCCAAGAGACATTCTTGGACTCAGCCCCAAAACCCTCAAAAAACACCACCTTTAACACAGTTCGAGCCGTGTATATTCTTTTTGACTCACCCTTAGATTACACGTGGCCCTGTTAAACCGGAGGTGCGTAATTTAGCATCATTATTGGCGCTAGAAGGAGGGTCTTCTACCGGTGTGTTGTTAAGGATATCGCAATGGCACCACCACCAAGGAGACAGAAGCCTACGGGCAGCAAGAATCTACCGATCGAAGAGCACACGGATGTAGATCCAGTAGGGGTCCAAACCTAGGCTCGGGAAATCCCCACTGGATCTAGACCCGCAGTTGCACAACCGCCAAGGCCTCAACTTCCCCTATAGTTGCAAGACATGGCTGATCACTTGGCGTCTTTGGATGAAGATGCCCTGAAACGAGTGGTGGCATCTGCATTCATAGATAAAGGGATCTATAACACCCCTGACGAGCAAAACCTGTTAGACCCACCGGGTCGAAAGGAGCTCGAGAACACAAGGGGGCAAAAAGGCATGTCGATCCTCGAGAAGAGGCAAATGTGAAGTACGAAACGTAGTTTAATTGCATCGTAGGTAAGTCACCGGATTTTATCTAAGAAAAACAAGAAACATCATGGGCATCGAAAGCCCCGGGTCGATCTTACGGGAACCGGCAAATCGAGGATAGTATTCGAAACTAAACGAGTTTAATTGCATCGTAGAATGAATAAGGATACGGGTCTAACCAAGTTGTGATTTCACCTTGTCTAAAATATGAACCCTAATTTCTTAGATAGTTCACCTATTAATCTATATCTTTCGATTTAAAGATTAACGACATTACTAATTAAAGGTGTAAACTTTAACGTTTGTAACCTAGAAATCTAACCTATTAACTCTCGTTATATAGATTAAACATCTATTCCTTATCACGATGATCTAATGTTTATATGACTTTCATGAACATAAAACAATCAAACATGCACATCTTTCGATATAATTGCAATGAACAATATAAAACATGATAAAGGAAACAACTTTAGATAAAAAAACTCACAATATAATCAATGAAACGGAATCAAAACGTGTTGGATGGGCTTCACAATGCTCGTTTGATGAAGGCTTAGCCTCTAAACATCCTCTTGCAACTTGAAATTGTAGAAGAAAAGTACATAAAAACTACTAATTTTAATCTAGAATTTGAATCATAAAAACTGGAATAAAAAGTGTAAAAACGCAGCCTAAAGCCGCCCCTAGGTTTAGGGTTTTGAGTAATGAGTATATGGTATCATTCATGTGGAAAAACAAAAGTATTTATAGGAAACAAAGTCGGTTTGGGCAAAGTCGGCTTATGGACGCCCGTCCGGAATTGTGAACGCCCGTCCGGATGGGCTTGAAACTCTCTGTATTGAAATTTCGACATCTGGACGCTCGTTTGAATGCCTTGGACGCTCGTTCACTAAACTTGGAAAAACTCTGTATTGATTTCATCAGGCCGGACGCCCGTTTGATCTTCAGATGCCCGTCCACTATGGACAGGACTTGGACGCTCGTCCAGGATTGACTTAATCTTGATTTTTCCATACTTATCTCTTCTTCTTCAATCCAAATCATCATTATCTCTTCTATCATCAATGTAATTCGACTCTTATCTCTTTTTGATCATCATTTGAGCATCAAACATGTACTTATAACACATTAAAACATCGCAAAACGTAATATCATCCAAATAATCATAATCTCGAGTGGCTCGAGTCACCATTCCGTGCCGAGATAGAAGAATTTTCGATTCCTGAGTCCTTTAAGCCACCGAAGATGGAACCTTATGACGGTACAACGGTCCCAGAGGATCACTTGTATCGATACATATCACTGATGAGATTAAGGAATGCCAACGATGCCATGAAGTGTCGTGCCTTCGATACCTTGCTTACGGGTCGAGCTCGGGAGTGGTTTCATAAGCTAAGACCTGGTGCGATTTCTAGTTTCCTACAGTTGGGACAAAAGTTTCAAGATGCTTTCATCGGGAATAAGAAGTTCCACCTCAGTGCCACTCACCTCATGAACATCAAGCAAGAAAAATAAGATTCAACTATTGATTTCATGAGGCGCTTTAATCTCGAAGCTATGAAGGTGCATAATGCCAGTGATGCACTTCAGGTCAATTCCTTTGTCGGAGGCCTGCGCAATATAAAGCTATACGACAAGCTTTCTAAGAAGATGCCTAATGACATGGACGAATGTGTGAACATAGTCCATAAGTTTTGCCAAGGTGAAGAGGCAGTGCGTTTGCATACCATTTCACTTGGCCTCAACTCGAGAAATGATACCCGAGGCCAGACCAAGGGTCAGCCTAAGAGGCAGAGCGACGAAGGAAAGTCAAATGTGTTTGATCGATTAACCGCTCCGATAACGGATCGGCTAGGAAAGAAAGGGAATTTAAAAGATCGAGATTTCATCCCTCTCAACCGATATTGAGGGGAGGTGCTGGCCATCATGATCAAGAAAAACATTGCACGAACTCCTAAACCGATGTCCAAAGATCCAGAAAAGAGGAAGAATACCCACAAATATTGCGACTATCACAAGGATGTGAGGCATGACACGGAAGAGTGTTTCGACCTGAAGAGAGATATCGATGCATGCATTCAAGAGGGTCGGTTAGATGAGGTGGTCGACAGATCACAGAAGGACGAGCCCAAGGGTCGTGGAATATAAGAGGAAGAGTTATAACGGGGGAGAGACAGATCGCCACGTCGAGATAATCAGAGGCGTCGGGACAGGTCGCCCGAGCCGACTCATAGAGATAACCGTAGAGACGATCGTAGGGAGGATCAAAATCGAGATCCCCATGGGGATAATCGCATCGGATATGTGAACACGATCGTTGCTGAGCACGAGTCAGATCGTCCTCGATCTAGTCGACAGTCTACAGACAGATCGAGGGAAGCAAAAAAACTTAGGTTCACGACAGAAGTAAGTTATGGACCCAAAGATGATATTCCAAGCTCTCGTAGCCACAATGAAGGATTGGTAATAGAGGCAGTGATAAGCCGAGGCCTGATAAAAAGGGTCTGTGTCGATACTGGAAGTGCAGTCAACATCTCTACTACTTAGCCTTCAAAGCCATGAAGTTGAGAGATGAGGACATTGTGCCATTATCAACCCCCTTGTTCGGATTTATGGGGCAGGCCATCCACCATGTCGGGTCGATAAACTTACTGACCACAGTGGGGGATGGGGAAAAAGGCAGAACGATGGAAATGACTTATGTCGTAGTTAAAGCCCCATCGGGTTACAACGCGATATTAGGTCGACCCGCCTTATACGACCTAAGAGCCGTTATTTCTACCTTCCACAACAGCATGAAGTTTCCCACCTGGTACGGCACCCATGAAGTAAAGGGTGACGTTGAAGTTGCAAGAAATTGTAGTTTGGTTACGATAAAGGGGAAAGGTGTCGGACAAGTGCTGGTCGAAGAGTTAATCCCCGAGGAAGAAGAAGATAAAAGCTGGGTCTCCGTTGACCCGATAGAGGAAGTCCACGTTTGGAAGGAGGAAGAAGGCCAAGGGGTCCAAATCGGGAAGTGGATACCACACCCCGACATGCAAGATTTGATCGACCTGCTGGTGGAATATCGAGATGTGTTCGCTTGGAAGGCCGACGATATGCCAGGCCTCTCGGCAGAAATTGCAGTGCATCGACTCATTATCGACCCGAAGAAGAGGCCGATACGGCAGAAGAAGAGAAACCTCGCCCCTGAGAGGAAAGAGGCGGTAAAGAAGGAAGTCGAGAAGTTATTAGTTGCTGGCATCGTAAATGAGATATTCTACCTAGAGTGGTTATCCAATCCTGTCTTGGTTAAGAAGCGAGACGATAGTTGGCGAATGTGTGTGGATTTCACGGATCTAAACAAGGCATGCCCTAAAGATTCGTATCCACTTCCTAAGATTGATCAGTTGGTCGATTCGACGAGAGGCTTTGAAGTTTTCGGGTTTCTATACGCTTATAAGGGATATTATCAGATTTTTATGGATCCCCAAGACTCGGAAAAGACCGCCTTTATCACAGAGTTCGGTACGTTTTGTTTCGTAACCATGCCATTTGGTCTAAAGAATGCAGGAGCCACTTATCAGAGAGCGGTCAACAAGATCTTCAAGGGGCTGATAGGTCGTAATATGGAGGTCTACGTTGATGATTTATTAATCAAGAGTAAGTCCATGGGACAGTTTCCTTGTCGATGCTAGAGAAGTTTTCGAGGTGCTCCGGGCTGCGAACATGAAGCTCAATCCAAAGAAGTGCACCTTCGGAGTTCGATCCGTAAGTTTTTGGGTTATATGATATCGAAAGACGGAATTCGAGCTAACCCGGACAAGATTGACGTGCTCAAAAATATGCCTGCACCTCGTAGCATCAAAGAGGTACAGAGGTTGACAGGTCGTATGGCGGCCCTTAACCGTTTTTTATCGATATCGGCACAAAGAGCACTTTATTTCTTCAAGATATTAAAGAAGGCAAGTCATTTTCAATGGGATGACAAGTTTCAGAAAGCATTCGATGACATGAAGAGCTATTTATCCGATTTACCAACACTGACTTCACCTCGGGAAGGAGAAAAACTACTGGTTTATTTGGCAATTTGTGAAGAGGCAGTAAGTGCAGTGTTGGTTCGAGAGGGGGAACATAGGCAAGTACCCGTTTACTTTGTG
Organism: Gentiana straminea; assembly: GCA_036785695.1. Taxonomy (NCBI): domain Eukaryota; kingdom Viridiplantae; phylum Streptophyta; class Magnoliopsida; order Gentianales; family Gentianaceae; genus Gentiana; species Gentiana straminea. The sequence continues at coordinate 5,072,309 of JAVUPR010000312.1, read as the reverse complement.
AGTAAAGCGCTACATGGAGCAGAGATCAGATACTCACCATCCGAGAAATTAGCATTGGGTTTAGTTCACGCATCGAGGAAGTTAAAGCCTTATTTCCAAGCACACCCCATTGCCGTGGTCACAGACCAACCACTAAGACAAATTTTGGCTAAACCTGAGACATCGGGTCGATTAGCGAAGTGGGTTGTTGAATTAGCTGAGTATGACATCGAATTCTTACCTCGAACAGCAGTTAAAGGCCAAGCTCTGGCCGACTTCATTGCCGAGGGACTATCTATTCAGCTAGAGCAGGAGAAACAAACACCAGAGGAGCAGTGGACCATCCATGTCGATGGAGCATCCAATAAAGAGGGGTCGGGGCTGGATTTCTATTGGTCAATCCGAAGGGGGAGGAATTCCCCTATGCACTTCGATTCGAGTTCAAGGCCACCAATGAGGCAGAGTATGAAGCTATGATTACGGGCCTGAAGCTAGCATCCAAGTTAGGGGTTGAGAATCTTCTAGTATATAGTGACTCTCAGCTCGTAGTCAATCACATACGAGGCGAATATGAAGCCAAAGAAGAGGCTATGAAGAGTTATTTAAAAGTGGTTCAAGGGTTGATGTCGAAGTTTAAAATGGTTCAAATCGAACAGGTGCCTCGTAGTGCGAACAAAAGGGCCGATGCGTTGTCCAAACTCGCATCGAATTTCAAATCAAAAAGGAAGGTCCTGGTTGAAATGTTAACAGAACGGAGTTACAACGAGGTCGATGTACAGCCGGTTACTCAGGGATCGACATGGATGGACCCGATAGCTCTATATTTGAAGGACGAAATTCTGCCGTCTGACAAGTCCCAAGCCAGAAAAGTTCGACTACAATCCTCCAGGTATGCTCTGTTTGATTACGTTCTTTATCGTAAATCTTTTGTGACCCCATGGATGCGATGTGCCTCGGAGGACGAGGGGGCATATCTTCTCGAGGAAATACATCGGGGAGTTTGCGGCAACTACTGCGGAGCTCGAATGCTAGCAAGAAAGTGTAAACTAGCAGGTAATTTTTGGCCTTCAATGCAAAAAGATGCCAACCGTCTGGTGATGAGATGCAGAGCTTGCCAAGTGCATGACGTGATAACACACCAGCAAGTGCAAGAAATGAATGCCATCGAATCGGTATGGCCATTTGACGAGTGGGGAGTCGACATAGTTGGCCCTTTACCTTGAGCTCCTGGAAACTTCAAATTTGTGGTGGTAGCAGTGGACTATTTTACTAAGTGGGTCGAGGCCAAGGCTCTTACCGACATCAGAGCCTCGACCATCAAAAAATTTCTCTGGGAAAATATCTTATGCAGGTTTGGGGTGCCGAAGTATTTAATCTCGGATAATGGAACTTAGTTTCTCGATGAGAGGGTGCAAACTTGGCTTAAAGAGTACAAGATCGAGCACAAACCGACCTCATTGGCCCGGCCTCATTCCAATGGGCAGGTCGAACAAATGAATAGAGGCAGATAAAGTTTGGTTTGAAGAAACGATTGGAAGATGCGGGTCGAGATTGGGCTGCTCAGCTTCCTAGCATCTTGTGGTCGTATCGGACAGCTCCTAATATGGCCACGCAGAAACCCCTTTTGCCTTGGCCTACGGATGTGAAGCATGGCTGATACCGCTTAGCGTGTAGAGATCGGATTATCTTCGCCTCGAGTTCTTGCCTACAACATCGAGACCAATTCCGACGATCTAAGACAAGAGAAAGATAATGTCGAAGAGAGGAGAGAAGTTGCAGCACATCGGATGGAAAATTACAAGAGGAAAATCTCGTAGTACTACAATGCAAGAGTGAAGTACAAATACTTCCAAGTAGGTGACCTCGTGTTGAGGAAAAACAAGGCAAGCATGCAAGATCCAATAGGCAAACTCGAGCCGAATTGGGAGGGTCCTTATAAGATATTGAAAGTCCATCCTAAGGGATCGTATCAACTGGGCAGATCGGATGGAAGTACAGTGCCCCGAACTTGGCACGCCACCAACCTCAGGAAATATTATGTTTGATTTGTTCGTTTCCTTATTTCATTTGCAGTCTTACTTTCCTAGTTATTTGTAACAAGTCGATATGACAGTTGGTCTCGATGCTTTTTATCTAAGTGATTTTCTTTCCAAATTATGCTTTACTTGCAAGTTCATGTAAAAAAAAGGGTGGAAGAAAAAAGAGCGAAAATCGACCGCAACAACGATCCATCGACATGATGGAGTTGGAATAAAATGGTGAATAAAGCCAAGTCAATGACAATGCTTATATCATCCCCGACCTGCCAATAAGCTACGATGCGAGGCGGTTGGAAGATCCCACAAAGGATACCTTATTCGACCAGTTCATAAGCATCACGAAGTGCGATAGTCGAATAAGGGGTTGTCAGTTCGACAGTCGAATCGAGCCAACCAAATAGCCAAGTCAAGCCCATGAGGCAGTACAATGCTAGGTCGACTCGTATTCAGGTGTACCATGAGTCATGTACTCACACTACACTTCGAGGGGCTTAGAGGAATTAAGTCCAAAGGACTACACCTCATAAAGCAACGTCTTAAGGGAATTAAGTCCAAAGGACTACACCCTAGGCAAATAATCAATAACACAAACGACATTCAATGAATAAGTCAAAATTCAAAATTCAAAAATAAACGACATTCAATGAATAAGTCAAAATTTGAAATTCAAAATTGAAAGAGTTTAGAGATTGAATTACAGATAAATAAAAGTTGATCAAAGTCATTACAGCCACATCGAATAACATTGTTTCAAAAAATGATAACGCGGAACAATTTCAAGCAACAGGCTGGTTCGAAGTGGAGGCATCGGGGTCGGCTGTCTCCTTCGGAGCATCATCCCCCTCTCCATCATCACCCAATGTAGGGGCAACATACTTGTCATGCAGGGAAATGCCAGCCTTGAAATCCGTGAAGTATCGACTATAACGAGGGATGGCCACATGATCGTATAAATGAGCCTTTTCGATGCTAGAGACTTCAAAGTTTGGGACGACCATATTGACCTGATCAAGAGCATTCAAGAATCCCCCTTCATAGCCTGACTCATCAGCAAATTCAGGTCATTTTCAAGTTCTGCGGAAGCCAGGAAGCCTTTTTTGGCGGAGTCCAGGCGAGCTGCAAAGCTATCGACTTCATATTGAAGGTCGTCTCGAGCTTTTCAAGATACTGCCAATTCGGCCTTTACTTCGTCAAGCTCCGATTTTACCTTGGCAAGCTCCGCTTCCCTGTCGGATAAGTCTTTATGCGCTTTGGACAATTCGTCTTGAGAGGTTGCCAAGTCAGATTCAAGTCTGAGACGCCGACCATCCAACTTTTTCACTGCCAATTTCTGCTTTTCGATCTCCGAATTCAGCCAATTTATTGTCTCTTTTTGTTCCTCGAGAATAACGGAAGGGGACTCGATCCTGTTCATGGCCACTTTAGACGTTAGCCGAGCCTGCAAAGGGTATGACGTTTATACATGAAGCCAACAAAAAGTCCTAAAATTAAGAAAATGAAGCAGACTTACAGCTCGGATGATCTTAGTGAAATAATCGCTCAACTCCTCAGGAGCCATGATTTCCATCTCGGTAATACTCACGCCAGGGATCGTTTCGATGCCACTCGAGCCTTGAGGAGGGAGGTTGCGAGCTTCTTTTCCGGCTCCATGTCTCACCTCGGTGGTTTTCTAACGCTTTCTCGGGACGAGACCCTCTTCAGGCTGCTCAATCACCTGGGCCTCGTCAGGCTGCTCTCTCAGGATGTCGGAAGTCGATGCAGGAGTAGAAGATCGGGCCGGAGTCTTTTGACCCCCAGAGATGATTGTACCCGACACGAGCCTCTTCGATCCAATACCAGCTAGTCGCTGGATCTCATTGGGATCCACCCTCTTGGGGTTAGACACTTTGCCCACCTCCTCCAACTTTGAGGAAAAAATCCACTGCAAAGAGAGGAAAATCGACATTAATATACGGTAAATACATATGTAAATATAGAAAAAAGAAAAAATGCAAAAGTGTAGCAGCTCGATAGAGTGAATAAAAATCCTACGCAATATTATAACGTCCTCGTCGAGTTCCAAAGAAGCACCCGGACCCGCCGTCTCGATATCAGTGAAAGGATATAAAGAATGTAGGTTTCGAGTTGCGACATCGGGGCTAACCCTCTCGAGAATCCTGCATTCGGGGGAGGGGGGCATCAGAGTCCAGCTTATCATGCCATTTTTAGGCCTCTTATACCAAGTATGGATATCGACATCTTCTAACCCGTGACGGATGAAGAGAAAATGAGGCTTCCACTCGCCCTGAGACGAGGTCACTCTTCTCACAAATTTCGAGACCAAGGGACGCCTCTGGAAAGTGTACCATCCCGCATCTTGCAGGGCTTGGATCGAATAGTACTGCCTGAACAGCCGGACTGAGAATTCAACTTTGGCTATTCGACACGCCAATACGAAACCCATAACGCTCCTAATTCCATTTGGAGCAAGTTGTGTGATGCTGATCTGATAATGGCGGAGGACATATATGAGGGCCGGATCGAAGGGAAACCTTAATCCCTCTTTCAGTTGTGCCTCGTAAATGGCGCAGAACCTAGGGGGAGGATCACAAGCATACTGAAATCTCCCCTGAGTTACTTTGATATTTTCAGGAGAATAAGGGATACCATACTTTGCACAGGTGGCCTTTGCTTTTTCTGGGGTTCAGATGGATATACAACCATAGGGCCCTTGGCCTTTCATTCTGGTTTTACGTTTATTGGCAACATGTCAAGAAGTCGATTCCTCTTCTCCTCCCTCTTCTTCTTCTCCGGCTATCCTCTCGCCGGAAACCTGAGGCCGCTCTGAAACTGTTCTCTCCGCCGATTCCTCTCCTCCCTTAACAAGTTCCTCCCTATTTTGAGAATCACTCTCACTACTAGACATGGAATTGAGGAAAGACAAAGAAATAAAAATAAAACAAAGGAAGAATTTGAGTAAAAGTAGGGCTTACTTGAGATTTTCAGATAAGGCAGGGAAGTTGAATGATAAATGAGAAATTCCGGTACCTTGGACTCCTTTTATACTCCACAATCTTCCAAATGATTTGAAAGGGCAGGATTCGGGGCAGTTATAGGGTTGGAGGCGCGGTAATCAAGGGTAGAATCCCCGTGTGGACCAATAAGAACGCTTCGGTTCCTGTGCCCATTAATGCTAATAAGGCATGACGTCATCCCACAATGCACTACGTCGACCTAGGAGCTAGCTGTATTCCCGCCTAAAGAAGGCCACGCATCGAAAGATAATTCAAATTTTCAGATCCGACTTCAGCATACGAGGTAGGCTTCTCTCCGATCTGGGGGGCTTATGACGATACGGGATTTCACCCCTCCACGTGGAATTATCTAATTAGTCCAGCTGGCGTGTGGGGGAGTCCAAGCCTCTGGTATACGCCTCGGGTCGAATAAGTGACATGTCGATGAAGACCACATCAGCCAGCAGATTTTGCAAGTGTCCCATCTCGAACACCCTTATCGGTGGTATACGAGTCGAGACCAGAGTTCCACCCCACCTTCACAAGCCCAATATCTATGGGGTTACTTGGGCAAGGGGCAAGGCCCAATAAAGGTTATTTACGTCAATAGAAAACACCGCCTTAAGTTTTAGGGCAGAATGTGAACCTATACCTATAAATACACAAATCCAGGAACTACGTAAGGCTTGATTCCTGGACAGTACATAGGATACGTAGGCAATCCAAGATACATTCTTGGACTCAGCCCCAAAACCCTAAAAAAACACCACCTTTAACACAGTTCGAGCCGTGTATATTCTTCTTGACTCACCCTTAGATTACACGTGGCCCTGTTAAACCGGAGGTGCGTAATTTAGCATCATCAAAGGGGTAGAGGAAGATCTTATGCAAACAATGTTGCCACTGATGGTGGTTCTTGGTCAGATGGTGGTTCTTGGTCAGATCAGGATCAGAAAATCAGAGTCAGAATCAGATTACTCAAGATTTGAAGGCTCCTGTCACTCAAGAGCAATATCAGCAGATAATGAACATTTTAAGGGGTGGAGCTTTGGTGCAGGACACTCCTGATACTGGTTTCAATTCTGTTAATTCTCGTTGTTCTCTCTACTAACTTTGGTAGTACAGACTCAGGTTTGGCTAAAACTTATAATCTTTTTGATTGGATTATAGATTCTGGAGCTATTGATCATGTTATTTATGAAAAAATGTTGTTTAAATCCTACAAGTCTGTTGATAATTTGTTTGTGTCTCTGCCTAATGGGAAAAGTGCCAGGATTACTCATATAGGTCAAGTCTTAATTAACAAAGACTTGATAATGTGTTATGTGTACCTGAATTTCACCATAATTTGATGTCCATAAGTCAGTTAATCAAGACTAGGGCATATAATATCAAGTTTTTTTTATGAATTCTTGTGTCATTCAGGATTTGATTACTCTAAAGATGATTGGTTCAGCCGAATTAGTAAAAGGCTTATACATTTTAAGGGCTGACAGATCCTGTTACTAATGACAAGTTAGCTGGTGCATCTGAAATGTTATGGCATTATAGATTGGGACATCCCTCAGATCAAAGACTTAAAGTCATCAAACAAGATCATGCTCATGTCAAACTTCCTGTAGAACATATTTGTGATGTTTGTCCTTTAGCAAAAAACAAAAGAGAAATAGCTTCCCTGTTAGTCATTCTGTTTGTAAAGATTTGTTTGATATTGTTCATATGGGTATTTGGGGCCCCTATAGAACTGTTGGTATCCATGGTCATAGATTATTCCTCACTATAGTAGATGATTTTAGTTGGTTTTGTTGGATATTTCTGTTGAAAAACAAAAGTGAAGTTAGACCTCTTGTGCAACAATTCTGTAATATGACTATTACACAGTTTAATAAATCTGTAAAAGTTGTAAGGTCTGACAATGGTTTAGAATTTCAATTGCCTGAATTTTATGCCAGCAAAGGCATCATACACCAGACTTCTGTAGTTAAAACTCCTCAGCAAAATAGAGTGGTTGAAAGAAAACATCAACACATCTTTAATGTTGCTAGGAGTCTTAAATTTTAGTCTGGATTACCTTTGATATGTTAGGAAATCACTAGTTTAACGCAGCGGAATTTAAAATTTGATTTCCTTTTCTAGATCGTTCTTCGTTTAATGCAATAAACACGTTAAGTAGTTTGACGGTTATACCTTGGATGATCTACAAGATCGTCGCTTTGACCGCCAACGGAGAGTAGTTCAATGCGCAAGCCGTCCACGCGTCCGGCCTCTATCGCTAATCCACACGAACCCCTCGCCGGAATCCTCCTTGGATTGCTATCGGAAAAACTCCGGCTGCTAGACCGGACCTTTTCTTCCCTCACAAACTCACTATGGAGAGCTCTCTATTTTACACAAGAATTATGAACTCTTGTAATTGTGATGTACAAAAGAGCTTGACACCCACTTCCTTTATATAGAGGAGGTGGCGCCCCTAATGGTGTGTAGGAGAAGAAAACCTTTTTCTAATAAAATAAGGAAAATCAACTAGATTGATTTATCTCTTTAATTATAATTTATTTTATCAATATCATATATTGATTATAATTATCTCATTACCATAAATCTATTTTATCAAAATCAATTAATATCTTATATTAATATTATGGCAATCTTATTAATTAAAGTGCACAATCCAAGTGTATCTTATACACAAAAGTGGCGCCCCATTAGTCAACTAATTGACTTCCGGAATATTCTTTAATTAATCTAATTTGTATATAATTAATATCTTGTATTTTATTTATTCATAATAAATAAATACCACCATATTAATTTACCACTATAACCTTTATAGTCTAGAGATAAACTTTCCTTATTTAGTTATCAACTATAACCGCATTTTAATCCGACTCGATGTTCATATGTGTGTGACCCGATAGGCTTTCGAATATGTTGGCCGTAGACACAAAGTGCAATTTACTAAAATGTCCTTCATACCTAACGATCACGGGATAGCGTCTAGCAACACACCGTGACCCCCAATTATCGGAAGAGTCAAAAGCAATGACTAATACCTTTCATGTGAAGCAGTTACCGTGTAGCTTACAATCCTATCGCTATAATAATATCCATACGATCGTATCTCGAGTGTCAATACATTGACGATCGTATCTTATAATCTGGACATCATGCTCTCTCGGAATAACACATTTACTCCCACTTTGCAAAGATTCTCGAGAGCTTGACATTCCTTATAAGAAGGCCATTTCGGATATTCAATCCCAATCATAGGATACGCGATTCCCGGACGACCAATCATGTATACTCCGCATGCTTCAATATCATACCCAATCACTACCGCATGATCGCCCCGTGGTTAGGAGAAATCTCAATAGTGTCAAAGCATGACAATCCACACCGTGATGCCATGAAGACTCCGGTCAAAAGGATAATTACACAACCGCCACATAGTGTGACACTTAATGTAAGTGGGTCAGTCTAACGTACGCATTCTCTAATACACGTCCACGTACAGTCCAAGTGTCTCTACACTTTGATAGACGAGATCTATCCCTACCTTCTAAAAGATAGAAGACATCCAATACGTGCTAGTCTGATTATACTATCAATGTCCTATTTGATAATACGTAAGACTAGAGACATTTAAGTACCAACCTTGTTATAGTGATTAGAGATCTCATCAACCATAATCACTATCATGGTTTCTCTATCACAGATTGATACTAGGGACGTTAATATATATGTATACAACAAATAATATGAAGACAAACAATATATAATAACATAAGTGCTTATATTAATCATAATAAAGTTATTACATGAACTAAATAGACTGTAAATGACCCGACCCGGTCGGATCCGGTCCAACCCGATTGGGTTTAGGACACCTTTCCAACATGATATATAGGTCATATTTGGTTATTCATGTTGTTAATCTTATTAACATCATACTATCACCATTGTTGCAAGATAAAACACCTTTTGAAATGTTGCATAAAGTGAAACCTAATTTTGATTCTGTGAAGGTGTTTGGTTGCTTAACTTTTGCTGCTAATCTACATCATGACAATAACAAATTTGCACCCAGAAGTATAAAGTCTGTGTTCATTGGTTATGTTCCTAATGTCAAAGGTTATTATCTTTTGAATCTTCATAAAAGACAGATTTTTATAGCAAGGGATGTAATGTTTCATGAAATGGTGTTTCCTTTTAAGCAAAAGGGTTCCAATTCAGGTGATATCTTCAACTTACCCTTACAAGTTCCCACAGATCAGCATGTACCCTGGAATGATACTATTAATACTCAAAGTACAGTTGATGAAACATTAACTCAACATTTGCACACTGATCACTCAGATTCGGCTCAAGGGCAAATATTTGATCAATTTTCTGATCATACTTCTGGTGCACATGATCCTGATCCTGATCCTTGGGATAACATAGATTATGTGGAACATGTACAAGACAATCTTAATCTTGACAATCCACAAACTAGAAAATCAACAAGGATCTGGGGAGCTCCTTCATATCTGAAGGACTACAAGTGTAATAATATTCAAAAATCAAAATCCCCACATACACTTGACAAAGTAGATACAATGAAAAACTTATATGTTTCATATCAATCTTACATTTTCAGCTCTCAAGTCATGACAGAACCAAAGAACTATAATGAAGTTGTAAAACCTGAGGAATGGAGACAAGCCATGCAAAATGAGATAAATGCGTTGCAACAAACAAAAACATGGGAGGTAGTACCATTACCAAAAGGCAAGCAACCAATAAGGTGTAGGTGGGTGTACATGATCAAGAGGAAAGCAGATGGCTCAATAGAAAGATTCAAAGCCAGATTATTGGCCAAGGGCTATACACATCAACTAGGTCTAGATTACCTAGACACTTTTTCTCCAGTAGCAAAACTCACCACTGTGAGAACATTATTAGCCATTACAGCAGCTAAAAACTGGAATCTACAACAACTTGATGTCAACAATGCATTTTTACATGGGGACTTAACTGAAGAAGTATATATGCAAGTGCCACAAGGATTTGATGCACATCAAGGCATGGTTTGCAGACTCAAAAAGTCATTATATGGCCTAAAACAGGCTAGCAGGCAATGGAATATAAAGCTATCCCAAGCTCTACTTGAGAGGGGGTTCAAACAGTCTAAACAAGATTACAGCTTGTTCACAAAAGGGTCAGATAGTTCTTTTATTGCAGTCCTGGTTTATGTAGATGATGTGCTTGTTACTAGTCCAAATTTGAGCAAGATCAAAGAACTGAAAGATTACTTAAATGACAAATTTGGCATCAAGGATTTGGGAGATCTTAAATACTTTTTAGGGCTAGAAGTAGCTAGGTCTATGACGTCACCAAACCAGACCTTAGAAACGGCGTCAAGAAGAGGACAGACCTTTTCTAGGTTAGACGGATCCTAACCGGCAGTGTACCGGGTCAAATTGTAGTGATAAAGTGGTGAGTCAGGTGTCGAATCCTCAGGGAAAAAAGTGGTAATTCTTTTAAGTGTGGTTAAACACCAAAGAGCTGCTATTAACTCGATCTAAACCGCAATTTTATAACACAGATTACTACTACTCTAACTAACATAAAATAAATGCGTAATTTAAAAGTTATTTTAATATAATATATATAGATATATAAATATATATAGATGTACATAAATAGTAAAATATATATATATATATATAAATATATAGATACCAATATATAATTTATAGACTAGACTAGCCAAAGTATATGTAATTAATTTATTCGATCTTTTCAATTAATAGAATGTGTTCGATCTTCCTTTTTTAGGTCCAATTGAGTGAATGAAACGGTGTACTCCTAATGTCAACAATTCCTCCTCACACGAGCGTATGAAATTGTCATATGTCAAAAGTCATCGAGTCCAAGGTCCACAACTCCCCCTAAACTTAAACTTAGTTAGTCAAAACAGTACCGAGTACAAATCTACCCCGGATAAAAGAGGTGATTCCATTTGTCGGATGGCCGATGTTATTCAAGAGGCTCCGGTTGTCAAGCGGATCGATTTAATACAAACGGTGTAGTTTCAATTAAACCTGTGATTTTAACATTATTAAGATCTCGAATACAAATTTTAATAAGATTTGTTTTATTAGGACAAATCGCCCCCGGGTAGGAAATAGGATTCCGTTAATCGGACGGCCATTTTTACCCTCCGGTTTTTCTATTTTTACTCATATCCCGACTTCTCTGGTCGGTTCATCGCCAGTTATATGTAGTATTCATTATGATTGATTACTTCATTCCGAATATATTATCATTACGTAGCGAAATAGAAAAAGATTCATTTTACTCAATTTTAGTCATTTTATTTTAACATCATTCTTTTAACGAAAAGATCGAAATAATACGATTACATAACTTTGGCTAGTTATTAGATCTAGCCTAATAACATTATAAAAACTAAAAAGAAGAAAATAACAAACATAAACATAATTATTATAGAAATTACCCGATTACAATCTTTTGATTCGAAATCGTCTTTTTCCGTATTTTACAACGATTTCGGAACACCGAACCTTCGAGAATTTCCCGAGCATTACTACCGTACTACTACTACATTATTTTGGCATAAAGCCTATTTACAAACTAAGAAGGAGAAGAAAAAGAGAAAGAAGAGGGAGAGAATATATATAGAATATTGTGTATATATATTGGTACACTTCAAATGAACTCTACGATGCTCCCTTTTATAGACTTTCTTCCTTCCCGGACCGGTCCCGAAAACTTGCCGGATCGGTCCGGTGTAATGATGCTAATCATTTCAGCTTGTCCTCGCATGTTCCCCCATGTTACACATAATCATTACTTGTCTTTGTGTAATTATATATATAATTATATATAATTACACGGTTAATCTTCTAAAAATCGTAACTTGAATTCTCGATATCGAATGACATAATCGAACTTCCGTTGAAAAGCTCGTTAAATTCTCTACAACTTTCATCAAGACCACTTCTTCGAAAACATACTCTCGATGAGCCATTTGTATTATACGTCCTTTTTCGAGATTTAGAAACAATTATTCCCTTGATCATTTATATCGGTGACGCTTTATAACTTCCTTTCACCGACTTGTATTGACTTCAAAAAGTGTCGATACTCGGGATTTCGAGTTCATCTTAGGATTACGCAATGAAATAAACACAAAATACCCGTGTAAAATAGACACAATATCCCGGTTACTAAAACCGGTACAAAAACTACAACTTTTTATTATAAATACTAACTTTTACTACTAACTATACTAAACTACAAAGATTAATATTTTATACTAATTATATCATAATTTTAGATATTTTACATAGAATTTGTCAACAAAACATAATAAAATCACGTAAATTCAATCATATAAAAATAATACATCAAATTACTCCCCACTTAGCTTTTGATCGTCCTCGAGCAAAAATAAGCGGTAATATATATATAACGAGATAATATAATTGATTAGATTAAAATTTCAAAAGTCATATATATCGTCAATATTACAAACATATAATTTATAAATTTTATAGAAATTTAAGAAAGGAGATTATATAACTTAAATAAATTAAGTATCAAATATGAATTAGATGGAAACATGCATGCAATAATTCGAAATATAAATAAAATTTTAGAAATACTTTCTATCTCGATTATTACGAATTTACGGAATCATTAACTAAGTCGGATAGAAGACATAGTGGCTTAATATATTAGGATAGGACATTGGTTAATCGAAAAGATAGAAAAGGAAATCGAAAGAGAAAGATGTAAGTCGTACGTACCTACGTCTTCACATTCTTGATCAAAAACGATTCGATTAGTAACATCCTTTTATTCCAACTATTTTTCGAGATTTTCTCTCTTCTCTTTTTTTTTTTTTTTTTTTTTTTTTTTTTTTTTTTTTTTTTTTAACATTAAGAACTAAAGCGTGAGTGTGTGTAAATAATCAAATTCACAAGCATTGCTTCATCAAGATTGATCGGAGTACTACTCTTTCGATCTAAAATTACGAGTCCGGTTTCCTTAAACACGTAATCATTCTTGAGATCTTTTAATTCGACTTATGCCTTCATTCTCGGCAATAGGACATTTCGAGATAATCCCTAATTTGGACTACTATCATCGGACATATATTTGGTCGATCAAAGATAGGGAAGATACTTGATATTCGATTTATTCCGTGTAAAAATGGTGCTTTAATTCTTAAAAATCTAACATATCGAACTCATTCCAATCTCGGCATATACCATTTTTCTCAACTCTTAACTTTTTCTCATCATCTCTCTCTCGTAAGTACGTACAAACTCGAAGAATGTCAAAGAAATGTAGACCAAAATAAGCTAAGGATCGGAAATTGGCTAAATTCCGAGTGAGGTCTTGATCACTCTTTAAAAGGCTGAGGTGGGGTCAAAAATTGGAAATTTTATTCAGGTAGGTTATTTGGCTATAGTTATATTTTTGTGGTGCCCAAAAATCATCATTCCTAATTTTTGATTCCAAATTCATAATTAATCTTAAAAAGAAAATTATCTAAAAATTTATTTATAAATATAAAAATTACTTGAATAATTCCATAAAAGAAATATTTGATAAAAATTATTTAGTTATACATACTCAAAATCTTAAAAATCTTATAAAAGATATAAAACATATTCATTATATATCTAATATATTTTACTAAATCAAAAATTAATCCTCTCGAATTATATCATTTTTATTCATATATTAACCAACTTAAATTATTCAAGAAAAATTAAAACTAAGAAATAAGTAATTAAAGTACTAATTTATATGAAAAAAATTATATTTTATAATTATTTTTTAATTTTTTCGAAAATTTTAATGAAATTTTCAAACCTAACTCTACTCCCCACTTACGAATTGACATCGTCCCGATGTTCAATAAGTATGAAAAAGTAGGTTCGAAAATTAAATTAAAATTATAGATGATCGCTATAAACATTGATAACACACGTATATTAAAATCAAACAACATATATATTAAACAAAAAGAAACTATTACAGACTAAAAATAAAACAAACTGACTATTAACTTACTAACCTTCATCAACTCTAACTTATTAAAGCAAACCAAACTTAAACTAAATTAAATAAAACCACTAACAATTATCTTAAATAGTTGACGAACAACCCGGATTCTCTACCGGTAGCAATCCTCTACGACAATCACGAGACGGATATATCTCATCAGAAGCAATTTCAGGGACTTCATTCAAATGAATACATAACCTTGAAATTAACCAAGCAAAAGGCATTGGCCTTCCATTATTATACCGTTCCACTGCAAAGTTTACTGCCGTCCTAAAAATCAAAATCCCCCAGTCCACATAAGCTCCAATTATTAATGCAAACAACAGAAGTATCTCACTATCACTAACCCATGCAAAATCACTAGTCGGATAGACTCGTGAGTTAATGAAGTGTTTCCATGCTCTCGGATGAGCGGGGCGTAGGGCGAAGTGGTAGAGTCGTAATTTTGATCGAACTCTGCGGAAACGGATACGGAAAAGCTTCCGTGACATAGTTAACAACATGACAAGAGTTTCCTAATCCCCATTGATATTCATAATGAAGATTATGGATTTGATTGAAAATCGGTATCTCGTAGATATGATTGATAATATGAGGTGACAGTGAATAAGTGTACCACGAACGGATATAAGTCAGTGACGGATCTACCGTATCAACGGTAGAAAGAGTTTGAATAAAACTCCCTAACAATAGAAACATTAATTCTTCCTCGAGGTTGCTTAACAAATTTTTTCCATCCTTGATTCCGAATTAAATCCTTCCGAACCGATCAATTTTTTCAAAATTGATACCCTTTCCATCAATATAGGAGAATTTGCAAACCTCGCATTCACCAACAAATTAACATTTGAAGCATTAGACTCCGGGACAAAAACATCAACCGCCTCCGGATCGTATGAATTGACCGATGGTGATGATCGGTTTGACATTTTAGTTTAAACGGATGCGGTAAAAAGAAAAGGATTGAAAGTAGTGAGTGAATTGGCAAATTTTTACTTTCAACCTCTCTCGTCCTTAAATGGATAAAAATTAGAGTACACGTGCATGCATACTAACACTTTCGGTATGACTAAGCGATTTTATTCCCGGATCGGTCCTGAAACTGGCCGGACCGGTCCGGCTTTAAGATTTTTTTTACCGTATGAAGGTTGTAAAGTTCAAGTTTGCTTTGTTCAACTTAATAGCCTTCATGCTATTTGAGAAGCTATAAAGCTATAAAGCTATAAAAATTAACTTTGTTCAATATTATCTCACCGATACGGATAAAACGACACACGAATACTACATGCGAATATATTTTTTAGATTTTTGATTTTTTATGAAATATTTAAATACTATTAAAAATAAATTTACGATTACGACAGAATATGATTAATGAAATCGAAAACTTATTAAACTATCAAACTTATCAACTAAAGTTAAAATGCAGAAAATAAAATAAACAGTCATGAAATGTTTAGAAATAATATAAGTTGTTTAAAATCAAACAATGTCAACATCATCATCGTCAGCAGTGTAAACTGGATCATTCATACTTGGAACTGATGACGTAACTGGCTGTGGAAACGTAGTCGTGGTCCGAACTGAACTGTCGAGACCCAACGAACTCATACTTGACGTCATCCCTGCAAAATCCGAAAATCCTCCCCAGCTAGATGTAACTGCACCCTGAGAACCTGTATAAAAGACACCACGACCACTAGGCGGCTTCCAAAAGGATTTGGCATATGATGAAAGCTCTGAGATGGTGGAATAGGTGCTATCCATTCTGGTAACGTATACGGGTTAGATTGACAGGGCGGATAGGCAGTTCTATCGAAAGAAGGATCAAGATGCATCTGCTCGTGTCTCGCATCCCTCTACGTAAATCATCACTCCACCGCCTACTCGCTCGGCAAACAAAGCCATATTAGCTTCGTCCTCGGGCTACATCCGATACTAAGGATTGAAACATATCGTATGTAATAGTGTTTGGGAGAGAAGTCTGTCGTTGCTCGAAAAAGATGAAAATGCTTTGGCCGGGTGGAACCGGGTGGAGCCGGTGGAGGGGTATTACGTCTAACTATCGAGTCTATCGAACCCTGCGGAGACCTCCTCGGACTAGGGCCTATCGGGGACTCATCGCCATCATCAACTTGTCGTTAGACGGAAAGGAACTCTACGATCTACGACATAAATCGAGATAAAGCCGGGAAAGTACATGTGACTTCCCGCCTTGGCGAGAACAATAAACTCGAAAACCCTTCTATACATGATCTTCCCTACATCCACCTTAATATCATGAATCATCGCCCAAGTAATGCATAAATCTTCTTTACCAAAGGCGGTGTGTTTGGTAGTGGGATAGAGAGTATGGCTTAAAAATCTTTTGATTGCCCTCGGATCTCTAAAACACTTCCCATAATTAAATCTCGTTGTCCACCCACTCGCTGTTGTAGCATCAAACTCCCTCTCGAGCTCTGAGGCAATGCGCTCATACATAGCGGGATCATCTAATCCATAAACGACTCTATAATCTTCTTCATCCGGAAAAACTTCTACCCCTAAAACGGCATTAATCGGTTCCGGACTAAAAGAAACATGTCTAGACCTAAGGGGAATAGACTCTATCATACTACCCTCGGTGGGTGTCAAAGTAGACAAAACGCATAAAATTCGCCACTAAGGTAGTATTGATCTCTCCCGTCCTTTGAGCCGCAAAATCCAACCATTGGCGTCTAGCAAAAATACGCCTAACCTCCTCTCCTAAGTCATCAAAATCTAAGCCTCTTTCCAACACAACTCCACATTTACTATAGATATTCCTATAAGCATTCTTAGCTTGAGGTGAAGGCGTAGCAAAAACTAACGATTCTTCTTCCGGTGTTAAATCTCTTAATTCTACGACGGTATTTCTATTGGAATATTAGGCTTTCTTTTCTTAGAGAATTTTCGACTTTGGATGAGGCCATTCTACGATATTGAATTGACAAAACAACAATAAAAACAACAGAAAAACAACACAAAATAAGATGTCACAACACACGAAAAATTCAAAACAGTTGAAAATAAATCTAAAAATTATAAAAATTATGAAATTGACAACTAGAGTAAACAAATTATACCTTATAATGAACAAAAACCGTGAAAAGTGGCCGGAAAAGCCGTATAAGTCTCCGGGATGAAATGGAGCTTGTGTTCGATCTTTTTCAAATTCTTCACTTGTGTTGAAGAGAGGAGAACAAAAGAGAAAGAATGTATGTAATGGTGTAGTGTAATTTGTATTTTTGAGGAGAAAAAGAAAATTTTTGGGGTGGAGGTGGTGCGGCTGCTGCTGAAAAGAGGTGGAAATGAGGAAGAAGAAAGTGTCCCCGTCCTTTTAGGTTAAATCGATCCCGGATCGGTCCGGTGTAAGGGCCGGATCGGTCCGTATGCAATTTTTATGCTTTTTTTCGAAATTTTTTATTTTTTTTGGATTTTTGATATAAAACTTATAAAACTCAATAAAAACTTAATAAAAATAGAAAATAAAATTCATAAATTTTATAACAATTTCTCAAAATTTATAAAATCTTTATAAAACTTATTTAAAAGTTTATAAAAATCCAATAAATTTCTATTAATTCTTATAAAATATCTAAAAACTTAAAAAACTTTTTATAAAACTTTTATAAAACTCCTTAATTTTATAAAGATCCAATTTTATAAGATTTTCAAAGTTATGCAAAAATTTTATAAAACTAAAAACAATAAAATACTTGAACCTACGGGGTTTCTAATTCTTCAATTTCTACAAACTCCGATTTCTAACATACCTTTCAAGCAAACTATATCCTAGAAATGTAGCGTTTGAATTAAGTCTTGGAAGTCCATCGGGATTTTCGGTTAACCACCTAATCGTTCCCTTCTTAATTACATTCAAACACTCACTCGAGATTGAGTTAAATTTTTCCCACATCGCCCACTTGTGTTCAATTTTTCCACAGATTACGCACTTCCTTAAAAACTTAGCCCTTCTCTTTATCGAGCTTCTTGACGTACCATTACAAACTTCTTTCAATTTTTTCTCTCTCAACAATTGCTTGTTTTGTTCAAAAACTAAGGCTTCTATAGTAAAGGCGATATCTCTATTAAAACCAAACTTTAAAAGCAAAACAAAAACTCCTAATCTATCTAAAAAAGACATCCAGGTTCTTTTACGTCTATCCGGTAAAAGACGAAACTAGTTTAGACATAAAAAAGTAAAGATAAAACCTGGTGATTTGATACTTTCGGCTTTTAAGAAATCGCTTTTTAGTCTTTCGGAGGGTCGATCGGCAATATCACTTCATTTATCGAGAGAGATTTCTTCACCTTCCGTAAATAGCTTCACCTGTGACCATTGGCTAAAAAAGTTGTATTCCCATCGCTAGTTAGTTCAACGGCTCGGATTTATAAACTCGTGTTACTTTAAATGGTCCCGTCCATCGTGATTTAAGCTTACTCCGGAAACAACTTCAAACGTGAATTGTACAATAACACTCGATCACCTACATGGAACTCACGACTATATATTCTCTTATCATGGAACGATTTCGTGCGTTCCTTGTAGATTCGAGCATTTTCATATGAATCAAGGCGAAATTCTTCTAATTACGTTAACGAAGTAATCTATGATCACCGACAACCTTAGGATCGAAATTTAAAAATCTAATAGCCCGTAATGCTCGGTGTTCTAACTCTACTTGGGAGATGACAAGATTTACCAAAGACTAATTTGTAGGGAGAACGACCAATTGGAGTTTTAAAAGTCATTGTTCGTATGCCCATAACGCATCATCTAATCTAACGCCCGCTTTTTTACGGTTTGAATCCACTTGTTTTTTCTATGATTCTTTTAATCTCTCTATTTGACACCTCTACGACCACCGGTTTGCGGATGATAAGGCGTTCCTAACTTATGCGTTACACCATATTTTTCAATTAACTTAGTAAATGGTTTATTACAAAAGTGTGAACCTCTATCACTAATGATCGCCCTAGGAATGCCATAACGTGTAAATATATTCTTTTTAAGGAATCGTATAACAACTTTGGTATCATTAGTGGGAAGAGCTTCACTTCACCCATTTCGAAACATAATCTACCATTACAAGAATAAATCTTTTTCCAAAAGATATAGGGAAAGGTCCCATGAAATCTATACCCCAAACATCAAATAACTCACATTCTAAAATAGGTTGCATAGGCATTTCATGTTTTTTAGATACATTTCCCCATTTTTGACAAGACTCACAAGATTTAACATACGTATACGCATCTTTATAAAGTGTAGGCCAATAAAAACCACATTGCAAGACTTTAAAAGCAGTTTTCCATCCTCCATGATGACCTCCGCCTCACGATCATGACAAAACGATAAAACACTTAAAATTTCATTATCAGGCACACATTTTCTGATTATTCCATCCGAACATTTACGGAAAAGATCTGGTTCCTCCCAGTAATAAAATTTTAAGTCATAAAAGAACTTCTTTTTCTGTTGCCAAGTCCAATGAGACGGAATGTAATCACAGGTTAAGTAGTTAATGATATCTCCAAACCAAGGTGAATTTTCCTTAGAAGGAATTCTTTTCTTTAATAACTGCATGGTTGAAGGCATATCTATTCTAAACAGTTGTTCATCAGGAAACGAATCCTTAATTTCATTTCCTATTTCTTCCTCAGTTTCCATTCTACTTAGATGATCTGCTACTACATTCTCACTTCCTTTTTTATCTTTAATCTCAATATCAAATTCTTGAAGTAGAAGAATCCATCTAAGAAGACGTGGTTTCGCATCTTTCTTACTCAGTAAATATTTCAATGCTGAATGGTCTGTATAAACTATTACCTTAGAGCCAACAATATACGATCTAAACTTATCTAAGGCAAAAATTACGAAACAACGGTTCTTTTTACTCGTAGTTGCATAGTTTAGTTGAGCATTTAACGTATGAGATGCATAGTAAATAGCTTTGAGAATTCTATTATACCTTTGACCTAAAACGCTCCTACAAGAAAATCGCTTGCATCACACATAATCTCAAAAGGTAAATCCCGGTTTGGTGCCACCAATACGGGTGCGATAATCAACTTCGCTTTCGGGGTCTTAAATGCTTCCATACATTTATTATCAAAATTAAAAGATACTTCTTTTTCAAGCAAATGACTTAGAGGCTTTGCTATCTTTGAAAAATCTGCAATAAATCTCCTATAAAATCCCGCATGTCCAAGAAATCCTCTTAACGTTCTTAGATTAACTGGTGGAGGCAATTTTTCGATTACCTCGACTTTAGCTTTATCAACTTCAATTCCTACTTCAGAGATTCTATGACCTAGTACAATTCCTTCTGATACCATTAAATGACATTTTTCCCGCTTAAGCACTAAATTGGTATCCTCACGGCGTTGTAACACTCGTTCTAAGTGTAACAAACAGCCATTAAAAGAGTCTCCGTAAACACTAAAGTCGTCCATAAAAATTTCTAAGAATTTCTCAACCATATCGAAAATATAGACATCATACATCTTTGGAAAGTAGTTTGGAGCATTACATAAACCAAACGGCATTCTTTTATACGCAAAAGTTCCATAAGGACAAGTGAAAGTAGTCTTTTCCCTATCTCCTGCTGCAATGAAAATCTGTAAATATCCTGAATAACCATCTAAGAAACAGTAATACTTATGACCACTTAAACGTTCCAACATTTGTACTATGAATGGAAGTGGATGATGATCTTTCTTAGTATGATCATTTAGTTTTCTAAAATCAATGCACATTCGATATCCTGTAATTTCCCTTGTTGGAATCCATTCATTCTTATCATTCTCTTTCACTGTGAAACCTCCTTTCTTTGGTACAACTTGAGTTGGACTTACCCATTCACTATCCGATATAGGAAAAATTATTCCCATTTCTAATAGCTTAATAACCTCTTTCTTAACGATTAACTGTAAATTAGGGTTGAGGCGGCGTTGCGGTTGAATACAAGGTTTAGCATCTTCTTTCAGAATTATCTTATGAACACATATCTCAGGACTAATACCTCGAATATCAGCAACTGTCCATCCAAAAGCTTTCTTATGCTTTTTCAACATTCCTAGTAATTGATCTTCCCGTTGCTTCGTTAAAGTTGATGAAATAATAACCGGTAAAAGGTTATCATTTTCAAGAAAAGCATATTTCAGATTTAAAGGTAACGGTTTCAATTCCAGATTCTTAGGCGGATCTTCTATTGATGATTTAAGAACTGGTCCTTCTAGTTCTAATTCTAAATACTTATGCCATGGTGGTTTAAAAGTAAAACTTCCTTTATCTAGAGAAAGGATTATCTCTTTCATTTCAATGTCTTCCTCATCTTCTTTATAGATAGATAAAGTTAAACATTCCTCTAATCTATCTTCAAAAGTTGGTAACTGATTATCATAGAAAGAATGAATATCTTCTATAAAAGAACATGGTTCTGGTGATGTGTATTGATGGTTCATAGCTTTGAAAATATTGAAAGCAACTTCATCTTCATTGACTCTCAAAATTAATTCTCCTTTCTGAACATCGATTAAAGTTCTCCCCGTAGCTAGAAATGGACGTCCTAAGATAAGCGGCGCCGAAAATCCTTCTTCCATTTCCATAACTACAAAGTCTACTTGGAAAATAGAACTTGTCTACTTTAACCAATACGTCCTCAATAATTCCTCTAGGGTACTTAATCGATCCGTCCGCCATTTGCGTAGTCATTTCGATCTTAGTAAGCTTTCCTATGCCTAGCTTTCTATAATCCTCATAAGACATGAGATTTATACTAGCTCCCGAGATCACATAAGACCTTCTTAAACAAAAATCCTCCAATTTCACACGGAATCGTAAAACTTCCAGGATCTTTTAGTTTAGGTGGTAACTTATCTTTGCGCGTAATTGCGAACATTCTTCATTTAGGCATATATTCTCATATTCCTCTAATTTTTTCTTATTTGATAGTATATCTTTCAAAAACTTTCCATAGGTAGGCATATTTATCGAGCTTCGATAACGGGGATATTAACATTAATATGACGAAAAGTATCAAGGAAACGAGCATACTTCGATCGGTCTTAATCCTTTTAATTTGATCTTTAGGTGGAAAAGGTAAAGACTCTAAATCTATAACCTTTGGTTTCGAAGTCATTTTCTCTTTTCCTTTATCCTTTGGAGTATTACTTGATCGCCATGTTTCGGGTTCTTGACTTTTTTCTTTTAATTTGTTCCCCGAATCAATCTCTACTTCATATTCCTTCGCTTCTTCCTCCTTGTTTTCTTTATCTTCTACTCTAACATGTTCCTTAAATAGATTCCTTAAATCTTTATCCATGGGGTCTTTCAAAATTCTTGGGATTTTTACCCATTTTTCACCTTCCTTCTCAGGTTCCAAACTTCTATTCCTTTTCAAGAATTTCTCTATAATTTCTTCTTCCTCATCAGTAAATTCAAGTTCATCTTTAGTCTCTTCATTGTTATCTAAATCATTTTCTACTTCATTATTCCCGAAGTTTTCTACTCCATTACTACCATAGAGTTTCCTACTTCTCGTAACTACAACATTCACCTCTCTTGGGTTTCTTTCAGTATTACTTGGTAATCCTCCAGGAGGTCTACTGTTGTTACGTTCACCTTCCCTACTCAAATGATCTTCCATATTCCTTAATGAAGCTTCTATCGTTCTCATTCGGTATCATGTCCACTCATAGATGTTTTCATTGTACTCATGTCCTTACCGACCGAACCTATAGAAGTCATCATTGTTTCCATATTCTTAGCTTGAGTAGATACTACACCCATCATATTTTCCATCGCTTTTTCCCATTTTTCAACCCCTTCGCAGGTTTAGTTGAACTTTGAGTTACTGGTATACTTTGAGTGGTATGTTGAGGATAAGATCTTGGTAATGATTGTAAATTCTGATTAGATGTATTTCCTTGATAAACTTGATTATTATTCATATTCTTATACTGAACTGGATACGGCGGTTGTCCTGGCTTACTAGGGTTTTCAGACCATCTAAAAGTTGGGTGGTCTCTTCTAATAGCATTAAATGAGTTTGAATATGCATTGTTCAAATTCCTATGCTGCTGAAGAAAACTCACTTCCTCTTTTGAATATCCTGTTGGTTCTTCTATCCCTAATGATACATTATCATAATTTGAGTATTCAGTTGGAGTACTATTTTCTGAATTTTGATTCTTACCTTGTTGTAATCCATCAAACTTTCTACTTAAATTCTCCAAATGTGCTAGAACTTCCGTATTTGACGTACATCCTTCTGCAAAAGCTACTTTTCTAGTGCTAGAACCGGTTTCCCACATTCTATTGTTTTTGGAAATCTTTTCTATAGCATCGTAAACTGTTTGAGCTTCACTCATCATTAACGAACCACCACATGCATGATCTACATCTGCACGTGAATCTTTTCTTAATTTACGACAGAAAAGTTGAATTTGCATATCTAAGGAATAACCATGATCGGGACAAGCTCTTAACAATTTTTTAAACCTTTCCCACGCATTCCCAAGTGTTTCTTCAGATCCTTGTCTAAAATTAGCAACCTCGACTTTTAATTCCAAATTCCGTCCCGGAGTGAAATATTGTTTCGAAATTCGGTTTGAATATCCTCCCAACTAGTTAACGAATGGTGTGGAAGAGACATAAACCAATCTCGGGCTCTTCCTTTTAAAGAAAAAGGAAACATAGTCATCCTTGTTAATTCCTTATGAGCACCTTGACTTTTGGTCGTATTGCACACGCTTCTTCAAACGAGATAGAGATGATGATGTGGATCTTCATCATCTTCTCCTAGAAATTGGGCTCTTGCGTCAATTAAACCAAAAAGATGAGACTTAATTTCGAAATTATTCGCTCCTTCATTCGGTAAAAGTATGGGATTATTAGTCCGGTTTCTCCTTACGCTTTGATCACGAGATAGGTCTCGGGTTTGGCGGATTGTTACGATTATTCGGTTCCGATCTTGATTGTTCCTATTATTATTATTCGATTATTATTAATATTAACGGGGTTTTGTCCATGCCCTAAAGCATGATCTAGCCTCTGTTCGTTTGTTTCATCACTACCTTCGACCATTTCTTTATTTTTATTAGAAGATGATTCCGTTGGAGATTTTCCAAGGAGTCCTAAGTTTGGGTTGACCACGTTTACTCTCTATCCGCAACTGCCTTTCGTAAGCGTTTATATCAGGCTTATAAGGAGTAAGTGAGGCTTTACCGCTTCTGGTCATCAACTAATTAAAATAGAAAAATGCTCGAGTTTTAAAGAAGAAGAAAATTGGTACTAAAAGAAAGTAGATACCAACGAAAAATAAAAAAGAAATGTGATAAGAAGAGTGTTGGTTTATCCTCGAGAATTTTTAACTAATACAAGTAGTAACCATAGACACAAAAAAAAAATAGCGACTTTGTTTCCCCGGCAACGGCGCCAGAAAGCTGACGTCACCAAACCAGACCTTAGAAACGGCGTCAAGAAGAGGACAGACCTTTTCTAGGTTAGACGGATCCTAACCGGCAGTGTACCGGGTCAAATTGTAGTGATAAAGTGGTGAGTCGGGTGTCGAATCCTCGGGGAAAAAAGTGGTAATTCTTTTAAGTGTGGTTAAACACCAAAGAGCCGCTATTAACTCGATCTAAACCGCAATTTTATAACACATTACTACTACTCTAACTAACATAAAATAAATGCGTAATTTAAAAGTTATTTTAATATAATATATATAGATATATAAATATATATAGATGTACATAAATAGTAAAATATATATATATATATATAAATATATAGATACCAATATATAATTTATAGACTAGACTAGCCAAAGTATATGTAATTAATTTATTCGATCTTTTCAATTAATAGAATGTGTTCGATCTTCCTTTTTTAGGTCCAATTGAGTGAATGAAACGGTGTACTCCTAATGTCAACAATTCCTCCTCACACGAGCGTATGAAATTGTCATATGTCAAAAGTCATCGGTCCAAGGTCCACAACCGCCCCATGCTAAACTTAGTTAGTCAAAACAGTACCGAGTACAAATCTACCCCGGATAAAAGAGGTGATTCCATTTGTCGGATGGCCGATGTTATTCAAGAGGCTCCGGTTGTCAAGCGGATCGATTTAATACAAACGGTGTAGTTTCAATTAAACTCGTGATTTTAACATTATTAAGATCTCGAATACAAATTTTAATAAGATTTGTTTTATTAGGACAAATCGCCCGGGTAGGAAATAGGATTCCGTTAATCGACGGCCATTTTTACCCTCCGGTTTTTCTATTTTTACTCATATCCCGACTTCTCTCGGTCGGTTCATCGCCAGAGTTATATGTAGTATTCATTATGATTGATTACTTCATTCCGAATATATTATCATTACGTAGCGAAATAGAAAAAGATTCATTTTACTCAATTTTAGTCATTTTATTTTAACATCATTCTTTTAACGAAAAGATCGAAATAATACGATTACATAACTTTGGCTAGTTATTAGATCTAGCCTAATAACATTATAAAAACTAAAAAGAAGAAAATAACAAACATAAACATAATTATTATAGAAATTACCCGATTACAATCGCTTTGATTCGAAATCGTCTTTTCCCGCATTTTACAACGATTTCGAAAGAACACCGAACCTTCGAGAATTTCCCGAGCATTACTACCGTACTACTACTACATTATTTTGGCATAAAGCCTATTTACAAACTAAGAAGGAGAAGAAAACAAAGGAATTATCCTATCACAAAGAAAATATTGTCTAGACTTGTATTGACTTCAAAAAGTGTCGATACTCGGGATTTCGCTTTCGAGGAATATGGCTTCTCGGTAATGCAAGCCAAGCACTAAACTACAAAGATTAATATTTTATACTAATTATATCATAATTTTAGATATATGGACACACGTCCATTAAATTACACAGCAAAGATTCCGCAACATTGGACTTCAACAGCTATTATAGAAGTTTAGTAGGAAAGCTACTCTATCTAGGACTAACAAGGCCTGACATAACTTTTTCTACTCAATAACTCATCCAATTCTTGGACAAGCCCACAAATTGCAACTTCAAGCAGCTCATAAGCTCCTAAGATACTTAAAAAGCAAACCAGGACAAGGTATCTTCTTCTCAGCAAAAGGAAATTTGGAACTCAAATGTTATGTAGATGCAGATTGGGGAGGATGCAGTGACACCAGAAGATCGGTCACATGTTTCTCAATATTTCTAGGAGATTCACTCATCAGCTGGAGGACTAAGAAACAGACAACAGCATCAAGAAGCTCTTCTGAATCAGAATATAGAGCCATGGCAATGGCCTCCTGTGAGCTTCAATGGCTTACTTATTTGCTATCAGAATTCAACATTAAACAGGAAAGGCCAATTCCAATGTTTTGTGACAACAATAGTGCCATATATATAGTAGAAAATCATGTTTTTCATGAGAGGACTAAGCATATGAAAATATTGTCATGTAGTGAGAGATAGATACCAACAAGGACTCTTAAAACCACTGCCTATCACTACAAATGCAGCTAGCAGATTTGTTCACAAAAGCCTTGGATAAAAGCAGATTTAAAACCCTATTGAGCTCCTATCCTTTAGTCAACATTTATCAACCTAAAAGTTCAGTTTGAGAGGGGGTGTTGAAGTTCATAACAAGGAGCAGCAACAGCAAATCACAAGTGACAAGCAGCAGCTTAAAAAACAACAACAAACTGAACTTATAGTTGGAAGTTCATTGAGGACTTTTATCAAACACTTATGTACAAAATTAGTTGGAAGCGGTTATCATTGTTAGAGTTAGTTATAACCGCCTATGAAGTTAATTAGCAGCTAGGATAGTCTATATATACATTGAATTACACCTTGTAACCTCTAATTGAAGTTTAATGATCAATAATAGTTTTATCAAGTTTTACTTACTTTCTTCTTCTTCTTCAATTGATTTTTCTGTTCTTGATTCATGAACATTGGATGTTCATGAAATTCATCATAGGCCCAAACTCATATAAGAGGAGGGGTCTCATCCCAAAACCTAGGTTGTGAGGTGAGGGAAGTCTATCTCTTAATATGTTGGGTGAAACAACCACAATTTCCCAATGTGGGACACTTTAACATAATGTTTGTGAAACATAGAAATATGCATCTTCAGTAGCTCTTTTCATGTCTTCTCGGTCATAATCTTCATATGAAACGCTAATATATGGATGAGTACGATGTCCTAGTAAAGAACAATGGTAGTATCTGATGAATATTTCCATGGTTCTTTTTTTGATACAATTATACTTTTTAAATAGCATGAAAATAATTATAAGATAATTACAGTGCATCATATGAATGTGTTGAATAGAGACTGAGGCATGACATAAAGTATTGCATCCTTAAATATTACGGCATAATCGAGAATTACCATACTTACATTATCATACCGCAATTATCATTATTTACATTATCAATACTTGAATTACCATTACATTGCAATAGTGGAAGGAGCTATGAAGCACATACACGACGTACGACACGACACAACCACACAACGACACGACTGTGTTCAAAATATAAGGACACAACACGTCAGCACACGTTTTAAAAATATACCACCTCCGTTTCAAAATATAAGTTTATTTATCTTTTTGGTTTTGTTTCATAATATAAGTCAATTTAGAAAACCAATAATGCATTTATTATAATTTTCTCCTTTTACCCCTCATTTAATACATACCCATTCACTTTTCTCTACTTTACATTAATAACAATCAAATGTCCTTTTAAACTTTTTCATTAAAAGTAATGACACATAACCAATCTAACCAAATTTCTTAATCTGTGTGGAAAAAAATCCAAACGGATTTATATTTTGGGACGGAGGTAGTATATGATATAAATTCATATTAGAAGATAAACACAAAACTCAAAGAAAATTGCATAATTAGACAAAATAAGCTACGTAATTCATCAATTGTGTATTTATGTAAAATTGATATTCGACCTCGACATGATTGTAACGCAAATTTCGTTGTCCTGTAATTAAATATAAAAAAAAGACAAGAAAATTGGAACAAATATATTTTTATTTATTTCATAATTTATACAATCTCTAGCAAAATCCCTATATCTACGGGACGCCTTTGATTCTACTTTGATTTCGCCGAGGATCGCGGGAACTTGTTCTCGGACTTTGTCATTACTCCGTTGGGAAGAACGCTGGATTTGTGGAAGATCTCCGGATATGGCGGATAATCCTTTAATTGTTGTTGAAGAACTCCGGATATGGCGGATAATCTTCATTAGTTGGAGATGACCAATATGCTTTCATGCTTCCTTGATCTTCTCATTTGATTTATCCGAGGGTTGCGGTGACTAGTTCTCGGACTTTGGTGGTGCTCCTCCTATTTGTTGGGAAGAGGGCCTTTGTTTTTTGTTGAAGAACACTGGATTTCTTGGTGATCTTAGATTTGAAGAAGAACTCCGAATATGGTGGAAGACCTTCGATTGTTTTTGAAGAACTCCGAATATGGCGGACGAGCTTCGAAAGTTGGTGACGAACTCCGGATGTGGCGGATGATCCTCGAATGTGGAAGAACTCCGAATATTGTGGAGGACCTTCGATTTTCGTTGAAGAACTCCGAATATGGCGGACGAACTTCAAAACTTGTTGAAGAACTTGAAGACTTCTTTGTTGCATCTTAGATCATCTCTTTGTTGAAGAACTCCGGTTTTGGCGGATGGAATTCGCGTTTGCTGAAGATGGCTTGGAGGATTTTTTGTTACTCCTTCAATCTTCTCCGCGGTGGTTGAACAGAGGGCTGTATGCTTTCTCCCCATCTTATTCACCAATTGTTGTTGTGTTGATGAACTCCCGAATATGGCGGAATAACTTTGACTTTGATGAAGACTTGAAGAAATACTTTGTATTACCTTCAATCTCTTAGGTGAAGGGCTTCGACTTTGCGGAAGATCATCGATGTTGAAGACAATCTTTCATGGTGCTTTGAAGCTTTTGATGTTCTTTATATTCTTGAAGGACTTTGGACTTTCCCGAAAGATCTTCGAGTGTTGAAGGCAACATTCTCATATGATCTTCGAGTGTGGAAGACGCCTTTTAGTCTTCTTCCCTTTCTTGAAGAACTTTGGAGTTTCCTTGGAAGATCTTCAATGCTTTGGTGTTGTTGTGCTTAAAGCTTTTCCTCCGGTCTTCAATCCACCTCTTCGGTGTGTTGATGATTCCATTAAACATCTTCAATGTGTTGATGATTTCGCCAACTCTGTGTTGCTGATGCTTTTGACCTTCTCGCCTTTCCTGGCTTTGGGTTAATCTTCAAGTGTTGAAGACGCACGGTTGAAGAAATCCGTCTTTGTGTTGATCTTCGAGTGTTGAAGACGCCTTGTTGAAGAGCCCCGTTTTTGTGTTGATCTTTTAGTTTTGAAGACGCTCTTCGATCTTCTTGGCTCCCTTGATGAACTTCGAGGATTTCTTGGAAGATCTTCGATGCTTGAAGATGCTCTGGGACTTCTCACCAGCTTCTATGATCTTCCTTGTGCTTGTTCTTCTTCTGTGTTGATGATTTCTCCACTTCTTTAGAAGAGATGATTGCATCAACCTTCTCTTGTGTGCCTTCTGTGTGTTTGCAAATGACCAACAAGACCTCTCCTATTTATAGTGCTGGATGATACATTTGCATTAATTTACATTAAATGCGTTCACACCCTTGATTCATTTCTAGAACATTTTGCATTTATTATAAATCAGTAAAATCTCATAATTAATTGATTTTAAGAGATTTTATGATTTATTGACTTTTATATTATCTCACAGTATTTAATGTAGAAAATAATACCAAAATACTTAGATTTAATGACATATGTAGTATGTGACAATTTTAATATGTCACATATATATTTTGTATTTCTACACAGCCATTTAATTATAAATAATTAAATCTCTAAGTTTCTTTTATGAGATTTTAATCAATCATTTATTTTTACATTATTCCCTAAAAAACATTTAGGAAATAAAATAAAATAAATTTTATTTAGGACAAATGTATTATGTGACATATTTAACGAACCACATAATTTTTTCATTTCTACAATGATTACAAAATAAGATACAAAAACTTGATGACGTTCAAAATATTAACAACTTAAAAGATGATCTTTTTTCTTCAAAAAAAAAAGATCTTTTATCAACAACATAGATAAGTTAAATAATTAAGAGATATTAATTGATTAATTATAATTAAGTTTGAAAAACATATTTACTTGTCAAATCATATTCAAATTTTATGAAATTTAATTAAAAATATGATCAAATATATGTCCAGAAGTGCCGGGAAGTGTCGACGCCATATCAATGACAGTAGGATTGACTTACGCACAATACTATTAGGCGGTGAATAGTAATACTTAAAGATAAACACCACCCAAAAAATTGCTACTTTTTAATAGTGTCTTGAAACCCTAATTCAATCTTAAAAAACACCTTCACAATACCTTTCTCAAAGATCAAGTATTAGTATTTCTAAACAAAAGTGTAATTAAAAAAGTTATTTTTATATACATTTTAACTATTGCTGGGCATATTTCTCTTTATCAAGAAAATGATGAAGTCGTGTCGGGGTATTTCTTGGTCTCGCAAAAAACCTTCCATGAGATTAAAAAATTTAAAGGTGGTGCTTCATTCGCCGTGTGACCATGAGGTAAGGCAACGGGTTTTGGTACCGTTATTTGGAGGTTCGAATCCATCCGTCTCAGAGTATATCATTCATTTCCTTTTGTTTTATTTATTTCGGAGGTAATGAATATGTAATTCTTTGTTATGTCGGACTAAAATTTTATTCTATTTAATTAACATGTAATCATAGCCCAACAATATAGTAAACAATAAATCACTGCATTCCATTTCATTTCATCCAAAGAAACAATCAATAAGTAAAGTCATACTCCAACCATATACTCCCACCGTTCCAATTTATCTGAGGCAGTCGCCAAAATAATTTGTTCCATTTTATCTAGGACATTTATATTTCCAATTAGGGATGGCAATGGGCACGGGTGGGTACGGGTTTGACAGTATCCATACCCTATCCATCATAAATTTTTTATACCCATACCCTACCCACTACCCGTGCGGGTAGACATTTTTAAATCCATACCCTACCCATGCGGATATTCACGGGTTTATGGATATTCATGGATATTTGATTTCATTAACAAAAATGGAATGGACTTTATTGGCGCCATAAAAATGCTTCTTACCACACTTTTTAATCTATTTTTTTCTACATACACTACGAAATTACTTTCAGTATACTTATACTGGAGTGTTTTTTTGTTTAGTCTATATTTTATTATTAAAGTTTATTCATAAACCATAATAGTCACGGACATAGAAAATATATCTCTAACAAACACATGTATTCATGAGTACTTGATCTCGTTTATGTTCTATAATTCAAGAAAACAGAAGTTAATAGATTTCAAAAAAAAAAATCACCATTTAAATATTGGTTTAACTCGAGCTAAAATAACGTTCAATTCATTTTTTGTAAACTAACAAAAAGTGATGAAACTCTCTGACCATCAACATCATTATATTTATGTGATATTGAATTATTAAAGTTTATATTCACCTTCACTTGATTTTTTTCATTGATGAGTTCAATCATCCTCTAATAATCAACAGAGAATTGTTTTGCTTCTCTCTGATTTTGAGATGGTATGTTGAATTGTTATTTGTATGTATGTATATAAAAAGAATATATATAAAGTTTAATATCCATACCCTACCCTGAGTAATATGCCGGGTAGAAAATAGATATTCATACCCTACCCTACCCACGGCGGGTTTTGAAAAATCAAATTCATACCCTACCCTTAAAAATACTCTACCCTAACGGGTAGGGTAGGATGGATATCCACCGGGTTGGATCAAAATTGACATCCATATTTCCAATGAAACATTTATGGTATTTTTCATTGTTTTACCCTTATTTATTGTAATAGGATAGATAAAAAATAATGTCACATTAATTATATCCAATGACTTTTTAGTCATTTCATTTTAAGTCAATGCATTAACTCACTATCTTAATATGAGTGATTTTGACAATTACCTCAGATAATTTGAAACGGAATGAGTTATATACAAACGAGAAATTTTATAGTGGTCAATGACCACCAAATTCAATCGTGAATTCAATGCCTATCACAATCATCCATTTGATGACATGTGTCCATTAGTTTGATGGTTATTGACCACCATAAAATTTACCGAAACAATAAATCACTACATTCCATTTTTTTCCCACTGAAACAAAAGTTTTTTTAATCTACGGGGATGGGGGGATCGAATCGGATCAACCCACTCGAGAGCCTGGGTAGATCCTAATGACAACCACTAAGGTATGAGACGTTGCCCCACTACATTCCATTTAATTTCATCCAAAGGAACATACAATAAAGGAAACCAATTAAAAGTTAAAACATACTGTTTTTGTTTTTGTTTTTTTATATCAACGATTGAGTCGTCTGACTATTGTCTTATTTGTTTGAATTTATATTGTCCACATGGGCATAACTTGGAGATAAGAAAAATAGAGGTTGTGGCAGCAATATTGCTTTTGAGTTGTGGTGTGAGAGATGAGAGTTCGATATCATATATCGACTTTTTTTAGCATGAAAATGTGTAGAAACATAAAATAACAAATTGCACCATTAAAACATAACCATCAATTTACATCATCCATGTAGTTCTAAAATAAGGACAGTGGGCCCTTTTAGGTTGGGCTCAAATTTTTTTTTTTTTTTTTTTTTTTGAATGTACTAGTATAAAAAGAAGGAAAAATTAGATAAAAATCCACATTTCCTCCATTATTTAAGTTTTAATCCAAACTCTTTTTTTTAGTTGCAATAAGGAAAAAAAATTCAGTTGGACTAAATTACCCTTATATCACAAACACGCTACTTTCTCTCTTAATCAGGAAGAACATGATTATATGTTCTCCGTGTTCAAGGAAAACTTGCACCGAGCTATGCGTCATCAGAAATTTGACCTTTCTGTTGTCCATGGTGTCACTCAGTTTTCAGACGCAACATTCTAGGATTGCATCGCCGCTCTCGTCGTCTTAGGCTTCCTTTTGATACTAACAAAGCTCCGATCCTTCGTACTGATAATCTTCCTAAGGATTTCGACTGGAGAAACCACGGCGCCGTAGGTCCTGCCAAGAATTAGGTTCGTCTATTTTTTTTTTTTTATCGATAGTTGATTTTGCTACAGATTGATTATGGAAATTATTCCTATAATTGTACAATTATAATTTAGCTATATTGGTATGCTTCGGTTGTGAAATTGCTACTTGCCAACTATTTTGTTTCTTGGCTAGCTTGTGTTATTGTGATTATGAATATGAAAGCAAAAAGTAGAATAGTTTCTTCTTCTTTACAAGCAAGTGTTTCTTATGCTTTCACTTGCTCTAAGATGGCCTCAATGGCAATGAGGTGGCCAACCGGTGATACTGATATTGTGATACTGATATTGATACTATGATACTGATATTGTGATACTGATACTGTTATTGTGTTATGGTGCTGAGTCGACATATTGAAACCGAAGGCGGAGATCTACGAGCTAATGTTCCAAGAAGAGGCAAATGCTCTTTGGTAATGATCTGTGAATTGAGATAAGATACAAATGTTAAATCATTTGGTGTAGAGGTTGACTTTATTTAGAAAATGTTAAACCATTTGGTGTAGAGTTGGAGAAGAAGATGATGATAGCAATCGACATTGTCGAGATTTTTAGGTGCTTAGATAATCTTTTCCTTGATGTAACTTAATTATCATATATGTTGATGTTAAAGTTGTTTATCATATATGTTGTAATTTTTTTTTCTATTGTGATTGAATGTGTTATTTCAAAATACACAAGTTTTTTGGGCGTTAATGTGATTACATTATTGTTCAAATGATTTTTAGTTTACGGTTTGTTTCCGTTTTAATCCATAAAGGAATATAGGCTATCGTTGTTGTTGTAAAGCTTGCCGAGTCCATGATTTTTGGCTAATCATATACTATTAATGGTAATGGTAATGGTGTCATTGTGTTTGTTAATAAAACGTGTTACTGTGATACTGTTATTGTGATACTGATACTGTGATACTGATACTGTGATTGTGTTAGTGTAAACGCTGCGATTATTCGGATTTCAAAATCTACGTCGAAAGGGTATCATATGAGATCTCAAAATGAAGAGAAAAAAAATATGAACTTTGGTGAAAGAATTTTGATGATCGGTGTTCTAAATTAAAAGTTACGGTTGTTTATAAGAAAAACGCTCCGATTAATGCAAATATTTTTTCGTCTTTCAAAATTTAAATCGGAAGGGTATCGTATGAGATCTCAAAATGAAGAGGGAAAAAATGAATTTTGGTGACATTTTTTTATGATCGGAGTTCTAAATCAATAGTTACGGTTGTTTGAAATTTTTTATAAAAAAAGGACTGCTGGGAGTTGGGACGCGCGTCTATTGTAAGTAAGGGTATTTTTGTCTGTCTGAATTTTTTTGTCCTTTTTGCAACTAAAAAAATGAGTGTGTCCTGTTTATTCATTTTGTATTGAAAAGTGGACTTTTGACTCATTCCCTCTAAAAAGAAAAATGACGAAATGTTTTTTTAATGGCAAAAAGTTCGGTGTGTTAGAATATAATATTGGTTTGCTTATCCCGAAAATCACATAACATAATTGCAATAACAAAGATAGGAGAACACAAAACAGGAAACACTTTTATTAATATGATCATAAACAGCAACATATATAAATGAAATGCAAAAAGCAAAAGTAAAACAAAATCTTATTCAAACTAAAGCGAGTTTAGAACTTTGTCCTTAAAGCATTATTGTCCCAACTATGTGTCCACGGATACTGCAATACGTTTCCTAAGATACAACAATCTACCTTGTTCTAGTCTTTGCACTTAGA
The DNA here is from genome assembly GCA_036785695.1 of Gentiana straminea. Lineage (NCBI taxonomy): Eukaryota > Viridiplantae > Streptophyta > Magnoliopsida > Gentianales > Gentianaceae > Gentiana > Gentiana straminea. Next base: position 5,037,198 of record JAVUPR010000312.1, on the reverse strand, counting down.
TGTGAACAAGAAACGAACTGATTAGGTCTTGAATATCTCTACATAGTCTGCATAGCATATGCATTAATTTTCATTAACGTGTGGGATTGTTGAAACTACTAAGATAGTAGTTGATGTTAGGCTTTGAATCACTCGATTCTGATATCGGGTGAATGAGAAATTAATTCCTAAAGGTAAAGAGATTTATATGGGTGTTGTAAAGGATATGTGTTCCATTTGTCCCACATAGGTAATGGAATTCAAGAATGCTCACTATTTAAGTGGGAGAGTTACATTGAGAGACAAACCCCAAGGGTGAAGAGAATTTTATAGATGAGACAGGACATAGATGCTTGTTGGTTCAGAACCCCACACGTGTGCGTCGCCGCCGCCGCCGTCCGGCTTGGCTTGGGCCTTAGGCTTGGCCCGGTTAGTATTAATATTTTTGGGCTAGCTCAACACTTGTTTTCTAAATTAGTACAAAAGGTGCATCAGTTCGAACATGTTCATGAATATGAAGGCAACTGTTCGGTCAGAACACTTCGGTTGATTCCAACCGAAAATTTTGAACAGTACCATCCTTCCTGCGAAATTTTGAACATAAATATATGTTCGTTACCAAATTATTCTACCTATATAATCACAATGCATAGAATGAAAACAATACATAATTTTTCCTGAATACCGAAATTGTGCCCAAATAAAAAGACATATTTCTGCATAAAACTCGCATACAGTCAGAGATATCAAAGCCTAATCAGTTCGTTGTTTGTTCACATCTAAGTGCAAAGACTAGAACTAGGTAGAATGTTGTATATTGGGAGACGTATTGCCATATCCGTGTGTATATAGTCGGGGCAATAATGTCTTAAGAACAGAGTTCTAAACACACCTCAGTCCGAATAAGTATTCATTTTACTTTCGCTTTTTGCATTTCATTTATATATGTTGTTGTTTATAAACATATGAATAAAAGTGTTTCTTGTTTTGTGTACTCCCATCTTACGATTTGTTTTTGCAATTATGTTATGTGATTTTTAAAATAAGCAAACCAGTACTATATTTCTAACAACTAATGCAGTGCTAATGTTATGTGATACTTGTATTCCACAGTTGCTACATGATATACACATCTGTAACTTGTGTGTAGCGCCCCAACGAACCAACCCACCCACCCACCCCCCCCCCCCACCCCAACCCCCGGGGATTATTTTTATACCATTTATTGTGTAGTGATTCTTCTTTTTACCGCCACTCTATGGAGAATATATATTTTGTCAAGGTAGAGCCGTCCCAGGGGGGAGGCCTATCAGGCCTTGGCCTTGGGCCTCCCCCAAATGTAGTAAATCCAGGGCCCCACAAAAATGATTCAGTACTACTATTATGTTGCATATGTTTACTGTATGTTATATTTGGTTGGGTCATGTTCTCATAGTCCATTTCTAGTTCCAGCCTTTTCTTTTAACCCACTAATTTTTTAAATTCGTAGCTATATAGTAATTCATAAATAAAAGAGTTCGACAATGAAATTGCATCTTTAGTTTTCTACTTTAAAAAAATCTTTTTTAAATCTAGTCTAAAATAAAAGAAAACACTTGCTGCCTATGTGTCCCTGCTTTCCAATATGTGAGGCAACATCAATGTCTTCAAACAAGATTCCTCATAGTCCCTTTCTTTTCAATATATTTTTCATTTGTTGACATTATCATCACTCTTTTACACTAATTAATTAGTCTTTATAAAAATTTTCCAGCTATCTTTCTTCCATCGATCTGTTAATGGTTCAGTGCATGACCATTTTACAAGTATGATAATCATTTTTTTTTAATTTAATTCCAATGTTACCAATTTTTTTATGTAGTGTTTGCCTAATTGAATGACATAATATCAGAATGCTAATCCATTTTAACATGTGGTACTTTTAATTAGTGGTTTTGCTCTTAAGAATGTTAGCTGACAACTGATACATTTTTTAACAATTTTGATGTAAACAAAATTTATCCTAAAATGTTTGAGTATTGATTTGATTTTTATGTTTGAAATAGAAATAGTCAGGGCCCGACAAAATCATTTGGCCTAAGGCCCCGGTTTACACAGGGACGACACTGTGTCGAGGAAAAATAAACCCTCAAAATTTGATTCCAACCACTAACTTTTGAAACAGCCCTTCTTTTGAAGCAATTTCATACAGTTTCTGCATTCCAACGTATTAAAATAACTTTACTTGAGCTTCATCTCCAAGGTTAAAACCCTTTTTCTGTTTGAAATTTCACACAACTTTTCCTCAGTCAAAGATCCCAATTAGCCAATGCCAACAAATTCTTGTTTCTTGCTCTTCTTTTAAGGCTACGCAATGTCTCGTTGGGAATTATTCATCCACGTGGGTCCTGATTCATCCAAGTGGATATACGGTGCAGATGAAGTAACTATGGAAGAAATACCCTATCTCGTTGCCCTTTCCAACCTTTTCATTCTTTCATTGGTACAAGACACTCACGGACCCATGAAAATTTATGAATGGAGAAAACGGAGCAAAATCGAATATGCAGTAAAGAAAGATATAAGTATTTTTTTTATATTTTCTAACACTAAAACTATATCATTTTAATGCATATTTTTTTCGGGTCTCGGTAAAGGCACTGACGCTTCCCCTGATGTACATAGGTCCCCTACTACAAGACATATGAGTCAATTACCACTAAACATAAGCAACACACACAATCAAATGGGCGACATCTATTTTATCTTGCGATTCCATATAATAGAGACACTGTATTTTCGTTTCCAAGGAGTGTCTTGTATGATAACTTCATTTGAAGAGTTAGGATACGTAGCATTATCTTGACCACACCCCATAAGAGTTAGAATACGTAACTTATCGTAACAATACACCTCACGGCTTACCGTGACACCACACTTAACAGAGTAACACAATGAATGAAAATCGACTTTCAGAATACTGAGTTCGTACACTAATCTTCAAGAAAGTTAAATATATATCATACTAGACTTTTCAAGAGCCAATTATTGATATGGTGTCATGACAGATGTGGCGTCATATTAAATTGGGGAAATACTTGTGTGGAGACACTATGTGGAACAATCATAACCACACAGTTTCAAACTGTATTTAAACTATGTGGTGTGTTTAAAGACACAAGAAAAAGCTAAGAAATGAAAGGCACATGACCATGGAATATAAAGAGAAACCGGAAACTCTCCAACGACCTGTGATAGAATTCAAGCAAGAACCGATAATGATTGATGCCGGTCAAGGGCAATTTCTACAGATTGCAAAGAACAGAGCACTACAAGAATATAGCAGATTCCGCAATTGTACAGCTAAAGTTACAAAGCTAACACAAAACTGAAGCATGAAGAGGTCCCTATGGATCTTCATGCTGAGATGCAAGAAACTAAAAAAAATCTAATCAATGGAACATAGGATACATTGACAAGCGTAAATGCAACGAAATGAACTGTACTAATTATAATAAACAGTTAGTCATCAATCCACATTATCAATCTCTCAACAGAACAAGGTTTTTCCATCATTTACATGGACAAAACAGGTATTTGGACAGACTCGATGAAAGCCGGATGATCGACTGACTCTAAGACCCCGAGCTGTGTTGGATAGTTTCTCCTGTTGGAAAGGGAATTGAAGAAAAAATATATATATTAACAATTCACAGATGCCCTTTCTCATTGTATTGTTCTTGTAAGTTTACATTTTGAAATGAATGTGGTCGCCGTGTAATTTAAACTACAGAGTTTCAGGAGTTCGGCAGACCGTTGCTTCAAAGCGGGATTGCAACCACTCTGGATGACAAGCAACAACTTTGCAGCCAGACCTGCATCAACAGCAAGGGCAGCACATTCTTCAGGAGCAAGTTTACAAACTACCCATAAGATCGATAATGCCAACTCGGTACACGTCTCTGAAATCTTCATCAATAGCTTAACGATACTAGGAATAGAGCTAGGGCAATTCTTTAGAGCCAGAGCACCTTCGGGTAGGGCAGACAATGTGTCAAGAATATGAAGGGCCAGTTCTAAGCATTCGGGATTCAAACGAGGCAATACCTCTACCAATTGAGGAATTGCTCCAATGCTCACAATTGAGTGCCTTACAGATTCATGTGAGCAAATCATTTTGAGCAATCTTAGTCCAGCCAACATTCCATTCTGGTGCCTCCTATCCTTCACCAACCGTAGTAATCCAGCTAAAAGACTCAAACTTGAAAATATTTCTGAATTGATGTCTTCACCATCCATTAGTATTTCGATTAATTTTGTACAATTGATCTTAGTATCGATTGAACCTTCATTCAATATATCAACCATCAAAGAAAACTTTGCAGGCTGCCTCAAGTAAGCCTTTGAATCAGAATTGAGATCCAAATTCGCTAGAATCCCAATTGCTTCTGATCCAACAGCATGTGTTGTGAAAGGTCCCAACAGAGAAGAAATTAGACCTGCGCCGCCATTTTCTATCAACGTCTTTTTAGCCGAATCGTGCGCTGTAACAACTTGCCTTAACTCTTTCAAAGCTTCGATTCGTACTTGGCCTTTAACTTTCTTCAATGTTTCCAGAAGCTCCAAAGCCCTTCCTTGCACATCCTCTGACCTCTTCTTCATCGCCATGTACTTCTGAGTAAACCAGCTATAACTTAGCTGGTAAAGGGTAGTGTTTGGGGTGATTGAATCATCCCAAAGCTCCTGCATTGTGGTAGGGCAAGTGAGGTGCCCCAAAGAGAACCATTTGAGAATGTTGGATCTCTCATAAGTCTGCCCTGTGCAAAGTGTCACAGGATCTTGCATTGGCTCCAATGAAATTGGACAAATGAATACTGAGGGAACTTCAATCAAATCAAGCTCCTCAATCATCTTTCTCAGATCAAACTTCTCTACAGTTGAACAACCATGAAACACACCACCACCTCCACCACCCAAGATCCCATCTTTTACAGCTGTTTCCAGATCCAACACCTGCCCACCTCCTCCAACTTCAAATCCCTCCCTCCCTTTACCAGATGGCTTATACATAGGCATCTTCAGACAATGTTTTACTCCAGGGGAAAAAGAAAAGCAGTACTCAAATGACTTAAATACAGAGGCCCTTTCTAAAAAAATGTACCAGTCTTGTTAAAGAAACATCACATCTGAAGACCACGGGAATGAAATGAAGCGTGTGGATGAAAAAGAGACGAGAAAAAGAAAGAGTAGGATGAGAATTTTACTCTTTTTCTATGTCTCACTCTTTCTCTAAATTTGAGCACAAATATCAAGAAATGGACATCAAAGGAGACATCTTTTCTTCATGGGGATTTCTTTTTCTAAGCTTTATCTGAACTCTTGTACTCTGGTCAAAAGAACACTATGATTCATTTTCAACATCATTATCATGATCAAAGATACTGCTCATGATTTATGATAAGATGAAAGGGAAAAGTAATCTCCGTCTCCAATACCAAAGCTTTAGCCTTTTTGAAGTTTCAATTGTTGTTGAAGCTAATCATTCAACGCCAAAAACAGAAAATTAAACATGAAAAGCAGCAATCAAGTGCCGGAAAAAGATGCTAACAACCTCAAACAGCTACACCACTAAATCTAAACAGGAAAAAAATTGATCGAAGTAGCAAAATGTATTATTCTGAATTGGAAAAAAGTTCAGAGAAACATACCCAATCTTGATTGTAACAGGAAAGAAAAAAAGATTCATAAATAGAAGGGGGTAGATGATAGAGAAAAAGCGCTCTCTCTCTCTCTCTATACGTAACCCTCCATCCACTATTCGTTGAATATGCTTATGGGGGCAGGTGCTGTAAACCCTAAAAAGAATTCGCCTCTTTTCGTTTATTTTGATCTTACCGAAAAATACTTACTAGCATACGTCTTAATAATTTTTTGTTTTCTTGAAGAACAGATGACCGGGAAGAGACTGGTTACAGACGGTAATTTTGACTCTTGGAGATTGTGTACCACACGTGCAAAAGAGTCCACACTTCAAAGTGACCGAAATATCCGGTCTCCTTGCACTCTCTTAATATTGGGAAGTTCTTGTGTGGTGTCTTCATACGCGAGACACCTATGGTATCGTATTAACCACATACTTTTATTTTGTATTTAAATTGTGTGGTTCGGATTATTTTACCCGTCACTTCATCTCAAATTTTCTCATCACACAAGTATTTCCCTTTAATATTGTCTATGTCTCAATATATAAGTCTGTTTGGTTTTTTATAGCGATTAAGAAAGTTGGTTAAATTGTTTATGTGTCATTAATTTTGAAGCAAAAAACTAAAATGACATTTGATCGTCATTAATGCAAAATAATGAAAAGAATGTGATTATATAATAAATGATGAGTAAAATAAGAAAAGTGTATTAAATGTTTCGTTGGTTATTTAAATGAACTTAAATTTTGAGACCAATCCAAAATGCTAAACAGACTTACATTTTGGGACGAAGATAATACTTAGTTTTTTTTACTTAAAAAACCTCTATCTGAGCTAAAAAAACAAAAACAGACACTCTATTTTAAATACTACTAATTAATGTAATGTTGAACCCTTTCGTCGACTGGTATTGTGAAATTTAATATTGATGTTACTATCAAGGATAATACCCTCTTCGTTGGCGGAATTTTCCGAGACTCCGTAGACACTATCCTAATAGTTTCTCGCTAAATTCGAGCCGTGCCTGAGATGTAGATTCTGGAGAAGGCCTTGCTATCTTCCACGGTCTTTCGTTTGCTTTTGCTTACGGATACCGCTATATCTCCATGGAAAGCATTCCAAAACGGTGGTTTGTCGCCTCCAATTTGACGACGAGGATTTCTCAAGCATTGGTAAAGTGTAGACGCTTGCAAGGCTTCCTTGTCTCGCTTTAATTATGTGACCTTCTCGTTTGTTAGACGCTCGGGGAATGTCCTAGCTCATTTTTTAACAAAACTTGGTTTAGCTATTTTGTCTTTCGTTGAATGGGGATCCAATGATGTAATTTATGTTTGTACTTCTGATAGTGTCATTTAATAAAACCTTTCTTCCTAAAAAAATACTAGTATTAGTTTTTAGAATGTTATACCAAAGTAGTATCTTCTCATTTACGTTTTTTCATCTTTTATATTTGTAATATGTAAAAATGCTCTTCCTATTATTTTCGTTCTAAAAGACCCTAGGCTCTAGCGACATTCCACTTTCGACCAAAAACCTAAATCACACCATTCTTAAATGTGATTTCTTCGGAAATCTACCACACCTCTCTCCCTTAACACTAATGTCTAGGAATGTGGCTCAGACATCCAACGAAGATAGTAATTTGCTTCTGAGAAGCGTTCGAAAAGTGAAGCATCGTGTGGTGGATGAAGACCTAGATGGAAATCCGATGAAATCTGTTTGGGAACAACAGAGCGGCGTAGACATCATGCAAAATCCAACACCATGGATGAGTTGAATCAACGGAATATGAATCAGAAGAGGATATGCTCGATTTATAGACTATTATCTAAAGCTGTCCAGCTTTCATGTGTCGCAACCTATGAGGAATTTGAAAAGAGTAAATGTTCCCTTGGATAAGATAAAGCAAGTATGGGGCCCATGGCGGCGTGCCCTCAAAATCAAGATTCTAAGGAGGAATATCGGTTACAGAACCCTTCATTTGTGGCAGGTGGGCCTGTGGAGTAAGGTAAGCTTCTGGAAATTACTAATTTAGAGGATAATTACTACCCATGCGATTTGTTTGCAAAGAGGACTATGATCTGGTGCTTGATCATGGCCTATGAGTAATCTATAATCATTACATAATAGTGGTTAAATGTCGACCTTCTAACATCCATTGAAAGGGGAATCCAAACTACTATGGTATGGGTGTGATTCTTATGGTTCCAATCAAATATTTGATGATGAAGTACTGACGGAACTGGGTAATTTTTTAGACAAGGCATGCAGGGTGGATGATACATCCCTAATTGCAACACGAACGAAATATACGAGGGTCTATGTTGAATCAATATTAAGAAACCTCAATCATCTGTTTATGTTCAGTGATCTGGTTTATAAGATTGAGTATGATGGACTTCATATGGTTTGCTTCAAACGTGGAATGTAGGGTCATGATAACGCCCTAAATGGTACCAATAATTATACTCTTATTCACCTCGAATTCTGCCCAAGAAATGATAGATATGCTCGTTATTATGTGGAATATGTGTTAAATGCTATGTGTATGTTTCTAGGATCGTAATTCTGCATCTATGCCATTTTCCTGAAGATTTGGTACTGTTTTGTCTCGTTTTGTGTGTTTTATAGGATGTACCGAATCTGGAGTATTGAAGAACGGATCGGGACCAAAAGAAGTATATTGGTCCAAGTGATTAAAGTCCAAGAAGAAATCTCCTGAAGAAAAAGAAGAAAAGTCGGAACGTTTACCGAGGGATAGGGCCGGTAAACCGAGGACTTGTTGGACACAAAATTGATTATGCCGCCTCTACTAGGTCGGTTAGGGTTTTAGAGAGTCATATGTCGGTCATTGTACCTATATAAGGCCGCATTAACAGATTATTGTCTACTACCATTGTCGGAGTAGATAGGATTACGAGTTGCACCCATAGCTGATAATGATAATTCAAACGAAAGCTCGCTCGATTAATTTAAGGAAATTTTATGGGTAAGTAAACATAATGGTTAACTAATCCAAGTTAGTAGATCGGTGAGAAGAGGGGGAAAGATACCAAGTTTCTTTTATGTTTATTGTTGGTCCATGACCGCCTCTATGTTGCTTCTTAATTAGGTTAGAATCGTTTATACTTATAGTTGCATTGTCTCTGTGGGATCGACCTTGACTAGCATTTACTATACTACGATATACCTAGTATTCTTGCTAGTAATATCGACGTTAGTGACTTACACGCGATCAAGATTTTTGGCGCCGTTGCCGGGGACAATGGCCAATTATAAATATAAGCGTTTTAATTCTGATTAATGAGTCATTTTTATTTTATTTTATTTTGAGCCTTGAGTCGTTCTGGATCAAACCGGCACTTGTTACACTGCCAGAAGGAGAAATTTCAGAGCCGGTTTACCGAGGGTTACCCCCGATTTACCGAGGCCTGGGAAATCAAATTCTCAACAGCCTTAGTTTTTCTGTGTTATTCCCTGTTGATTTTAGTTAGTAGGTCCGCAACATTTGGGATCATACCCAACTGAAGTGGAAGTTGCTAACATTTTCTTTGTTTTATTTTGTCTTTTTTCTCAGGAAGATCAGGACACTTCAGAGATTCGATCAAATCAGAGTTGAAAAAGAGCAAACAAGTCAAGCAATATGCCTCGAACGATATTGAACGTCACACCGATTTCCATGTACCCTGGATCAGAAGCCAGAGAGCATTATGAAGCTATCAAGAAGCGGTTGTAGAAAGAGAAAGAAGCAATCAAGCAAGAGCCTAAAGAGAACTTAAAGGAGTACATCACGTATCGTCCAGGTGAGTTCCCTATCGAGCTAATTGAAATATCATCTTCGGATTATGACTCTGATGATCCTGAAGAGGATCCCGACATGATGTTTTCTGAGCCTGAGGATTACCTAGACTCAGACACTGTGGTGAAGTTAGGAGACCCTGGCATGTTCCGGCTCCCAAATTTTGTTAATGGTATATCAGTAGGATTAGGTCTCTGCGACTCGGCTCGAGTTGCAACATTCTACCTTTTTCCCTCTGCCAAAAGATTTAGCTTCCTGTCGTTATGAATCAAACTCGAACCATGACTTTCATCGATAGAACTAGAGATATGCCCGCCGGTCAGCTTAGGAAGTGCACGATTAAGGCAGGAGGGTTCACTTTTCCAATTGATTTCACGGTTATAGACGTACCAGAGGACCCAAGTGCCCCAGTTTTGTTAGGAAGACCTTTCTTAGCGACAAGCAGAGCAGTCATGGGTTTTGATAATGGGGAGATTACATTGAGGTTGAATAATGATGCAGTATCTTTCAAAATCTTAGAGCCCTTAGAAAATAGGCCGGAAAGTTGCAAAATGACGTATGATTCAAGAAAGGTGGAAATTATGGAGATAGAGAAAGAAGGGCGTAAGCATCGAGAGGTTGTAGTAGAAACCGTTGAGCAGGAATTCATGAGATTAATGCGAGAGAGAGAGAGAGAGAGAAGAGAAGGGCCACAACAAGACGCTCACGGAAGCTAGTCCTTCTGTATTGCGTAGTGAACGATGTGTGCTTAAAGAAGGAAATGTGGAATCCTTGGATCTAAAGTCTAAATCTCGGCGCAGAGGTAGACCTAGTACGCAATCTAAGAGAGAGAGGCGTGCTAGGAAGAGAGCTAAAAAAGGTTCTATAAAGGTACAAACCTCTGGAGCAAAAGTTTGACGAGTTAAAGCTTCAACCCCTGAATGATCGAAAATCTGAAGAAAGTTGAGCTGGCGACTATAAACTCAGAACTATTCTTTTAAACTCTTAGGTAGATTAGGAATGAATAAAAGTAACTGGATGAAGGGACGAGCTTTTTTTCATCCTACCGCACCCTTAGGCTTGAAACCAATGGTTGTTGGGAATGTGTTTTTTACTCGTTGTGGATTCTAGTGAAGTAGGTTAGGATTGAGTCAGAAATAGCAACAAAAGGAGTAAGAGACTAGTCAATTTGACTTCAGAATTGAGCAGAGAGGTTGAGTAAAGAGTGCAGAAGAGAAGTACAGAGAAATCTGGGAAAAAGAAGCCCCGGTAAACCAAGGGTTACCTCTGGTTTACCGAGCCAAGGTTTTCAGTTTTCTGCACGTCAGTTTAAAAAGCTGAATTTTTAGAGACACGTGGAGGACACATGTTGCAACCAGTCAGCAGAAACCGTCCTATTTTCCCCTCTTTTCAAAATTTTCATCCTTTCCCACACTCCACCATAACTCCACCTCAATCCCATCAATCACCCTCTCAAAATCCCTCACCCCAATTACTCCTCTAACCACTATCCCACCAAATCCTTCCACCTTCACTTATTTTTCCTATTTAAACCACCCATTACCCTCATTATCATCACTCTCATCTACCATCATCTCCTAAAATCATCAAACTTCTCCCATTTCTTCTTCTTCTTAAAACCGGTCGGCCACCATCACCACCACTCTCACCACCAAACCTCCACCAAACCCAAACCCTTTTCCATCTCACCCAACCTAACTCACCCATTTTCTTCATCTCTGTTGCTGTCTAGTGTTGCTGTGCTAAGTGAGGTGCTGCAGTTCTTCATCTTCCATTACCAGAAGCACAGTCCCAGAAAGAAAAACAAAAAAATCAGGCCGGTAAATCGGGACCCTCTGCCGGTTTACCGAGGATACCTTTTTCAGAATCAGCATCAGCATCAGTCATGTTATCATCCAGAATGGGTCCAAAGCGTAGCAGATCTGTCCTTCGTCCCAGTGGTTCACAAAGTATCTATGGAGATGCTAACCCCTTGATAGACGGGGTTGAGCAATTTCATTCATTAGAGATCTACGAGTCGTTCCTAGGGCATTGGAACACAAGACCAGTTGCTCGACAACGGGGCATGGAATTGGACGATTGTAGAGATATCTTGCCATGAGCCTTGCAAGAACAAGACATTCTAGACATGGCAGACGCACCTACACGGTTTAACACCACGGTGGTGCGGGAATTTTATGCTTATGTTTCGCATAACCCAAGTTCTACTTTTGCGATGGTCCGTGGTGTCAAAGTTGACTTTTCTATCGAGCGGATCAACGAGTATTATGGGGTTCGCAACCGACCAGTGGGTACGGATGAGTACACATCCTCGAGTTGAAGATATAGAGAGGATGAACATGATAGCTAAATTTTTCGGGGTGCAATGGAAGCGCAATCCTGCGGGAGCCCCCGCCATTTTCCTGGAAAACGAGCTATGCTGGGATAGGAAGGTGGTCAATAGGTTTGTTTGTGCTCGACTTCTGCCGACCAAGCATACGGTGTCTGTCACACCGAAAAAGGCAGAGTTGATGTTCTATCTGGAGCAGGGATCTCCAGTCAACATAGGTTTACTGATGCATAGCCGTATTCATGAGCTTGCCGCCACATCTGAGCGCGAGCAGTTGCCTTATGGTCCGATGATTGACATGTTCACTTTGGAAAATAAGGTCAAAGTTCTGGTTAGTGATGAGTGGGAAGACCCTGAGCCGATGATTAGTTCACAGTCAGTTTCAAAAGGGCAAAGACGGGTTGGAAGAGTAGAGAGAGCGTACTCCGGTCCTCGGAGCACCGCGGACTCAGAGAGCCTTGCTGGAGAAGCACTCGAGAGAGATTGCGAGTCTACATCGCAAGATGGACAGGATTATAGACTTTCTAGGAGTTCTTCCTGCTACCCCACCACCTAGGACAGCCCCTCGTTATAGAGCTTCTTCTTCTACCGCTGCTGCCTCCAGTTCTGGACCACTTCCCGGTTTTGAGCCTAGAGATGACTGGGAGGGTTATTCTGATGATGATTAGTTTATCTTTCTTTTTCTTGTTGTTGTTTTCCATTTTCTTTTATTTTATTTTTATTTTCCTATTTAGTTGATGTAGCAGAATTTAATAATATAATGATTTTGACGGCTTAATTTGTTTTGGAGTTATTTATTTTCTCTTTTACTCGTCGCCATTTTATTATACGGTTTCTTGTCACCATTATTCTTCTTGGTTTGTTTGAGATACCTAGCGCAAATTCTTCAAGGATTACTTACATGAGCCCGATGATTTATGCGACGATCCACTTCTTCTTTGGTTCCACCCTTAACCGAAGCTAAGTTCCTTTTCATTTATCACCTTACAAATTAGGGACAATGTTTCATTTACGGTGGGGGGGGGGGGGGTAAGGAACGTCACTTAGCTTCTTAGCACTATACTCCGTAAATTGCGTGATTATCTTGATTCTCTTTGATGCACGATTCACCACTTAGACTTTGATTCATTTCGACAAAATTTCAAAAAAAATATGATATCTTTGATCTTTTCGAGTTAATTGACTTCATCTTTGTTTCACGATGTACAAGTAAAAGTAAATGCCCACTTCTGATCAGTAGTGTATTAAGCGCATATTCTGTTATGACCCATAATTTTAAACACGTATAACTCACTTCCCTTGGTGTGTAGTCGATAGCATATTGCTTTGACTAGAGTTGACCCTGGCTTCATCCCGAATTATGTTTCACCAACGCTTATAAAGGCAACGGAATTTCGGATTCGGTAGTTTATCAAGAGTGGGGCCGTGAGGATAGATAAATCAATGAGAGTTCACCCGCCAAGAAAGAGAAGTGTATTGAAATATATACATCTGTAATCTCTTTGGCAAAAATTTGAGTCAATGGAGCGTAAAACGCACGACTTTTGCATAGACCGATAAACTCGAGCCTAAGAGTAATACATACTCGGTTCTCGATCCGCCTTGCCAGCTAATTTGAATAATAAATAACATGTTTGAGACTGGTTAGTTCGACTACAGGTTGACGTAATGTGAGATTGTCTGCATTACTGAGCGGTTGTGAAAGTTATTGCACACACACATTGGCTCAAGACATGAATAGTGTTTAATGCGTTACTGATGGATAAGAGTGGTATGATCTTGATCTTGACTTTGTGAGGCATAGTTGTTTTTAATTAACTTTTATACTGATCAGAGTGTTGTTTTCTTTTCGCCTTTTTGCTCGGGACGATCAAAAGCTAAGTGGGGGGTAGTTGATAACGCCCTAAATGGTACCAATAATTATACCCTTATTCACCCCGAATTCTGTTCAAGAGAGGATAGATAGGCTCATTATTATGTGGAATATGTGTTCAATGCTATGTGTATGTTTCTAGGATCGTAATTCTGCATCTATGCTATTTTCCCGAAGATTTGGTACTGTTTTGTCTCGTTTTTTGTGTTTTATAGGATGTACCAAATCTGGAGCATTGAAGAATGGATCTGGACCAAAAGAAGTATTTTGGGCCAAGTGATTAAAGTCCAAGAAGAAATCTACTGAAGAAAAAGAAGAAAAGTCGGCCCGGTTTACCGAGGGCTAGGGCCGGTAAATCGAGGACTTGTTGGACACGAAATTGATTCTGCCGTCTATACTAGGTTGGTTAGGTTTTAGAGAGTCATAAGTCGGTCATTGTATCTATATAAGGCCGCATTAACATATTATTGTATAAGCTTTTATATCTTATTGTTGAATCTTTAATTATATTATACAATTTGATGAAATAAAGTTATTCCAAGCTTTTGAGGAGTTATTTCTGGTTTTCTCCCTTTGTCTACCATCTCTAGCTTGAGTAGATCGAGCTAGATCTCCATTGTTGAAGGTATGAAGCTTTGAACGTTCCTTTTTGTCTTCAATATGGTAGATCTGTTCGTATTTATGTATTTTAGTTAATCTGCATGTTTAAAGACCCCATGATTTACTTAGATTAATCATAATTGAGCAATATAGATCCAGGGATTGGAAAAGCTGACCCTGGAAAACCGGCAGTCTATAAAGGTTTACCAAGGCAATAATTAGAAACCTAAAACTGGGATTCACTACAGCTACGTTGATCGACGGGTTTAATTAACAGTAGGTTAGATCTGGCCAATCTGCTTATTGTAATCGTAAAACTAGCATGAAATACGAATAGTGAAGTGTTAGTTTGGACATAGTCTTGAATGGACCCTAGGAACGTGCTGATCAATGTCGACAGCTGTCTAGGCAGGTTAGCGGTATGAGTTAGCGCTCGAATCGGCAATTCTAGTTCTTTATGCGTATGGGCTATTACGGACCAATTAAGGAGGGTAGCGTGCGTATAGATTGTCTACTACCATTGTCGGAGTATATAGGATTAGGAGTTGCACCCGTAGCTGATAATGATAATTAAAACGAAAGCTCGCTCGATTAATTTAAAGAAATTATGTGGGGAAGTAAACGCAACGATTAACTAATCCAAGTTAGTAGATCGGTGAGAAGAGGGGGAGAAATACCAAGTTTCTTTTATGTTTATTGTTGGTCCATGTCCGCCTCTATGTTGCTTCTTAATTAGGTTAGAATCGTTTATACTTATAGTTGCATTGTCTCTGTGAGATCAACTTTGACTCGCATTTACTATACTATGATGTACCTAGTATTCTTGCTAGTAATATCGATGTTAGTGACTTTCACGCGATCAGGTCATAAGACGTAACTTTGCATGCAGAATTCCATGAAAAAAGAACAACCTTAGGTTGATCCTAAATCAACAATGAGTAACGCCCTTCTCGAGGAAAATCCGTTTAGACCTTGGATGTTGGCAACCAACTACAGAAGACGACATGTCACACAAAGGAATTCATCAAACGATTGTCAAATGAGAGAAGAATGGAGTGGAAATCCACAAGGGGAGACTATTAGGACTGAAATGAATAAAGATGGTTCTCAACAGAATAATGGATCTTGTTTTTTTTCACCTGAAAAAAGATGGAGAGGCAGGGGCAATCTCGTAGAGGTGTTGAAGCAACAATTTCAAAACATCCCGATTCGGTTGCAAGCTCCAGTAATTCGTCAATCCACCAAGAAAGGTCATTCATGTGGTTATCGTGGTAAGGGCATGGGCTTTTTCGTAAGCTTGATTCATGCATGCATCCAAACATCCACTACTCCAGTCAAGTACTAAGAATGGACCTTTTTATAGGGACTCAAAATTATCCTAATCTAGGCAAGCATACTATTGAGTAATTGTGTGTATCACATTACTTTGCACACTCTTTGTGTTTGATTGATTACAAAATAACATCTATGATGATATTGTTGGAAGTAGCGCCCGAAAGACAATTTATGTAATTGTTTTTATAATTAAGAAATGACAGATTTATTCTCATCTTATTATTTGCTTTGTGCTTATATATTATATACTGCTGAAAACCCCAAGTCGTATCATATGTAGCCATATGCGAGGATTAAGTTTATGGTGATACACTTGAATTGTTAGTCCATGGTGAACTTAATCAAAGTATGGGGTCTATTGATTAAACCACCATTAATGCACCCAGAACACTTTATGGTGTGATCGTCTTATCCGGACCGTTGATATTGGTTCTCTAAGTGGGGCATTTATATATGATGAGAGTCATATAGGACAAGACCAATTTATGCATTTCTCATATAATTCCGTAATTGAGAAATCGTATTGAATCACAAGATGATCATATATGGATTAACCTTAATCCTGAAGTGATTGCATACTCCTACTTGTTTCGGATAGGGTTTGATGTGTTCGTTAAGGATCGCTAAGAGGCGCGGTCCGAATCACTTTCACGTTGGCACTATTCTAGAATGAGTGAGAAGTGTGTCTCACAGATATGGAATCCATTCCTTCCCGCGGGAAGTAGAAAGACAATCCCCTTATTTGTTAATCCTAGAAACTGATCGATCCACAAAGTTCGTATTGGTTATGAACTAATTGATCACTAGCGGGTTAATGGTAAATAAGGATAAAAGGTATTGAAGAAGGTTTATGGAAATAATCCATCTTCATTATGGATAGTCTATGGAGGGTTAGTTTATATGTAATGATTATATCAATGGACACTTATCGACTTTCGACTCGACGTTTTGAGAATAAGTTATATCTATAATCGATAGAGTTCAGTTTCAGATTTATGGTGGAGTAATTCCGGAATTAATAAGTTGAGTAGAAATATTATGTTTGATGAATATTTCATTCAATTTATTGTAGCTACTGATTATAGGTCCATGGTCCCCGGTTGGCTCCTAACACGCGAGTGTTTTCTCATTTTATGGAACCTCGAGAATAAATTAAATAGTTGGTCTATTTAATGAATATGCAATATTATTTATTTGGTAAATAATATGTAAAATAGAAAAGACATTTTCTATTAAAATGATGAAAAATGTGGCGCCATTAATGTGGATAAATTAGGAGAAGAAATTTTCCTAGATTATGTCACATGTGTAATTAATTAATTATCTATTTGTTGGATAATTAATGGAAAAATAAGATATTAATTTTTTGGGAATTATCTCTTATCTTTTGGCAAATATATTTTCCTTGTAAGAATATGTGATTGTGGTGTGAAAAGGATAACTCTCTTGACTAGTTACTTTCCTATATAAAGAGAGTTCCTACTAGCACAATACACACTTACAAAATTGCGCCACTATCAAATTAAAAAGGAAGAAAAATTAGTTTCTTACATTAGTCATTAAAAGAAGAAAAACCTATGGTTTTTCTTGTGCATATTCGAGTAGGTTCTACGGCGATGATCGACGTCCACCAGTCGTCGCTAGGAGATACAATCCGGAAGACTGCAGCTTCTCCCTTTGGTCGTCTATTTCTTCCTTTCCGTAGAGGTAAATCTTCAACCTTCTCATAGTTAGATTAATTACTTATGTAGATCATATCGTGGTATAATCGCATACGAATTTATTCGTAGCTTCCGCTGTGCTAGATCGAGTGTCTCGATCGGTGCTGTGAATCAGATATGACGATCCAATTATGAATCGGATCCGGATTCGGGTTTCTGTATATCCAGCAGATATAAATATTCATGAAATGACATATGTTGTATATGGTTGGTTGTTTGCTATACCTGTGATGTTTATGATATACATGTGTGTTACTCCTGCCACTGAAGTATAGACTTGCAGTATATGGAAAAAGCTTTGTGTTTACTTATACATGTTGTATCTGGATTCGGAATGTTACAGACTTACAGTGTTGCATATTATATCAATTGATGATACACGGTGTAATGTATGTACAATATATTGCAGTATATGTATCATCATTTGGAATTTAATATTACACTATGACATATCTATGAGATATCAATATTACTTATATATCATCTTATGATGTCAGCATGTGGTACATTGGTATACAATGGTTTTATTATTCACACCACATTATCAAATTGCAAATATATATATCAAGTGGGGAATGATCTAGGCCGTCCATTTATTGATCTACTTAATCTTTATAATATCATTTCAAGTATATTGAAAGTACTCTTCTCTGCATTGGGAAGAAGAAATACGGAGAGTGTCCTTAACTTCTTATAAAATACTCGTAATATGAAATAGAAAGGGCTTGTCCGGTATATAGAAAAGTAGGTCAGAGCCCACAATCATCCTGATCCCATTGGGAACGATCTGTGCCATGTTCATATCATAATGAGACAGAACGAGCAACACTGGAAGTGTCATTGGAAACCTAAGCCCAGCCTCAAAGTGCTAAACATACACAGTGATGCATCATTTAGAGGGCTACAAGCCCTCTCGGTGGAGGTCAAGATGTATGGATTTAAGACATTGGTGTCGATATCATAATCTTTACGGACCGTCTGTATTTCGGCTATATTCAACGTGGTTTGAATATCTCTCACTTGGGCCCCTAAAAATGGGTTAGATGAGCCCGTCCTGGCCTTTGTGGTCTTCATAAGGCTTGCAGAATGATATGTATCCTCTTGGAAAGAAGAACTTTGGTTTTTAGCCATGGATGCTGAGGAAATATTTTGACTATCTGAAGAATAAGAGGTATAAAAAGTTCCCCGAAATACGTGCATGCCCTGAGAAAGGATTGAGAATGGATCTCAGTTTCAACTTGAAAAAAAAAATCTTAGATAATGACAAAGAAAATGATAATTACCTCATTTATAAGTAGAACTCGTGTACACGGTCCCCGACTGATGGTTTTATCTAATTGATTGCATACGATATAACGCCTTGATCACAAGAGAAATGATTAATTTGAATTCCACTAGATTGCCTGGTAGACATCAATTGTGTCATCAATGTTTTGGTTTAACCTCTTAGTTCGTGCCACGTCACATAGTGACAAACCTAACCCGCGACCCACGTCACAACTCTCGTGTTGGTGGGCTTTTGACATGGGTATGATCTGGAATCGTAGACTTGGCACTCACAAAAGAGTTATCGGATCACTGCAACAATTAGGCCCGCATGGGCTCCACCTAATATCAAGCCCTGCATCATCCAACCTTAGCAGGTCTCACTTCTTTTCGGTACAAGCTTCCTGCGATATTACCTAGGACACTATGTTCACCTGGGTACATGGCATGCCAGTCTCAGACAACAAGAGATCTTCATTAATGGGCATTCCAGACACTATGTAAGACTTTACATCATGATTTTAATTATTCTCTTAATGGCTCCGTGATTGTCGCCAAATAAGGCACGAGCAATAACTGTTGAACGATCCCTCCTCAAATCACGGTAAACATATGAGAATGCATTGAACCCTAGCGGGAAAAAAAAACCCTATTTGAACATTATAAAAACTACGTTATTGTTTGATTCCAAATTCACTGGATATGTAGCCATTCATTATCGACACAATCATAAATCATCAACAAAACCATCAAATTAATAGTTAAATTACTCTCTAAATGATCTAATTACCCAAAGTTTTACCCACGTGATTCCAGACATCATCAGCATCTAATTCGAATCCGT
Organism: Gentiana straminea; assembly: GCA_036785695.1. Lineage (NCBI taxonomy): Eukaryota > Viridiplantae > Streptophyta > Magnoliopsida > Gentianales > Gentianaceae > Gentiana > Gentiana straminea. The sequence continues at coordinate 5,017,771 of JAVUPR010000312.1, read as the reverse complement.
TACCATTGTTCTAAGAATGTTTTTTTTTTATTTTCTTTTAGCGGGATACGAAAGATTTTTAATTAAACTACGGGGAGGAAATCGAACCGAGGTCCTTCCACTGGAAGTCAGGATAAACCCCTAGCGGTGACCACTGGGGTATGGGCCTTGCTCTTCTAAGAATGTTTATTGTTACAATTTCATGTTACTACATTGCCTTGCTCTAAAAGTGCACCTAAGAATATTTTTATAAAATTCATATCAATCATGCTTTACAACATGCATAATAAAAGAACATAATTGAGACATTATTCGTTAATAAAAATACCGAATGAACGGATCCTTTGGAGATGTCTTCACGTGATTATAGTCAATAACGTTAGAAGATCTAAAATTTGATAGTTTTTTATTTAAGCTTTTCATATTTAATTTTATAAACTAAGCTCAGGTTATTGTTGATGAGAATTGTCGTAAGATATCGTTGTTTTATATTGTTCAAATCTCGTAAATAAACGATTTCTTTAAGCTGTTTGGTATAATAATAAACTTCATAACCACTAAATTACCTGATTAATATCTCCACTCATTCCATAAACCATACGAATTTGAGACCTTATTTATTAGAATTTAACCATCTTATATCGAATAAAATGAGAGTGCAAGTATCACACACACAAAACGACATAAAAAAAACAATAATATAAATTCAAAGGTTTAGCTGCTTGGAAAAAACAATAAAAGAAAATAAAATAAAAATTCCAGATGTAGCACGTGTCATGGGGCCCAAGAGGAACTGTACTGTACCTTTGATAAAGTACCAACTCAGCGGATTGACTGGTCTCGTGTTTGACCATACACATGGTGTGTTTTATTGCCTGGCGTGAGTTCCCACCTCCCCCACTCTCAAGATTTGACTACGGACCAATCTTTTTAAACCTGCTCGTCCAAATATGTCTCTTCAAAAATACTATTTCCGTTCAAAATATAAATTTTTCAAAATATAAATTTATTTAATGTTTTTTCAATTGATTATATGTCATTAATTTTGATAAAAAAAGAATAAAATGATCTTTAACCGTTATTAATCCAAAATAATAAATATGAGTGAGTATATAATAAATAAGAAGTAAAAGAAAAAAATATAATAAATAATTCATTGGTTATCTAAATTTATTTACATTTTGGGACAAATCCAAAATACTAAACGGACTTATATTTTAAGAAATGGTAGTAAAAAAAAACACACACACATATATATATGTGGGGTCTATTGGCATCCAATTTTACTATAGTCACCCATTTTTTGATTTTTTTGATGGAAAAACGTCGTTGGCACTGACGTTGATATGAAACACCAACGTCAGTGACATGGCGTTGCTATTCAAAAACAAAAGTCAGTGGACGGACGTTTCTAAGTTGTGACACTTTTATAACGTAAGCGTCGGTGTCACTGACTTTCGTTTTTGAACACCAACGTCACTGACGTTGGTTTTCAATAGCAACGTCAGTGCCGTTCATAAAAAATCATCGTGGTGCCTAAGTAATTTTTTGTGGTGGCAGGAGTAATGTAGTGTCATAAATAAAAATGAGGATGCCAATAGAAACCCCCTATGTATGTGAATTGGTGCATCTGATGACATTCAACATCTCCTCATGAGTTGCTCCTAGGGGTGTAATCGAGTCGAGTCGAGTTGATACTTCATATGGCTCGAGCTCGAGCTCGATTAAAAAAATTCGGCCTCAAAACTCGGCTCGAGATCGATCGAGCCATAAAAAGAAAATATCGAACTCGACTCGCTAGGTACTCGTTATAGCTCGACTTGGTTCGTAAGCTAGATTATTTTCTTAGAATTCATTTAATATTTAATGAAATATGGCAAGATCGAGCTCGACTCGTCTAATTATCGACTTGAATAATATTTGTTGAATTATAAAAAGAATAATATTTAATAATAAATTTAATTATTTAATCAAGCTAATCTCAAAAAAATTATTTAATCAAGCTCAATAAGCTCGCGAGCTACTTGATTACTATATTTTAAAACTCGAGATCGACTCGGTTAATTATTCGAGTAGCTCGATCTCGAACTCGAAAAAATCGAATCGAGTCAAACACTCATGCTAGTCGAGTACGAGTAGCTCACAAGTATCGCAGCTCATTTACAGCCCTAGTTGCTGCTAAAAGAGCCTGCATTCGCATCTTCCACTCATCAAATTTATCAATGGAAAACATAGGAATTTTGCTAATGAAGTGTTGTGATTCATTTATGCAGATTCAGTAAAATAGATAGTGTTGAAATCAGGTTTGAAAAACTAGCAAGATCATCCCAACAAATTAGGAGCACACGCTTTGATACTGCTTGTTGGTTCCTTGGAAAGACTTGTAACAAATTAAGTGAACTTGTCCACTTTTTGAAACTTCTTCGAAATTTAGACTAGACTGAAAACAGCTTAGGTGACAAAGTGATTTCAGCTAAGTCAATGCAGCGGATTTAAAAAGCCGTTTGAAATTCGGTTGAGTTTGTTAAATTCAGTCGAGCCTTATGAATCCGCTTAGTGTGAGTGTGTAGATGCTTTATGATTTACCTACTTGCAGGAATGTAAATTATAGTGAAGGTAATAGACACATCGGGTTTGTTATCGTTGTTCGGGGTGGTGTAATCCGTTAGTCACCGCTTCTCCTCTTGATGTAGGAGATATTGAATATTGTATATGTTACACCAACTAAAATAGCACTGATTGTCCTTGACTGAGATTCCTTTTGTAACGCCCCGCTCCCGGATACCGAGCCCTTATCCGGAAGAGAACGTTCGGCGCGTATAACATTAAATAAATCTAATATTATACGCCAGCCTCTACGTCGTCGTATCAAAATTAAAGCAACGGAAGCTAAAAGACTCAGAAATAAAATCATAAAAGCTACTAGAATTAGATTACAACATACCAAAGGTAGAATATTTGTCTTACAACATACGATAACTTAAAAGAAAGACTGGTACAACATCTATCTTACAAAGTTTTACAAGAAAGAAAGATACAACATGTTTCTTGAGAACACAACTACAAAAAGTCTAGTATATATCTTTAATCTATTTAAAAGAAAAGATAATCTAATCATCTCAAGCATCATCAGGAATGCCATCCATCTCTCGAGAAACCTGTTCGCCTTCTCACCCCAAAAGCATACAAACAAACATGGAATTGAGGTAAGTACAATGTAATGTCCCACATAGGAAGAATAGTAGAATGCTCACCCCATTTAAGTGTGAGACATAAAGGTCTTGTCAACTTGGGTTAGCATTTTTAGACCAAGCGAGGACGGCGGTCTAAGCAGTTGACCGGACATTTATGACTCATTTAGCGCTACCGGGCCCGGGGTCTGGGGGCGTTACAGAATGGTATTCAGAGCCGACTATCAGACGAAACTATGCGCTGAACCGTACAAGAAGACGATGTAAGGATGGCCTTTAGTTACCTTTGGTAGGGACGATGCGGGAACAGTCTTGGTCGTCCTGGCGAGGACGCCAGTCCCTTATAAGGGGGGGAGAATGTAATGTCCACATAGGAAAAATAGTAGAATGCTCACCCCCATATAAGTGTGAGACATAAAGGTCTTGTCAACTCGGGTTAGCCCTTTTAGACCAAGCGAGGACGGCGGTCTAAGCAGTTGACCGGACATTTATGACTCATTTAGCGCAACCGGGCTCGGGGTCTGGGGGCGTTACACTTTTAGCTTCACAATCTGGGTTATCTATCTTTGGCAACTTGTCACAGGTTGATTCACAGATCAAACCTTTCCACCGATCCTTCGAATTTGAACTTTTTCACCGGCTATCACGCACAACTCCTTGACAGATTAATGTGCTTCTGTTGCTTCGGTCTTTCATAACTGCACTACTTCACTGATCACCCTTTTGATAAACAAAAGATATGAATAATTGAATCCTGGGATTCTGGGGAGCTAATCATCTATAACTTTGGGTCTGATTCAAATGCTTCTTCTGTATATAACTCTGAAACTTTTGAATGTTCTACAGATTTGAACCTTTATGAATATTTCTTTTAGTTCGCGTGAGTAGTAAATTCAGTAGAGTTTCAGGCCTTTAAAATCTCCTATTATATATATGTTTTCTTGTTCTGAACTCCAGTATTTATAGGTGATGAATCCAACATCTTACTTCAATTTTTCACGTTTGATTTGAACTCTCCCGTTTGAATTTGAATTCCATGATTATCTGCTGAAAATTCGTGGTGGTTGATAAGTGGTACATGTATCCTAGATTCACTTACAGTCTGGCAGGCTGTTAAATAAGAGATCTCTCTTCCGTGATTGATTCATTCTTAATTTAATCAAATCCCTTGATTTATCTTGATGCGACGATCCTTATTTAATATTATCTTCAATCATCCATATAATTTTCGAATATTTGAATAATCTTTTCACAACTAGTTTTCTTCAGGTCTGAATTCTTCGAGTTTGTGTTCTTCACGTCAGAATTATGTCTCGTCAAAAATCTTCAGCCTTGATGGATATTCAGCCAAATTCCTTGATTGTTTCCGTTAAGCTGAATTCCTTTACTCAGCTCAAATGTTGTCTTTTGAGTTGTTTCATATCATCATCTGATCTTAACTGATGAGATCATAGTTCACCACTTTTTCATATTTATAATCATCACACTTAAGTTAACTTCAGCCATCACAAGACTTACCTGAAGTAACTTGTCTATAAGTCTTCAAAACTAAGTTTGATACCTTAGCCTTCTCTATTGAGTCTGTGTCCATCAGTCTTCCGATCTGGGCATCTCCTTTGAATATTGATTGACTCTGCTGAAATTTAGGTACACCCTAATCTACTGAAAAACCTATTCATATGACTATTAAAGTGTTCGTCTGAATTAATATATACAAGATTTAGACTCTGAGTAAAACTTATACATGAAGTGTACGATTTTTTTTTGTGCTGATTTCTATAACAATTAGCCTGGCCTTCATAAAAACAAATGCGTTGGATGAAAATATTCCAATATTTTGTGCCATGATTGTCATGTGATTCAAGTAAGTTAGTTCAGTGCATTTATTCCATGTATGTTGTATGCCTTAACAGCTATGGGAACATGTAATGATAGTTAATTAATTTGATTTTTGTCTTATATTTTCTATTGTTACTTATGTATTTTCATATTTGCGAAAGAGAATTTGGAATTTACATGACACCAATAAGTGGTCTAGTTCCCCTTGATGCGATGTTTCTTTTGGTGCGTTATAACTCACCCTTTACTTTACCACCTTACTGTTAGTAATATCATCCGCAACGGAAACGATTTTAAGGATCTAGATCTATATAATACACGTAATAAAGCAACTAGATCTATTCTACAAGGGGGATGCAGATCATACCTCTTGAATCTCGAAATTCAAGTTGAAGAACCGCAAAAAGGATGAATGTGAGAAGATGTGAAGAGCACCACGATCTTCCGTACGTGTGATCCAAGCAACTCCCGGTGGAAGGAATTCTCGGCTCGAACCCTTCCGATATGCTACCCGGAAAAATCTCCAAGATTTCTCCCCAACCCTTGGCCGATATTCTTCCATCTAATTTGTAAGAGTGGTCGAATTTTTTTTATGTGTGTTAAGGCTTGTGAGAACTCTCTTTATATAGGAGAGTAAAACTTAACCTCCAAGGATTAAATAATTAAGAGATAATTATTACATTAATCCTTTTTCCAAATAAAAGATAAATAAAATAATTATCCCAAACAAATTAGGATAAATCATATTATTATCTAATATTTCATGAATTATCATTTAACAAATAAAAGATAAATCACACATTAAATAATTATCCAAGAAAAACCAATTTCCTAATAATTATCAACCATAAAAGTGGCGCCACCTTTTTATTAAAAGGTTCACACGCACAAAACCATATTTGACCAATTAGGTCAAGAAAAGGTCAACACACTAATTTAGGCCGAGTCCACGAAAAATGTCTTTTCCGTGTATTTAATTATTTAGCCCAACTAATTTAATAGTCCACTAAACAATTAATTCACATATCGTTTTAATAAAGTCCAACAAGAACTAAATTAATATTATTATGATTCGACGTCCGAGAATAGCTATGCTATATTAGGAGGCACGTCGGGGACCATGGACTAATAATCAGCGGCTCCGATAAATCAAATAAATAATTATAGAATAATCATATTCGATAAATCAATAACAGGAATATGCCACCATAATCCCGTGACTGCACTCCTCCGATTATAAGATTATATTTATCTCCTCACGAGAATAATAATAAGCGTCCATTGATATAATCATTACATATGGATTAATCCTCCATAGACTGTTCATTTTAAATCAGGAAGTTACCGTTAACCCTTTTTAGAACCTCTTATCCTTATTTACCATTAACCCCCTAGTGATCAATTAATTCATACAACTCACCGGTAGCTAATCGGTGTAATATGAACTCGTACGATCGATCGGTTTCTAGGATCAACAAATAAGGGAACTGTCTATCTACTTCCATTAATGGAAGGAATGGATTCCGTATCTGTGATAACACAGACTACTCACTCAATCCAGTACAATGCCAAGATGGGGTAATTCAGACCACAGACTCAGTGTAATCCTTAACCGTCAAGTCAAACCTCATACCGATTCAAGTAGTTGACTCGTGATCACCTCGGGATTAAGATATATCCATAAATATGATCATCCATTGATTCGATAAGACTTCTCGATTACGGAATTATATCGTGAACTCTAATCAAATCGGTCCACCCCTATATGATATATCTATCATATATAAATGCCCCATTAGGTTCTCTTAACCGAAAGTCCGGATAAGACAATCACACCTATTGTGTTCGGGTGCATTAATAGCACGTTAAAGGAGAGACCCGATACTCTCGATTAACTTCACTACGGGCTAATTGTATTTTAAGTACATCTTCACTAACTCAATCCTCCTGTGTATATCCCATACACTGAGTTAAGTGATTACATAAACGATATACTTTAGGGTTTTCTGTAGTGTAAATACTATTGTCACATCGGTGAATATGAGAATAATAAATATGAATAATAACATCATTTCATTTATTAAATAAAACAATTACAAAATTGTCTTTCGGGCATCACACCTAACAATCACCCACTTGCACGAAAGCATGTGATTAATTGTTTTAGAGCACACCCTATTATTTAAAATATAGCAAACTATCACTCCCACTTGCTCTAAAGCAAATGAGACATGTCTCTAATACCTATAGTCTCCAAGTGTCGACTAAAAGCTTCAATCGACAGCGTCTTGGTGAATGGATCAGCAGGATTATCGGCGGAGGCGATTTTCTTGACGTAAATGTCCCCTCTATCGACAAAATCGTTGATCACCCAGTATTTTCTCTTTATAAGCTTCGACTTACTGTGCTTTCGAGGTTCCCTAGAGTTGGCAATGGCCCCATTGTTATCACAATAGAGAGTAATAGGATCTTCAGCATTCGGGACAACGCCTAATCCGCTGATGAACTTTCTTAACCAAATCGCTTCTTTAGGCGCCTCCGAGGCCGCTATGAACTCGCCTTCCATTGTTGAATCGGTCGTGCTTTGGATTGCTTTTGGCTTCTCCATTCAATCGCACCGCCACCAAGCGTAAACACCGAACCGAGGTAGATTTAGAATCATCTCTCGTCCGACCGAAAGTCGAATCGGTGTACCCCGCTAGCTCCAAACTCCCACTCGAATAGACGAGCATAAAATTTCGGTTCTCTTCAAATATTTGATGAGATTCTTTACTTCTTGTCCCAAAGTCCGGTTGGTTGCCACGGATTTGACCGAAAACGGTGACTAATCCAACGCCGTAACAAATGTTAGGTCTCGTACACCTCATAGCATACATAAGACTACCAACGGCCGAGGCATATGGCACTCTTCCCATAGCTTCGACCTCTTCGGGGTTTGAGGCCCCGAGTCTTAGAGAGGTAAACGCCGTGACGGGTTGGTAGAAAACCCTTCTTTGCGTTCTCCATACTGAAGCGTGCCAGCACCTTATCTATATAAGTTGCTTGGGACAGAGCTAACATCCCGTTCTTACGATCCCTTATAATTTGGATCCCTAGAACATAACTCTCTTCTCCCAAATCTTTCATTTGGAATTGCGTGGTCAACCAACTTTTCACGTCGGACATCATCCCCTTATCGTTACCAATTAGGAGTATGTCCACAACGTACAACACTAGAAATACAACACTATCTTTGATAACCTTCTTGTACACGCAAGATTCAGCAAAGTGTTGTTCGAAATCATAAGACTTGATCGTGTGATCGAATCTATGATACCAGAACGAGATGCTTGCTTCAACCCATAAATGGATCTCGAGCAACTTGCACACCATGTGCTCTCGACCTTCTTCAATGAATCCTTCGGTTGCTTGCATATAGATTTCCTCATCAAGAAAGCCGTTTAGAAACGCCGTCTTAACATCCATTTGCCGATTTCATAATCCAGGGCATGCAGCAATCGAAAGGAGGATGCGGATGGTTTTCATCATGGCCACAGGCGAGAAGGTTTCCTCGTAGTCTATACCCTCTCGCTGTGTGTAACCTTTGGCTACCAGCCTTGCTTTGAAGGTTTCAACCTTCCCATCTACTCCTCTCTTTCTCTTGTAGAGCCATTTACATCCAATGGGTCTTTCACCCTGAGGAAGTTCTACAAGTTTCCAGACCGAGTTAGAGTACATAGACTCCATCTCTTGATTCATTGCGTCAATCCATTTATCCTTATCGTGATCCAAGAAGGCCTTCTTATAGGTCGGAGGATCATCTTCCACCCCATCGAGGCGACTACGTTTGCCTCTAAATCCATGCCGTACCGAGCCGGTGGCCGAACCACTCTCGCAATGACGTCCGGGTGGAACAGAATGTCGGAAGTGACCGTTGTATTATTAGTGTTGTTTATCGGAACATCGCGCCACAATAGGCCGATGTCATCGGAGAGTAATTCCTCTAGTACAATTGTACTTCGAGGTCTGTGGTCTTTCATATAACTTTCCTCCAAAAACGTAGCGTTAGTCGAGACTAGCACTTTGTTATCTTCCGGATCGTAAAATAGACCACCACGTGTACCTTTTGGATAGCCTACAAACAAACATACTTTCGTACGTGATTGTAGCTTGGTAGTCTTGTCCATCAGCACATGTGCAGGACAACCCCATATGCGGAAGTGACGCATGCTTTCGCGATGTCCCGACCACATCTCAATAGGTGTCTTTTCGACAAACTTTGACGGTACTGCATTCAAAATGTAGACCGCTGCTTCTAAAGCATAACCCCAAAAGGATATAGGTAGTGAGGCGTAGCTCATCATTGATCTAACCATGTTAATCAATGTCCTGTTTCTCCTCTCAACAACTCCGTTTCTTTGAGGTGTCCTAGGCGCCGAACGTTGGAAACAAATTCCTTTTTCAACCAAGTAGTCAATGAACTCGCATCTAAGTACTCACCTCCACGATCCGAGCGGAGGCATTTCAATGACTTGCCTAGTTGCCTTTCGGCTTCTGCTTGGAACTCCTTGAACTTTCCAAAAGCCTCGGACTTTCTATGCAGCAGATAAACATAACCGAATCTCGAGTAATCATCAATGAAAGTCACAAAGTACTCGTATCCGCCTCTAGCTTGTACGTTCATCGGACCACAAAGATCTGAATGCACTAAGTCTAGAGTTCCTGTGGCTCTATTACCCTTTGATGAGAAGGGACGCTTAGTCATTTTTCCCTCCAGGCAACACTCGCAGACAGGCAGTGTGTCAACAGATGACTCACCTAAGGCATTAACCTTTTCAAGTCTTTTGAGTCTTTCCAAGGAAATATGGCCAAGCCTCAGATGCCACAAGTATGTTTTATCTTCTTTTACTTGAGAAACTTTCTGCCTTTTAGCAGATCTTTGATGAGCAGTTTTAAACATTTCGGATTAAGTAGGGGAGCTTTATGTGATCTTACAAAATATAAACCGTTTTCATTTATAGTTGAACACAATTCAAAGCCATTCTTTGAAATAACAAATTCACCATTCAAACTTGAAACGAGAAAATGATTGTTCAACTAAGGCAGAATAAGAAATCAAATTTCTCCTGAAATTCGGAATAAAATAAACATTTTCTAAATGTAAAATTCTATTATTAAAATGCAAGTCCACAGCTCCCACTGCTTTAGCCGAAATGAGCGCCCGAGTTGGATCATTTATATTATTTCTTTACGTTTATACATATATTAAATGGCTTTTCTGTTGTCATATATATGTTCTTTTAAAGAACCAATTATGAATTGTTATGTGATAACGTCCTTAGTATTAAACTGTGATAGAGAAACCATGATAGGCGATTATGGTTGATGAGATCTCTAATCACTTTAATAAGTTTGATACTTAAATGTCTCTAGGCCGATGTACTATTAAATAAGGGGCATTGATAGTATAAACAGGCTAGCACGTATTAGATGTCTTCTCTTTTAGGGCGGGGATAGATCTCGTCTATCGAAGTGTAGAGACACTTGGACCGTACGTGGACGTGTATTAGAGAATGCGTACGTTAGGATCGACCCACTTACACGGATAAGTGTCACACTATGTGGCGGTTGTGTAATTATCCTTAAGACCGGAGTCTTCATGGCATCACGGTGTGGATTGTCATGCTTTGACACTATTGAGGTTTCCCTTAGCCACGGGGCGATCATGCGGTAGTGATTGGGTATGATACTGAAGCATGCGGAGTATACATGATTGGTCATCCGGGAATCGCGTATCCTATGATTGGGATCGAATATCCGAAATGGCCTTCTTATAAGGAATGTCTTACTCTCGTGAATCTTTGCAAAGTGGGAGTAAATGAGTTACTTCGAGAGAGCTTGATATTCGATTATAAGATACGGTCGTTGATGTTTTGACACTCGACTAACGACCGTATGGATATTATTACAAATGGCGATAGGATTGTAAGTTACACGGTAATCGTTTCACATGAAAGGTAGTAGTCATTGCATTTGACTCTTCCGATGATTGGGGTCACGGTGTGTTGCTAGACGCTATCCCGTGATCGTTAGGCATGAAGGGCATTTTCGTAATTTGCACTTTGTGTCTACGGCCAACATATTCGGAAGCCTATCGGGTCACACACATAAGAACATCTAGCCGGATTAAAATGTGGTTATAGTTGATAACCAAATAAGGAAAGTTTATCTCGAGACTATAAAGGTTATAGTGGTAAATTAATATGGTGGTATTTATTTATTATGAATAAATTAAATACAAGATATTAATAATATTATATTAATTAAAAATATTCCGGAAGCCAATATTTGGCTATATGGGGCGCCACATTGAAGTGTATAAGATACACTTGGATTGTGCAATTTAATTAATAGTATTACCAAATATTAATATAAGATTTTAATATATATATATATATCCAATATATAATTGGCGCCTAAGTTTTTGTGTGTAATTGACACACGTAAAAGCCAATTGATCAAGTTGACATGTTTGACTATTTGGGTATTAATAGATTTATATGTGTTATATATATGTGATATATACACATGTGTAAATTGATTTATGGTAATAAAATAAAGATAGTCAATATTAGATATTGACAATATCTTGGGAATATTCAATATAAGATATTGACAATATCCTAGATTTATTTAATATGAGATATTATAATAAATGAGATAAATCAATCAATTATATTTTCCTTATTTTAT